>CM053765.1:49803272-49822471 GCA_028658305.1 Pachyuromys duprasi | reverse complement strand
GGGGGGAGGGGGCTACGCCTGGGATTCAAAGTACCCAACCTGTGATTGAGATAAAAATAAATAAATTAAAAAAAAAAAAGAAAAAAAAAGATGGAATCTCACAGTCATTTTAGGGAGATTGAACATTTCTTTAAGTGTTTCTCATCCACTAGAAAGTCTCCTTTGCTAATTCTTTGTTCATCTCCATATCCATTTCTTTCATTGGATTATTTGGTTTATTGGTATTTAATTTATTGAGTTCTTTATATATTTTGGATATTAGCTCTTTGTCAGATGACAGGTTGATGAAGATTTTCCCCAATATATGGTCTGCCATTTTGTTCTATTGACAGTGTTCTTTGCCTTACAGAAGCTTTTTAGTTGTATGTGGTCCTATTTATTAATCATTTTTCTTAGAGCCTGAGCTATTGGAGTTCTATTTGCAAAGTTGTCTTCTGTGTCAATTAGTTAAAGGCTCTTCCCTACTTTCTTCTTTAATGCATTTAGTGTTTCTGGTTTTATGTTGAGTTCTTTGATCTACTTAGACTAGAGTTTTGTGCAGTGTAACAAATATGGATCAATTTACATTTTTCTACATATGGACATCCAATTAGACTATCACCATTTGTCCATTGTATAGTTTTGGCTTCTTTGTCAAAAATCAAGTGTCCATAGTATTTATGTCTGGGTATTTTATTTGATTCCATTGTTCTACCAGTCGGTTTCTATCCCAGTACCATGCAGGTTTTCTTACAATTGCTCAGCTTGTAAGTCAGGGAAGGAGATAACTCTGTGTGTTCTTGTACTGTATTAGACTGAATTTTTTAGCTATTTTGATTTAGGTTTTTTTTTTTTTTCATATGAAGTTGAGAATTGTTCTTTCAAGGTATGTAAAGAACTGTGTTGGTAGTTTAATGGGAATTGCATTGAATATATAGATTGTATTTGTTGTCTTAATGTTCTGGCTAGAGCTTCATGTTCTATATTGAAGGATATGGAGATAGTGGGCAGCTTTGTCTTGTCCCTGAATTTACTGGAATTGCTTTGAGTTCCTATCCATTTAAAGTGATGTTAGCTACTGGCCTGCTATATATTGTTTTCATTATGTTTAGGTATGGGCCTTGTATCCATGTATCTCAAAGACTTATAACATGAAAAGGTGTTGGATTTTTTCAAATGTTTTGTCAGCATCTAATAAGATGATAATGTGTTTTTTTTTTTTCCTTCTTGCAGTTCATTTATATGGTGGATTACTTCAATGCATTTTTATATGTTGAACCAACCCTGCAACACTGGGATGAAGCCTACTTGCTCATGGTGTATGGTCTATTTGATGTATTCTTGGATTCAGCTTGTGAGTATTTTATTGAGTATTTTGTATCAATGTTCATAAGGGAGATTGGTCAAAGATTCTCTTTCTTTCTTGAGTGTGTTGCTTCAGTATCAGGGTGATTGTGGCATCATAGAATGAATTTGGCAATGCTCTTTCTGTTTTTATTTTGTGGAAAAGTTGGAGCACTATCAGTATTAGCTCTTCTTTGAAAGTCTTGTAGAATTCTGTGCTAACACCATCTGGTCCTGAGCTTTATTTTTCAGTTGGAAAACTTGTTTTTTTTATTTTTACTTTTATTTCAATCAGAGGTTAGGTACTTTGCATCCCTGGTGTAGCCCCCTCCCTTTTTCCCTCCCACTCTCCCCATCCCTCCCTCATCTCCTCCCCGCCCACTCCAAGTCCACCTACAGGGGAGGATCTCCTCCCCTTCCATCTGACCCCAGTTCATCTTGTCTCCTCTGGGCTGCCTACAATGTCCTCCCCTGGGATCTAGCCAGGCTGTTACTCCCTGGCGTGTATGGGGGAGAGTCAAAGAGCCAGCCATCGAGTTCATGTCTGAAACAGTCCCTGTTCCCCTTACTAGGGTCTTCAGTTGGATATCGAGCTACTATGGGCCACTTCTGCATGAGGGTTCTAGACCATATCCATACATGGTCCTTGGTTGGAGAAACTGTCCCATAGAAGACCCCTGTGCCCTGCTCAGTTTGGTCTTTGTGGAGCTCTTGTTCTCTACAAGTCTTATTAATTTCCCCTATTTTTATTATTATTTCCCGCCCTCTGCTGAAAGCTTGGTTGTGATTCTTAATATCTGCTTTGATACTTTGCTATATTGATTCTTTCAGAGGCCCTCTTTGGTATGCTCCTGTCCTCTTGCTTGTTTTCTCCTCCATTAAATGTCCATCCCATTGGTTCATCTAAACAAGCATTGATCATACCAACCTGGGTCCTCCTTCTTGTATATCTTCCCTAGGTGTGTAGATTTCAGCATGATCTTCCTATCCTATAGGTCTATATAAGTGAGTATATACCATATGTTTCTTTCTGCTTTGGGGATACCTCACTTAGGATGATCGTTTCCAGGTCCCACCATTTGCCTGAGAATTTCATGATTTCCTCCTTTTTTATTGCTGAGTAGTATTCCATTCTGTGGGAGGAGCAGCCTTGCTAGGCCACAGAAGAGGACATTGTAGCCATTCCTGAAGAGACCCGATAAGCTAGAGATAGATAGAAGGAGAGGAGGTCTTCCCCTATCAGTGGACTTAGAAAGGTACAGGGAGGAGATGAGGGAGGGAAGGCACTTAGTGCTATGAGCATTCCCCTTAGCACTGCTTCAGTGTGTCCCATAAGCCTGAGTATTTTCTGCCTTCATTTTCATAAAATTCTAGAAAGATTTTAATTTCTTTCTTTCTTTCTTTCCTGATCCAGTAGTCATTGAGTAGACAGTTGTTCAGTTTCCATAAGTTTGTAAATTTTCTCTTGGTCCTATTGTTGAATTTTGGAGATGCTTCCATGAGTTCCTGAGAATAATTTACACTTTTTTGTGTTTGGGTGAAATGTTCTGTAGATATCTATTTGATATCTAGTTTGATTCATGATGTCTAGTAATTTCATTATTTCTCTGTATAATTTCTGTCTTGGTAATCTGTACATTGGTGAGAGTGGGGTGTTGAAGTTACCCACTATTATTGTGTGTGATTCAATGTGTGATTTAAGCTCTACTCATGTTTTTTTTACAAATGCAGCCTTGCATTTGGGCCACAGATGGTCAGATGTGATCTTGGTGTATATTTTTTTTTGAGGAGTAAAAGGTGTCCATCCCCATATTTTCTGATTAATTTTATTTGAAAGACTATTTTATTAGATACTAAATTGGTTATTTCAGCTTATTTCTTGGGTCCACTTCATTGAAAATCATTTTTGCATCCCTTTATTCCGAGATAATGTCTATTTCTATTGATGACATGTGTTTTTTGTATTAAGCAGCTTGATGGATCCAGTTTTCATATCCATTCTGTTAGCCCGTGTGTGTGAGTGAGTGTGTGTGTGTTTGTGTTTGTGTGTGTTTAATTTCAGAACTGACTCTTTTGATGTTGAGTGATATTAATGACCAATGATTGTTATATCCTGTTATTTTGATGTTGATGATGGTAGAATGTATAAGTATAATATCTGTGTTCTTACCTTCTTTTGGTTTGGCTGATGTGCGGTTATGGTTTCCTTTGTTTTACTGGATATAATTAACCTCCTTGGGTTAGAGTTTTCCTTCTAATATGTCTGGTAGGGCTGGATTTGTAGATAGATATTGTTTAAATTTGTTTTTGTCTTGAAATATCTTGATTTCTTCATCTATGGTGATTAAATATTTTTGTTTTGTTTTTTTTCTTTTTTATAAATTACAGTTTCTTCAATTTTATCCCACCTGTAGTCCCCTCCCATATTCCCTCCCAATCCCAATCTACCTCCCTATTCTCCATCCATGATCCTACCCCAGTCCACTGACAGAGAAGGTCTTCTTCCCTTTCTATCTGACCCTTGTCTTTCAGGTCTTATCAGGAGTGGATGCATTGTCTTCCTCTGTGGCCTGGTAAGGCTGCACCCCCCTGAGGGGATGGTGATCAAAGAGCAGGACACTGTGTTCATGTCAGAGACAGTCCCTGTTCCCATTACTAGGTAACACACTGGGACACTGAGTTTCCATGGGCTACATCTGTGCAGGGGTTCTAGGTTATCTCCATTCATCATTCTTATTTGGTGTATAAGTCTCAGAAAAGATCCTTGTGCCCAGATATTGTGTTTCTGTTGCTCTCCTTGTGGAGCTGCTGTCCCCTACAGGTCTTTCTATCTTCCCTTCTATCTTTGAGCCAACTCTGCTCAAAGTTTGACTATCAGTCTCAGCATCTGCTTTGACACCCTGCAGGCTAGAGTCTTTCAGGGGTCCTCTGTGGTAGGCTCCTGTCCTGTTCCCCGATTTCTCCCTCTTCCAATGTCTATCCCCTTTGCCTTTCTGAATATAGGATTTAGCATCTTACCCAGGGTACTCCTTCTTGTTTAGCTTCTTTAGGTGTACAGATATTAGTATGATTATCCTATATCATGTGTCTATTATCCACTTATAAGTGAGTATATACCATGTGTGTCTTTCTGCTTCTGGGATACCTCACTCAGGATGATCTTTTTAGCTCCCACCATTTGCCTGCAAATTTCATGATTTCCTTGTTTTTATTTCCTGAGTAGTACTCCATTGTGTAAAAGTACCACAATTTCTGCATCCATTCCTCAGGTGAGGGATATCTGGGTTGTTTCCAGCTTCTAGCCATTAGAAAATAAACCTGCTATGAACATGATTGAGTAGATGTCCTTGTTCTATACTTGAACATATTTTGGATATAGAGCATATTTTGGATATATACCTAAGAGTGGTATAGCTGGATCTTGAGGTAGCACTATTCCTAATTGTCTAAGAAAGTGCCAGGATGATTTCCAAAGTGGTTGTACAAATTTACATTCCCACCAGCAATGGAGGCCCTTTTCTCCACAACCTCTCCAGCATGTGTTGTAACTTGAGTCTTTTTTATCTTAGTCCTTCTGAGGGGTGTAAGGTGGAATCTCAGGGTCGTGTTGATTTCCTAAAATCAGCTTTAAGTTTGTTTTCTTGTGCTTCAGCAGTATTAGGGCATCCAGAGCTTACTGAAGTAGGATAGATGGTTTCTGGTGGTGCTATATGGGTCTGTGCTTTGTTGCTTATGTTTTTAGGCAGGCTTCTAGCCATTTGATTGTCCCTGTTGTTAGCAAACCTGGTGGTGCCTTATCATCATTGGCCTTTATGATTGTACATATAGCTGATGGTCCCAGAGAGTAACTGTCCTCTGGCTCTCCTGAGTGATATCAGGTCTCCAGGGATACAGGGAGAACTGGTAGTCTCTAATTGCTGCTGGTCTCTGGGATTTCAAGTGGAGAAGGGGACCAGGAAATGGGGCATGCTGGATGCTATTTGTCCCTGATGGGTGCTAGTTTCTGCTGCTTCCTGGTGGTTGTTGCTGATCCCTGATGGCTGCTATTCTTGATGGCAGTCTCCAAAAATGGAAGTGGAGATATTGCCCTGGAAATGGAAGGACCTTGGAGCACACTGGAAGGATTGGGACACACAATGCCTCTGCAGCTGAGCTCTGGTAGGCCAGGAAGAAGGAAGGGTTTTCAACTGTTGTTCCCAAACAGTTGCTGGTCACCTAAAATGGAGGTAAATTGTGGCCCAGGAAATGTCACAGACCTTAAGGATGGAGCTTGAAGCACACTGGAGGTACTGGGCCCTGGCTGATAGCTTCTATTTGTTTATTTATCTTTCCTTTTTTTGCATGTGAAAGAGTGACATATATAAGAGACTGGTTGCCAACTCAGTATATGGCTGAGGATGTTCTTAAACTCCTTTCCCTGTCTATGTAGCTTATAATAATACTCATAACTGTAGCTTCACGTTCTTCATGACTCCATCACCTCCCTAAGGTATTATGATTATGGGTGCGCATGGGCTTTGGTGGTCCTGGGGAATCAAATCCAGGGTTTCATGCATGTTAAGAAGGAAATGTCCCAAAGGAGATTCATGTGCAGACCCAGGATTTAGGGTTTTTTTTAATGTAATTTATTTATTTTTATAATCACAGGTTAGGTACTTTGTATCCCATGCGTAGCTCCCTCTCTCATTCCCTCCCACTCTCCCCATCCCTCCCTCATCTCCTCCCTGCCCTCTTCTAAGTCCATTGATGGGGGAGGACCTCCTCCCCTTCCATCTGATCCTAGTTTATCTTGTCTCTTCAGGGCTGGCTGCAATGTACTCTTCTGGGATCTAGCTAGGCTGTTACTCCCAGGCATATGTGGGGGAGGGTCGAAGAGCCAGACATTGAGTTCATGACAGAATAGTCCCTGTTCCCCTTACTAGGGTCTCCAGTTGGATACTGAGCTACCAGGAACCACATCTGAGCAGGGGTTCTAGGTTACATCCATACATGGTCCTTGGTTGGAGAAAACATCTTGTAAAAGACCCCTGTGCCCTGATCTATTTGGTCGTTGTGGAGCTCTTGCTCTCCCCAAGTCTTACTAACTCCCCCTATTTTCATTATTATTCCCTGCCCTCTGCCGAAGGCTTGGTTGTGAGTCTTAATTTCTGCTTTGATACATTGCTATATTGATTCTTTCAGAGGCCCTCTTTGGTATGCTCCTGTCCTTTTGCTTGTTTTCTCCTCCATTCAATGTCCATCCCATTTGTCCATCTAAACGAGCATTGATCATCCCAACCTGGGTCCTCCTTCTTGTTTATCTTCCCTAGGTGTGTAGATTTCAGCATGACCTCCCTATCCTATCGGTCTATATAAGTGAGTATATACCATATGTTTCTTGATAGCTTTTTAAGGACTCACACTGAACACATCTTAGCCAAAGAAAAAAATATGAAACAATAATCCCAACTCAGATGTATAACTGTCCATACAGCATATTTGTAATAACAAAATTCAAATAAAACAATAACTTTGGAGTTGTATCACTTTTGTTTCACCAAAACAAAAGAAATTACAAATAATCACCAGAAGTTATTTTTTCCTAAAACAAACTATAATTCAAAAATAAGTTGTAAAAATTTTCTCAGCAACATAGTTGATCACCTTCAAAATTGTTACTGAAAACTGATCCACATTATTTATATATTAAGTCATACATCTAATTTAGAGACAAAAATCATTATGTAGACATTTCAAATAGGGTATACTAATTACTGACATGAAGAAATGTCAATCCAATATGAAAAATATGAAAACTAAGCAACCACAATAACATTTTAATCTGACAAATAAACAACATTCTTGATAAATGAAGGCAATATTTAAATTATGACTATACTAAATATGTTAAGTATGAATATTCTCTAACTTGTGTCTAGTTAGAATAAAAATTAAAAAAGAATTTATAATTAAATGTTACACCCAGAAATTAATAACAAGGGGTATCTAAGTGTTCACAATGACTTTTGGTCCATCAGTGAGGAAGTCAAGGTAGGAACGTGTAGGCAAGAACTTATACAGAATCGATGTAGGAATGCTGTTTATTGGCTTGCATTACCTGGCTTCCTCAATCACTATTCTTGTGTGTGTGTGTCTGGTTTTTATTTTAATTTTTATTAATTACATTTTATTCACTTTGTATCCCCCCATAAACTGCTCCTTCCTCCCCTCCCAGTCCCATTCTCCCTCCCCATTCTCCACACATGCTCCTTCCTAAGTCCTCTGATAGGGGCGGTCTTTCTCTCTTTCCTTCTGATCCTAGTCTATCTGTTCTCAACAGGAATGGTTGCATTGTCGTCCTCTGTGGCCTGGTAAGGCTGCTCCCAACTCAGGAGATGTGATCAAAGAGCAGGCCAATCAGTGCATGTCAGAAACAGTCTCTGTTCCCATTACTATGGAACCCACTTGGACACTGAACTGTCAAAGGCTACATCTGTTCAGGGGTTCTAGGTTATCTCCATCAATAGTCCTTGGTTGGAGTGTCAGTCTCAGAAAAGACCCCTGTGCACAGATTTTTTGGTTTTGTTGCTCTCCTTTGGAGCTCCTGTCTCCTCCAGGACTTACTATTTCCTACTTCTTTCGTAAGATTCCCTGCACTCTGCTCAAATGTTGCTCATAACTCTCAGCATCTGCTTTGATACCTGAGAGGGTAGAGCCTTTCAGAGGCCCTCAGTGGCAGGTTTTTGTCTTGTTTCCTGTTTTCTCTTTCTTCTGATGTCTATTCTCTTTGCTGAATGGGGATTTTGCATTTTAGCCAGAGTCCTTCTTCTTGATTAGTTTCTTTAGGTGTGCAGATTTTAGTAGGTTTATCCTATATTATATGTCTAATATCCACTTATGAGTACACCGACCAGGCCCACTTATCTAACAATGGCACAACCAATAGAGGATAGAGTCCTCTGCATCATTGAGCAATAATAAAAAAAAAAATCCATCACAGACATAGAACAGGATAATTAGACTGGCAATTCCTCAGCTGGTTTCCTCTTCCTGAGTGACTCTAATTGGTTTGTGTTAAGTTGAGAAACATTAACCAGCACGATATTTAAAATTTCTAAATTAAGATATTAGTTATACATTCAATAAAGTGCTTATATTCTACTGAATAGCACATGATCAGTGAAATATTTGGCTTGTTGTTTGAGGGAAAATATATATGAAGGAAAAATGCAACTATCTTTGAGCCATGAATAATGAATATAATGCTCAGTCAGCAATAAAGATATACTGATTTTTTTCTGTTCCCCAAATCTATTTTTTTGTTTAAAGTATAGCCATTTTACTTTCTCATGCAATATTTCTCCCTGTGTTTGTGACCATATTATCTTTGTGAGCTGCCTTTGTTAATGTATTTTTAGTACTGCCAAGGGATTATCAGATACTATGCTCTGACTGCACAAGTGCATTCAAAAACTCCTAAATCTACTCAGAATAAATTTCAAACAACTCTTAAATTTTATGTCAGGGTCTTTATATTGTAGGCTCAAGTATATTCTTTATTACCTTCTACATAGTCTCTGAATTTAGAATATATATTCCATATATTTTATTATCTATAATATATATCATATATTATATTATATGTTTTATATATATATATATAATTTGAGTATCATGACATACATGAGTTTTTGATGATCATGTTGTTTCTATGCTGGGCTTTAAGGTTTTGAGTTTCATTGAAGAAAATTACACACAATCATGGAAACTATACCCTCAATACTCTCGCATAAACATCAAAATCACTTCATGGAATTCAGCATATCCTGCTCCTTTTCAATAATATTTCTTTGATCAACTCAGGCTGCAGCTCACTCCACCTCAGTCAATGTCCCACATTTATTCTTGGTGTTTTTAGTTTCTTCATGTTTGTTGTCTGCTCTACTAGAACAAGTTCTATGAATTGAGAAAGTTACATCAGTTTACTCAGATCTCTATACAAATCAATAGCCTTAAAAAAAATAGGTAGCATTACAGTCTGAAAAAGGGTGTGCATTGGGTTGAGTTTAAATGTCTCTTCCTAAATTTCATGTTGGAATTAAGTATTTCTTGCCACAGTTTGGAAGTGATGCCTAATGGGGAGTCTTTTTGGTTACAGGAATAGATACATTGAGAGCCTCTGTGAGCACCCTTCTCAGGAAACTTAAGACAGGATTGATTTTGTTTCACAGCTTGAGGAAATGGGTTATGGAAAATGAACGTGGATGCTAAATTCACTTGATCTGTTTTATTCAGTCTAATAAGGTACCATTCAAGTTGGTAGTAGGCTTTTTTCTGCTCAGTTAAACTTTTGAGGAAACACCATCATAAACACACCCAGAAGCATGTTTCCATGGTGATTATAAATCCAACCAAGTTGACAATAAAGTGTAAGCATCACATCTGAGTTTGATTTTTACACTATGATCATGAGGAAAATTTAAAACTTTTGACATGAACTGATTGGCCTGCTCTTTGAGCACCTCACTCTGATGGGGGAGCAGCCTTACCAGGCCACAGAGGAAGACAATGCAACCACTCCTGATGAGAGCTGATAGACTAGGATCATAAGGAAGGAGAGGAAGACCTCCCCTTTCAGTGGACTTGGGGAGGGTCATGTGTGGAGAAGGGGGAAAGAAGGTGAGATTGGGAGGGGAGGAGAGAGGGGTTTATTGGGGGATAAAAAGTGAATAAAGTGTAAGTATTAAAAATTAAAACAAAAAAGCAGAAAAATAGTTTTGATGTGTAGCTATTTTTAATAAAGATTGTTTCACAACACATTTACTGGTACAAACAAGACCAGAACAATGACACTGTCAATGGGCAAGCTAGCAAAAAAGAAGGAAAATTTCATGAGGTTTCACAACTCAACAAAGAATTATTGACCACTAATGACTGATGGAAAAGGAGAATTAGCTTTTCCTAAGAATAAACCTTCTATTGGTTCTGATTAGCCCTGAACTAAGCACAAACACACACAGACACACTAGGGTCAACATATTCTATTCATGTGTTTGTGAATATGCACACACACACAGGCACACTCAATCAAAGAAAAAGAGGTCATAAACACTAAAGGGTTACATTAGAGTTTAGAGTAAGAATACCTGGGAAGGATGAAGGCAGGAAAGGGAACAGGTGATGAAGATGGGGGAATAATATAATTAAAAATCAAAATATAAAAGTTTTTATATAGAAGATTATATAACTCTGGTGTAACTCCGCCCTTCTATTAACCTCTCACTTCAACCAACAATATTTAAATTCAAGGGCAATACTTAAATTTGCATTGAAAGTTAGTCAATTCATATGATAAAGATTTTTGGAAACTTGAGCTCTGTGATGGCTGGAGAGAAGTTTGACTGATTGATTTTAATCTCTGAACTCATTCTTTTTCTTTGTTACTTTATTCAGAGATGCTAGAAGCAACCAGCCTGCATCACTATTTTTTTTCTTAAGTGTCCAAAAAAATCTTACATACAGAGTCACCAAATTTCTTGCTCCTCAGAAGAGCTGAATCAAGTTTATTACATGCATTTATCTTTTCTAGTTCTTTACATCATTCATGTCATCGACTTGCAGTGCCCCCCTGGCTAGCAGAACAATTTTTCATAAGCAAAGATTTTATAGAGTTGTGGAAATAGTTCTAGATAGAACCAAACCCACTAGAGAAATTCATTCCTACAATTGTGTTTATCTAGAGCTACTCTTAGGACTAAAATCTACATGAGTCAGTACTCTTTAGTGTAACAGGATCAATAGAATGAATACATATTAATAGGAAGGTTAGATGGGCTTACATAATGTAGATTAAGTGGTGCAACAATGACATTCTACACATTGATAACTACTCAGGTCATGAGATTGGATGTCTCAACAATCCTAATTCATCATTGATGGCTTAGAAGCTCTAGGGGACACTCACTGGTCTCCAGTCCATAAGGAAAAGGCACAGAAGCTATTCAAATGTCAAAGAAGGAAGGTGGTAGTGACAACAGTGTAGATTGTATTTACCAGAAGGACCAAAGTTGGACAGAAAAGAATCAACAGCTTTTTCCTCTTAGGTCTGTTTATTTATCTTCTACCCCTGAATAGTACTATCCTATCAGCGAAGGGTCTTTCTCTCTCAGTTAATCCTTCCCCAAGAAATGCTTCTACAGACTTGTTCATGGCGTTCAGTACTCCTTTACAAGAGCTCTGCTTTCCTGCTCAATCCCACCCTATAGTTCTTACTTCTTAGCACTATTATTTAGGAAGTTAGTACTTTTACAGGGCAATAACAAACATTGTAATCATAGCAATAGCAGAAATGCAAAATATAAAGATACCCTTGTGTATATAATGGATGGAAATGTTTTCTTTAGAAAACTACTATAATAAAATTAAAAAATGAAATTTACCACTGTTATTTGAACCCAAATGACTCACTCTTACTTACCTAATGGAATACTGTTTACTGACCAAATTAAGATTATAGTTCAGAGTGAACACAGAAATGGAGAATTTGCATTCACAAGTTTGAGCAAAGATGTAAAAAAAATCACACGTAGGCAGAGGGCTCTCTATAGACAGTAATCTGAAGAGGGGCATGTGTATCATCCATCTGGGAAGGACATGAGTTGCCTTATACAACTGAAATATAGCATAACTGCTTTCAATTTTCCACAAAGCATGAGTCATGCATAAATTTTTTTTCTTAACTAAACCTCATAAGCTTAAAACATTTTTTCGAATGATTCTTTAACTCTTCTCATCATTTTCTTATCACAGTCATTCAGGTCATCAAAGTGTCTAACTTTGAATCAGAGAGAAATATACCTAACTTCATAGGACTACCACTTCTCTCCCTGCTCTTACACCCACTCCCCAATTGAGCTACAGTAAACCTTTATGTAGCCTAATGTGCTATATTAAATTATTCAGTACTTTTCCAGAGACAAGACTAATTTTAAGGTGACATAAAATACTACATAACAAACTTGTAAAGCAATTCATTGAGTGACCATAAAAGCAGTCACTATTCTAGATCCCACCATTTGCCTGCCAATTTCATGATTTCCTTGTTTTTAATTGCTAAGTAGTATTCCATTGTGTAAAAAGTACCACAATTTCTGTATGGATTCTTCCATTGATGGACATCTGGGTTGTTTTCAGGTTTTGGCTATTATGAATAAAGCTGGAACAAACATGGTTGAGCAAATGTCCTTTTTGTGGACTTTAGCATCTTTTGGATATTTACCTAGGAGTAGTATAGCTGGATCTTGAGGAAGCACTATTCCTAGTTGTCTGAGAAAGCACCAGATTGATTTTCAAAGTGATTGTACAAATTTACTTTCCCACTAGGAATGAGAGAGGGTTTCCCTTTGTCCACAACCTCTCCAGCATGTGTTGTCACTTGAGTTTTTCATCTTAGCCATTCTGATGGGTGTAAGGCGAAAGAAAAAAAAAACACACACACACACACATACTGGATACTCACTTATAAGTGTGTACTAGACATATAAGATAGGAAGAACATACTAAAATCTGTGCACCTAAAGAAGATAAACATGAAAGAGGACCTGGGGTAAGATGATCAATCCTCACTTAGAAAGACAAATGAGATGGACATGGGAAGTAGGAGAAAACAAGTAACAGGACAGGAGCCGATCACAGAAGGCCTCTGAAAGACTTTGATACACTACCTAGCAGTGTATCAAAGCAGATGTTGAGACTCATAACCAAACCTTCGGCAGAGTGCAGGGAATCATATGAAAGACGGAGGAGTTAGTATGACCTGGAGAGAACAGGAGCTCCATGAGGACCAAATATATCTGGGCACAGGGATCTTTTATGAGACTCTATTTCCAACGAAGGACCATGTATGGATATAACCTAGAACCCTGGTTGGATGTAGCCCAGAGCAGCTCAGTATCCAAGTGGGTTCCCTTGTAAGGGAAGCAGAGGCTGTCTCTGGCATGAACTCAGTGTCTGGTTCTTCAGTCACCTCCCCCTGATGGGGCAGCAGCCTTATCAGGCGACAGAGGAAGACATTACAGCCAGTCCTGAAGATACCTGATAATCTAGGGTCAGATGTAAGGGGAGGAGGACCTCCCTTATCAGTGGACTTGGAAAGGGGCAGGGAGGAGATGAGGGAGGCAGAGTGGGATTGGGAGGAATGAGGGAGCAGGATACAACTAGGATACACAGTTAATAAACTGTAACTAATATTAAAAAATAAGAAAGCAGTCACTAAATATGTTTGTGGTGATATTCAAAAGAAAATTGCCAAATGTTCTTCACAACTTCTAGAAGGTATTGGCCGAATGTCTAGAAGATAAAGGGATTCTTACATCTAAAAATTTAAAATCATGATAGCGTCTCCAATCCATTTGAGGGCAAAACCTAGGGACTAGGACCATACCATGATCATGATCTGAAAGTATTTTTAATCACAAAATTGAGCAGCCTCATTTGGATAGTAACTGATGAAAGTTTTTTCAAAAAACCTCTATTTTTTTGTCATCAGAAAATCTCATTTTCCAGCAGTTCTTGGCATGAATAACACAACAAAAGATTTGAGAGAAATAACCAAGCACCTCACGTTTAGCATAATAAATTCTCCACAATATAGGCACTTGCAACTTGCACTCATTTTAGAAGGAAATTCATTTTTTTTCCTTAAAATTGCTTAGG
This sequence comes from Pachyuromys duprasi, assembly GCA_028658305.1. Taxonomy (NCBI): domain Eukaryota; kingdom Metazoa; phylum Chordata; class Mammalia; order Rodentia; family Muridae; genus Pachyuromys; species Pachyuromys duprasi. Next base: position 49,808,455 of record CM053765.1, on the reverse strand, counting down.
TATTGGATAAGAGAATTATTGTGAGAGCCATGTCATAGTTTAAGGAAACCATCATCCATAAGATAGGACATAAAGCTATCTGTGTATAAAGAAATGTGTAACAAAAAGAAGCATTATTTTAAATCTTGGAAAATTTGGGTATTGCCTTAAAAACATGGATATTGATTGGAAACACAAAATCTTTGAGACTCTTGAAAGAAGTATACATCCTATTTTAAAAATTAATTGTTTGAAAATAATGTTGTAACTGAAGGAAAGCCATTGAAAATTTACATAAATAGACCCTGGAGAATGTCTGCTTCACAGATAGGATAGAGGTTCATAACTTACTAGAACCTCAGTTATCTGCTAGCAAAACTCTGCTAATAAAAATGTCAAGATGAATTGTAAGAGACAAAGGAATAGCACACATCTATCAGATGTAGTAAAAATAGCAATAGCAAATTTAATTGACTTTTACTCTCAAGAAAAACAATAATTCTTTCATCTAGAATTTAAAATAAAATTGGAATAAATATGAAAATATCCAAATATCTTAAGTAACTTTGTCTGGTTTGATGAAGGTTACTTGGATAAAGAAGTGGTGGAAAATAATTTTTGGACCTATTCTTTCTGTGTGAATAAAGGATGTAGGGAACCACCAAAAAGTTGAATATCTGTTCTGCATCATTGCTTACACGGAATGCTGATTATTAGTCTTAACATCTATGGCAACATCTATTTTACTAAGGTAGGAATCTCAGAGTATACTTCTAATAGCTATGAGACCAAAAATAAATATATGATATTAAATAAATAGTTACTGTGTAGCAAACTAGAATAATGCCCATTAGTCATTGTAAGTGTGATGTTTTTATGCATTAGGATATTTAAGAGACAAAACTATGTAGCATTCTAAATAGAAATAAATTTGTGCTCTCCTTAGCTACCAGGAAATAAGATGATTTATATCCAAATAAAAATTTTAAAAATATTATGTTTTCTTTTAAATTATTTATTACAGTTTATTCACTTTCTATCCCTGCTATGGGCCCCTCTTTCATCTACTCCCAATTCCACCCCTCTCCTTCTTTTCTTCCTATGCCCCTCCCCTAGTCCACTGAGAGGGGAGGTCCTCTTCTCCTTCCATCTGACCATAGCTTATCAAGTCTGGAAAGGACCTACACCTCTTCCTCAGATCTAGCCCATGGCAGCTCAGTCACCACGTGGGTATCCTAGTAAGGGGAACAGGTGCTCTCTCTGACCTGAACTCAGTGGGTGGCTCTTAGATTACTACCCCATGGGGGAGTAGCCTTGCCAGGCCACAGGGGAAGAAAAAATTATATTTCCTCAATATTTAAATTAAATATAGGTAAACTTTATGAGCAAAAGACAATTGTTAAATGTTCTTCAAAACCCATAAAAGGGATTTGCCAGATGTCAAGATGATAAAGTACTTTCACCAAGACTGGCAAGCTGAGTTCAATCACGAGGACACAGGGCCAAAGGGTAAAATCATCTCCCACAAATTGTCTTCTTATCTCACAAGCTTTTCAGGCCTCATGTGAATATGCCCACAGGCAAGCATATGCATACACACACAGACACACACACACTCATACACACACAAATGTAAATTAATGTAAAAATATTAATCCACACATAATGTTGAAGTATTTTAAACAATTACATAAAAGCAGGAACTCTAAAGTAACATATAACTATGCTATTTTATTTAAACATTCATAACTGTGACAGTAGAAGGATTGCTTATGAAGTTAATCACAAGGGGGAGTAGGATTTGTTATTTTCAAAAAGAGAACTCAGCATATACACATCCTCCAAAACTCATGGTGACCATATGTCTTGATTTGCTCAGGACATTTCTGTTTATACATTATTTTAAAGCAACCATCAGTCTCAGAAATGTTCAGATTCAGACAATGAATTATATGGTCACTAAATTATGATTCATGATGTAGTAACACATCTGTTTTTACTTGCTTTTATAAAAGTATGCATTCCAAAATTTTAGTGGGGAAGAATGTACATGCTAGAGAGTCTATGTCTATGTGCCATGGTGTGTGTGTGTGTGTGTGTGTGTGTGTGTGTGTTTGTGTATCAGAGGACAACAATGCAAGAATCATTTCTGCCTACTGTCTTTCAATCATGTTCAAGAAATTGAGTCAGATTTTCAGGTGTAATAAGTGACCCATAGAAGGAGCCCTCCCAACAGCCCTGATGTATGTAATAGCAAACACTGACACTTTCTTGTAAGTATAAAATTTTTGAAATTTTGAATATTTTTATGTCACTAAGTCAAGTGAAAACATGTAGTCTATCACTTTGACTAAATAACTGACTTGAGGAAAAGCATATTATATTAGCAAGAACTTGCTTATAATTGTTTTCCTTAAATGTTTATTGAAAAAAACTGACTTTAAGTAAAACAATAATCAGTGAATTGCTGATAACACAAAGTGTATTACCTTAAAAAAATCCAAAAGAAACAGCAGAAAGCTTTTACTATTCATTGAAAAGAAAACACCATGGCTCAGTGGCCTGGGAACTCTACAATGCAGCTCCAGTCCGAGTTCCTTAAATGAACTCAGAGATATCAGAACCTCATTTGAATTTCAATGTGTGAACCATTCTAAGTCCAGAAAAGTTTATACACCTTCTGTTCATGGCAGAATTCCAGAGCCATATGGCTATGGATTTCCATCTTCTCAAATCCATAGATGGCTATAGTTTATATTTACATTTAACATAAAGATGTCACCACATCTCTGCAGGAAATGGAGTTAATAACTAGGATTTGCACAGTTTCTATAGAACTGTATGTAAATGCATGTCCTCTATGTCTGAGACATATTAAACAGTTCTGATGTTGCTACCTTGCAGGCTTCAAAAATATTTCTAAATTTAGGTGCGGTCTTGCTCTTCAAATGTGACAAATTGTCAAGCTCTGTAATTGACATGTTGCTTGAAAAAGACTAAAATAGTACCTCAATTGGCCATGTCTTTGCTAGAAAATCCTGAAGTACACAGTTTCCCTTCACAGTTTTCTTTAATGATCTATTCATTAGGTATTGCAATATAAAATTTGTTAGTGGAGAGGCAGAGATTCAATTTACTATCTACTTAGGTTATGGAGAGGGATTACAGGCTTAAAAATATTTAGTGAAATCCTACAGAATGTTAAAATTTCCCACCAAATAAAAGTAGATGATAATTATGCACCAAAAATTAAATAGGAGAAAATTCAAGAAGACAATTGGATCAAGAGGAATCCATAGTTGTGATCAGAAAATCCACATGCTGTCTCAATTTTCTCACTTCAAAACTTAAAATGAACTGGTTTATTAGACACACTTTCAGTCTTAGTATGAGAAGGAGTGGATGATAAACAAGTCAGTTTTTAGTTATCAGTATTTAGGCCGTTCTTTTAACAACAGTGGAGACATGGCTCATATCGCCTTCATGAACTTGATGTGACATACTTATTGTTGGTGCATGGCAATTTTCTTTCACTTATTTAAACTTTTTTATTTTCTCTTATTAATGTTCAATGATATTTGTACATTACTTGGAAAGAAAGAAAGTATTTCAAGTAAATTAAGTGCAATATATATGTAAATAGTACAAAACAGTACAAAGAAATGGAGAAAAAGATAAAGATAAAAGAATAATCAGAAATTTAAGAAAAATAGGTACCAATGTTCATAGCAACTTTCTTTATAATAGCCAGAATCTGGAAACAACCTTGATGTTCCTCAACTAAGGAATGGATTCAATTTAAGAAAGGTTTTATAGGAAGTTATCCAATTTATAAATTTTCAAACGTGTTAAACAGAGAAACTCAAAATGTCTTTGTGTATATTGAAATACAAAAGAGAGGGCACGGACAAGATGCTGTTATATCTCTTGCCATGTAGTTAAGATAAAGACAAAGTAGCTAATGAGACTGTTAAAAGGTAATTCAGAATGTCAGCAAGTTGTAAATCAGTGCATTAACCAGTCACAAAAGGTTCTGTTTCTTTCTAAAAGTGTAAGTAAACAGCTTGCAATTCGTAGACAATAACAAAAAATCAGCAGAAATTAATCTTTATTAAGATACCTTAGCTAGTAACAGTTAACTATATGGATGATATACCCTACAAGTGTTTTTTAAAATCACACTTGTGATGGTCATTTAGTCTAATAGGCTAAAGTTTTCAAATAATTTAGTAATTCATTGGACCATAATTTGGACAATATTTTGTAATCTTTTCTCTCTTCTGTTTGAAGAGTCACTAAATTGACCACATTTTTTTCTGCTTGTCACAGAGAATCCATGGGTTAGTTTTTGCTTCTTTTTTAAAGTATGTTTTATTTTTAAGTGTGTGTGGAATATGATATAGGTGTTGTATGATGTGTGTGTGTGTGTATGTGTGTGTGTGAGTGTGTGTGTGTGTGTGTGTGTGTGTGAGAGAGAGAGAGAGAGAGAGAGAGAGAGAGAGAGAGAGACGTGCAGTGCCCATAAGATGGTTTCAAATCTCATAGACCTGAAATTATACCTATGAGCTACTCAATAAGTGTTGTCTGATCTCAGATGTTTCAGGCCCATATTTCCTTCAGGCCCATATGAATAGGTTGTTATTATGTGAAGTCTCATTGTGAGTGTGAAGCCAGGCATTTGTCATGGAAACTGAGAAGACTTCGCTCTGCTTGTGGTTCTGTTTTGTGCGGCTGCAACTCTGCCCTCTGACATGTTGTCACTTCAGTACTTTTTTTTTTTTAGCAAAAAAAACCCTTTATTCAAAGCAAAGCGATATTGCATATTAGAAAGAAATAACTGTAAGGTTGACAGTAGGTCACACGGGTGAGGGCTCTATCAATCATGAGTAGGCAGAGTTTAGCTGTAAGGGGTATAGTTGGGGTGGTTATTTTGATTGACAGCTTAAACTCTATACTCATTTCTCTACTTTTACATTTTTTTCCCACAATACGTCTGATATTTTTGAAGTCTCAGTTTTTTTTATAATAAATTTATTTATTTTTATATCAAACACAGGTTAGGTTTTTGCATCCCATGCGTAGCCCCCTTCCTCACTCCCTCCCACCCTCCCTCATCTCCTCCCCGCCCCTTCCAAATCCACCAACAGGGGGAGGATCTCCTCCCCTTCCATCTGACCCCAGATCATCTTGTCTCCTCAGGGCTG
>CM053765.1:49778335-49802772 GCA_028658305.1 Pachyuromys duprasi | reverse complement strand
CTCTGATACTTCGCTACATTGACCCCCCCCCCCCAGAGGTCCTCCTTGGCATGCTCCTGTCCTGTTGCTTGTTTTCTCCTCCAGTCAATCTCCATCCCATTTGTTCATCCAAACGAGCATTGATCATACCAACCTGGGTCCTCCTTCCTGTATATCTTCCCTAGGTGTGTAGATTTCAGCTTGAACTTCCTATCCTATAGGTCTATATAAGTGAGTATATACCATATGTTTCTTTCTGCTTTTGGGATACCTCATTAGTATGATCGTTTCCAGGTCCCACCATTTGCCTGTGAATTTCATGATTTCCTCCTTTTTAATTGTTGAGTAGAATTCCATTGTGTAAAAGTATGAGACTGAGTATTCTGGGGCTTATTTGCGGGTGGGGGCGAGGCTCTCCCCTTTCACGAGAGTCAGGGGAGTGGAGATAAGGTTATGAGGGAGGAGCCTAAAGGGAGGAGCTGGAAGGAGAGAAGGGAGAGGACTATGGTTGAGATGTAAAGAGAATAATTAAATGAAAAGAAAGAAATAAACACAAAAGTAAACAAACAGAAACAAATTGAAAGGGTACACCTCAAATATGTGTAGGAGCCAAAGCTTTTAAGCACAAATCTGTATTTATTTTTATTGAACCAATTTTCACCTTCTGTGCCTGAGCTATTCCTTGTTAACTTGCTCTCCAATCACATAAATATTTAATTTGAAACACAACTGAATAATATGAAAATGCAACATGCTATTTTTAGTTTGTATGTCTTTGAGGATTTTAAGGGCAATCCACACTGATTACTCAGTATATGAATTCTTATAAACTCTTACATTTAAATGATCAGCTTTTTCATCCAACATTGACTCTCGTAAGTTGTGTAGTTTGAACCTGAGTTTTATGATATGTGTAGACTTTGATAATAACCATTCTTTAACCTATGATAGTAACTTTATACTTTGTGACACATTTTGTCAGCAAATTTTCATATATTTGGATGTCAGTATTGTCTTTTTTAAAAAGTAAGTTAGTTATTTACTTTATATTACAACTTCCCTTTCCACCTTTCCTGCCACTCCCCATCCCTCCCCTACCCTCCATACTTACCCACTCGTCCCCCCCTTCTCCGCAGAAAAGGAAAGGCTTCCCATGGTCATCAAGCAGCTCTGATATTCTTCTTTCAGAAGACATAATAGAGATTTTGTTATTAGAAAGCCATGAAAATGCAGGAGGAGGGCAAGCTGCTTCCTTCTTGAAGAGATTAGTGATTCCAGGCATATAAAGTAGCAGTAGTCCTAGATGCATCTTCACTGAGGCTACACAAGGCAGTCCAGTTAGGGAAAATGGACCAAAGGCAGGCAATGTAGTCAGAGATTGCCCCTGCTCTGCTATTAGATGTTCCCACTGAAGACCCATTTGCATAGCGGTTTCATAGTGGCAGAGCTTCTAGGTATATCTATTCATAATATTTGGTTGGCAGTTCAGTCTCTGTCAGCCCACTTGGGTCCAGGTTAGTTGATTCTGTAGGTTTTCTTTTGTTGTTCTCAATCCCTCTGGCTCATTCAAATCCTTTTTTCCTGTCTTCCACATGATTCCTCCAGTGCCACTTAATGTTTGACTGTGAGTCTCTGCATCAGGTTCCATCAATTTCTGGATGAAGCCTCTCTGCTGACAGCTATGCTAGGCTCCTGTCTATCAGAATGTCAGAGTATCATTAATAGTGTCAGGGGTATCAACAGTTCAGGCACTAAGACCTCTATTGATGGACTACAGACACTCACTCATTATACATTGTTAAACCCAAACATAGAAGGTAAAGTTAGATTATAGAAAGAACCACCAATGTTTAAAAGCACCAATGTCTAACTGAGAGGCAAAGTGGGGAATGAGAAAAAAAATGACAGAATAGGTTATATCCAACTCTCAGTACAAGATAGAGGAAAAGGAGACTTGAAATAGAGAGCGAAGGAGAGGGAGAATTAGTGAGTGAGAGAGAGCAGGGCCAGGACAGTTGTACAGAGAGAGATTGTGGCAAAACAGAATATTTGACACAGGTGAAGACAGGTGAAGGCAGGGAATGGGAAGGAGTCAGAAGTTTAGAAACGATTGGTAGAGTTAGTTTGGCCAAGTAGAAAAATTCAGTCAGAAGTTGAGGGAAGACAGTTTGAAACAATCAGCTTGAAAAGGAATTTGAGCCAGAATCTCTGAGTTGAACCAGCCAGCAAGAATTCAGAAAGAACTAGAAAGCATGAGTTTAATCAGCAGTAAGTCTCAGAGGCTGAAAACATTCTAGGCTTAGATAAGCTTGTATAGGGGCTAGAAGCTTCTAGGATAGGCCTCAGTTAGCAGTCAGAGTAAGTAAGACTCTAAGATGACAATTATATCAGGTGAATAAAAGTTACTTTTACATCTGGTGCTCAATGTGATTGGAGAAAAAAAAGCCCATGAACATTGGAGAAAGCAAGGGACTTCTGACAGAAAAGTTGCAAAGAACAGGTGACAACATTGACCTCAAAATATATTAAAACAACTTTAACAATGCAGCTTCTGTGAAGGGATCAGTGGTGCTTCTTTTTGGCACCCTTAATTGAAATTCATCTATACCTTTGATTTCTTTCATACTTTAATAAAACTTTTGACCAATCCCTTCTTTGCTGAGGCATCTATAGTGTTATTTGCATTCTCACTAATAAATGACTTTGAGTCGGGGCCTATTATTATTCTAAGTCTGTTGGCCCATTCCTTTACTCATAAGGCATTGCTTATAGTGTACATTAAAATATTGCCATCTGCCTTGGTTGAATTATCTACATTAATAATTTTTCCAAAATTAAAAGAGACAGTCTTAGAAAATATTAAATTATAAACATTCATGCCACACACTTTACAAGTATAATTCTTTTGATAACTGTGATGAAAAATTATACTTACATAAACCAGTGATTACTTACACTGTAAATAATAACTTAAAACAATTTAGAAATTGAAATGAAATTCCCATGATCAAAAGGTATGAGTTCAAATCTCAGAAACTTAAATATTCTCTTTTCTAAGTCATTTTTCAGTCCTAGGTTAAAAGATGATGCTTGATTTCAAGAAAATATTAAGTTCTTAGATTTCAACTTCTGTGTTCACTCATTACATTTGATAATAATCAATGTTTAATGAAAATGATAACATATGTTCTCTTATGTTACTAGTCTTGAGGACAGCCTGGTCTACAGAGCAAGTTCCAGGAAAGCTAGGGCTAAGCAGAGAAACCCTGCCTTGTAAAACAAAGTGAAAACAACAAAACAAAACAAAACAAAACAAAACAACTGCCCCCAAACAAACACCACCACCAAAAACAGCCAAAAACCCCCAAATATCCAAATGTTTAAAATAATACATATTTAAATACATATTTTAAAAAAACATTAAGATTGCCATAGAAAAGATGCACTGGTTCAAATTATGGCTAAATTTGATTTGCTTGATTTCTTTCCTCTTTTTTCTCTTTTTGCTCTGGAAATAAAACCTATGACTTCCTACAAGTTAAGCAAGTGTTCTGTAACTTATTTCATTTAACGTAGGTGTTTCTTTTTCTCATAGCAATGGTTAAAGGCAAACATAGCTCCACTGGGCCATCATGGGGGAGCTGCAATCAAGGCTCTCATTGTCATTATTATATGGCAAGCTTTTTATCTACTAAGCCATCTACCATGAATACACACATATATATGTATACACATACATATATACACATATATACACATACAAATTCATTTTTGAGACAATAATTTGATACAAGTTAATATATATACAATTTATATAAAATCTATAATCTATATTATATATTGTATATAGAGTATATTATATTGTTATAGTAAATGTATATTTTATGTAGCATACATATTATATGTTTATAGTCAAATTTATCATTGAGGCAAAGACAAATTCTTTTGTTTACTGTGAAATTAGTTGTAGAAAGTAATAGAGGAAGATATCTGACATTGAGTTTTGGATCCCACATGCTAAATGCTTTGTTCACTGGTAGACATGTGTATACACACATGGTGTGTACCTGTGTATGTGCACACACAAATACACACACATACATATACACACAGAGAAACACACACACACACCAAAAGAATCAAATGATTGTTGGGGTGCTGTTGGAAAGATTCTCACCTATTCAGTGTGGAGGAAAGCTCTTGTCTCAATATTTCAAATATGGAACCTTAGAAGCTGATTGTATCTAACTTACCAAATAAAACTCCAGAGTTGGTGAATAAGGAATTTGAGAAGAATGAAGTACCCGAAGTGTGGCTAAGACTAGATCTATACTCTGAGGAAATAATATCAAGATTCTTCATTGGTGATATACCATTAGGTAGATCCATATAATGACTCTCATTATGATACTTAAAACAGTGCCAAAGATGCACTGTAGTTAATGCAACGCCCTCCTGGCCACTTTGACTGCCTGTTGTGCAATGTGAATGGATGTCTGTAGGTTTTATGGTTATTCTAAAGTCTTATTACTGAATTTGAAAATTTAAGATTTTCAAAGGGAAATGATGTTTTTTTTTAATAGCCATTTGTGAGTATTTTTGTAACAAAGTGTCTAAATCCTTCACCAGCAGCCATAACAGTCATCATCAGCTACCTTCAGTGTAAGGCCCAGTTCACTTCCCTGTCTTTTCCCCACCACCTTCAACAGCAGTCCTATTAGAGAAGTTTAAACATGTGAACTTAGAAATGCTTACGTTCAGAAGCATGGGATTCAATTCAGCAAAGCCCTATTTTTCCTGACAGAAACATTTTTTGATTAGTCATCTAACTACCGCATTAGTTTAGCAAAATGAATAAATGAGCTAAATTAATAAATGCACTGAGAAAAACTAACATGAAAGTGAATGTTTTTATCTCAGACTCAAAAGTAAAAACAACTGAAATTTCTAAAATGAGACACTCTTTTTTTAAGAAGCTATTCAGCTGCTCATGTATATTAGGAAAACATCTTAACATTGTTTATTGTCACACTTAGAAAGAAGTTAGTGAAAAATTGCAAAAAAAATCCATATAATTCCAGGTGTAACACTTCTGTTTTACTACACTTTTTGCATTCAGGTGCAAAGAAAATTAGGTCCAAAGCAAATTAATATCAAATTTTATAAACAACCTTCTGATTAGCGATGAGTACAAGAAATAAAGTACGTTATGTAATTGAAAATTTGGCAAATAGTTTAATGAAGAAAAGGCATTGATTCAATTCCCCAACTATATTTTATTTTGATTTAAGTCTGCAGGAACTGAAATTCAGAAGTGTCTCAGCCTGTTTATAATATTATAAATAAAGGCAATCTAAAGCCTTTGCTTCATTAGAATGTGAAAATTGATTTTGGAAGATCACAGAGGAGGTAATGTTTTGGGAATTTCAATTCCAGAAATGTTATAGTTGAAGATGAAATCAGTTTTATTATGTGACCATTAAATGTGTAAATATTTGCAGCGATTTAACAAGGTGTGATGAAGTAAGTGTAAAGCAGGAAATGACGTGTTTGGAGAAAGCATTAGAATTTTCTTTTAGTGAATTTATCCATGTGAGAATCAATGCCTGTGAGTCATTCCTTTTTGTCTAGGCTTTACCTTGGTCGCTCTATTTTGTTGACTGTCATCTCATAATATCTGGTCAGCACACAAGCTATAAACACAGTTTCTGATTTTGTAGAAGTATGATAATGTGTACAAAATAGAAAATTCACCATTTTATCTATTTTAAGTTTGTTCGACTCCATTCACACTGTGTAAACCTCACCACCATCAATCTCTAGACCCTCTCTATGGTTCCCAACTCCATCTCTGTACCCATTAGACCTTAATACCACATCCTTCCTCCAACTGCTTTTAAATGGATTTATTATAAGAATCATATTTGGATATATGCCTTAAAATGAATCATTTGAAGGTTGGTGTAATGGCTCAGTAGTTAAATACTCTAGCTCCTCCTGTAGAGGATGCAGGTTCAGGCTCCAATACTCAATGGTGATTATAAACATCTATAACTCCAGGCCATCTAGTATCTTCACATAGGCTCTTGGGTAGCAGGCACACACACAGTGCACTTGTATGTATGCAGGTAAAACATTCATACGCATAAAGTACAAATAAATATTTGAGGGGGGTGAGACAGGGTTTCTCTGTGTAGCCTTGGCCATCCTGGACTCACTTTCTAGACCAGGTTGGCTCTGAACTCTAAGAGATCTACCTGCATCTACCTCCCCAAGTGCTTGGGGTATACCCAGCACAAATAAATAAATCTTTAAGAAATCATTTCCATGCCTCCCTCTCATCAGTGCAGCTTCTCCTGTTCTTCTGTTTTCAAATTCAAAATCCATTCTTTAATTATTACTACAAACACACACACATACACACACACATTTCTGAGTCCATATAGTGTTCCTTATTTATAAATTTCAAAAATTAACTTCTTAAAACTCATTCCAAAACAACGTGTGAGATGAACTTAACTTACTTTCAAATTAATAGTGACCTATAATGTTTTTATAATTTAGGTTAAATAGCCTTAAATTAATGAAATTCGATGTGTATTCAAAATAATACTTGTAGCTATGGAAACAAAATGAAATAAATCCAAATATGTATGTGTGTTTTTACATACATGTTCATGTATGCATTATTTATTTAATATATGCACATATTAACAAAGTACTTCAACAATATGGTACAAATATTAATATTCTCCTGTTTTCAATAGGAAGACTTCATGAGAGAGTCTTGATTAGAGAATAGTTTCTGGATTGATTACATACTGAAAACATCACCCTTCTAGATTTAAAAGGATTGACACTGTGTTCTATATGCTCATTTGTTAATTGCCTGTTTTTACAGACAGTAAAATCATCTTCCTTTAATGTATATTAATTTAGGCTTTCCTTTTAGCATTTCTGCTATTAAAACACATTTATCGTTTTGGCAGTTTACTAAAATTACAGAGTGGTATGAAGTTTATACGCATCTGAAAAATTTACTCATGAATTATGCTTCTTTTTACACATTAAAATACTGAGCGAATAAGAGCACTTCTATAAAATATTTCTTTGTTTTTTGTTTAAACATGTTACCACCCCTCCCCCTTTTTCTTTAACAAGGGTTATTTCCTTTAACAAAATGATTTCCAGCTTCCTTTGTCAAATACATTAACTCATACCATCAAATAATTAAATCTTGGTTTTTTTCTTCTGTATTTTTTGATGTGAGGAATGGTATTGTTTTACATTTAATTCTGCATCTGTAGGCTAGCATCTTAAGTGATAATGGAATTCTACCACTAGTATCACATCAACATGTATTTGCTGTCTGCATAATAGAGGAGAATACACTGGACTTGAGGGAGGTCACTCTCTGCTTGTGGCTTTCGTAGAGCTTCCATGGTTGCCATGATTCAGTATTTTGTTAAGAATGCAGAAGAAAAGACAACCAACTCAAGTCACCCTCTGAAATGTATCTCTTAAGCTAATACAAATTTGCTGTTTTATGCCAATGAAATTTGGGGTTGAACTGTCACTTCACAGTGTCTCCTGTATATTAGCTGAGCTCTGAAAACAGAAAGCACTTGGTATAGCAGTCTTCAGAATAATGTATAAGTATTTGCTCCAACATATTCAATAAGAAAGTTAAAAGATGATGATGCACTTCTGTGATCCAGCCATTTGAATTTAACTGGTGGAAGACAGAAAAATGATGCTTGGTCCTATCAATCCAAGACAGAAAATCAATTTAAATTATCAAGCATAAAAAATTTTATGTGTGGTTTATGCATGAATTGTGTGGCCTGCTTTTTGATCACCTCACCATGAGGGGGGGGAGCAGCCTTTTCAGGCCACAGAGGAAGACAACGCAGCCAATCCTGATGAGACCTGATAGACTAGGATCAGAAGGAAGGAAAAGAAGACCTCCCATATCAGTGGACTTTGGAAGGGGCATATGTGGAGAAAGGGGAGGAAGGATGGGTTTAGGAGGGGAGGAGGGAGGGCACTCTACAGGGGAATACAAAGTGAATAAAGTATAATTAATACATATATATATATATATATATATATATATATATATTCTGTGTATTAGCCATTGCTCAGATACAAAGTTGGTGAAGATCCTTTTTCAGTCTGTAGATTGTTGGTTTTTTTCTGTTTCATAGTGTCCTTTGCTCTTCAGATTCATGATGTCCCATTTATTGATTGTTGCTCTTAGAGCCTGTGCTGTTGGTGTTCTATTCAGGAAGATGTCTCCTGTGCCAATGAGTTCAAGGCTCTTCCCCACTTTTTCTTCTAACAGATTTAGTGTGTCTGGTTTTATGTTGAGGTCTTTGATCCACTTTGACTTTTATGCAGGGTAATATGTGTGTGTCTATTTGCAATTTCTTACATGCAGACATCCAGTTAGACCAGTATCATCTGTTGAAGATGCTATCTTTTTTCCAATGTATGGTTTTGTCTTTTTTGGTCAAACATCAAATTTCTGCATGTGTTTGAGTTTATTTCTGGGTCTTCAATTCTATTCCATTGATGCACCATTCTGTTTCTATGCCAGTACCATGTCACTTTATTACTGCTTCTCTACAGTACAGCTTGAGATCAGCCATGGAGATACCTCCACAGGAGTTCTTTGGAAGACACTTAATCCTCATTCAGAATGGCAAACAAGATAGACATTAGAAGCTAGAGAAGACAGAGAACAGGACAGGAGCCTGCTACAGGGGGCCTCTGAAAGACCCTACCCAGCAGGATATCAAGGTAGACACTGAGACTCATAGTCAAACTTTGGGCAGAGTGCATTGAATCTTATGAAAGAAGGGGAGGGGGTAGAAAGACCTGGAGGGAACAGGTTCTCCACAATGAGATCAACAGAGCCAAAAATTTGGGCTCAGTGGGAATACAGAGTCAGATGCACCAACCAAGGAACATGCATAGATAGCATCTAGAACCCCTGCACAGATATAACCTATAGGCAGCTCAATCTCCATATGAGTTCCCTAGTAAGGTGAGCAGAGGCTGTCTCTGAGGTGGTATCTGTGGCTGTCTTTTTGATCACTTCCCTCTTGGGGTGCAGTCTTGCCAGGCCACAAAGGAAGAGGATGCATCCAGTCATGATGACACCTGATTGGCTAGGGTAAGATAGTAGGTTGAGAAGGACCTCCCCTATCTGTGGACTTAGGCAGGGGCATAGAGTGAGAAGAGAGAGATTGGGTAAGACTGGGAGGAGAAGGGGTGGGGCCTGCAACTAGGATACAAAGTGAATAAATTGTAATAAATAATAAATGATAAAAAGATAAAAATATAGATGGGTGTATTTTGTAATACTGAAGTTCTTATATTTTACATGAGATCTTTCCTGTGATCCTTATATAAATGTAAGGGATATAGTATTTTAGAAATACCATTAATTTTCTTAAACTTGCCATTCTTCTTGTGCTTCAAATACGAACTTCAAAACTTTATCTAAGACATATCTTTATTTTCCATCAGTTATAATCTTTATTTTACTTGTCTATCATCCAAAATATTTGGGCACTGGAAAATGTCTAAACCTATCAATAGAAAGATTATATTATATGTGGACACTTATGATTTATATCTTTTAAGTACTTAGCTAGGTTTAGAAATACAGGGAATTGATAACTTTTGGCCTATCTGGGACAGAAATATGTGAAACACACTGTGTAACTGATTCAACAAGGCAGATATTTATATTTGTAGATAGTATGAGGCAGATGGGACTAGCCCATTACTATGGTGTTATTTATTAAGATGAAGCCTAGGTTAACAAATTCACCCCCAAGGAGACAAGAGCTTCTTTAATCAATAGGTATATAAAAATGAACATATCATAAAGTATCTGTGGCCAATTTTTTTCCAAAGTCCTGTGTGACACAAGAAAAGTTTCTATAATAATGTCCTCAGTGTGCTTTTAGATTTCTGGAGACCATTGTAATCCCATTACCCTAAATGAGCAATATTATTTGGAAAGTGATTTCCAGGTTAGACAGAGTAATTAAGCTGTTTTGAAAGGCAGGCAGAGTTATGATTTATATAGAACCATAAAGTTAAACTTTTCAGAAGCTAAAATACCATATTCTACAAACCTGTTGGAGACCAAAAACTGCAGGTGCTTTTTTGAAAAATGACATTTCTATCACTTACCTGACAAGCACAGTTGAAATACCAAAGTTATAAACATCCTGTTTCCCATTGCCTACTGCTGTTTCCGTGGAAACGACCTAAGTGGCAAAGTGAGATACACATACTTAACTTAAGATTGTGAGGTTTTGAATATTTTATAAAAAGTGTTTAGATAGTTTTGATATTATTGAAAATGCCTAGGTTTATTCTATTTGTGTATCTCTTTATATAAGGTCATATAAATAGCACATGTGTTGTTCAAAATTAATCAAGTATAATCTTTTTGTTTTAATGTATAAAGCAATATAGTTATCACACATTATTTATAATATTCACGAACACAAAAATCTTGATTGCAACCTGCCCCCACAAAAAGTGTAACCAAGAGAGGAATCTAATGCTATTATTTTGCAAACAAACATATTTACAAATTGCCCTACAAGTTTTTTTTTCTTTGTATTAGTAAATTAGCACATATCTCAATCTTTATCAGAAAAGCTTATTTTTTAAAACTAAATAGCGTTTAGCATAGAAACTTATAACTGGTCAACAGTAGAGAGTAAGAAATCACGGAGCATCCAACTCTAAATGATTTTTTTTTATATCACATACCTACTCCTTCTCTCAGTGATTGAAAAGCACGTGAAAGAGGGTATGCAAAGATTGTAGAAGATAGATGTAGTGAAAGTTTTTAGAAAATCAGTGTGTGATGAAAATCACAGGGCCCTTGAACAAATAAACTCACAGTAACTGTAATCAAATGCACAAGAACTTCCCTGGATTATGAGAGCTAAGATGCCCTGAGTGGGACAGTGGCACATGAAGCCACCTCCCTCCCTACATAGCTCAGAAACTGATGACAATTAATGGTTCCTTGTGGAGAGAGAGTTAGTACTCTTCAAATATGTGGTCTTTGGAGTGCTGTGGTATAAATTTCTCTATCAATGTACATACAAGAAGTACTGAGCCAAGACAGTGGATTTAAAAAAGGAGTACATGACATTGTAAGGGAAAAGTGGTAGAGAGCCTAGAGAATGAATTGGAGCATAGAGAATAAAAAAATGAATTTCATCTAAAAACAGGCATGTATGAAATTTGCAAAGAATGATTAAGATTAAACAATGTGTGTATGTGCATGTGTGTTCATGCAATTAGTTTTAAAAAGTAAAGGGGAGTGGGTAGAGGCTTATAAGAGAGGGTTTGAAGGTAGCAAAAAGAGAAAAATAATAATAATCTCAAAATTAAAAAAAAATAAACGTATAAGCTAATTGCTCAGCAGTTTAAGAGCATGTCTGCTCTTTAAAAAGTTACTGAGTTCAACTTCCTCCTCCAACCACATGGTGGCTTACAACCATCTACATGGGTATAGAATGCTCTCTTCTGGAATGCAGGTATTCATGCAGATAGAACACTCATATACATAGACAGAAAAATAATCTTAAAAAAGTATAAACTCTTGTCCTGTTCCCTGTTTTCTCCCTCTTCTGATGTCCATCCTCTTTGCCTTTTTGAATGGAGATTGAGCATCTTAGCCAGAGTTCTCCTTCTTGATTAGCTTCTTGATGTGTACATATTTTAGTATGTTTATCCTTGACAGGAGCCTACCACAGAGGGCTTCTGAAAGGCTCTACCCTGCAGGGTATCAAAGCAGAAACTGAGACTTATAGCCAAACTTTGGGCAGAGTGCAGACAATCTTATAAAAGAAGGGGGAGATAGTAAGACCTGAAGAGGACAGGAGCTCTACAAGGAGAGCAGCAGAACCAACAAATCTGGCACAATTGTCTTTTCTGAGACTGAGACTCCAACCAAGGATCATTCATGGAGATAACCTAGAACCCCTGCACAGATGTACCCCATGGCAGATAAGTGTCCAAGTGGGTTCCATATTAATGGGAACAGGGCCTGTCTCTGACAGGAACTGATTGACCTTTTCTTTGATCACTTTCCTGGTAAGGTGGAACAGCCTTACCAGGACACAGAGGGAGACAATGCAGACACTCCTGATGAGACCTAATTGACTAGGATCAGAAAGAAGGAGAGGAAGTCCTCCCCTGTCAGTGAACTAGGGGAAGGGCATGGATGAAGAAGGGGGATGGAGGGTGGGATTGGGAGGAGAGGAGTGAGGGAACTATGGGGGAATGCGAAGCGAATAAACTATAATTAATATAAATGAATAAATAATTGAAAAATAGAAATATAAACTAAATTTTTCTCACATTGTCCCAAGTTTAAAAAATTGGACTTGGAAAGTAGTACAGATTTATAACTCTGCAAATTTCTTTATAACCTACCAGAGTTTGATTTACATTTTGTTGATATTAAATATAACATACTTGATCTCCTGAAACTCATTCTAAATTATAACAAAACATCATCATTAACAATAAATAAAATTACATTTATTTTACATGGAATTTAATTTTACATGGATTACACTTATTTTACTTGGAAGTCACAAAACAATAGTAATTTTAAAGTCAAGAAATGCTGCAATGTAATTTTTCATGTACTTTTATTTATCAGATCCTATGGTATTTAAAATAACCATATATTTGACCTTAGTGACACTGGTTTATATTATTGTATCTATGTATACATATGCTCATTTTATGTATGATTTTACTTGTATGCTTTCTTTTCAATCTTTGGAAAATATAATTCTTGAGTTAAATGGAAAAAATATTGAGATTAAATAGAAAAAAATCCACAAATTTCATTGTAAAGTATCATAAGTCTCTTATATGCGAAATTGAAATTCTATAAAATAATTGTTTAATGTGATCATAAATGAGGCTTAAATTGTTATCACTAGCCAATAAGTGAATACAAATATAATGAATTCTATCACCCAGCTCAGTTTTTTATTAACAAGTATCTTTTAGATATTTAGAATATATAAAACTATTAATTTAAAATTTATATGCAGAAATACCTTTTCACAAATCATAATATTTCTCTGTAGCACAAAGTATGGATAACTTATCCCTGATAGAATTCAAAATGTCTTATTTAGTAACCAGATACCCTTGGTCATCACATGAAGCTACCTAGTATTTCAATGCTTAACAATTAATTATGTGGGAAACATGACTTTAAACCAGGTGCTGTCGAGATTTCTATGGATTTTCCCCAGGGAAAATAGAGGAATATAAAAAACCAACCAAACAAATGAAGATAAATTTTATCTAAAGCTATTGGAAATGATCTTTACCTATGTTCCCTTCCACAACCAAGGAACAATTGACAGGTAGAATAGAAACCTAATACAATAGAAACTTTGTAAAAATATGTGCAAACATGAAGAGAATCGTAATGAAATCACCAAAGAAGTGGGGACACGGTATCCTAACTGATCATCTTTTTTAAAATTTTTCATTTCTTTTTTATTATTAGTTACATTTTATTAACTCTGTATCCCAGGTGAATCCCACTCCCTCATTGCCTCCCAATCCCACCCTCCCTTCCTTATCTACTCCCTGCCCCTTTCCAAGTCCACTGATAGGGGAGGACCTCCTCCCCTTTCATTTGGCCCTGGTTTATCAGGTCTCTTCAGGACTGGCTGCAAAGTACTCCTCTGTCATCTTTTGTCACAGCTTCTAGCACCAGGACTGAGTTACATCTAATTAAGTTGTTTGCCTCAGGTCATACAGAAATCCCCAAACAAGCTAGGCTCTTGCTAAGAATAGGTTGCTCTCCACTAACTGAGAGCAAGGGTCCATTGATAAAGATAACACCTAGACAACTATGTGAGGAGAATACAAGGTCGCTGAAGGGACAAGAACTACACAGGACCAACAATGTCAACTTACAGAGGACTGGGGGAGCTCACAGAGACTGAACCACCAATCATGGACTGGTCCTAGGTTACCTACACATATGTATCTGATGGGCAGCTTGGTCTTCTTGTGGGTTCCCTAGCAAGTGGAGGGAGAGCTATCTATGATATTGACTCTAGGGACTGCTTTTAGATCACTTGCTTCTAGGTGGGCTGACTTGTCTCACCTCAGTGGAAGAGGATGCACTTAGTCTTGAGGTGACTTGATGTGCAGGGTTGGATTGTTATGGGGAGTGGGAGTCCTTCCAGTTGCTGGGAAAAGGGGGGGAGGGAAAGGAGTTGGCACTAGGAGGAGAGGAGGGAGGGTGCTGCAATAGGGAGGTAAAGTGAATAAATAAATTAAATTTAAATTCAAATGCATTAAATTAAAAAAGAAAGAAAATAGAGATATTGATCTGATGTCTATAGGAAGTAAAGAACCCTGTGTTCTAGTGTCTTTGGTACAGAAGGCACTATACATGCTCTCAAAAACCTTATGCCAGCTTTAAAATCTTTATCAGCAATTGTGTATTCTCTGCAAAATATGCTAGGGCAATGGTAGAGCAAAGCTTATGAAAATGACCAGCCAATGACTGAATGACTTAAAGCCCAGTCTGCAGATATTACCATATATAAAAATGACTGGATGACCAAGAATGAGAAACTGGGTGGCCCAAGGAGCTAGGGTAAAACCAAGTAATACTGGTCTTAAGAACAACAACAAACAAACAAAACAACAACAAAAAACAAATTCAATGATAAAATGTCTCCTAATGATATCCTACTATATTCATATATCAGTGCTTTGTTCAGCTATTATCAGAGAAGGTTCCTACTGAAGTTGATGATAATA
The DNA here is from genome assembly GCA_028658305.1 of Pachyuromys duprasi. Lineage (NCBI taxonomy): Eukaryota > Metazoa > Chordata > Mammalia > Rodentia > Muridae > Pachyuromys > Pachyuromys duprasi. Next base: position 49,787,937 of record CM053765.1, on the reverse strand, counting down.
AATATGACACCACCATTCAGACATTATTCAGAGAGTGAGAGACCTTGGAAAACCCAGCCCTAAATGTAATATGTCCGTCAAATAACTCCTTTCATAATTCAGATCATCTTGTGGAAGTGGAGACAGAAGGATTGTGAGAGCAAGAACAGGTGGAGGACACCAAGAGGACTGAACTGGCTAAATCAACATGAGCAAAGGTCCTAAGACCTCGGAGTTCACATGAAGCAGTACGAGCACGCACAAGGCCTGCACAGGTCTGCAAAAAGTTCTTTGCATATGTATTATAACTTTCAGTTTAGTGTTTTATGGTATTCTTGCATGTGTGAACAAGTTGGTCTCCGAATATTTTTTCTTCTCATGGACTGTTATCTTCTTTAATTTGCCTTGTCCAACTTTGATGAGACAGTATTTTTATTTTATCTTATATTTATAATATTATATATATATATATATTTTAAAAATGAATGGATGAATGGATGAATAAATGAATTAATGAAAACCTAGCTACCAGGGTAAAGGCTTACAACTGAACAGCCATTTAAACCTCCTGGGAGAGGGAAAATAAGATTTCTTCAATAGAGTGACATTGTAACCACTATCAACCATTGAAGAACAGGAGCCATATTGAGAAGTAGTTCACTATTACTCTCATCTGCTATGGAGTCAGCTATTAGAGCCCAAATACTCCTCAATGAAAAGTTTCTCACTGTACCTAGCCCTAGTTCTATACTTCTGACAAATTTTGTTCTGAGAAGAGATGACCGATATAAAAAAGTGTGCCTGGTAGAATTCTCTTCTCAATGCACCAAGCAACTCAACGTGTTATTAAAAACAGCAGCAGCAACAACAACAACAAGAAAAAAAAAAACACATAAAGGAATTGAAAAGGAAAATTACAGAAAACAGCAGAAGACAAAATTCTCCCTTGCTTGTGGATCAATATGATTAATATTTTGTAAATGTTTACCCTAACAAAAGCAATCTAGAGGCTCAATGCAAACCCTATCAAAACCTTACAACAATTCTTCACAGAAATTAAAAACTGAAAAAGCAATAGTGCTTTTTGGAAACATAAAGCATCCCAAGATCGATCAAAAACAATCTTGAATAATAAAAAAATATGCAAGAATTATTACTATCCAGAATTTCAAGTTGTGTTATAGAGATATAGTAATAAAAACAGCATGATAGTGGCATAAAAACAAACAGGTTAAAAAAATGGAAACAAACTAAAGGCTCAGATATATCACTCCTGCCAATTTCTTATTTTTGACAAATAAGTCAAAAATATACCCTAAAGAAAAACCTCATTTTTTCCTTTACCAGGTTTTAATTTTTTATATTCATTTTTTAACAAAAATAAAATAAAATTTAATAAAATAAAACAAAAATCATCACACTAAAGGGAAAACAACATCACAGGATGCAAAATAAGGAGGAAAAAGAGACTCAAGAGAATGCACAAGATCTGAAACCTATTCATTCACACATTCAGGAGTCCCATAAAATTATTAAGCTGAAAACAATAACGAAGAGGCAGACGACCTGGTGCAGACCCTGTGCTTGGTGCTTCAGTCTCTGTGAGTTCATGTGAGGACTGGAGGTTTGTTTAGTGTACTTAGAGGGCCTTGTTTTCCTGTGAGTTCATGTGAGGACTGGAGGTTTGTTCAGTGTACTTAGAGGGCCTTGTTTTCCTGGTGTTCCTTACTCTCCCTGTCTTTAATTCTCTTTCTGCCTCTTTTTCTGTGGTGTTCCATGAGCTCTGCAGGGAGTGAGTTTATGGAGGCTTCTCATAGAGCTGTGTTCCAAGAGCTTTTGCCTCTCTCTGTGTCTCTCTGTCTGTCTGTCTGTCTCTCTCCGTGTGTGTGTGTGTGTGTGTGTGTGTGTGCGCGCGTGCGTGTGCCCGTGTGTATGTAATGGCTGACTGTGGGTCTCTATTTGTTCCCATCTCTTTCAGGAGAAAGCCTTTCTGATGATGGGTGAATAAGGAACTAATCTATAAATATAGTGGAATACGTTTTAGGGGTTATTTTATTGATACTATTTTTTAGACTAGTAATTTTGGGTTTTACCGTAGGTCTCTTGGCTATCTAGTCTTGGGTTCCTGGTCACTCAATCATTGTCAGGTATGGGTTTAATCTAGTGGAGAGAGCCTTAAATCATTGTCCTAGCATATTTTTGCAAGCAGGGAAGCATTATAGGTCAAATAGTTTGTACCTAACTTGCTGGATTACGTTTCTTTTTTGGTACCCTGGAGAGTCCCTTTTCATACCAAAGACAGGAAAACATAGGGGTGAAGGTTCTATGTAGGAACCAGCTCTACTTCTGAAATTCACTGAGGGGTTTAGTGTTATCTCCATCAAGGAGGCCTTGCTGTTGATGTGTAGGGAGCCTCCTATTGTCTTGATAACAGAATGGCTTGTTTAGAGGTTTCCTTGGGGCCCTTTTGGCTTACAACTCAATTGGATATAAGTGGGCTCTTATACAGAAAGATTCATTTGGTGACAAGAGATGGCCAATTTGGTATCTGTCTCCTTCATTATTTGAGTACTTTATTAAGATTACCTTCAATTATTTCAGTAACTTTCCACTGTACTAGATTTTCCTACTGCCCCTCAAATGTCCCTAAATTCTAGCTCACTTTCTCCCTGCATTCTCTTCTTCAACCTCATCTCCCCTCACCTGATCCTTCTGTTTCCCTCCCCTGGTCCCACTCTAATGATAAAATATATTCTACTTCCTCCTCCCAAGGAGTTCTATATGTTCCCCCCAAATCACTTCCTCTATGACTAACCTCTCTGAGTATACAGATCATAGCTTGGTTATCATTTCTTAAAGGCTAATATCCAAATATAAATGAATATACAGTATATTAAATTTTGAGTCTAGGTTACTGCACATAGGATGATTTTTCTTAGTTCCATCCATTTGTCTGCAAAAATAATGTCAATTTTGTAAAGAAGTGAGTAATTTTCTATCTTTTATCAAATTTTTGTTATCTTCTCATTTTTTGAATGATGTCTAGATTGTTTCCATTTATGGCTATTATGAATAGAGCATCAATGAATATTGTTGAGCAAATATCCTATTGGAATTGTCCTTTTGGTATATGCCCAATAGTGGTACAGTTGAATCTTGAGGTAGATCAATTTTCATGCATGTTTCTTTTTTAAAATAATTAATTAATATATTTATTAACTTTGTCATAGTCTCCTCCCTTTTCTCCTTCTGGCCCTACCTCCCCTCCCTCTTCTCCCTATTCCCTCTCCTCTATCCCTCAGACAAGTTTCTTTCCAATTAAGTTAATGTTGCCTATGGGCATGCAGTAAGTTGCCTTTATCATGTCTCCAGGACTTCTAACAAAAAGGGGTGTTGCATTTTGTCAAGATATTGTTTGCCTCTAATGAGATGAGCATAGCTTTTTTTTCGAGATTATTTATATAATGGATTATTTTATATACTGAACCATCCCTGCATCTCTGGTATGAAGCCTACTTGATCATGGTAGATGAACTTTTTGATATGTTCTTGGATTCGGTTTGCAAGTATTTCATTAAGAAAATTTACTAGTGGAAGCTTTGATTTCTTTCAAAACTCAGTTGTCCTGAAGATACCTGATAAGCTAGGGTCAGATGGAAGGGGAGGAGGACTTCCCCTAGCAGTGGACTTGGAAAGAGGCAGAAAGGAGATGAGGGAGGGAGGGTAGAATTGGGAGGGAATGAAAGAGGGGGCTATGTTTGGGATACAAAATAAATAATCTGTGATTAACATAAAAATTTAAAATTAATTTTAAAAACTCAGTTGTGTTACTCAAATGTTCTTTTACTTTGGTCCCAAGTGTGGGATGTAGAAATGCTTTATTCTCAACTGAAAATAGTAGTGTGGTCTTTGTCAGATGAACATAGATCTGTGAGAGGCTCATGATGTGTGCGAGCTGTAAACTGCCTTGTGGGAGGGGTGTAGTTTTTGCCAGCTAGAAAATATTCTTGTTTGGACTCTGAGAAGATATAAATAATATTCCAGAAACAGAGATGACACTTTGTATTACTTCACTATGCTCTGCTTCCCTTGGCTTTACTTCGCTTCACTTGGTTTCGCTTTGCTCCTAATAAGAAAGGTTCCAGAGAATGTTTTGAGGTTTCTTCCTTGTGCTGTTTGTTGTTTGACTAGACTTCTGGAATCTGGATGATTGAGATTGGTATAGTCCTTAACAACCCAAAGACCCTAACTAGCAGGAAGTAACTATAGAGGTCTTAGTCTCTTTTCCCTACTAATGTTGCTTTATCTTCTAATGAGGCCTGGAGCAAGGGTTGGGAGGGAGGTAGAGATGTTTAAGAAATTTAAATAAAGTAGGTTTCTGAAAAATCTAAGCCAACATTTTATATATATGTGCATAAGAAAATTTGGTCTGCAATTCTTTTCCATTATGGGATTTTAAAGTGGTTCCTTCTCTTTCTACTTTGTGAACTATTTTGAAGAATGTTGATGTTAACACTCCTTGAATATCTGGTCAAATTCTGTGCTGAAAATATCTGCCTCTTGGGGTTTTGGTTGGAAGACTTTTGATTGCTGCTCCTATTTCACTAGGACTTATATGTACTTTAAAATTGCTTATCTAATCTTGATTTAACTTTGGTAAGTTGTACCTATATAAAAATATTCATTTCTTTTAGATTTTCCAATTTCTTAGAATGTAGGTTTTTAACGTATGTCTTTATGATTCTCTGGTTTTCCTCAATGTCTGTTGTCATGTCCCTGTTTTCATTTCTGATATTTTAAATTAAGATATTCTCTCTCTGGCTTTTGGTTAAGTAAGATAAGTTAGATAAGGGATCTTACTGGTTTCCTCAAAGAACCAACTTTAAAAAAAATTTATTACTTATAGTTTATTCACTTTGTATCTCCCCCTGTAGCTTCCTCCTTCCTCCCCTCCCAATCCCACCCTCCTTCTTCCTTCTCCACCCATGTTGCTCCCCCAGTCCACTGATAGGGAGTTCCTCCTCTCCTTCCTTCTGATCCTAGTCTATCAGGTCTCATCAGGAGTGGCTGCATTCTTTTCCTCTGTGGCCTGGTATGGCTGCCCCCCCTTCAGGGGGAGGTGATCAAAGACCAGGCCAATCAGTTCCTGTCAGAGATAGGCCCTGTTCCCATTATTATGAAACCCACTTGGACACTGAATTGCCATGGGCTACATCTGTGCAGGGGTTCTAGGTTATTTCCATGAATGGTCCTTGGTTGGAGTATCAGTCTAAGAAAAGAAAGCACCAACTTTTTGTTTTGTTGATTTTGTTTGTTTGTTCCTATTTTATTGATTTTAGCTCAGAATTTGCTTAATTTTTTTCATGTATTCTCTTGAGTATGAATTCTCCTCCTCCTACTACTCCTTCTTCTGAGAAACAAAAATCACAAAACCCAGAAAACTGAGACTTCTGCTGTCTATTCTTTTCTCTCCCCACCCCAAGCCCCAGATAAGAGGCTTTAACAGGCCACAGAGGAAGAGGATTCAGGCAGACCTGATGAGATTTGATAAGCTAAGGTCATACGGTATGGGAGAAGGTCTCTCCCTTTCTGTGTTCTAGGGGAGTGTAATAGGGGGAACTAGGGAGAGAGGGTGGGGCCAGTGGAGATGAGGGAGGGTCTGCAATTGGGATCTAAACTGAATAAATTATAAAACAAAAAAACAAAAACAAACAAACAAACAAAAAAGACTACAGAATTTTGATGAAGATGTAATTGAACAAGGAGGCCATATTCCAGTCCTAGCAAGCAGCAGAACTTAGCAGTTTTGGATATGTGGCTCTGGCTTTAAAGTTAAGGAAAGAAGAAAGGGGTTATTGAATCTTTTTTTTTTTATTTATTTATATTTATATCAATCACAGGTTAGGTACTTTGAATCCCAGGTATAGCCCCCTCCCTCATTCCCTCCTACCCTCCCACTCCCTCCAGCATCTCCCTCCTCCCTGCCCCCTCCAAGTCCACCAACAGGGGAGGACCTCCTCCCCTTCTATCCAACACCAGCTTATCCTGTCTCCTCAGGGCTGAGGGGTTATTGAATCTTATTCTACAACTAAGGGAAGCTGCTGAAGCTAGGCAGTGTCAGGGTTGTCCCCATATGCAGGCCTAGAGAGGTCATTGTATGAAGCTGTAAAGATGAAGCCTGGATTGCCTTGGAGAACCCCCAGTACTTTGGAGATGTCAGAGCCATAGGATACCTGCTAAGGAAAGCTGCTAGCTGGGATTGGCACCCAGTCAAGAGGAAGAAGTGAGTTGCAGTTAAGAAAACTGAAAGTATTTGGAGATCTGAAGAGTGCTTTGACATCAAAAACCACGGAGATGCAGTGTTTGGAGATTACCCAGCTCATTTTCGGTCTTGTTTGGTATAGCATTTCCCTTTTCTCCTTTTTTTTGGAACAGTAATGCATATCCTGTGCCATTATAGGTTAAAGTGTGAGATCTGATCTTTGATTATAGAGGGGATTACAGTTAGGAGATTGCATAAGTCACAGAAGAGACTTTAGAAGTTTATAGACTACGGAGACTTTTAAAGTTGGACTTAATTCAGTTTTGCATTGTGATATGGTTACATGTCTATAGGGTTCAGCGAGTATAGAGGATTATGTGGTTTGACAGAAAATGGCCTCCTAGGCTCACTGGGAGTGGAACTACTATAAGTTGTGGATTTGCTGAAGTAGGTGTGGCTTTGTTGGAAGAAGTGTGTCTCTATAGGTGGGCTTTGAGGTCTCAGAACTTAAACTATACCCTGTGTGGCAATTTCTTCCTGATCCCTGCAGATCCAGATGGAGTACTCTTAGGTACCTCTCTACCCCTGTGTTTGCCTACAGTCCTCCATGCTTTGCACCATAATGATAATTAACTACTCTTCTGAAACTATAAGCCAACCCCAATTAAATGCATTGTGTGGGGGGGTAGGAGCTTGTTTTTTAATTTTTTATCTATCTACTTATTTATTTATTTATCCATCTATTTATTTATCTATCTATCTATCTATCTATTTATTTATTTTGCAGCAGTGTTTCTCTGTGTAGCCTTGACTGTCCTGGACTCCGTTTGTAGACCACACTAGCTTCAAACTCACAGGGATCTGCCTGTGTCTGTCTCCATGAATCCTGGGATTAAAAGTTTGGGACACCATGCTGGGCCATATGTATTTTTTATGAGAGTTGCTGTGGGCATGGAGTCTCTTAACAGCAATACAAACCCAAACCAAGACAGCCATTATTGGTTTATGGAGATCAATATGTATTTTAAGCCATAATACTGCTTATTGTTGTTGCCGTTTTGTTTGTGTATATTTGTGTTCTAGGCATAGATATAAAGAATTGAAATGTGGTTTTTCCTTTGATGAGTAAGTTCTTTCCTTCCCTATCTCTTCCTATTAGATTTTGTTTGAAGTCTATTTTGCTAGATATTAAAATGGCTACATCAGTTTGTTTCTTAGGTGTATATTTTTGGAATATCGTTTTCCTACCCTTTAACCTGAGATAGTGTCTATCCTTGATGTTGCAATATGACTCTTGGATGAAGAAAAAGGGTTGGTACTGCTTTTGCCTCCATTCTGTTAGTCTCTGTCTTTTAATTGGACCAATTATTGAGTGTGTGTTTGTGTGTATGTTTTTGTGTGTGTTTCTCTTCTTTACTTTTGCTGATTACTTATTCCATGTGTTTTCATGGTTGTAGGTAACATATTAGGTTGGAGTTTTCCTTTTAGCACATTCTGTAAGACTGGATTTATAGATATATCCCACTTAAGTTTGCTTTTAATATTGAATATCTTATTTTTTTTCCATCTATTGTGATTGAAACGCTAGCTAGGTTTAGTAGTACAGCCTAGAATCTGTGGTCACTTAGAGTTGGCAGCACATCATTTCAGGCCCTTCTGACCTTTTGAATATCCACTGGGAACTCAGGTATAATTCTAATAGATTTGCCTTTATATGTTATTTACTCTGTTTCACTTGATGCTTTTAATATTCTTTCTTTGTTATTTAGCATTTTGACTAAAATTATGTAATAATTATATCTTGGGGAGCCTTTCTTTTCTGGTCCAATCCATTTGGTGTTTTACATACTTCTTGTTCTTTATAGTAATTCCTTCTTTTTGTTTGTTTTCATTTTTATTATTATCATTTATTATAATGTATTCAATTTGTATCCTGGCTATGGCTCCTACCCTCATCTCCTCTCAATCCCACCCTTCCTCCTTCTTCTCTCCTTATGCCCCTCCCCTAGTCCACTGATAAAGGAGGTCCTCTTCCCTTTCTATTTGACGCTAGTCTATCAGGTCTCACCAGGACTCCTTGCATTGTCTTCCTCTGTGGCCAGGCATGGCTGCACCCCTCAGGGGGAGGTGATCAGAGAACCTACCACTGAGTTCATGCCAAAGAAAGTCTCTGCTGCCCTTACTAGGGAACCCACTTGGAGACTGAGTTTATGGGCTATATCTGAACCAGGGTTTTAGGTCCTTTCCATGCCTTGTCCTTTGTTGGGGTATTATTCTCTTCATCACCCCCAGGGCTCAGCTTTTATGGCTCTGTTGATCTCCTTTTAGGGGTTTTGTTCCAGGACTTTCTTCTCTTCCTTCATTCATAAGATTCCCTGTATTCTGCCCAAAGTTTTCATTATGTTAGGAAATTTTACTTTGTTTTTGTTTAAAATGTTTTCTGGGCCATTGGGCTACATTTCTTTTTCTACATATAGTCCTGTACAAATTATCAAATTTTTCTTTTTTTTTTCATTTTTTTATTTTTTTGTTATCAATCACAGGTTAGGTACTTTGCATCCCATGTGCAGCCCCCCCCACTCCCTCCCACTCTCCCCAACCCTCCCTCATCTCCTCCCCGCCCCCTCCAAGTCCACCAACGGGGGAGGACCTCCTCCCCTTCCATCCAACCCCAGCTCATCCTGTCTCCCCAGGGCTGGCTGCAATGTCCTCCCCTGGGATCTAGCCAGTCTGTCACTCCCCGGCTTGTATGAGGGAGGGTCAAAGAGTCAGCCATCAAGTTCAAGGCTGAAACAGTCCCTGCTTCCCTCACTAGGGTCTTCAGTCCTACACCGAGCTATCCTGGGTCCCATCTGCACAGGGGTTCCAGGACACATCCACACCTGGTCCTTGGTTGTAGAAACCGTCTCATACAAGACCCCTGTGCCCTGCTCAGTTTAGTCATTGTGGAGCTCTTGTTGTCTCCAAGTTTCACCAACCTCCTCCATTTCTATCATCACTTCTGCCAAAGGCTTGATCGCGAGTCTTAATATCTGCTCTGATACATCTTTATGTTGATCCCCCAAAGGTCCTCCTTGGCATACTCCTGTCCTGTTGCTTGTTTTCTCCTCCACTCAATGTCCATCCCATTTGTTCATCCAAATGAGCATTGATCATATCCACCTGGGTCCTCCGTCCTGTATATCCTCCCTCGGAGTATAGATTTCAGCATGACCTTCCTATCCTATATGTCTATATAAGTGAGTATATACCATATGTTTCTTTCTGCTTTTGAGAAACCTTACTTAGGATGATCGTTTCCAGGTCCCACCATTTGCCTGCGAATTTCATGATTTCCTCCTTTTTAATTGCTGAGTAGTAT
>CM053765.1:49749734-49777835 GCA_028658305.1 Pachyuromys duprasi | reverse complement strand
CATTTTGATTTGCATCTCCCTGATGGCTAAGGGCGTTGAGCATTTCTTTAAGTGTTTTTCTGCCATTCTACAATCCTCTACAGAGTTCTCTTTTTAGCTCCATACTCCATTTTTTAATTGGATTACTTGATTTGTTGCCTTTTAACTTCTTGAGTTCTTTATATATATACTGGATACTAGTCTTCTATCAGATATAAATGGGTGATGAAGATCCTTTTCCAGTCTGTAGACTGTTGTTTTGTTTCGATGACGGTGTCTTTTGCTTTACAGAAGCTTTTCAGTTTCCCGAGGTCCCACTTATTAATTGTTGATCTTAGAGCCTGTGTTGTTGGTGTTCTGTTCAGGAAGTAGTCTCCTGTGCCATTGAGTTCTAATGCCTTCCCCACTTCTTCTAACAAGTTTAGTGTGTCTGGTTTTATGTTGATGTCTTTGATCTACTTAGACTTTAGTTTTGCATAGGGTGATAAATATGGATCTATTTTCATTTTTCTGCATATAGACATCCAGTTGGACCAGCACCATTTGTTGAAGATTCTGTCTTTTTTCCATTGAATGGTTTTGGCTTCTTTGTCCAATATCAAGTTTTCATAGGTGTGTGGATTTATTTCTGTGTCTTCTGTTTGTTTCCATTGCTCCACTATTCTGTTTCTGTGCCAATACCCTGCAGTTTTTATTACTATTGCTCTGTACTACAGCTTGAGGTCAGGTATGGATATACCTCCAGATGATCTGTTGTTGAGTTGTACAGATTTTTGTAGTTTTATCCTATATTGTATGTCTAGTGTGCACTTATAAGTGAGTATATACCGTGTGTGTCCTTCTGCTTCTGGGATAATTCACTCAGGATGATCTTTTCAAGAGCAGTGGTTGGCTCTTTAACCACGTCCTCCAGAAAGCCACAGAGGATGACAATGCAGCCAGTCCTGATTAGACCTGATAAGCTAGGGTCAAATGAAAGGGGAGGAGGACCTCCCCTATCAGTGGACTTGGAGAGGGACATGGGAGGAAATGAAGCAGGAAGGGTAAGTATGTGAAGGAATGAGAGAGGGAGGGTGAGGTTGGGAGGGATGTAAAGACAGGGCTATAGCTGGGATACAAGGTGAATAAACTGTGATTAATATAAAAATAAATTAAAAAAGAAAAAAGTCTAAAAGCCTCATGAGCCCCTTTAGAAATAGACCTGCTTTTCAGGCCTCAGCACCAATGCACTCAAGATAGCAGACTGGTTTTAAAATTGAGAAAAGCAGGCAAGTCCATCAGGATCTTTTTATTGACATTTCTGACCTTGCTGGAAAAGTATTGTGCTTTGCTATAAAAATTATTGAAGAGTTCAAAAAAAAAAAACAATACATTTTGAACCCCAAATAATTGTAAAAACAGTTGTGTGCTTGTGTGCAATTAATAACATTCAAGATCTTTCTCCCTGATTCCATCCCCTCTCCTATAAAATGCAACATTGGAATTTAGCCACTGTTCTCTCAAGGATTCCCTCCTTTCACAGACACCAACAGGGTCCTACTGAGACATTCTAAGTCCCAAGCCAGCAGCTATGCCACCATCAACTGCCATAAGACAGGGAGAGCTACAGCCAGGATACAAAGTGAATAAATGCTAATAATCAAACAAGTAAATAAATAAATAAAAAGAATCCTGCACTTGGAAACAAATTAACATCAAAGGAGGTATTTTAGCAAAGCACATCATTCCCAGCACCTCCTCAGCCTCTTGCCAGAGACTCAGAGGTGCTGGCTTTAGGTTTGTGTTGAGAAAGCTGCCTTATTTCCTGAAAACTACACTACTGCTTTTTCTCTGCGGGCTCTGGTTACTTTCTTCCCAAACCCCATGGTGCTCTTTTTTTCAGGTGCAGAAGTCTCAGCTCCTCTTAGAGCCTGTCTGAACTTTAGCCTCTCTGTCTATCTTTCTTTCTGCCAGTATATGACATTAATATCTCTTCTGAAATTTTTTTTTCATTCCTCAGTAAGGAGTCTCAATGTCCCTTTAACCACTCCCATCCAAAATCTAACAGTTCCTCTTCTACTGACCTTATCTTCAAGGTCCCAGTCAGGCGGAGACAGGCAGTAACAGGAACTTGAGGTCATTTTTGTTTTAGAGGATGATTCTCAGCATCCTTCTCTCTACTCATAAAAAGCCAAGTTCAGAAGCTTTAAAGCTGTCATAGGCACACATGAGAACACAAGAAGGTAGGCATTTCTTGACGTTCAGAGTCCACATTTTCTTACAAATAAGGATACTATCTGAACAACACATATTTTTGAATAAATTATAGTATTAAAATAATATAATTGCTACATAATATAATTTCTATCTTCATTAGGATCAAGCAAGTTTGAAGTCTAAAAGTTAGATGCATATTTTATTATGTACAGTGTAGTAATTTGTGACTAAAATGCTCTAACTTTTCTGGTGCATAGAGAGGATCCATGGCTAATATGATATAGTAGAGAACAAAAATATGAACATGTTTGGTTCCAGAGTCTCAACAGGTATGTTATACCAACTCAGGCGAACATGTGTCTGACAGAGAGACATTAATGTGTACAGTCGTTTGCTCTATCTTAGGTACATGTCCTTATAAAAGGCCATACTAAATCATAAATCATTACATTCCCTCCTTATTATACTGTATTTTGTCACAGTATTTCCAAATTATATTCTAGTTTAAAAAAAAACAGCTATCTCAAGCATCTCAGCATAGAGACAGATTTTGAATAGCTTTCAAAAGTGATTTTTTAAAAAAGTTTTGGTCCCCATAAAAAAAACCATTAAAAGTTGATGAAACCTTGAATGAAGAGTACATGCATAGAAGAGGCGAAGCATTTATTTGTCTCTTTGTTTTGGATGAAGCTGATATTACAAAGGCAGTTCTTATGAGAATTAGTTGTTAAATTAAAAAAAATTAAAAAAAATTCTCCAATCTGTCATGTCTGTATTGTCATCCACCCCACCCCACTCCCATCTCTGGTTTCTTGTCTCAAATTGTAAGCCCTGTATTTAGCATTTGAGCTTTGGCCATGATCTCATTTGTGATAATCTCAGCTGTAACCAAAGACACCTTTTGCAGAGATCATATTTTTCATGCCACTACTATTTTGTACTTTCAACACCCAGATTTTGAAATTCAGTTAACTTGTTTTTTAACGTAATCAGATACAAGTGCTCTCTATAGAAATAAACATAAACACTATTTTTAACTATACTTAATTTCTGAAACTGTAGAACACAAGGTGACATATTGATAGGTTGATTTCAAATGGAGTACAGAAGTGATTGACTACCTCTCATATAATCTTTTTTTGCATTCTGATTTTTTTTATTAAATTCTTTGTTAATAATACTTTATTCACCTTATATGCCCCTGTAGTTCCCTCCCTACTCCGATCCCAATCCCTCCCTTCCTCCCCCTTCTGCACCCATGTCCTTCCTCAAATCCACTGATAAAAGAGGTCTTGCTTTCCTTCCCTCTGATCCCAGTCTATTAGGTTTCATCAGGAATGGCTGCATTGTCTTCCTCTGTGGCCTGATAAGGATGCTCCCCTCTCAGGGGGTGGTGATCAAAAAGCAGGCCAATCAGGTAATGTCAGAGACAGTCCCTCTTCCCATTACTATTGAATGGGCTACATCTATGCAGGGGTCCTAGGTTATCTCCATGTATGGTACTTGGTTGGACTATCAGTTTCAGGAAAGACTCCTGTACTCAGATTTCTTGGATGTTGCTCTCCTTGTAGACTTCCTGTCTTCTCCAGATCTTACTATTTCCCACTTCTTTCATAAGATTACCTGAACTCTGCCCAACTGATGGCCATAAGTCTCAGCATCTGCTTTGATAGTCTGCAGGGCAGAGCCTTTCCAAGACCCTCTGTAGCAGGCTCCTGACTTGTTCCATTTTCTGTTTCTTCTGATGTCCATCCTCTTTGCCCTTCTGGATAGGGATTAGGCATTTTAGCAAGAGTCCTCCTTCTTGATTAGTTTCTTTAGGTGTACAGATTTTAGTAGGTTTATCCTATAGTATATGTCTATATGAGTGAGTATATAGCATGTGTACCTTTCTGCTTCTGGGATAACTCACTCAGTATGATCCTTTCCAGTTCCCACCATTTACCTGCAAATTTCATGATTTCCTTGTTTTTTATTGCTGAGTAATATTCCATTGTGTAGATGTACCACAATTTTTGTATCCATTCCTCAGTTGAGGTGCATCTGGGTTGTTTCCAGCTTCTGGCTGTTACAAATAAAGGTCTTACAAACATGGCTGAACATATGTCCTTACTGTGTTTGAGCCTCTTTTGAATATATGCCTAGGTGTGGTATAACTGGATCTTGAGAAAGAGCTATTCCTAGTTGTCTGAGGAAGCCCAGATTGATTTCCAGAGTGTTTGTACAAGTTTACATTCCCACCAGCAGGGGAGGAGGGTTCCCCTTTCTCCACATTCTTTCCAACATGTGTTGTCACTTGAGTTTTTTATCTTGGCCATTCTGATGGTTGTAAGGTGAAATCTCAGGGTCGTTTTGATTTGCATTTCCCTGATGAGTAAGGATGTTGAGCATTTCTTTAAGTGTTTCTCTGCCATTTGATATTTCTGTATTGAGAATTCTCTGTTTAGCTCTGTACCCCATTTTTAATTGGATTTGTTGCTGTTCAATTTTTTGAGTTCTTTATATATACTGGATATAAGCCCTCTGTCAGATATAGGGTTGGTGAAGATCCTTTCCCAATCTGTAGGCTGTCGCTTTGTTCTGACTACAGTGTCCTCTCTCATATAATCTTGTGTGTAAAGTTTTAAGACGATTCTAACTGTCTGAGATAAGTATTTGAAACCTCACACTTCAAAGAAAGATTTATCTTTTTTTTATTTTTTTACTTTCTGTGAATGTGTGTTTCACCTACATATGTTTTTTTTTTTTTTTTTTTTTTTTTTTTTTTTTTTTTTTTTACCATCTCTGTGTCTTCTAACCCACAGAGGGTGGAAATGACAATGGATCCCCTAGAACTAAAGTTACAGATGACTATGAGCTGCATTTTGGGACCTGGAATTGAACCCAGATCCTCTGGGAGTACAAACAATGGTCCCAATGACTGAGCCATCTCTCCTGCCCCCAAAGCACACAATTTTTTTTATTAATTACACTTTATTCATATTGTATCACCCCCATAAACCCCTTCCTCCTCCCCTCCCAATCTCATCTTCCCTCCCCCTTCTCCACACATGCCCCTCCCAAAGTCCACTGTAAGGCTGCTCCCTCATCAGAGTGAGGTGATCAAAGAGCAGGCCAATTAGTTCATGTCAGAGGCAGTCCCTGTTCGCATTACTATGGAATGCACTTGGATACTGAACTGCCATGAGTAACATTTGTGCAGGGGTTCTCGGTTTTCTCCATGAATGGTACTTGGTTGGAGTATCAGTCTCAGGAAAGACCCCTGTGTTGAGATTTTTTTGTTCTTTTGCTCTCCTTGTAGAGCTCCTGTTCTCTCTCTGTCTTATTATTTCCCACATCTTACATAAGATTCCATGCAAATCACACCATTTTAAAGTGCCACGTTTATTGTTTTTTTTTCAAAAAAAAAGAAAACCACTACCTGCCAACTCTAAGATGAAACAGATTTAGACATTTACATTAACTTTTAAATTGATACAGAAATGTTGCACAAACATGAAAATGAGTATTTATATACAATGTACAAGTATTCATTATATGTCTATAATCACAGTTTCATTTGAATGAAATCGAGTTATTGTAGACTTTTTAATTAAAATATGATATTTACCATAATATTGACATGTCAATAAATGAGTAGGTCATGCAACAACAACTATATAATTCCACTAAGCTTGTTGAAACCTTGGAATATTTTACACATTGCTTCTTTATATTTTCTATACTCAATTATCTACATCTACTTTACAGAAGTAAAGTGCTCAAAACATAATTTCTACACCTAGGATATTGCACTAATAGAAATTTTCACCACTAGCCAAATAACACTGCTTGAAATAGCTATATGGTTATAGGGTATAATTATATGATATTATAATGTTTATCTTGTTAAATAAACTTTTTATGTGAGAGTTTTTCTCAATCTATTATAAAAGAAAATGTAACTACTTAAATTCTATTCCATGTTTCAGACAGGGAATTTCATGTAATTTTTTTGCTACATTTCAACTGCTTGTCTTCTCGTAATTATTAGCTAGAATGAATGGGAGTATTAAAACACACTCACTGAATTTTGTCTTCTCATGCTGAAACTGTTCTTTCCTCTAAAAAATTTGGATGTCCTATTTTGACTGGAGAAGTAAGACAGTACTGAAAGAATGCTGCAGGATGAATTCTAATATGACAAACCTGACCGCTCAGAAGAGGCAAATCTCTTTCACACCTTTAAACTAGAAACATCAAAAGCATCTGGAAATTGAATTTTCACAGTAGGGAATGGAAAGGAAAGGTAAGAACAGAACTATATAGAACTTAATTATCATAATTCACTGCAGGTGTTGAAATGCTCACTACAGATACTCTTATAATGAGTATCAAACTTTGTATTCACAAATTGCTGAAAAGTCTTGATTAAAAATCATACATATTACATAAGAAGGTAAAATAAACCAGAGTTAATTTTTGTTTTAAATTGTTGCATACATCCTAAAAACTATTTGCAATTAGTTTTAAAATAATACAGACTCCTTGAAAAAAATTGCATAAATACATACATACATTTATTCATAGATATATACATACATTCAGTCACAATTTCATATAATGTTTAATATTTTATAATATTTTTATTTTTATTTTCATTTCAATCAGAGTTAATTGCTACAGGCAAATCAAAACATGATGTATGTTAAGCATACAGCCAGTGTTAAAAATATACAAATTCATTAAGATTAAGGAGGTGTAATTTAAAGTAATAAGGACAACTAATTATGTATTCAATGTAAAAATAAAAATACATTATGTTAGTAACTTGGAAGTTTTATATCCTAATATTATCAAACAGATAAAAATCAGCAAGAAAAATTCTTAAAAATTTCCCATAATCTACATACTAGAAATCAACGTATTTTTTTATTCACTAAACAAAACACATATAGCCTAATAAAGGGAGTTAGAAAGAGAAAATATACTATAATAACTGATTCAATAAGCCTGTTTTTGTGCATGAATTAAAACATGAAAGTCTTAAAATAACTTCTTAAAGTAGTATTAAAATAACAAATGTACTAATAAATTAGTAGTATTAGAACTGTAACAAGGATTAAGACAGACTAAAAAAATTATAGTAAAATTTAAACATGTTTTTTAGTCAAATTAGTTATCGTATACAGTAAATTTGAGAAAAAATGAAGCTCAACAAACTCAAGCAAAGTTCAGGTTCACACTGAAAGAAATTATTTAACATACCTGGTACCATTAATGAAGTAATTTGGCACATATAGTAGTCTTAAAGTAAGTTAATTCTTCAAATATTTAATACTGATGTGAGACTTACACAATCCCTTAGAAACTTTCAGAAAAAGGGGTGGAAAACTTCTTTTCATAAAGTTCAAAATAAACTGACTTCAAAATAAGTACAAAATGAAACTGAGAATTTTTTTTCAAGGTCTGTAAAGAATTGTGATGGTAATTCGATAGGAATTACATTGAATATGTAGATTGCTTTTGGTAAGATGGCCATTTTTACTATGTTAATCCTGCCAAGCCATGAGCATGGGAGATCTTTCCATCTTCTGATATCTTCTAATTCTTTTTTCTGAGACTTGAAATTTTTTTTATACAAGTCTTTGACTTGCTTGGTTAGGGTCACACCAAGGTACTTTATGTCTTTTGCTGCAATTGTGAAGGGTGTTGTTTCCCTAGTTTCTTTCTCAGCCCTTTTGTCTTTTGTATACAGGAGGGCTACTGATTTTTTTTTTTGAGTTAATTTTGTATCTGGCCACTTTGCTGAAGGTGTTTATCAGCTGTAGGAGTTCCCTGGTAGAATTTTTGGGATCACTCAGGTATACTATCATATCATCTGCAATTAGGGATACTTTGACTTCTTCCTTTTGAAATACCCAGATCGCAAGTCCCCAAATGACCAACAGGCTCTGAGTCTGATGCAATACACATGAAGGCCTTTATTACAAACTAGACCTGGGTGGCTGCTCTTTGCATGAACAAAGAGGCAAGTGCGACCCCCAACTCTGGGGGAACAGGGTTTTTAAGAGGGCAGGTAAGTGCAAGTCTTGGCAGTACAGGATTGGGTGAAAGGGTCTCTAGGATAGCTGACCTTTATCCTAGAGGTCAAATGATTGGTTTGTTTTCAGGTGCCAAAACTGCAAATGATCAGGTCTGGCTACCTGGGGGACACCAGACCCTCCCCCCCCTTTCCCAGGGCAAGGTACTGCCCTGTTAGGTTAGGCTACAGGTTAGGCTGTAGCAAGGGGAAGGGGGAGTTAACACATTCCATAGGCTTCCTTAGGGGCTTTGTGACCCTAGTCACATCCAGAAGTTAATCTGAGTGGGGGACTGCAGGATCCCTGCTCTGAAAGAACTGTGCTCTGGTGACTTTGCCCCAGTCCCAAGAATTAACTCCAAGTTATTGAACCTCTCACTTTCCGATTTGTATCCCCTTGATCTCCTTCAGTTGTCTTACTGCTCTAGCAAGGACTTCCAGAACTATGTTGAAGAGATATGGAGAGAGTGGGCAGCCTTGCCTTGTCCCTGATTTCAGTGGGATTGCTTTAAGTTTCTCTCCATTTAGTTTGATGTTGGCTAGAGGCTTATGTATATTGTCTTTATTATGTTTAGGTATATGCCTTATATCCCTGATATCTCCAATACTTTAAACATGAACAGATGTTGGATTTTTTCAAATGCTTTTTCAGCATCTAAAGAGATTATCATGTGTTTTTTTTTTTTTTCTGTCAGTTTGTTAATATGGTGGATCACATTGATAGCCGATGGCAGTTCAGTGTCCAAGTGGGTTCCATAGTAATGGGAACAGGGATTGCCTCCGACATGAAATGATTGGTCTGCTCTTTGATCACCTCACCTTGATGGGGAAGCAGCCTTACCAGGCAACAGAGGAAGACAATGCAACCACTCCTGATGAGAGCTGATAGACTAGGATCAGAAAGAAGAAGAGGAAGACCTCCTCTATCAGTGGTCTTGGGGAGGGGTATGTGTGGAGAAGGGAGAGGGAAGGTAGGATTGGGAGGGGAGGAGGGAGGGGTTTATGGGGTATACAAAGTGAATAAGGTATAATTAATAAAAATTAAAATAAAAATGCTCTACGTATAAAAAAAGAAAAAATAAGTACTGTATCAAAACAATGACTCAACTAAACACCTATTAGGTGAAAGAAAATGGTAGCCACAACCAGGTAGAGTTTGGGGGATATTTTTTTTTAAATAGATACATTGTTGTTATTTCTATTTTAGTCCTGAATATTCATCTTTAAAAGGCAATACTATTATAAACTATTTTAAGCATATATATATATATATGTTTTATTTACATATTATATATAGGTATGTAGTACAGGGTATACAGTACGTACATATAAGGATAGAGAGATGAATGGATAAATACATATGTATGTATATATTCAGGTGATACAGGATATACTAAGAAGTATAGCATTGTAACAGGAATAATATGTGCTTATTTGCTCTTGTTGAATGTGGTATTTTATATCAGATCTTCTTAGAATTCCTCAAGAATAAACTGACAAATAGTAACTGAACTTCATGAGAAAGCACTTTGTATGATGCCAAGAAGAGAAATGAATGGGAATAGACGCAAAAGTGAAGAGACATGTACATGAAGTTCCATCCCTAAAATGCTGTTATCAGTTGTTAGCTATTGGAAGAGAAAGAATAGGTTGTCTTTAAGGATGTGACCCATGGTAGGTTAACAAATTTCCAGGAGACACACAAATGTGCATATGAGCAACAAAAATAGATTGACGGATTTATAAAATGAAAAAGAGGATACAAAGTTGGCATGGTGGGGAAATGAGCATGGGGGAAGTGGAGAGAGGCAATGAATATGCTCAATATTTGATGTACAAAATTCCCAAAGAACTATTGACAAATTCAAAACAAATAGATAATAAATACAATAAAATAAAATATTTTCTCACAAGACAGAAACATATTGATAAAATTTTAATGAGTTTAAAATATTATACAAGTACATGAAAATGTTTAAATGCATACAAATGAAATAAAAACAATTTTGTGATATGTCATTGTTGATAAAAAAGAACATTCAAACATCATACATAATTAAAATTAGTAAGTGAACACACCAGAGGTGTTAGACCAAAAGACAAATAAAATCAGGCATACATTCTCCTTGAAAAAGTAATCTTAAAATATCAAGAAATTTCAAAATATCTTAAAATGTCCAATAGCATTAAAATCACGTGTCTGCATTAAAAATTATATCAATAGGTTGGTGTTTCCTTTCCTCTACTAGGAGTACTGTCTTATTAGAAGATGGCCTCTTCAGTCTCCATGACCCTCTCTCCTAAGGTTCTCAGCTAGAGTCACCCCATATTCTTTCAGGAGCCTACCCTTTTGTAGGTCTCCAGGTTGTCTCAGTGATGCCGAACCCTCAGTTTCTCTTCTTTCTGTAGGCCCTCTGTCCTTCCACTACAGTTCTCCTCATATCTGATTCACACCCTCATTTTCCTCAGTGTTCCCTGTCTGATCCTTTTTTTCTCTCTTCAAGCACTTTTTCTGTTTATTCTATTTTCTCTTCTGAGTGAGGTTCGATCATCCTTCCTTGGACATTCTTTGTTACTTATCTTGTAGGTTATGCTCTACTATATGTAAAACACTTATAAGTAAGGGAATATCATGTGCTTCATTCTTGGTCTTGGTTACCTCACTCAGGATAGTCTTTTGGCTGCAGATTGCATGATTTCCTTGTTTTTAATAACTGAATAGTATCCCGTGGTGCAAATGTGCCACAGTTTCTTTACCCATTCTTCAGTTGAGGGACATCTTGGTTGTTATCAGATTCTGGCTATTATGAATAAAGCTGTTATGAGCATAGTTGAGCAAATGTCCTTGTTGCATGGTGGAACACCTTTAGTATATATGTCCAGGAGAGATATAGCTAGGTCTTGAGCTACTTCCAGTTTTCTAAGAAAGTACAGATTGATTTCCAAAGTGGTTGTATAGGTTTACGTTCCCCCAAGCAGTGTGTTTCCCCTTTCTCCACACTCTCACTAGCATGTGCTGTCACTTGAGTTTTTGATCTTAGCCATTCGAAATGGTATAAGAAGGAATCTTTGTTTGTTTGTTTGAATTTTTTATTATTAGTTACATTTTATTAACTCTGTATCTTATCTCCTTCATTCCCTCCCAAACATACCCTCCCTCCCTCATCTCCTCTCTGCCCTTTTCCAAGTCCACTGATATGGGAAGACCTCCTCTCTTTTCATCTGACCCTGGTTTATCAGGTCTCTTCAGGACTGGCTGCAAAGTCCTTCTCTGTGGCCTAGCAGGGCTGCTCCTTCTTTGCAGGGTGGGGAGTTCAAAGAGTCTGCCATTGAGTTCATGGCAGAAATAGTCCCTGTTCCCCTTACTAGGTTACCCACTTGGATACTGAGCTTAGAGTCATTTTGATTCACATTTCCTTGATGAACAGAGATGTTGAGCCTTTCCTTTTTATTGTAACCTATTTATTTTTTTATTAATTACACTTGACTGACTTTGCATCCCCCATAAATCCCTCCCTCCTCCCTTCACAATCCCACCTTCCTTTCCCCTTCTCCATCTATGCCCCTCCCCAAGTCTACTGATAGTGGAGGTCTTCTTCTCCTTCTTTCTGATCCTAGTTTATCAGCTCTCATCAGGAGTGGCTGCATTGTCTTCCTCAGTGGCCTGGTAAGGCTACTACCCCATACGGGTGAGGTGAGCATTTCTTTAAGTGTTTCTCAGCTATTCAAGATTCCTCCTTTGAGAATTTTCTCTAAGCTCTGTATCACATTTTTGATTGGATTATTTCATTTGTTGGTGTTTAATTTCTTAAGTTCTTTATATATTTTGGACATTAGCCGTTTATCAGATGTCGGATTGGTGAAGGTTTTTTTTTCTAATCTGTAGGCTGCCATTTTGTTCAATTGACAGTGTCCTTTGCCTTACAGAAGATTTTGAGTTTCATGAGGTCCTATTTTTTAAATGTTGATCTTACAGCCTTAGCTGTGTCTGTTCTGGTCAGAAAGTTTTCTCCTTTGCTAATGAGTTTAAGGCTTTTCCCCACTTTCTTTTTTAGTAAATTTAGTGTATTTTCATTTTTTTTTCTACATGTGAACATCCAGTTAGACCACCACCATTTGTTAAAGATGCTTCCATTTTTCCTTTGTATGGTTTTGGCTTTTTTGTCAAAAATCAAGTGTCCACAGGTGTGTGGTTTTCTGTTTGGCTGATAAGTTCAATGTGGAATATTATCTTGACTGTATTACCTTAAGAGGATAATTCACCACTTTGGGTAGCATCATTCCTGGGTTAAGAGATGAGAAAGTGACGGTAGGACTGGGAGGAGATGAAGAAGGGGGCTACAGCAGGATACAAAGTGAATAATGAATAATAATCAAAAGGAAAGAAAAAAAGATCTCAGACATTGTAAATAGAGTTAAGCAGGAGTTTAATTTTGTTGTTCTCTTCTTCCTAATTGTGAATGCAATGAGAGCTTCTGATTTAAGATTCTTATGCCTTGATTTCTCCCTCCATTGTACACTCTCTGTTCAACTGTGGGCCAAAGAAATCTTTCCCAATTAGTCTGGTTTTGTCAGAGTATTTTATCAGAAAAAGAAAAACTAAGATATCATCAGATATAAAATCAAGAATTAATAAAACCTATAGTAAAAGAACATATTGTTATGATACTGGGATGCTAATATACCACTATGCAGGACTCAAGGGACAAGGAATCGACCCTTGGATGCCCATATGTGATGCCATAGTTTGCATGTTTGCCTCTCTGAAAAACTATTTAGAATTTATTTTCTAAGGAAACTGAACTGACTGGTAGACATTTTAGGAGGTGATATGCCCTGTAGAGTTATATCCCCATGGCTAATATTAGTCTCTTTCAAAAGGAATTGAGAGGTAAACTTATTCCTTATTCCCTTTTATATATTTTCATTTTTCTTCCATATAAGAACATGGTTTTCATCTCCCACTTTAAGAAAGAGCAACATGGTACCACTTTGTACAATATGCATATCTACTCTTCCTATGTCTTGACCTTGGATATCAGTTTCCAGAGTTGTTGAAAAAAATAATTGCTATAGTTTGAGTCTTAAATGATCCTACAAAGTCATATTTTACAGGATTGTCTCTGAGTAGGTGGTGTAACTAGGAGATAATGGAAAATTTAGGATATGGAGCCTATTGGAAAAAATGTAGATCATTGGAGATATGTGAAGAAAATATTGGAATCTGAGACCTTTCTCTTTGTTAACATAAGGCAACAAAGTATACTCATTTCTTGTGCTTCCATTATAATGTCCTGTCTCTCTGTAGCCCCCAAATCAGGGTGAGCAATTGTTAAACAAATAAAAGCAGTTAAAATTTTCTGTAATATATTCATATAAATGTTGTATTATTGTGGTAATCAGTGATATATTCTTAGTTTTTATAGTGTATCAATTGTATTTATCTATCCTACTTTCTCTCTGTACTATTTCTGGTGCCATGGCCTACATTCTCAGGAATTCATTCAGTGTCAGTGAGGCCGAGGCCAGCATCTGTAAAGTGAATACATTTTTTTTTACCATGACAAGTCAGCATGAGGAGACAGCCTGGGGTACCTGAATTCTGTCTGCTACACACTCACTTCTCAGCATTAGCTTTCTTGCCCTTTGTGCTCACCATTATGCTTTCTAAGCATGCCTGTAAACTGCTCTCTTTGAATATCAGTTGATTGATCACATATGGTCAAGTGTAGAAGCTCCTAAGAATGGTTTTGTTCTTATGCCTTTAGCACCCTTTCCCTCCAAGTGACAGCAATAATGGATTAACTTATGTAATATCACAGAAGTATATCCACTTTGTAGAAACTCATTTAAACTCTGCCTTTCTTTCACATTGTTTTAATTCAATTCACATCTAAGTAACACATAAATAAAATATAAAAAAAAGAAAATTTACTTCAAATATTCCTTTAATATGTGTAGGAGAATTTCTTAAAGCAACCATTTCTTATAGCAAACATTTAATTTTGCATTTCAGTCTCAGGAACTGTGCAAAAGTCATGTTTTGTAGTCTGGGACCTGAGTGGATAGTGTCCCTAGGAAGTAAAGGCAACTACAGGAAGTAAGGAGTAGTGGGAGGAATGTAGGTCTTCAGTGGTGTCTATGCATTGGGTATGCTGGGTAATTCATGATATGTTTGTTTGTGTTATTGTGTGTATTACAAATATTTTTTCCTTTAAAAATGAAAATTTCAGGATTGGAGAAGGAGCACAATAAGTTTAAAACAAAAAAAGTTTGCTGAAAAAGAATGAATACCCGAGTTGGAATCCCTTGAATCCATATATAAAGCTGTCCATGGTGGCATACTCAGGTAATGCCAAATCTGGCCCAGTGGCTCTCTGCTCATTGAGCTCAAGTCTGTGTAGAACCCTAACTCAAAAAATAAGTTTTAGAACTACAAAGGAAGACAACTGACACCATTCTTAGGCCTCTACACACGTGTATGCAGACACATGCAGATACCACACATACAAAAAAGATAGCATTCAAAACACAGATTCTAAATACCTCATTTATTTACAAAATTTACTTAAATTAAAAGTATAAAACTTTATCCTGGCTATGTTGTCTTCCTCTGTGGCCTGGCAAGGCTGCACCCCACCAGGGGCAGGTGATCAGAGAGCTTGCCACTGAGTTCATGTCAGAGACAGCCCTTGTTTCCCTTACTAGAAACCTCACTTGGAGACTGAGTCTATGGGCTGCATCTGGGTTTTAGGTCCTCTCCATGCATTGTTCTTTGTCATGGTGTCATTCTCTTCAGGGCCCTCAGGGTTTCAGTTTTTATGGTTCTGTTGGTCTCTTTTTGGAGCTCCTGTCCCCTCCAGGTCTTTATATCTCCCCCTTCATTCCTTAGATTCCCTGAACTCAGTCCACAAGGAAGACAATGGAGCCTCTCCTGATAAGAACTGATTGGCTAGGGTCAAATAGAAGGGGAGGAGGACCTCCCCTATCAGTGGACTAGGGGAGGGGCATAGGAAGAGAAATGGGAGGAGGGTGCGATTGGGAGGGAATGAGGGAGGGGTGCACAGCCGGGATACAAATTGAATAAATTGTAGTAATTGATAATAATAATTGAAGAAGAAAAAATGATGCTGGCAAGATACCTCAGACAGTAAAAGTACATGTCACCAGGACTGACAACTTGATTCCTGGAGCCATATGATGGCAAGAGAGAACTGACTCTCCATCACTTCTTCTCTAGCCTCCAATTGTGAACTGTGGCATGGGCACACACACATACCCAAACAAAATAAATTTATAATGTAGTTAATTAAGCATTTTCAATTATACGATTGGAATGTTTTGTGACTATCAATTGGTGATACCCTTGACTTTTATTTAACCAAGTGGACAAAGAGGTTAAGGTGTCAATATAGAACACGCTGTGTACTCTTGTTTGCATTAAAAGTCAGTGTGACTGAACACAAAACTAAAAGCATCTGGGTATTATGTTAAATAGTGAGGGGATTTTATAATAATATATATGGGTTTGCTGAAATAAAAACCAAGTAGTTTTAATGCAAATATTTATATGTACACACACATTAGCATTGTTTGTTACTAATTTGTAACTGCCAATCTAATATGTAAGTAAAGCATACATAAATTTATATAATTGTAAGCATTTTATAAATTATAGTGCCTGTGGTATTAAAATTGCAAATGTAGAGTACAAAGGTTCTCAAAATCAACTGTAGCCCTTATAGAAACTACCAGTACAATAAAAATCAGGATGCAATTTTCAAAATATATGAAACAGCAGGTAAGATTTTTTCTCTCAAAATCAAATTTATATATAAAAATTAAAGTATATTATCAATATCCAGTTAAAATTTGTAATAAAATAAAAATGAGTCAATATAAAATTACCCATGTATCTATAAATGTTCATTTTAGACTGATTGTTGTAAATTTTCTTTCCAATAAATTGTTTTTATTACTTTGAAGAAAAAAAGTTTAAATAGAATATGCACTTTTCTTTTTATATTAATTTTACCAAATTATAATAAAGGAGAACACATTTTATATAGTGGGTGGTTTACACAGGGCAGATAATAAACTTGATGGACACAATAAACAGTTTACATTCTCTATGAGTGAAACATCCACATTAGTTTGAAAAGCATGAATAATACTGTAAATGTTTCTTTATAGCACTTTAATACACCATAGATTAAAAAAATCAAAATTAGAATTAGAATTCTAATTAGAATTAGAATTTTGATCACAATTAGAATTTTGATTCATTCAAATTTTATAACTGATTAAATATCATATATTAATTTTCCAAGTGACTTTACTTCAAACTTATCTTTCTGTCATTTTATTTTTCAAGTTTGCATACAGCATGTCAGAAGTGATATGCTGTTCCACAGGAAGGAAAGTACTCTGGTATATGGTTTTCTTATTCTGTTCTGTTGCTTCTATCTCTATATTGGCTTCAAAATTTAATTTGAAAAGCTTTTGTTTCACTCAGAGATATCCCATATTTTAGAGAAAAATAATGAAGAAATATTATTTGACACCGAAATGGTGATATTTAATGCCAAAATGCTGTTTTCTAGTCAAGGTTTTTTTTTTTTTTAAATGTGATTCCTTCTGGCATCTCTATGTCTTTACATACTCTAGAGATGAACATTTGATAGAGTATTATTGAGTGAGAATTATGGTAGCAAGGTATCAAAGAAAATCGTATTTAAGCGGACGATCTTCCTCTTTCTGTCTTAATTGTCCAAATGCTATGCTTAACAATAGTAGTTCCTAAACCCAAAAGGTTTCATCTATAGCTGATTTTATTTTCTCAAGGTCTAGATTCAGTGCCACCGACATACTTTAGTACTGAATGTCTGCTTTCTTCAGTGTTTTTCATGTCTCTGTTCTTCAACTTGTTTTGGCTTTACCTTTGAATAAATGATTTTATAATGATAATCGAAATTATATATATAATCAAAATTATATGTATGTAATTATACAGTTTACATAACTTATATATTATTTACACAAATATACATATATACATGCACATATAAAACTTCTGAGTCTGTTTTTATTGGTGTCATATATATGGTTTCACAGACCACCAATCTGCATTGGATAATAAATAAAAGGGCTTATACTGAAGCAAGCCAATGTTCCTTCTAGCAGTTATTAGTTGCTTATAGTTCTTTGTCTAAGACTGAGACCCAATGAAATATTCCTCCTTCATGGTAACTTGTTCATTGATATTACTATTATTCATGTCTTGGTTATGCAGTAATGTATGGAAGAGATTGCTTCAAGGAAGACTTCCTGGTGTTCTGGCTCTTACAGTCCCCCTTACCTCTTTTGTGATGTTCCCTTAGACATAAAAGCAGAAGCTGTGGTGTAGATATATCCTCTGAGTATGAAGTGTCCACAATCTTTTGATCTTTGCATGCATCCATTGTAGTTTGCTGTGATGCTGTAAATAGAAGATTCTTTGGTGCAGAACAATAGCTACACTTAAATATTTAGAGTACGGAGTTATATTATAGTAAGGAGTTATGGTGGTCTTGCGAAGTAAAGGTAGTAGATTTCTTTTTAGGTCCATAATTTAACTAACCCAAGGAATCTGGCTAAGTTTCTATGAACAAGCATAGTTTCCATGCTGCTTGCTCAGTGGGCCTTAAATTCAACTAGACATGTTTATTGACACCAGCATGTGAGTGTTATGTCTTATGCCATTGTGCATATCTTAACATGCTGGTAATTGTTGTGGTTCATAGGTTTAACAGTTGGGTAGAACTGCTAGTTGCGGTCCTTCCATAGCTGCTTGCACAGTGTTTTCTGGAAGAATAGAATCTAGACCACAAGAATGAGCCAGAGTTCAGAGCCAGCTTGGAGCATCTAAGTACTGCACCTTAATTTGCATGGTGTCTTACTCTTAACACTTGAGAGACAATAAAGGGCTACAATAATAATCAATGTTGTTTGTGGAATCACTTGCAATATCCTCAGCAGCCATTCAAAGGGAATTTTCTTGTGCTAGCTATTGGGTTTTTGGCAAGCTGTGGTTCTTGAAGTGTGCACTGTCAGTCCAAGTAGCTTAACTTCCCTTAATATATATGTATATATAGTATACATTCGTTTCATACATGCATATATAAATTTATATATGTATACTTGAATATATTATACATACATGTAAATTATATACATTGTGTTAATTTAATATAAATATAATATATGATTCTTTGAGGATTTATCAGAATTTCTTAGTGCTATTTATTCCTCATCCCTCCTCCTTCTGTACTGAACTTCCTCCTTCTCCTATGCTTGGAGAAGCATTATTTCTTTTCTACTTCATGAAATTTTGTAATTATACTGTGCCAACAAAGTTTGACATGTTATGAGCATCAGATCATACATACATATGTATATATATATGACAAATATATTTAATTGTAATCTTTTAGTTAATGTTAAAAGCCTTTTTGCTATATTCCATTAATAGAAAATTGGAGAAACATTTTTATTACATCATGAATTAATTGTGAATCAAAATTTAATTAATATTTAATTTAATTCATGCATATTAAGCCCAAATACTGGGAGCAATAAACAGCTGATAGTACTAGGGAACTTTCTGATTTACATATTGCATGTAGGTTAACAAATTGGGTAGTTTTATTTGTATTTGCTTACAGTTTCAGAACTGATATAACTAAGGTTTTCTGGTAAGCTGCCAATTAATTTCAGACTGTCAGACACCTGCATCTTAGCAGAATGATGAGCCTTTTTTGTTGGATGTTTGAAGCAAATTAACGATATTTTTCAATATGGACACATCTTTCCACTTTGATTTGATTTAATGAAAGTTTTTCTTTTATCTGATACTCTAGAATATCTTCTGAAATAGAATGATCCATGTTAACTTCTGCTTATTCTATACATCCTTTCATGCCAACAAACCAGAAAATGCTACAGACCACACAAAATGCAAGTGATTCTTAAAGATACAGCACAAATAAAACAAATGTTTTAACATATTAAATTCCAAGAAGGTAAAACGGAGGTTCTCAGCATGTATTTTTCACAAATGTAGATTTTTCTTTTATAGACACAAACATCATAACTACTAAATTTATTGTGAGGAACTACAAAACCATTAATAATTTAAGAAGTCACCAGAAAAGAATATCCCTGGTGAGATAACACAGACCTAGAAATATAAATATGGTATGTAGTCACCCATGAATGGGTGTTAATTCTAAAGTAAATGATAATTGCACTACAATCCACAGACCCTGAGATGCTAAGTAATAAGGAGGTCTCAAGTGCATGGGAGAATCTCCCTGGTAAAGGAAAAGAGAAGAGATTTTGTGGATGGGGTTGGGAAGTAAAGAAATCAGGTGCTGGAAATTGAGGGATAAAATACTGGGAGAAGTATATGGAGTTAAAAAGAATTACATGGCTGGGGTAGAAACTTAGTGCAATCCAGAAACTCCCAGAAATCTATAAGGGTGACCATAGTTACGATATCTAGCAATGAGTGATACAAGCTTGAACTGGATTACTTCTGTAACCAGGCAAGGCTTCAAGTGGATTGGGATACCAACCTAGCCCCAAAGCCTTCCATTTACAATATATCCTGCCTGCAAGTTGTACTGGGACAAAAGTGGTACAGAACTTATTAGGTGGACAACCAGACTGGTCTATATTGATACTTAAGCCCCAAGAGGGAATACACCCATAACCCTGCCTGGATGGACAGGAACCAGAAGCTGGATCACCCAGAGACCAGGATAAAATCTGACAAGACCAGAAGAAGAAACATCAATGAAATGATTCATAATGATACTCTGCTATACTCATAGATAGGAACCTAGCATAATCACCATCAGAGAGAGTTCATCCAGCATATGAAGGGAGTAGATGCAAAAATCCACAGCCAAATATTAGTTGGAGCTTGGGGCCTGCAAAAGAGGGTCTGGGATGGATTGAAGGACATAGAGTGGTCAAGGACACAATAAGAAAACTAAGAATCAGCTATACAGGGCTCATAGGGATTCACAGAGACTGAAATGATAATCAGGAGTCTGCTTGTGTCTGATCTGGGCTCTCTGCATTTATGTTGCAGTTGTGTAGCTTGGTGTTCTTCTGGGACTCCTAACAGTGTGAGGAGGAACCCTCTGACTTTTTTGCCTGCTTTTGGAACTCCTTTCCTCAGGTTGGGTTGCCTCACCCAACCTTTGATGTGCCTAGTCTTATTGCAACTTAATTGCAATGTTTGGTTAATATCCCTGGGAGGCCTGTCTTTTTCTGGAGGTAGATGGGGAAGGAGTGGATCTGGGGGAGAAGAGATATAATGGAAAGATACTTGAAGGGGAGGAGGGAAGAGAAACTGTCATTGAGATGCCATATACCTGATAAGAATAAATAAATAGTAATAATACTTTAAGAGGTCAATTACTTAACCATTACAAAATTAGGTTCATATGCTTCAAGGTATCATATGTAATTATTCCCATAGGGTTATCAATAGCAATAAGGAACAAATATGAACTGAAAAATAAAATGTGTTATTGGTGATTAAAAGGGTGTTGGGCTATATGTTTATTACTTTTTGCCCTATAATTATTTTGGTGTTAATATTTAACTTGCTATCACAATCAAATAAGACAGACACCTGTTAGATTTTTATAACTGCCTTTATTACCTTGGGCTGTGCAGATATTCTACCTAAACTGTCTCAATAAGCTCATCATCCATCTCCCAGCCCCCATCCAATGTCATTCCCCTTAACCATTCCCATCTGGGCTATCTTCCATCCATAAACCCAAGATACTTGCTTATAGTTTTCATCTGTGCCTTTCCATGCCGTTATTGGAGTCCTTACTCCAAGCCCACAAGATTCCTTCTCTATGCGAAGCCATCTTGGCATCCTCCTTCCTCCCCTCTTCCCTTCCATCTGTTTGTTTCCCTTGATTCTTCTGTTCCCAAAGCCCAGGGACCTATCCCAATCTACCCTGCACACGTTTTAGTCCTTTAATCAACCAACTAGGCATAATGTTTTATGCAGGTTTACACAAGGGTCATTTTTATCTAAGCAGTAACCAGATCTTGAGTATGAATAATTAGCATCAAAATACAAGCATCAGACCAAACCCCAACAATATATCATGTGTGAAAAAAGTAAAATGCTGCACTCTAAAAATAAAATTAGTCAAGGAAAACTGTATCAATGAGATTACATTATAAACGAGACAGGTTTTTAACAAGGCATTCATTAACTGCACTTTAAACTTCCACATATGTCTGAAATTTTTAAAGTTTAGGTTGAATTTATGGATAACAAAATTATGAGAATTAATTTCTATGAATTTCAGGGCAATAGTTCATTTGTGGTTAGAGATGAAATTGTGAGCTAAATTAGATACAGAGGAAAGTTGTAAGCAATGATATTGTTCCATTTTGACCCAGTACTTCCGTTTTCATTAGTATTTGCATCTTTTTTTATAGTTAAATCATGTATACTTCTGTTTCCATATTACATTCTACTTGACAGGCATATATATGAGTTTCTAGTAAGGTGACACTGTAATCCTCAACCCTTCCTAAGTAGAGTACTAAAATATAGTTATTAAGTAAACTAAGTAATTTTTGGAAGATATCTGTAAAGATGTTGGGAGACCATTTAACAAAGACAGTTTACAAATTAGTATGCTTCAACTTATTAAGTCTGCTTTTTGATGGTGGAAAGGCACACATACCCTCACACACACCAGTTCCAGTACTCATAGCCAGTGCAATGTGAAAGAAATTACAGCAACCTTTTTGAAAGTGTCGTAGGACATTTATTAAATGCTAGCTTTCAAGCTACTAATATATTGGAGGCAAAATTCATATAATACGTTTAAAATTATCACAATAAATATTACCAAAGCTTTAATATTTGCAGAAATGTTTTTTACATTGAAGATACACAAAAGTTATTTCAAAGCATTCTAATCTGTATTAATTTTGGGGGGATTTTCTCTTTTAATTATAATTTTTATTTTTATATTAATTACAGTTTATTTATTTTGTGTCCTAGCTGTAGCCCCCTCCCTCATTCCCTCCCAATCCCACTCTCTCATCTCCTCCTTGCCCCTCTCTAAGTCCACTTATAGGGGAGGTCCTCCTCCCCTTAACAGAAAATCTCCTCATATAGTTACTGGATCACCAAGTCTCAGTTAAGTCAATGGAGAGGAAGCATGGATAATCAGTCTGAAAACTCACTGCAAAGTTCATGTCAAGGAACATTTATTACATACAGGTCCATGGCAACCCAAGACAAATGCTTCTTTCTCTCTTACTAAACAAATTTCTACTTCCCCAAAAGAAAAGTGCATTAAGTAAGGTGTGAGAAGTCTGTTACTTAATTAAATCTAATATATTGATTTGATTACCATTACGTTCACAGCTCAAGTAGTGCTATATATGTAAAAAGGCTCATTGGTATCTGAGAAAAAGTGATTTTCCCCTTCTGCCTACAGTATACATTAACCTTAACTGGAATGTGTCAGTATCTGGTACACAAGGTTGTTTTCTTGCATTTCTGCTTTGGGAAAGCTTGACAACGCTAGTATCTCAGAGACCTTCTAGAGATTTAAAAAAAAAAATCAAGAGCGGTTAGAAGGCCAATGAAGAGGGAGCTAATCACTGGCAAGAGATGGATGGTTATTTCTGTCTCTTTTGAAATTGTAGTAACAGGCAAGTCTTCCAAAATAAACAATCTGACCCAAGGGAGCTCAAGGAATCTTAGACCTATCCTGAGTGAGGTATCCCAGAAGCGGAAAGACACACATGGTAAATAGTCACTTATAAGTAGATACTGGACATATAATAATAATAATAATAATAAACATACTAAGTAACATATAATAAACGTACTAAACTCTGTATACCTAAAGAAGCAAAGCAAGAAGGAGGACCATGGGTACGCTGATCAATCCTCATTCAGAAATTGAAACAGAAGGGACATCAGAAAACAGGCAACCAGACAGGAGCCTACCACAGAGGGCTTCTGAAAGACTCTACCCAGCAGAGTACCAAAGCAGATGCGGAGACTCATAGCAAAACTTTGGGACGCATGCAGGAAATCTTATGACAGAAAGGGGAGATGGGAATACTTGGAAGGGACAGGAGCTCCAGAAGGAGAGCAACAGATCAAAATCTGCGACTTGGGGTCTTTTCTGAGACTGATACTCCAATCAAGGACCATGCATGGAGAAAACCTAGAAACCCTGCACAGATGTAGCCCGTGGCAGCTCAGTTTCTATGTGGGTTCCCTAGTAATGGTAACAGGGACTCTCTTGACATGAATTCAGTGCCTGGCTCTTTGATCCCCTCCTGTTGAGGCTGGGGTAGGAAATATGGGTGGATTTGGGAGAGGTCAAGGGTGGAGCTACAGCTGGGGTACAAAATGAATAAACTGTAATTTATAAATAAATTTTTAAAAGAAAGGGAAGTAACGAAAAAGTTTAAAGAAGAGTTCGAAAGAAAATGAGACTAAAGTGATGGAAGAAAGGAGGAGCAACTACATATCTAGTTTTTTATCTTCCATAGTGCTTCATTACATAGAAGTTTCCAACTACAAGTAATTGAAAAGGAAAGTGTAATTCAATAACTATTTTTATACGCAGGTGGTAGTTCAAGAGAAATATATTATTTCATGGAGTTGCTTACCCTGAGGTTGCCTTTTCCAACTCCTTTAATTGGCACTTACAATATTCTGAACTAATTGTAAGGCACAATTAGAAGCTCCAGATGTGACTGTGATTCAGCTTGATGAAGGAAGTTGCAAGACACTGAAGATCAATGCTAATGTCTTGCATTCTGCTCATATTTTGGCAGCATCAAGACTAATTCCCCAGAATGTTGTGGCATTACATTAGCTATTTTTTTCTTACTTTACTCAAATCTGCCACACATTTGAATTTAATAGTTTTCTTCAGATAACAACAAATAGAGAATTTTACCAAATATATATGTGTGTGTGGGTGTGTGTGTGATTTTCTTTAGTCAGAGAAGTAGAACAGATTATTAATGATGACATGTGATTTACCTCCTTGTAACCTGGGAACTACTCATGTGAGGAATTGTTTTTCATCCCATAATCAGTTTGCTGCTAGCATTAAGCAACCACAAAAAAATATTAAAGTGAATACTTAATAAATTGAATAGAAAAAAATTGTTCTTAATCATTAAAGGCCCTGTTAAGTGTCTCAAGTAAAGATTTCTGAGTTCTGAGTCAGTCATGCCATACTCATGTTTGGTCATGAGCATCTTGCACAATCAACAAAGGGAGCTAAAATAGATTAGAGCCAATACATTGACATTCACTAGCTCTGGACCCTTCAGCCAGTCATCCCTTAGTCGGTAATGTTTTTATTACTGACTCTCCTATACGATTTTAATTATTAGTATACATTATCTACCTGATTGAATTATATGTTTAAGTTCCAGTTCTTATGAAGATAATGGTACCAAAGGGTCATCCTTGTAAACGTGGATACAAGTAACACTATACAAGCTGAGTAGGCTACATTTAGAAGTATATGTGTACACAAGTTCATATAACAGCAATTAATGAAAAGTAGACTGGATTTGGAAGGCAATAGGAAGAGAGAGTTTATATGGAGGAAATGATGGAGGAATGATGTAATTATACTACAATATCAACTTTAAAATGTCACAAAAGAAAGCATATTTTCCTTTCCCCCTTCATATCACCGAGATTAAACCTTTTCATCTTTCTTAAAGGGGAATGGTAGAGAGGGAAGCTGAAAGAAAGATGAGAAAACACAAATATATTTAAAAACAGTTCTTACAGACCTTGAAAGGATAATTCTGAACTTCATGTAAAAAAAAACTCAAGATATTAAAATAAAGAAAAAAAAATGTACCATAAAAGAGCATCCAAAGGTATATCATTATCCCTGATTTCAAGCTAGCTATCTGACAGAACTTCAGTAAAAAAGAAAAAAAAAACTGAATGATATTGGTACAAAACATACACATTGATCAATGGAGTAGAAACAAAGACTAACCTATAAATCGTTAGACTGATGGACCCCTGATTTTCATATTTTTAATTTTTTTTCTCACAACTCTTCTAGTCCCGCCCTCCCTCCCTCTTCCCCCATCCCCTTGCCCTAGTCCACTGAAAGGGGGAATTCTCCTCCGTTATCTGCCCAGAGCTTGTTACTTAGAAGAAATTAGCAGTTTAGCCAACCTTTATTTATAATCATTTTTGTAATGTTTTAATGCTCTACAAACTTTATAAAATAGTTTTTCTTCTTAAATTTATAAATGGACAATAAAGCTATCCCTGTGTGTTTTTTAAACACAGATTTATTCATTTTCAATGTTTATATATGGGTTTATTGGCTAAATGAATATCTGTGTACCACATGGGTGTACTGCCCAGAGGAGGCCAGGAAAGTACATTGGATTCTGCAGAACTGGAACTATAAATGGGTGCTAGGAATTGAAACTGGGTCCTCTGGAAGAATGACCTGTGTTCATATCCATTGACCATCTCTCTGGACACTATCATTACATTTTTAATTAGTTCAATGATAGGAAAAAACTCTTCAATGGTAAAAATATGTTTCTGTTCTGCTAAATAAACAGTTTTTGTTGTTCCTTTACTCACCTCCCTGTACCAACAAGGAGATCTAAATAAATAGAGGAAGAGGTTCTGGAAACTATTTTCCCAACTATTTTATGGATAATAAAGGAAAGTATTTTCCTTTATTTTATGCTAATCTCATAAACAGTGGACTTTTATAGCTGTTTATGTTTCTATGCGGCTTGACATTTTTTTAGTCTGAATGTGGCTAGACAGTTGGTTTGCTGTCTTCTGAAATGTGTTTTATGACTATAGTCTGGTTATTTTTCGCATTCTTGAATTATTATATCTATGCTATTAAGAACCTGACACAACAGGCTTATATTCAGCACTCTGAATTGAAAGAGCGCCCTCAGGCCTAAATACTGAAGTTTTTCTTAAATTTCTAAAGCTCAAATATTAATCTCTTCCTCATACAACCAAATCTTTTATATTCATTGTATTCAAAATGTACTTGCAGACTTTAATATTAATTCAATTTTGTTTTGAGAATTTTGTAAATAAATGAGTATTGCATCTCCATAACTCTCACCTCTCTCACAGCTCCCATTTCTCCTTTGTCTCTACTTTTCATTCCAAATCCATGACCTCTTTTTGTATTATTATTGTCACACACACATATATGTGAATGGACTTAGTATGTTAAATGTGTATGTATATACATATGTATTTGTATACATACACATATGCAAGCATACATAAGTCCATTCAGCATTGCTCATATGTAAATAAGTTCAGGAATGACAGGTAGTCAGAGTTTGGCAACCTATTCAGGACTTTTCCCCTTAAAGAAACTGATTCTCCCTCTCAGACTTCTTAATTAAATATTATAGTGTATAAGCGATATATGTGAGTATAGGCAACCACATGCCACAGCCCACGTATGATGGTCAGAGGTCATTTTTGGGAGTGGTTACATTCCTATCACTAGTGATTCTTGGTGTCAGACATGGCACCAAGTGGCAAAACACTGAGCCATCTCACAAGTTTGATTTAGACACCCCTGTATGTGAGTGACGAAAAATAATCTTGTCAAATTGTTTGTATTAATATAAGTAGTTTTCTTATTCATCAGTGACAAGAAAATTCTATTTTTCTGTCTGATGAATTGTTTGAGGTACAGTCCTGAGCCATATAAAGAAAACAAAATACAGAAATTCTCACCAAATAAAAACATACAAGGAACTCTTTGACATATTTTAGCAGATTTTCATCGTTGGACATACTATGCTGGAAATATAAGCTGAGACAGCCAATATTACTTCATGAAGAAAACCCAAGGTATATGCCATTTAACGAACTGCAGTGATCATTCTCAAGACAATGATATAGATGCTTTATTTTTTCTGATCTTGAGTAACAGAAGCCTTGGTATGAAACCACTGTTTTATAGATGATAATTATTAAAGAGGAAAGGTCAAGAGTAAGTAATATGATATGGCAACATTACAAATTTCTAAAGGAAAGAAACATATTTCGGAATGATTTACCTCAAAGAAAGCACAAAACAATTTTAACATGTATTTTACTGAGAGGCTTACTGACTATGATTCCAGAGGAAAGATTAATGTCCTCTGTAGAAAAGTGTATCCCTCTCCTCTGAATTACAAGTCTGTCAGACCAAATGGATCATTATTGCATTATCATGAATTCTCAGTCTATAACATATAGACATGTGACAAATTTCTCTTGCAGGAATTTTCACCATCTCCTTCCTTGTTTATTGCTGTGTTCATTTATTTACATACTGTGAGACTACCTCTACTTACCCTTAGAGTTAATTATCTATTTTTATAGACTTAATGTGTCTGTAAGTATAGTAAGTTATGTATGTATTAGTTTTGTTTTTAAAATATCAATGTATAGACAGTTTTATGTAATTTATAAAAATTAATTGCTTTATGTAAATTCATTAAGTCTCTTAGCAACCCATGAATAATATCCCACAAATTAACGTACTATAGCCAGGTACAATAAAACATATAAATAAAAATGTGTGTACCTACCCATTTGGTAAAATCATCTCCTGAAATGTGTCATTAGAAGTACACACAAGGACATTTGCTCAACCATGTTCATGGCTGCTTTATTTGTAATAGCCAGAACCTGGAAACAACCCAGATGTCCCTCAGTTGAGGAATGGATACAGAAATTGTGGTACTTTTACACAATGGAATACTATTCAGCAATT
>CM053765.1:49733707-49749234 GCA_028658305.1 Pachyuromys duprasi | reverse complement strand
TTTTTTTTTTTTTTTTTTTTTTTTTTTTTGTGGAGGGGAACTTTTCTGATTTTAGTTTTTCTTTGAGTGAGGAATCAATTCCAGCAAGTGTATCTTCAGCTCCTGAGATTCTCTCTTCCATCTCTTGTACTCTATTGGTGATTTTTACCTTTGTGATTCCTGATCTTTTCTCTAAGTTCTCCAGTTCCAATGTTTTTGCTCTTTGTTTTTTCTTTAGAGATTCTAATTCTGTTTTCATGCTTTGCACCATTTCCTTTATCTGATGGAATATGTCTCCCATTTTTTTGTTTGTTTCCTCTCTATAAGTCTCTAATTGTTCTTCTACTTGGGCAATTATATTCTTCTGTATTTCTTTGAGAGCTCTGTTCGTTTCCTCTTTTTGTTCCTTTAATAACTGCATAATCGTAGCTTTAAAGTAATTTTCCTGTGATTCTGCTGAATTAAAATATCCATTGATTTTGGGTGTTGCTGGTGGGACCATGGTGTCCTGATTTTTGTTGGGTGAGTTCTTATGTCGACCTGGCCTTTTGCTTATATGTGATCTTCACTGTTTGTTCCTTGAATCTGAACTTCAGACTGGAACAGTCTTTCTCTGTTGCCTGGAGTATTCTTCAGGAAGATAAGGTAGGTCCAATGATTTGAGAGTGTGTGTTGTTGCTTTGCTTCAGTTGTACCTCAGGGAAGAAAAGCTACAGCCACAGAGTCGTTGTTGGGGGAGAGTAAGTTTGTGTGTGTGTGTGTGTGTGTGTGTGTGTGTGTGTGTGTGTGTGTGAGGGGGGGGAGGGAAAGGGAGAGAGAGAGAGAGAGAGAGAGAGAGAGAGAGAGAGAGAGGAGAGAGGAAGTGTGTCTTGAAGGGGAGTGCTAGAGACTGGAGGTGCTTGAGATATAGAGGTTTGGAGCAAGCACAGGAGGGGATGTGGATACTAGCACAGTTAGCAAGCACAGATTGCAGGTGCAAATTGCCTGTTCAGGTTTCCTGAATACCCAGTGTTCTTCAATCTGTGGCAGGCTCAGCAAGCTAGACTCTGAGGTCTGTGATTGAAGCTGTGGGCAAGACACATACTCTGTTGTGAGCTCTCTGTGCTCAGCCCTGTGCTCTCTGCTAGAAGCTGTGAGCACCTCAGGCTGGGCGCTGCTCTAGTCCTGAGGCTTGGAGTCTCACTCTAGGCCAGAAGTTGTGCGCCCCAGTCTGGGATGGTTTCAGGGGGTACTGCTCTGGTCCGGAGGCTCTGCACTCTAATCTTGGCTGGCATCTGTGTGTCACCTTCTAGGCCAGAGGCTGTGCACTTCTCTCTGGGCCAGCAACTGGTTTCTCTGCTGTGGTGTGGAGGCTCGGCGACTCACTCTGGTCTAGAGGTTGTGTGTCATGGTCCGGGATTGCGGCTGGGGGTGCCACAAGAGTCTGTGTGCTTCGATCAGGCCTGCAGATGTGTACCCGCTGGTCCCCAGGACCTTTTCCAGGGATTGACTGAGTTACCTGAGGTCCATCCCACTTGATTTTCACACTGTAGGCTTTCCTCTCACCTGGTAATCACAAACGCTGGTGTTTTAGGTCCCAGAATTCAGTCTCCTGGTCACTGTGCTGACACTGCTGTTCTGCTCCTCAGACACAGTATCCTCCCGGAGCCACCATCTTGGATCTCCACACTAGTTCTTTGTTTGGTTAGTGTTTCAAGACGGGGTTTCTGGCTATCCTGGAATCCTAGGTTTCCAGGCTGGTTTCTGGAGCTCTGAGAAGCAGCAGCAATCAAACCGCACACAGCTTCCATGCTCACACACACTCCAGGGTCTAGGTGCCTGCAGTGACAGCTCCTCCTTCAGCCCCTTCTTGTCATGAGATGAACCTCATTCCTCTTCCACCACGGTGTACTCCCTGGACAACATGTCAACCAGTAATGGATCCAGTCTGTCAAAATTAACTTTATGTTGAAAGTTAAGTAATGGACAAACTCACTGAATTAAAATTTACTCAATATTTTCTCTTCTTTCTTCTCTCTTTCCTCTCTTCTTTCTTTCTCTCTCTGTCTTTGTCTCTCTCTCACTTTCCTATTCCCTTTCTTTAGCTTAATTATAAAGAATGGTACTATCATTCACCTAAAATATAGTCAACATAATTTTTAAATTATCTCCCATATATCAGGGAGATAATTTAAAAATTTATAGTGGAAAGGAAATGAAAGAACGACTTCCAAGAACCTGTAGAATATTACTATGAAAGTTCTACAATACAAGATTGTAAGAGTTCACATTATAAACTCAAAGGAAAAAAATTGTAATTTAAAAATGTAGAGACTTAGTCTATGAGGACAGATTGTTCTGACTCCAGTTATCTAATATTTCAATCTAGTATAGCATAAATATGAAGTAAAAGAAAAAATATCGTTTCAAGGTTACCTCACTCAAGTTGATCTTTTTCTAGTCCCCACCATTTGCCTGCAAATTTTACGATTTCCTTGTTTTTAATAGCTGAGTAGTAGTCTATTGTGTAAATGTACTGCATTTCTGTATCCATTCCTCCACTGAGGGACATCTAGGTTGTTTCCACATTCTGGCTATTATGAATAGAGCTGCTATAGACATGGTTGAGCAAATGTCCCTCTTGTATATTTGAGCATCTCTTGGATATATGCCTAGGAGTGGTCCCAAGTTGGTTCCCTTGTAATGGGAACAGGGACTGTCTCTGACATGAACTTAGTGGTTGGCTTTTGATCACCTCCCCTTTATAGGGGAACAGCCTTGCCAGGATAAAGAGGAAGACAATGCATATAGTCCTGATGAGACCTAGTAGGCGATGGTCAGATAGAAGGGAAGGAGGTCCTCTCCTATCGGGGGACTCAGAGAAGGGCATAGGTAGAAAAAAGGAAGGGAGGGTGGGACTGGGAGAAGATGAGGGAAGGGGCCACAGCTGGGATAAAAAGTTAATAAATTGTAATAAATAATGATTACAATTTTAAAAATTAAAAATATCCTTTCTAGCTTCAAATGTCTCCTAACACACGTAGTTTCTCAC
The DNA here is from genome assembly GCA_028658305.1 of Pachyuromys duprasi. Taxonomy (NCBI): domain Eukaryota; kingdom Metazoa; phylum Chordata; class Mammalia; order Rodentia; family Muridae; genus Pachyuromys; species Pachyuromys duprasi. The sequence continues at coordinate 49,746,224 of CM053765.1, read as the reverse complement.
CATTTTTCATGATCTCCCCTGAAGTCGATGGCCATGCCCTACTGCCTGAAAACACCATGCACTTTGAAGGTAAAAACAGAAGAATCAACATGAAGATTTCTCCTGCTTGCCTAGTTTTTATTATTCTAGAAGGTGGTATTGATGCTACTGGAGGACAAGAATAAACAACTATATTTACCACTGTACCCTTTGAGCTATCCTACAACCTTTCAGGCAAGATTTGCCAACTGATACAATATGGCACAACTGTTATGCAGTTAATCCCCTATTTTCTTATTGGATTTGAGGCATGTTCTACAGTGAGCATTTATATCCAGTGTTGAAAAACTTTCAAATCTTATGCAAAGGGAAGTCATAGGTTCTATGTATGTCTATTGTTTTTGTTTTAAAGATATGGGGTCAAATTTCCTTTTAAAATTCATTTTCATTTGCATAGAGTAGTAGTCTAGTCATCTCAGTGCTGATCAAAGAAATTTCTGTTTGCAAAGCAGAGATTGAAACTATAAAAATAATCTATAAATGTGCTATGAAAAATAACTGCTGAGTGTTCACTCAAGTAATTCCCCTGCCATGATTGGGTAGAGAGGCCTAGCTAAATATCATCAACTACAGATTAAAAATAAAAGATATTAAAGTAGGGTAGATCTTGGGAACAAAAGTGATTTGGTGTGAGGAGTGGTGTATAGGAGGTGGGGACATTGATCAAAGAACATTATATAAATGTTCAAAATTGTGAAAAAATAAATGCTTGAAAATACTTTCCTGCAGTCTTGATATCTTTCTCCCTTCCTGCTATTCTTTCTCTCTCTTCTCATTATTTTTATACACACACACACAATGGTGAACCTGCTGGATCAGGATTCATGAAGTTTGTATGAACCATCCTCTCTCTTTCCCTCAGTTCTAATACTTCTCACTATATCTATTTCTCACCTGTCTCTTTAATCTGAAGAAGCCTATAATATAAGCTGAGGAGTTAAAAGGAGAAGTAATATATTCAAATCAAGTGCTCTACAGATAGTTTCACATTACTAACTTTCTGAAAAATTATAATATATAGTATATTGTATTATATTATATTTTCATTGACTGCAAGGAGAGCTGTTTTTTAGATAAGTTTTAGTCTAGTTCTGAAACCCTTACTCTGTTTTTTTGAATTTTGATAAATAAACTGAAATGGAAAGAAGGAAAATACTAAAATCTGTTGTCAGTATATTATAATTCTATACTTATACATATAATTGTGATATTATAAACATCTACTTATATTTGTTGCACTACAATGCACACTGCATATGCGCCGTAAGTTTAGGGATATAGTTCTACATGAGCTGAGAGAATATTTTACTATTTTTAGCATAGGAGGGGCATGCATTTTAAAATCTTAATATTTCACCATAGTGATGACTGAGCTCATGAAAAAATTATATTGCCATTATTCACTGAAGATCTAAGAAATACATTAAATAATTCAAGACCACTTTAAAAGCTAACAGTGAACTCATTTCATGAGAACTATTTCTCAGGCTCATATTAAGATGAATATTTTAACATTTTCATATCTATTTAAGACTACATTTTAAAGAAAATCTCAGAGGAGTTTTAATAAACATTTAAATGTAAAAAATTATCTTTCAAATTAAACAGGAAAAGGACATAAGTATGACTTGTTTTTGTAGATCTGCAGATGTGTTTATCACATTAATGTTCAAGTTGTTTCCCAGCTACTTCAATAGAATGGAGGAGGGGAACCTACTTTTTAATTTTAATTTAATTTATATAATTATTCACTATAATTTATTCACTTTGTATCCCTGCTGCAGCCCCCTCCCTGGTCTCCTCCCAGTCCCATCCACCCTCCCTCTTCTCCCCCTCTGGCCTTCCCTTAGTTCCCTGATAGTGGAGGACATTATCCCCTTCTATCTGACCCTAGCCTATCAAGTCTCATCAGGACTGGCTGCATTTTCTTCTTCTGTGAATCTATTATACAAGCCCCTGTATAAAACTGCTTAAGTAATACACTTAAGTTCTACCACAGTATCACACTATAAACTGCTTATATGCAGGCACATTTTAAAAGGGAATATGTATGCATAGTTTCATATACACATACAGACAAATTCAGACACTTTTATTTGATCATTAAATATGCATTCAATTATTGAACAATAGAATCAAAATATATGTTAAAAGTGATCCCTGTAGACATTTATGATAGAAGACTACATAACATCACTCATATTGAATTGAATATTATAATTAAATAATTAAAACCAGACACTGAAAGCATGTATGTATCTATAAGAATGCCAGATAACTTTCCAGTCTTAAAGAAAAAAAACCTATGTGGTTAGGAATATAGACTCAGGCAACTGGAGAGAGATGGCTCAGTGATTAAGAGTACTAAGAACTCTTCTAGAATACAGGAGTTTAGTTCCCAGCACTCACATCTGGTAGCATTCAACTCCCCAGAACACTGTCTTCAGGATATCTAGCATCCACCTCTCTTCAGTCTGTGCACAACAAAACGTACACACACACTTAAAAGTAAAATTAAACAAAACAAATTCCCCCAAAATGTTGATTTTGATCAGAATATACTGAAATATATTTCAGCTGGCTCTGAAAGAAATGACACTGTGTGACAATGGGTCACTTTTGCTTTGTTGTTTTATTTTTCTAATTATTTAGTTTCCACAAAGGATCTAATTATACAGATGACTTTGTCAACACATTTGAGAAAAATGAGCTGTCTTTTGAGGCTAATTTGTAGTACTCTGTTATTAATTTTAAATTATATGTTAATGTTAATTATTATGCCACTTTTTATAAAGTAAGTGATTATAATGTTAGTAAAAATACATTCTCATGCCACAATCTTTATAGAAGTTTATTTAAATTAATATATGTTATGAGAAATCATACGTTGTAGATTATAACTCATTCAAATCATGTTTTCAGAAAAGCTATGAGTTTTCATTTTTTAAGTAAAGTTTATAAGAATCAATAATTTCTGAAATAATTTCTGGAATTAGAGCGGCTTAGTAACAGTCACACTCTACAATAAAGAGATGTGGTGAGTCTATAAGAAGTACAAGAAAGAAAGGGTTTACAACCTTGAAATTTTAATCCCTGAAAGTAAATGAAATTATTACATAAATCATACATTCAGAAATATGGGTATAGAAAAATTTTAAAATATTCTGAAAATATTAAATAATCTTTTATTTGGTGTTTTAGCTTACAACTATTTTTTTCAATTTTATTTATTATTTATTACAATTTATTCACTTTGTATCCTATCTGTAGCCTCCTGGCTCTTCTCCTCCCAGTCCTAGCCTCCCTCCCTCCCCCAGTCCACTGATAGGGGAGTTAGTCCTCTCCTTCTACCAGACCCTAGCCTATCAGGGTCTCACTTCTCAGTCTCATCAGGACTGGCTGCTTTGTCTTTCTCTGTGGCCTGTCAAGGCTGCATACCCCAGAGCCAGCCACTGAGCTCATGGCAGGAGCAACCCCTGCCACTTGGAAGCAGAGCTGAGTGGCCTATGGGCTACAACTGAGAAGGGATTCTATGTCCTCTCCATGCATGGTCTTTGCTTGGAGTAACAGTCTCTGCAAAGACCAATGGGCTCAGAATTATTGTTGTTGTTTTTGTTGTTGTTGTTGTTATTATTATTATTATTATTATTATTATTATTATTATTATTGGCTCTGTAGGTCTCTTTTTGGAGTTCCTTTCTCCTCCAGGTCTTCCTATCTTCTCCTTTGTTCATAAGATTCCCTGCACTCTGCCCAAAGTTTGGCTGAGTCTCTGCATCTGCTTATATACCCTGATCAGTAAAGTTTTTTAGAGGACCTCTGTGTTAATAAACTATCTTCTTGTATTTTAAAATGGTGATTGGGTGTGTCTTTCATTTTAATTTATTTATTTTCCTTTTTTGATAACCTAAATGCAAATCCAGAATAAAAATTTGTCATAAAACTAGGTTTTAGTTTGATAAGAGATGATAAATTGTGAAATTTTAAAAAACTTTAAGTAGAAAATGTCTATTTGTAATTACTGTATCTGAATGAAAATTATTTTATTGTAGGTTGAATATGAAAATGCCAATTATGATAATCCCAAAAGCACAAGAAGAGTCAACACATGTTGATGACACTGCTATTTCATGCAAAACTAGGAATGTTTGCATGTTTTTCATAAGACACATTCCTCAGGCAGTATTCTGAGAAAGTAGAATATGGTTAATAAAAACACATTAGTTAAATCAACATTTCTTTAACATTTTAAACAACTATGAGATATCATTGTGTACTCTCTTCCAAGGGGAGGATAAGTAGAAATTAAGGGTGTTGATTTTTATAATAATTGCTCCTAAACGAATATCTTATGGCATGTTTTATGCACAAATTTTTGTTACTATGTTCCCATTCAAAGCCTACAAAGCATCAGGCTGTGTAAGTGTTCTGAAGAATAGAAAAAGGCAGGAAAATACATTAGCATCAAGGTAATATCAATTTAATACTCAAAGACAAAACAAACCAAAAAAAAAAAAAGGGACCTGTCTTTGTCTCAAAAGCTTATTTAAAACATGACATTGGGGAGGTCCTCCTCCCCTTCTATTTGACCCTAGCCTATCAGGTATCGTCAGGACTGGTTGCATTGTCTTCCTCTGTGGACTGGCAAGGCTGCTCCCTCAGGAGGAGGTGATCACAGAGACTGCCACCAAGTTCATGCCAAATAAAGCCACTGCTCCCCTTACCAAGGAACCCCACTTGGAGACTGAGTCTATGGGCTACATTTGACCAGGGAAATTAGGTCCTCTCCATGCATGGTCCTTGGTTGTGGTATTATTCTATTCAGGGCCCCCAGGGTTCAGATTTTATGGCTCTGTTGGTCTCCTTTTGGAGCTCCTGTTCCCTCCATGTCTTTCTGTCTCTCCCTTCTTTCCTAAGATTCCCTGCGCTCTGCCCAAAATTTCATTATGAGTCTTAGCCTCTGTTTCAATACCTTGATCAATAGAGTATGTCAGAGATCTTCTGTGGTAGGCTCCTGTCCTTTTCTCTGTCTTCTGCTTCTGCTTCCTATTGCTTGGGGAGGAGAGAAAAGGAGGGTGAGTTTGGGAGGAGATGAGGAAGGAGGCCAGAGCTGGGATACAAACTGAATAAATTGTAATAAATGATAATAATAATAAAAAGAAATAAAAATTGACATTGGACTAGAGCAATGGAAACTCAAACTGAATCCAGGTTCAAAGACACAGTAAGTTGTAGGTGAAGGTCTCAAAAAGTTAAAATCTCAAAATGTATATTAAATGAAACAAATAAACATTAAATATGGAGGCTGGTAACTGAGACCTTTATAATTTTCGTGAATGATATTTCCAATTTCCTTATAAAAAGCATGGAGAACAACTAAGGCTTGTCATTATTTTCCACAAATCTAAATTAAAATTATCATTCAACTATCATAAAATATATGTCACTATTCCAAGAAAAATATATGAAGTAAATATTATATTTGAACATAAGTGTTAATTGAGATGAAGTATAAATATGCTCTTTAGAATAGTGTCTGTTCTGAAATTTCTGTCTCAGTACTTCTACAGGTATATTGTGAAGACAAAATTATATTCACAAAATTATATAAACTTAAGTCAAGGAAATGTCAGTGATAACTGCATTTGTTTATGCTATGATAGGATAGTGTATTTCTGAGCTGCTCTAGGTTAGGAAGTTTGGGTCAATTGACATAACTCTTAAAACTGATGTGTAAATATAATTTAAAATTAAATTAAATGATAAATGTCATCCTCTAGTGTACGCACTATGACAGCACACGCACATACACATAAGTAAAAGTAAACAAACAAACAAGCAAGCAAATAATTTGGGGGGACTCAAAGACCATAGATTAGTTAACCTATAGTTTTAGTTGAATTTCCTATGATCTTCCTGAGCAAAGCATATTAACTACAGAAATGTTAACTTACACCAATTTTCTGTTACAATGTAAGAACGAGTATCTAGAGTCAGACTCATGAACTTGTAAAGCATGTACATGTATGTACATTACATAGAAAATATTATAGTGATATATTTAATCAAAAGGACAATTTATTATCATAAAATTAATGTGATCAAAATTAAACTACTCACAGCTGAACAAATAAGACTTTTCCATGGAAATGATAAAAGATTACCCAAATTTGAAGAATAACTCTGATAGTAAAGCATAGTAAATTAAATTCATCTGATATTCTGCAAGGTATGTTTTCCATTACATTTTTTTTAATTCAGGTAATATATTTCTAAAGAAGGTAATTAACACAAATGGGGAACATTTGATTGTGGATAAGTCCATTCAGTCCTTATATATGTTAGCTGATATTCTGATTATATTCTGTAAGATTATTGAAATACTTGAACAAGAGGTACATATAAACGAAAGTACATTGGCTTTATGTTTAGGATCTGGTGGTGAAAATACCTTTGATGGAGCTAATATCTCTTACCACAATAGTAACATTTGTTATTATCAGAATAATAAAATAGACATTACTTATTATCATTCTTTTTTCACATAATTTATCTTGATTATGGTTTCTGTCTTACTTCTCTTCATATTACCACCCCATCTCCCCTTTTATCCATAGCAACTCTTATTTTCTCCATCATTACAGTACACATAGGCAGCCAAGGGATGTTATACAGTTAACGGAACAAAATGACAGCCTACTGACTGAGAAAAAATCTTCATCAACCTTACATCTGACAGCACGTTAGCATACAGAATATATAAAGAACTCAAGAAACTAAACACCAACAACACAAATAGTCCAATTAAACAATGAGGACCCCCTGCTCAGATGTAGCCTTTTGGCAGCTCAGTCTTCATTTGGATGCCTGAGTGAGGGGAACAAGAGCTGCCTCTACCTCTATCATGAACTCAGTTGACTGCTCTTTGATCACTCACCCCTGATGTTGCAACCTTGCCAGGCCATAGTAAAAGAGAACCCAAGCAGTCCTGATGAGACTTAACAATCTATTGGCAGGTGGCAATAGTGGAGAACTCATCTTTTCAGTGGACTAGGGGAAGGAGATGATGGGAAGAGGAAGGGAGTGTGGCAATGGGGAAGTTGAGAGAGGGGGCTTCAATTGGGATATAAAGTAAATAAATTGCAAAGAAAAAGTAAAAATTAAAAAAATATATTGAAAAAAATTTAAAAATGGGGTAGAAAACTAAACAGAGAATTCTCAACAGAGGAATATTAAATGGCAGAGGAACACTTAAAGAAATGTTCAATGTCCTTAATCATCATGAAAACACAAATCAAAACAACATTAAGATTGCATCTCACATCCATTAGAATGGCTGAGATCAAAAAATTCAAGTGACAACACATGTTGGAGAGGATGTGGAGAAAGGGAAACCTTCTTCCATTGCTGGTGGGACTGTAAAGTTGTACAACTTTAGAAATACATCTGGAACTTTCTTAGAAAACTTGGAATAGTTTTATGTCAAGACCCAGCTGTACCAGTCCTGGGCATATATCCAATGCTCAATCACACAACCAAAGGCATTTGCTAAGCTATGTTCATAGAAGCTTTATTCCTAATAGCCACAATCTGTTCCCCTTACTAGGGTACCCAGTTGGATAGTGAGCTACCATGGGCCACAACCAAGCAGGAGTTATAGTTTGTATCCATACATGGTCCTTGGTTGGAGAAACAGTCTCATAGAAGACCCCTGTGACCTGATCTATTTGGTCTTTGTGGAGCTCTTGTCCTCGACAATTCTTACTAACTCCCCCTTTTTTCATATGATTCCATGCACTCTGCTGAAGGCTTGGTTGTTAGTCTTAATATCTGCTTTGATACATTGCTAGGTAGAGTCTTTCAGAGGCCCTCTGTGGTAGGCTCCTGTCCTGTTGCTTCTTTTCTCCTAAATTCAATGCCCATCCTGTTTGTCCATCTAAGTGAGGATTGATCATCCCACCCTGGGTCCTCCTTCTGGCTTATCTTCTCTAGGTGTATAGATTTCAGCATGTTAATCCTATCCTATCGGTCTATATAAGACAGTGTATACCAAGTGGTTTCTGTCTGCTTTTGGGAAACCTCACTCAAGATAATTGTTTCCAGGTCCCACCATTTGCCTGTGAATTTCATGATTTCCTCGTTTTTAAATGTTGAGTAGTATTCCATTGTGTAAAAGTACCACAATTTCTGTATCCATTCCTCGACTGAGGGACATCTGGGTTGTTTCCAGGTTCTGGCTATTACAAATAAAGCAGCTACGGACATAGTTGATCAAATATCCTTGTTGTGTACTTGAGCCTCTTTTGGATATATGCCTAAGAGTGGTATAGCTGGGTCTTGAGGAATCACTATTCCTAATTGTCTAAGAAAGTACCAAATTGATTTCCAGAGTGGTTGTACCAACTTGCATTCCCACCAGCAATGGAAGAGGGTTCCCTTTTCTCTGCAACCTCTCCAGCATGTGTTGTCACTTGAGTTTTTTATCTTAGCCATTCTGGTGGGTGTAAGGTGAAATCTCAGGGTCTTTTTGATTTGCATCTCCCTGATGGTTAAGAACATTGACCATTTCTTTAAGTGTTTTTCTGCCATTCTATAATCCTCTACAGTCAGTTCTCTGTTTAGCTCCATACACCATTTTTTAATTGGATTGCTTGATTTGTTGCTTTTTAAGTTCTTGAGTTCTTTATATATACTGGGTATTAACCCTCTGTCAGATGTAGGATTGGTAAAGATCCTTTCCCAGTCCGTAGGCTATCATTTTGTTTTGATGACAGTGTCTTTTGCTTGACAGAAGCTTTTCAGTTTCATGAGGTCCCATGTATTTATTGTTGATTTTAGAGCTTGTGCTGTTGGTGTTCTGTTCAGGATGTAGTCTCCTGTGCCAATTAGTTCTAGGGTCTTCCCCACTTTTTCTTCTAACTGGTTTAGTGTGTCTTGTTTTATGTTGATGTCTTTGATCCACTTGGACTTTAGTTTTACGCAGGGTGATAAATATGGATCTATTTTCATTTTTCTGCATATAGAAATCCAGTTGGACCAGCACCATCAGGGATACAAGGCACACTCCTAAACATAGTAAAAACATTATACAGCAAGCCTACAGACAACATCAAACTCAATGGAGAGAAACTTAAAGCAATCCCAATAAAATCAGGGACAAGGCAAGGCTGCCCACTGTCTCCATATCTCTTCAGCATAGTATTTCAAGTCCTACCTAGAGCAATAAGACAACTTATGGAGATCAAATGGATACAACTTAGAAAGGAAGAAGTCAAAGTATCACTGTTTGCAGACTATATGATAATATACATGAGTGACCCCAAAAATTGAACCAGAGAACTCCTTCAACTGATAAACACCTTCAGTAAAGTGGCTGGATACACAATAAACTCAAAAAAATCAGAAGCCCTCCTGTACACCAAAGACAAAAGGGCCAAGAAAGAATTTAGGAAAACAACACTCTTCAGAAATAGCCACTAATGGCATAAAGTACCTTGGGGTGACTTTAACCAAGCAAGTGAAAGATCTGTTTGAAAAAAAACTTCAATTCTCTGAAGAAAGAAACTGAAGAAGATATCAGAAGATGGAAAGACCTCCCATGCTCATCGATTGGTAGGATTAACATAGTGAAAATGGCCATTCTGCCAAAAGCAATCTACAGATTCAATGCAATTCCCATCAAAATACTAACCCAATTCTTTACAGACCTTGAAAGAAAAATTCTCAAATTCATATGGAGAAACAAAAAACCCAGAATCTCTAAAACAATCCTCTACAACAACAGATCATCTGGAGGTATCTCCATCCCCGACCTCAAGCTGTACTACAGAGCAATAGTAATAAAAACTGCATGGTATTGGCATAGAGACAGAAGAGTGGATCAATGGAACCGAATAGAAGACCCAGAGATAAACCCACATACCTATGGAAACTTGATTTTTGACAAAGAAGCCAAAACCATTCAATGGAAAAAAAGACAGTGAGTTTTTATATCCAAGGATTTGCAAGAAAAGTACCATGCTTTTGTTAGATTTATTTTATGAAATTGTTGATCTTAGAAGTGATATGTTTAATATATGGCCCACATGTAACATTGTTAGTTATAAACAAACATTGTAGAAAGAACATTAAAACAATCATTACATGAATTAGGTTGAAAGTATTAAAAATAGGAAAAATGCACATTGGGTCTCACAGGTGAGCAGGGTTGAATATGTAAACTTGAGGACATATTCATATATTTTCTGTAGTAAGCCTAGAATAAATATTGAGTGTAGTTAATGACTTTTGTCTATATGGTAAGAGAATTGAAAAAGCACCCTCTATATATTGTATTAAAAATTAGAACTTCCCGACATTGTGGCATACACATTTGATCCCAACAGTTGAGAGGCAAAGGAAAGAGGAACTCAGTGAGTTTGAGGCCAGCCTGTTCTAGAGAGCAAGTTCCAGGACAGCCAGGCCTCTCAAAAAAATTCTGTGTTTAAAAGCTAATGATGATGATGGTGATGATGATAATGATGATAAAGATGATGAAATTCTTGGCCATAGCTACAATCTTCATCTACATTCCTAGACTCTTTTAATTTATTTTGTTTAATTTTTCTTTTGTTTTTTAGAATAGAAAATAATCACACTATTTGCTCATGTTATTTTGTCACTCCAAAACTTCCCACATAACATACTTTCTTGATGTCATTTAAATGCAGGCCCTTTCCTCTTTTATTGTTCTTTGTGTGTGTGTGTGTGTGTGTGCACACGCGCGCGTGCGTGTGTGTGTGTGTGTGTGTGTGTGTGCATCAGTATTACTAAGTGCATAATCAAAAGATGCCGAGGATGTATAATATTAATTGTATGAATATTTTTAGAAATTATTCTTTGGTATTGAATAACAAATTTGTGTGTCCTTCTCAGGAGAAGACTATTTATCAAACTCTCAGCATTTTTTAATTGCATTCAGGTCTGTGTTTAAGCCTGGATATTTTTAAGTTTTCTACATTAGGATGTCTGTTCATCCATATTGTCATTTTTCTTTTCTTTTCTTTTCTTTCTTTCTTTTTTTTTGGAATTTCAACAAAATTTTATTTCTTTAATCTGACTTTTTAAATTAAAATTTATTTTTTATATTAATTATTGTTTATTCACTTTGTATCTCAGCTGTAGCCACCTCCTTTATTTCCTCCCTATTCATCCCTTCCTCATTCATCTCCTCCCATGTCCCTATCCAAGTCCACTGATAGGGGAGGTCCTCTTCCCCTTCCATCCGACTGTAGTTTAACAGGTTTCATCAGGACTGGCTATAATGTCCTCCTCTGTGGCCTAGCAAGACTGCTCCTCACTAAGGTGGAAGGGGGGGGTGTCAAAAAGCCAGCCACTGAGTTTATGTCAGAGACAGTCCCTGTTCCACTTACCAGGGTACCCACTTGAATACTGAGTTGCCATGGGCTACATCTGAGCAGAAGTTCTAAGTATCTCCATGAATGGTCCTTGGTTGGAGTATCAGTCTCAGAAAAGACCCCTGTGCAGAGGGGGTTCTGTTGCTCTCCTTGTGCAGCTCCTGTCCTCTAGAGCTTTTGCTATCTTACTTTTCTTGCATAAGATTCCCTTTACTCTGTCCAAGTTTGGTTATGCATCTCAGCATCTGCTTTGATACACTGCTGGATAAAGTCTTTTCAAGGCCCTCTGTGGTAGGTTCCTGTCCTGTTTTCTGTTTTCTCCTTCTTCCAATGTCCATCCTCTTTGTCTTCAGAATGAGGATTGATCATCTTACCAAGGGTCCTCCTTCTTGCTTAGCTTCTTTAGGTGTACAGATTTTAGTGTGATTATCCTATATTATATGTCTAATATCTCCTTATAAGTGAGTATATACCGTGTGTGTCTTTCTACTTCTGGAATACCTCACTCAGGACGATCTTCTCAAGATCCCACCATTTGCCAGCAAATTTCATGATTTCCTTGTTTTTAATTGATGAGTAGTATTCCATCATGTAAATATACCACAATTTCTTATGTTGAGGGACAACTGGGTTGTCCAGATTCTGTCTATTGCAAATAAAGCTGCTATGAACATGGATGGTAGAACATATTTTGGATATATGCTTAGGAGTGGTATTGCTGCGTCTTGAAGAAATGCTGTTCCTAATTGACTGAGAAAGTGCAAGATTTATTTCCAAAGTAATTGTACAAGTTTACATTCCAACCAGCAATGGAGTAGTGTTCCCCTTTCTCCACACCCTCTCCAGGATGTATTGCCACTTGGGATTTTTTTAAATAAATTTATTTATTTTTATATCAATCACAGGTTAGGTTTTTTGCATCCCATGCGTAGCCCCCTCCCTCACTCCCTCCCACCCTCCCCAACCCTCCTTTATCTCCTCCCTGCCCCCTCCAAGTCCACCAACGGGGGAGGATCTCCTCTCCTTCCATCTGACCCCAGCTCATCTTGTCTCCTCCGGGCTGGCTGCAATGTCCTCCACTG
>CM053765.1:49718653-49733607 GCA_028658305.1 Pachyuromys duprasi | reverse complement strand
GGTCTTCAGTTCACCAATGAGTTATCATGGGCAACATCTGAGCATATGGGACAATTTCTCCAACCAGGGGCCACTTGGGTTTTTTATCTTAGCCATTCTGTTGGGTGTAAGGTGAAATCTCAGGTTTGTTTTGATTTACATCTCACTGATGACAAAGGACTTTGAGGATTTAAGTGTTTCTCTGCAATTCTATATTCCTCTAAAGAGAATTCTCTGTTTAGCTCTGTACCCTCTTTTTAAGTAAGATTACTTTATTTGTTGCTTTTTAACTTCTTGAGTTCTTTATATACTCTAGATGTTGGCCCTCTGTCAGATATAGGGTTGGTGAAGGTTCTTTCCCAGCCTGTGGGCTTTTTTTTTCTGACAGTAGTGACCTTTGCTTTAGAGAAGATTTTCAGTTTCATAAGGTCCCATATATTGATTGTACATCTTACAGTCTGTACTGCTGGTGTTCTCTTCAGGAAGATATCTCCTGAGCCAATGAGTTATAGGCTCCTCCCCACTTTTTCTTCTAACTGATTTAGTGTGTTTGGTTTTATTTTGAAGTCTTTCATCCACTTGGGCTTTGGTTTTGTGCAAGGTCAATAAATATGGATCTATTTGCATTTTTCTGCATGTACACATCCAGTTAGACCAGCACCATTTGTTGAAGATGCTGTCATATTTCCACTCTATAGTTTTAGCTTCTTTGTCAAAAATCAAGTATCTGTAGTTGTGTAGATTTGTTTCTGGATCTTCTATTGATCCATTGATCCACTATTCTTTTTCTATGCCAATACCATGCAGTTTTATTAGTGTTTCTCTGTAGTACAGCTGGACATCAAGGATTCAGATACCTCCCAACTACTTGATGTTGTACAAGATAATTTTGGCAATTCTGGGGTTTTCCTTATGAGGTTGATAACTGCCATTTCAATGTCTGTAAAATATTGTGTTGGTAATTTGATAGAAATTGCATTGAATCTGTACATATTTTTTGGCAGGATGGCCAATTTTATTATGTTAATCCTATCGACCCATGAGCATGGGAGATCTTTCCGTCTTCTGATATCTTCAATTTCTTTCTTCAGAGACTTGAAGTTTTTTGTTTGTTTGTTTGTTTGTTTTGTTTTTGTTTTTTGAAAAGGTCTTTCACTTTCTTGGTTAGAGTCACATCAAGGTACTTTATGTTATTAGTGGCTATTGTGAAGGGTGCTGTTTCCCTAATTTCTTTCTCAGCCCTTTTGTTTTTCGTATACAGGAGGGGTTTTGATTTTTTTTTTTTGAGTTAATTTTGTATCCAGCCACTATGCTGAAGATGTTTATCAGCTAAAGGAACTCTCTGGTTGAATTTTTCGGCTTGCTCATGTATGCTATCATTTCTCCTACAAATAGTAATACTTTGACTTCTTTCTTTCCAATTTGTATCCTCTTGATCTCCTTTAGTTTTCTTATTGCTCTAATTAGGATTTCAAGTACTATGTTGAAGAGATATGGAGAGAGTGGGCAGCCTTGCCTTGTCCCAAATTTCAGTGAGATTGAGTTAAGTTTCTCTCCATTTGTTTCAATGTTGGCTATAGGCTTGCTGTATATTGTCCTTACTATGTTTAGGTATGTACTTTTATCCATGGTCTCTCCACAACTTTAAACATGAATGGATGTTGGATTTTGTCAAATGCTTTTTCGGTATCTAAGGAGATGATCATGTAGTTTTTCTCCTTCAGTTTGTTTATATGGTGGTTTACATTGACGGATTTTAATATATTGAACCACCCTTGCATATCTGTGATGAAACCTACTTGTTTGTGGTGGATGATATATTTTATGAGTTCTTGGATCCTGTTTGCAAGTATTTTATTTTATCTTTTGCATCAATGTTCATAAGATAGATAGGTCTGGACTCTGCTTTTTTGTGAGAGTTCTAGGTGAGGTTTAGGTGTCAAGGTGATTGTCATTCTGCTTCATAGAATGAGTTTGGTAATGTTCCTTCTCTTTCTATTTGAAGAGAATTGGAGTTGGTTCTTCTTTGAAAATCTGGTAGAATTCTGCACTGAAACCATCTGGCCCTGTGCTTTATTTCAGAAGCAAGAACTTTTATGACTGTTTCTATTTCCTTGGGGGATATAGAATTATTTAATCTATTTACCTTATCTTGATTTAATTGTGGTAAATGGAAACTACCAAGAAAATTGTCCATTTCTTTTAGATTTTCAAATTTTGTAACATATAGCCTTTTGTAGTAAGACCTAATGATTGTTTGAATTTCTTCAGTGTCTATAGTTATGTCCCCCTTTTCATTTCTGAATTTGCTGATTTGGATAGTTTCTGTCTTCCTTTTAGTTAGTTTTCCTAAGGGTTTATCTATCTTGTTGATTTTCTCAGGGAACGAGTTCTTGTTGATTCTTTGAAGAGTTTTATTTGTTTCTAATTTATTGATTTCGGCCCTGAGCTTGAATATTTCCAGCTGTGTACTCCTCTTGGGTATGTCTGCTCCCCCCACCCCCAGGGCTTCTTTTATTTTTCCCCCTAGGCCTTCTCTGTCCATATGATCTGTCCCTTGATAAGAGTGGAATGTTGGAGTTTACCACTATTGAGTTGTTGGCATGGATATGTGATTTCTGCTTTAATAATATTTCATTTACAAATGTAGGTGCTCTTCATTTGGGGCACAGATGTTTAGAATTGTGATGTCTTCCTGATTGATTTTTCCTTTGATGAGAATGAAGTGCTTACCTTTATGATTAGTTTTGTTTGAAAGTCTATTTTAATAATATTAAGATAGCTACCCCACCTTGTTTTCTGGGTCCATTTGCTTGAAAAACTTTTTTTCAGCCCTTTACTCTGAGGTAGTATTTATCTTTGTTGCAGAGGTGTGTTTCTTCAATGCAGCAGAATGTTGAATCTTGTTTCTGCAACCATTCTGTTAGTCTGTGTCTTTTTATTGGAGTGTTGAGTCCAATGATGTTGATAGATAACAGTGACGGAAGAATGTTAGTTCTATTTATTGTGGAGTCACTGGTGTTACTGTGTTTCATTGCTTGTTTTCTCTTAATTTTTTGTTGTGATGTGATCTGTACCCTATGTTTTCTTGGGTGTAGTTGTTTTCAATATATTGTAGTTTTTCTTCTAGTATTTTCTGTAGGGCTGCATTGTTGTGTAGATAGTGTTTAAATTTACAGGGGTCTTGTATGAGACGGTTTCTACAACCAAGGACCACGTGTGGATGTGTCCTGGAACTCCTGTGCAGATGGGACCCAGGATAGCTCCGTGTAGGACTAAAAACCCTAGTGAGGGAAACAGGGACTGTTTCAGTCTTGAATTTGATGGCTGACTCTTTGACCCTCCCCCATACAAGCCTGGGAGTGACAGACTGGCTAGATCTCAGTGGAGGACATTGTAGCCAGGCTGAGGAGACAGGATGAGCTGGGGTAGGATGGAAGGGGAGGAGGTCCTCCCCCATTGGTGGACTTGGACGGGGCGGGGAGGAGATGAGGGAGGGAATGGGAGGGCAGGAGGGACTGAGGGAGGGGCCTACGCCTGGGATGCAAAGTACCTAAACTGTGATTGATATAAAAATAAATAAATTACATTAAAAAATTTAGTTTTGTCATGGAATGTTTTTTTCTTCATCTATGTTCATTGAAAGCTTTGCTGGGTGTAGTAGTTTTGGGCTGGCATCTCTGGTCCCTTAAAGTCTGCAAGAAATCTGCGGAGACCCTTCGGGCTTTCATATTTTTTTGTTGAGAAGTCTCATGTGATTCTGATAGATCTACCTTTATATGTTACTTGGACTTTTTCCCTTGCTGCTTTGATATTTTTCTTTGTTCTATAGATTTAGTGTTTTATTTATGATGTGACATGGGGAGTTTCTTTTCTGATCTAGTCTATTTGGTATTGTGTAGGCCTCTTCTATGTTTATGCACATCTCTTTCTTTAAGTTGGGAAAATATTCTTCTATGATTTTCTTGAAAATATTTTCTGGATCTTGGAGCATGGAGTCTTCTTTTTCATCAACACCTATTATTCTTAGATTTTGTCTTTTCATTGTGTCCTTGATTTATTGGATATTTTGCATTTGGAACTTTTCTGATTTTACTTTTTCTTTGAGAGAAGTATAAATTTCTGCAAGTGTATCTTCAACACATCATATTCTCTCTTCCATCCCTTGTATTCTATTGGTGATGCTTACCTTTGTGGCTCCTGATCATTTCTCTAAGTTCTCCAGCTCCAGGATTTCTCTGTTTGTGTTTTCTTTATTGATTCTAATTCTGTTTTCATGCGTTATACCATTTCCTTCATTTGTTTTGATGTGGATTCCTGTCTTTCTCTTATGGCCTCTATTTTTTTGTTTGTTTGTTTGTTTCCTCTCTGTATTCCAGTAATTGTGGCTCTTCTTTGTATCTATTTGTTTGGCTGTATTTGCCTGTATTTCTTTGAGAGCTTTGTCCATTTCCTCTTTATTACCCTTCATTTGTGTGTCTATTCCTTCTTTTTAATTAAATTTTTATTTTTTACATTAATTATATTTCATTCCCTTTGTATCCCAGCTGTAATCCCCTCCCTCATTCCCTCCAAATCCCACCCTCCCTCCCGCATCTCTTTCCATGCCCTTCTCCAAGACCACCAATAGGGGAGGTCCTCTTCTCCTTCCATATGACCCTAGCTTATCATGTCTCATCAAGACTAGTTGCAATGTCCTCTTTTGTGGCCTGGCAAAGAGGCTCCTTCTCAGGGGGAATGGTCAAAGAGACAGCCACGAAGTTTATGTCAGAGAAAATCCCTGTTCCCATTACTAGTGAACTCACTTGGATACTGAACTTCTTTGAGCTGCATCTGAGCAGGGATTCTAGGTTATATCCATGACTGGCCCTTGGTTGGAGTGTGAGTCTCAGAAAAGACTCCTGTGCTCAGATCTTTCTGTTCTATTGCACTCCTTGTACAGATCCTGTCCTCTGCAGGTCTTCCTAATTCCCCCTTCTTTCATAAGATTCCCTGAACTGTGCCCAAAGTTTTGTTATGAGTCTCAGCATCTGCTTTGATACACTGCTGGGTAGTCTTTCAGAGTGTTTGGGTGCTATTACTTTGAGAAATTTGTTTATTTCCTCCTTATGTGACTCTAGTGACTGGATAAGTATAGCTTTAAAATGATTTTCCTTTGCTTCTGATGAATTGGACTCTCCTTTGATTTTGAGGTTTGCTGGTGCAGCTATGATACCTTGATTTTTGTTGGATGTGTTCTTATGCTGACCTCTGGCCATCTGCTTATCAGTGACGTTCACTGTTTATTCCTGTAGTCTGTAGTTCAGACGAGTCTGTCTTTCTCTGGTATCTGGAATATTCTTCAGGAAGATGAGAGTGGTCCACTGGTTTAAGAGTGTGTGTTGGTGTTTCAGTTGTGCCTAACTGAGGAAGATGCATGGGCGCTGATGCATAAGTGTGGTTGAGCACGAGTCTGCATTGAAGTATGCCTTGAAGGACAGGGTGCTTGAGACTGTAGATGCCTAGATGTGGGGCAGAGGGATGGACATGTGCAGGAGGGGGTATGGATTCTGGTGGTGTTTTCATGGGTGCAATGCACAAGGGCAGATTCCATGAATACCTCAGTGGTCAGATAGTAGAGAAGGAGGACTTAAGCTATTAGTGGACAAGGGAAAGGATGGGGAGGCAGGGAAGAGGGTGAAACAGGAGGAAATGAGATAGGGTTCTGGGATAAGTGAATAAAGTCATTAATAATAATAATAAAGTAAAAAAATTGACCTGAATGGGAAATGGGAGAAATAACTAGCACTTATTAGGGAAGTGAAGAGGGAGATAAAAAGAGAGAGACTGAGGAGGCTCAAATTCTAGTAAGGAAGCCTGAAAAAAATCATAAAAATATACTATTAATTATCTCTCTAAAATATGTATAATGCATGATTATGTAGTTTAAAAATATTTCCATACTAGGATACAGTGCCCCCTATATACACCCAAAAGAACCAAAGACCATCTAACAAAAACCATAATTCCCTTACTTGATAAACTCTCTTATAAGTTGTTAATTAAGATTATTCAAGGGACACTCAAAACAATAAAAATATTGTAATCGCCATTGGCTTTTCCAGAAAAGGACTGTGAGTTTCTATTTCTAAGATACCTTTTATGCTTTTTTTTTTCACACAGGGCCTAGAGACACTTGAGTTGGTACTTACCTGAAAGTCTTTTTTTTTTTTTTCTAGAATTTTTGTTCATGACCAGATGAGGAAATAATTAGTTCTAGGAAACTACAATACCTATGAGGAAAAATAAGAATAACATGATAAAAACTGGTGGTAACAAGCAGCTCTCTAGTTTGTTTTATGATTAACTCCACAAGTGGAAATTCATGCCTGATATAAGAAGTCCAGCCTACTACCCAGTGCTATGAAAATAATGGATTTTGTAAGAGAAAGCACACTAAATTTTTAAATTACATTTTGATTACTTCTGAATTTTTAAATAATAAATGTATATAACATTTTCAAGCAGGAGGAGTTTTTAAATTACCTTTTTGAGCTTATGTATCTTACAATCTAAACTCAATACTGTGTGTTTCTATATGTGGGACTCTCTCAATGAATAATCTTTGATGGTTATTCCAAATTAATGCAAGATTATTACAGCATTACTGTTCTCTTTACAGACCTTTTGAATATCATTCCTAACCAACTCTCTGAATCCCACATTGTGTTTAGCTATCACATCTCTCCAAAACTTTCATCCCATTTCATCCCAGCACAGTCCTCCCCCATTTTTTACTTGACTTTTATTACCTTTAAAGACTGTAGACAGTATGTCTCAGAGCTGCTAATGAATCTAACTGTGGTATATTATTTCCTCCTAATCTGGTACAGAACATGTGTGTCTGGCAGGAATGTTGCAGCAGTCATGCCATACTCTCATTGCATCCAAACAGATGGTTCAGTTCCAATCTTTCCTATACTGATGACTCTCGTTTTGATTACTTCATTAAGATGAAGCCTCCTTTGTAACCAATTACATTATATCAAGACACCATGCAATTATAGTTTGTTTTTATCAAATTTTAAGCATTCATTATTTTGCATAGATTTATATTCCATCATATAATATATTAAGATTACTGTATCCAGTTTAGTCTGTCCAAGCTTTGACCAAAAGAAGCCTGGTTCTGTGTCATGTCAGGGTAGCAGTTTTCTTTCCAGTAACTATTACCTGGAATAACAAGATATTTTCATTCGCCAGGTGCTTCCTCCTCATAGCATTTTTCATAGAGGCAAGTTTCAAGTAGTTAGAATTGGTGTTTATAAAGAAAACCTCATGCACTTGAAATACAGATATATTTATTATAGTTGTAGAGCTTCGGAATTCTATATACATGTAAATCTAAGCACATGCCTTATTTGTCATTTTAATATATTATCCCTATGTAACCAGCCTTGCAGTTTTACCTTGGCACTATTTTCCTTACAAATACATTTCTTACTTAAGTCAGTCTTGCCCATTCATAATGCAACTCACCATAAGGCAGCATAGCTCTTCTAAGACCCCAGCTCTTCCTTTCAGGAGCTTTAGCAAATTTGCAGTCTCCCTCTGGGTCACGTACCTGTGAAGACACACAGCCCTCAGTGGTCTTGGTGGCTAACTCTACCTCCTAATCCTTTATAAGAAGCATAAAGAATGTTTGATTTATGGAATTGTACTAAATATATACTTATTTCTGGGAAATAGAATCAAAAACAATATATCAAAGGTAAATATCAGTAAGTTCTCCAAAATAAAGAAAAAGTATGATAAATTATAATGGCAATGAGGAGTCATACATTTTGAAATACATAATATTGCTTAATTATGATTAGTTATACTACCCTTTATCTGAAAGTTACAGATGGTATTTGAATTAAATACCTTTTTTTCTCATAGATTTTTCATAAGCAAATGTTTTTTTTCTGTGTTGCTCAAGAAATAATATTTGGCTTAACTTTGTGGAAAGGAAAGTGTTTGCATTGTAAAAAAAATAAGTCATTTGATAATGTAGCACAAGCAGAGGACTTGAACCATATCAATGACTTACTTCAATGAACATTGGTAAGTTTTGTTGTTTGAGCAAATGCATATCCTGTGTGATACACTGGTCACACCATAGCTTCCTCAGTGAGATATTTGTTGTTGTTTCTGTTGTTATTTTATTTTTATTTATTTTATTTATATTTTTGTTTTCTTTTGGGGGTGGTTGCAAGAGTAACAGGTTACTAGAAGAGACAGAGGGATAAGTGGGATTGGCAAGCATGATTTAAAATTCAAAAAGAATCAATAATTTTTTTAAAAGTCATTTGTAAATTATAATAGTATTCACCAGAAGAAGTAGATGAGAAACAATTTAAATGATTGCCTGTAATTTCTCTTCACTCATGAATGTGAAGTTTGTAAGGTATAGTGTTTCTTCATGAAGAATCTATTCTTCCATCATGAAGACAGAGTGGAAAGCATGACTTAATCATATTTGTTAACACTGACCTGTTTTTTGGTGGGGGAGGGGATGCAGGTACTTTTTGACACATGATAACAATTGTTAGCAAAGGAAAAAATAGCAAACATATCACATGTTTTCTGTGCTATAAAAGCTTGCTCAAGGAAGAGTCTGGCTTTTGCCTTTGACATTTTGGAGCAAATCTGTGACCCCTTTAACTTTATGACTGATTATAACAGAAGTAATTTTATTTGCATGAGATCCTTATGTTAATTTAGCAAGGTAATAGTATTAACTTCTCCCTTAGGGCCTATAGTCTCTCCAGAAATAGATTCTTGGGCCCAACAATTGTCCCTGGTATAGGCTTCAATTTGTTAAGCCTTAAATAAAATTATAAGTTGTTGATTTCCCTCATAACATTTTTACCACTATTTCATCAATGGGTTTGTCTTTCCAACCTTGTCATTGTGATAGCTTACAGAATTCACAGCTCAGTAAAATTAGTGATTTTCTACCAACTCTGGTAGGTTTCAGAGAATCTTCCAGCACTGTGTAATCTAAATAGATTTTAACTCCTACTGTCATTATAATTCACTTGTCAAACATTCATGAAGTATCCAAGTGAGTGCTGGGTTTATTTTTCTATGCGTTATACTTCAAATTTGTGATATCAATAGGATTTTTCAATGACATTTTGGATGATATCTAGGATCATTGTCAAAACCCTGTATTGGGAGTTCACCTTCCAACAATTCTAATAAAATAACCCGTTCCTGTCACTGAGCTATGTATATGTTATATGGTGATACCTAGCATAATTATTCCCCTATTACAGAGTAACTCAACTTAAACTCTGAATTTAAATACATACACTTAAACTCTGTATACATTTAATTAAGAAGCTTCTACAGTAGGTTTGCATATGATGATTTCAAACAATTTTAGTATTTCGTAATACTATTTCTCAATATCATGGAGAAGACCTAGCCCTTCCCCCACCCCACCCTATGCTCAGATGAAGCCCATTGGCTGCTCAGTTTCCAAATGTGTTCCCCAGTAAGGGGTACAGGGGCTTTCTCTGACATGAACTCAGTGGCCAGATCTTTGATCACATCCTGCTATATGAGTGCAGCCTTGCCAGGACACAGAGGAAGATGATGTAGCTAGCCTTGAAGAGACCAGATAAGCTAGGGTCAGATAGAAAGGGAGGAAGTCTTCCCCTATCAGTATACTAAGGAAAGGACATCAGTGGAGAAGAGGGAGGGTAGGTGGGAATGGGAGGAGACCAGAAGGGGTTGCAGTGAATAAATTGTAATAAATAAAATTATAAAACAAAGTTATGAATATTAAAATCATATGAACCTTTTTTGATGTAGGGGCTAAAAATCAATGTCCCAGGACATAACAATGTGTCTCTGAAAAAGAAGGGTCTTTCATGGTGTTTTTGTCATTTAATCTCCACACGATCTATAATGGAAGTTGGATCTGCCAGACTCAGCTCTGCATTGCTCTGATTTGTTTATCAAATGTTGAAATAGAATAAATAACAGCTATCCTGTGCTTGGGTAAATCATGTTAGCTGTAGGAATAGTGACAGAGTGACTCAATGGGAGGGCTTCTCTTCCTGTGCTAAGAGTTTGAGATTTTATTACTTTTAATTTGAGTATATCCTCACATGGAAGAAACATCCTCATGACAGTATTTTCCCTTTAACATAGATTTTATATTGAAAACCATCTGTAAATGCAACCATTCATACTGGATATAATCAATAGATTCATGTGTGTGTGTAAGGTTAGTGAATTAGTGAATTCTGATAGAGACAGATTTTATTCTTGTCCATTTTTTGGAATAATTTGTGGGGTGTCTGTTCTTAACATTATGTTAAGTACAGAACCAGAGAAATCTTAGGAACACCTACAAACTATGTAACATGTGATATATCCTAGGACTTGGGACTTAATAGTGATAAAAATGCACTTTAAAGTTATTGTGCATATATATGTTCAGAATCTAACCAACAAAGCCTTCCAAGCAGGGCATGTTCCTTCAGAATGAATAAGTGAGTAAACTAGTGATTACAAACTTCAAATAGAGTCAATAAAAACTGATACAAGAGCAAATTTGTTTTTGAAGTATCTTGTGGCACATATTGATACTTCAGTCATACCTCATAATATGATATGTTGAGATGAGATCTTGAGAGTGCTCAGACTGTTTTCAAGTTTTTTTCTTTAAGGCAGCACAGAAGTCAACCAGAAAGGAGAAACCCTACAGCAATAACTAAGTGCAAACATCCTATACAGAGTAACACGTTGCTGTGCTCTATAAAAAGGGACTGATTAGGGATGAGTCTCATTTGATATTGGAGTATGTTTTCCATTTTCTGCAATTTTGCAGAAAAGAATTGCATATCTTAAGAATCATCTTGTTGCATATTTAAATTCTGCAAATGAAAATGAAATTTAAAATAATACAATCCTAATTTAAAGTGCTTTAAATAACTTCATTTTCCTCAACATTAATTTTCTCATCATATCACATCAATTTCATTTCAATTGCAAATGGCTCTACCTTGATGATTTCTAATCATTTTTATATTTATATTGTGATAACAACGTGTGCTTGATGACTAAATTGCTTAATGCAATAACTTCACTCTACAAATCTACATAATTGTTCTGACCAAAACATATTTGTGAACAGAGCTTTGGGGGAAAAGGGGGTATTTTGATGATAAACCTGCCTTATAATGTTAGGCTCCTGTGAATATGACTAATTTAGAAATTCTGATTAAAGGAATGTTATGCTTATGTACAAGCATAAGTGCACGCACGAGCACACATGAACACACACAAACACACACACTATCTCCATTTGAAATGCTAGTGTATAGGAATTTAAATGCAGAGAGTACGTGTTGTGCATAATATCAGTGTAAGATTTAACTGTTACATCTCTGGTTTGAAAGGAAAATAAATTTAAATCTCCTAATGAAGTTCTCAGAATACTTCTAAACACAGTGTATCAAGTTATTTGAAATGTTTTATGTGTTAATCATGATATAAATAGCAAGATATGATGGGGTTGGTATAAGTGTATGTGTATACAACTATGTAAGAATTTTTAAAACAAAAAACTTTTTAAGAGTAAATAGTCAAATTCATAATTTTGGAAGAATAAACCAAAATAAAATTAGTGAGGTTTAATAGTAAAAACATTATTAGCATTACTTTATAATCCCATATTATGCTTGAAATAAAGGTGGTTCAAAGAGGCTATGTCCTCTTCAGGCTCTTATGATTTTAAATGGCACTTCATCGATGACAATTATTTCAGTTAGGTGGAAGTTATGTCCACCATACAGGTTTGTGTATGTGATTCATTTTCTGAAATAAAAATTCAAATTCTTCCTCCCCTTCTCTAAGGTCTTTCTATGTAGTGTGGCTTGCCTCCTATGCTTTTCTTCAGCAGCTAAAAGTGCAGGGATTAAAGTAATGACCCATAATAATCATCTTGGTGATACTTTTGGATTATATTCTTGAAAATGAAGGATTTTAAAGGTAAATAATATAGTTAAAATTTTAAGGAAAATAAATACCACTGGAGGAGACAACTTTAAAAGTAGTTTTACATTTTGATCTAACTACAGCAATCTTTCACACTGCTTTGGTCTATGATTTTCTGCCAACTTTTTTAGTAATTTTAATACCTAGCCTCATTCCCTTAAAAAAACTTAAAATTATTTTTAATGTGAGTGAATATTTTTCCTAAATGTATATGTGTCTATACACCCTGAACCTGGTGAGGGTATTGGATCCCCTGGGACCAGAGCTGCGGATAGTTCTGAACAAACATGTGGGTGCTGGGACTACAATGCTCATCCCATGGAAGAGTAATCTTTGGTCTTAACCACTTGGCCAAATCTCAGCCACCTCATTCCCTTTTATGTTGATATCAGAAATATATGAACTATTTTGATATTTGGTAGAATTTAAACATGTTTAAAACATAAATTTTATGCATAACAAAGATATAATTCAAATGAAAGATTTCAGTAATTTAAAAGCACTTAACCTTTATAATATGAGTTTTTATGAAACTAACTCTTAGGTCTGTGATGGTCAAATATATAAAATATAAATTAACATTTCCTTAAAATACAATGTTTTAAAATATTAATCCTCAATATTTTACCTCAATAAAAATGAGATTTAAATATTTACTTGTTTGAAATGCTTTAGGAGTATTATTCAAATATAAAATAAAAACATGTAGGTCATTTGATAGAGGCCTCGTTTAACTAACACACATGAAGCAACAGATTTATTTCAGTTTTACTGGATATGATACTATATACCTATTACTCCAGCTCTTGTAAAATAAAAGCAGACAAATCAAGAGTTCTAAGTCATCCTCAGCTACATAAATTGTTGAAGATCAACATGTACTGCATGACATTTTGTCTGAAAAATTGTAAAATGTAAGTAAATAATTTACTATACAAACATACATACATTTGTACATTTACCAAAAACCAGAGTAGTTCTGAAATTGTATTTTCTTTTGCTATTTGAAACGTTGAATCCATAAAAACCAGAAAATGTTTATAAATTCTAATGAAATTTAGGTCAGCTTAGAGTTCAAAATTGTTAATAGTATTAACTTTTACTCATATTATAACTTATGTCTCTCCCTCATTTGTCTCCTTAATAACTGAGGCTGGCTTGCCTGCACCTTACCACGAGGGTCATCTCTGCTGTGCCGTCCAGGTGAGGTCAAGGGCCTGTTCTACCAAGTGCTGCAGCTGCTCAGGGGCAGAACCAGCTCACGCATTCTCAAGGAAGCAGAGGCCATCACCCTGTACTCACACCACTCACAGCAGATGAGTGGAGGGGCCAGGTCTCCCATGTTGTCACCATGGGGCTGGCTCACTTGCACCCCCTCCCGCCAGAGTCAGTTCTACTGCGTTGCCCAGGCATAACATAATCTTCAATTATGTACTCTTCACCCAAAAATAAATGCTGGAAAAATCATTGAAACTCATTGAAAACTCTTCAGATTCTGTTTGACTGGTTAGAATCTCAGTACTGTGTAATATTTGAAATGTTTCTGGTACAGAGGTTACTCTAGCCTTTGGGAACAGCCATTTCATGCCCACCTCTGTGTAAGAACTAATAGCTTACAACAAGGATAGTTAAGAATTTTAGAATCTATTAATTTAGCAGGCTACCAACTTCCATCAACCCAAAAGCTAAGAATTTCTCTACATAACCTCCTGGAACTACAAAAAAATCTCCCCCATTCTGCTGTACTTGCCTCTTTAATATATTTCAGGCTTGCCTAGATTTGTGAATTTCTTTGTTCTGTAAAACTATGGAACTATTCCACATTGAAAGATGAAATTTGGGGTAACCTAACTTGACGTTCCTTGGCCACGGTCTCCTATAATAGCTCCAGGATAATCTATTCTCTTTAAGATGAGAATTGTGGTTTTTGTGTCTACGTGTATATGTGATATGGTAATAAATGCTGGAAAGAGAAAAATCTGTTAAAGGTTGAAAGCAATCTTATAAAACAAATATCCATCCACTGTAAATACTGGAAGCATCATTCCAATATTGCTTGTCAGTGTTATTTTGTTTATTATCTGGATTAGGTGTGGTCAGCTGGAGTCAGTGTCCTAATCCTTTGTAAAACTCACTTAAAGAGTTTTTTGTCAAGTATCCCTCATTCCTTCTCCACATCATTCCGTGCTGTTTGATAAACACAGAGCAAACACCCTCTGTTAGGGAGACACAGCCCCAGATTTAGGAAAAAACAGCTTCACAAGAAACCTTTTCAGCCAGGAACAAATTCAGAATTATGCAACAGACAGACTACAACTGATGGAAGACACCTGGAGAAGTGGAGAACAACTCAAACCCAGACTCTCTCTTGTTTAAATTACTCCAAGAAGACATGCTTTATAATATCTTTTCCTTTAATGAGAAACTGAGGCTATCATTAATGTGCTCAAATAGACACAAGTGATTGCTGATTGATTCTGAGCCTTTCCAGAGATCTATTTCTTATTTATCTGTTAGGATATGTGTATTGAAACTTGCTCTACAAATGCATATTTCTTACATTAAAATTTTTATGTATATTTTAGGTTGGTTGTTTTACTGTAGACATTTTGTCAATCTGTTTTGATCTTCCTAGGAATATGAAGCAACAACACATTTTGTGTTATGTCTTTATTTTCAGTGGTCTTTCATTTGGTAAATAAAAAAACAGAAATCCACACAAATAATTTGACCCACTCTAATTCTCCTGGCCCAGCAGATTGCTGGGTAGAGATATAGAAAGACATTTGGTAAGTAATTGTGCATATCTTTATTTTTGGCACTGGCTCTCAGTATGCTAAGTTTTTCTTTTGTAATTGAGCACTGTGTTTAATGGGTGGCCTTAATTTCATTACTGTGAAAGTGCCCATCAAATTTTAATTAATTAAAAGTTCTCATTT
>CM053765.1:49707717-49718153 GCA_028658305.1 Pachyuromys duprasi | reverse complement strand
AAGGGTAACAAGAGAAAAGACAAAATGGCAGTGTGCACAAAAGGAAAGATTTGTCCAACATGGGCTTGGATGGTGCTTTACAAAGATAAATGTGTTAAAAGCTCATTGCTACACCTGCTTTTTAGTAGATTATGATCAGAAATAAATGCTAACATTTGTTAGTATCTTGTGAATTTAAAGGAAATATTAACTTTTCTTTTCATTAATTAATTTTCATATTTTTTTCTAATTTAGGTATCTTTAAATTTATTTTCAGTTTTATTTATATGAATTACAGTTTATTCACATCTTATCACACCTGTAGATTCCTCCCTCCTCCTCTCTGAAATCCACCCTCCCTCCCTTTTACCCACCTGTGACCCTTCCCCAGTCCACTGATACTGGAGGTTCTCCTCCCCTTCCCTCTGAACCTAGTCTATCAAGTCTCATCAGGAGTGGCTGCACTGTTTTCCTCTGTGGCCTGGCAAGGCTGCCCCCCCCCTGAGGGGAAGATAATCAAAGAGCAGGCCAATCAGTTCATGTCAGAGACAGTCCCTGTCCCCATTATTATGGAATCCACTTGGACACTGAACTGTCATGGGCTATATCTGTGCAGGGGTTCCAGGCCATCTCCATGAGTGGTCCTTGGCTGGAATACCCCTGTTGCCAGACTTTTTGGATATGTTGCTCACCATGTGGAGCAACTTTCCTCTTCAGGTCTACTATCTCCCATTTCTTTCAGAAGATTCCCAGCACTCTGCCAAATGTTTGGCTCTGAACCTCAGCATCTGCCTCAATGTCTTGCAGGGTAGAACTATTCAGAAGTGCTCTGTGGTAGGCTCCTGTCCTGTTCCCTGTTTTCTCCCTCCTCCGATGTCCATCTTCTTTGCCTTTATGAATGGGAATTGAGCATCTCAGCCACAGTCCTCCTTATTTAGCTTCTTTAGGTGTAAAGATTTTAGTATGTTTATCTCGTATGTCTACTATCCACTTATGAGTGAGTATATACCTTGTGTGTCTTTCTGCTTCTAGGATAGCTCATCAGGATGATATTTTTCCAGTTCCCACAATTTACCTGCAAATTTTATGATTCCCTTGTTTTTTACTGCTGAGTAATATTCCATTGTTTAGATGTACCACAATTTCTATATCCATTCCTCAACTGAGAGGCATCTGAATAGTTTCCTGCTTCTGGCAATTACAAATAAAGCTGCTACAAACATGGTTGAGCAAGTGTCCTTGTTGTATACTTAAACATCTTCTGGATATATTCCTAGGAGTGGTATAGCTGTATATTGAGGAAGAACTATTCCTAGTTGTATGAGAAAGTGACAGATTGATTTCCAAAGTGGTTGTACAAGTTTACATTCCCACCAGCAGTGGAGTGAAAGGGTTTCCCTTTCTCCACATGCTTTCCAGAATGTGTTGTCACTTGAGTTTTTTATTTTAGCCATTCTGATGGGTGTAAGATGCAATCTCAGGGACGTTTTGATTTATATTTCCCTGATGACAAAGGACGAAGAACATTTCTTTAGGTGTTTTTCTACCATTCGATATTTGTCTATTGAGAATTCTTTATTTAGCTCTGTATACACCCCATTTTTCAATTGATTACTTGGTTTGTTGTTGTTTAACTTCTTGGGTTGTTTATATATTCTTGATATTAACCCTCTTTCAGATACAGGGTTGGTGAAAATCCTTTTCCAATCTGTAGGCAGTCTTTTTGTTCTGACGAGAATGTCTTTTGTTTTAGAGAAGTTTTTCAGTTTAATGAGATCCCATTTATTGATTGGTGCTCTTAGAGTCTGTGCGGTTGGTGTTCTGTTCAGGAAGTTGTGTCCTGTGCCAATGAGTTCAAGGCTCTTCCCCCACTTTTTCTTCTAACGGGTTTAGTGTGTCTGGTTTCATATTGAGGTCTTGATCCCCTTGGACTTATTTTTGTGCAGGGTGATAAGTATTGATCTATTTGCAATTTTCTACATGTAGACATCCAGTCAGACCACCAACATTTGAAGAAGATGCTGTCTTTTTTCCATTGTATGGTTTTGGCATCCTAGTAAAAAATCAGGTGTCCATAAATATGTGGGTTTAATTCTGGGACTTCTATAGATTCCATTGATCCACCATTCTGTTTCTATGCCAGTACCATACAGTTTTTTATTACTGTTACTCTATAGCAGAGCTTGAGATCAGGGATGGACATACCTTCAGAATATCTTTTATTGTAGAGGATTGTTTTAACAATTCTGGGTTTCTCATTTTTTCCAGACAAAAAGGGCTGAGAATGAAAGTAGGGAAACAACACGCTTCACAATAGCCATAAAAGATATAAAGTACCTTTTGTGACTCTCACCAAACAAATCAAAGATTTTTATGAAATCTTCCAGTCTCTGAAGAAAGAATTGAAGAAGATATCAGAAGATATAAAGATCTCCCATGCTAGCTTTTTGGCAGGATTAACATAATAAAAATGGTTATCTTACCAAAAGCAATCTACAGATTCAATGCAATTCCCATCAAATTACCAACACAATTCTTTACAGACCTTGAAATAATTTTCATAAATTTATTAGTCAGATAAATGAGAATTTGTGCTAGGAAAATGTTTTTGCCATTTGAAAATTATTAGAAACAACATTAAGAAATCATTTTAAGTGGCCATTTCAGTAGATGGGTGTGTAATAGTCTCTAAGTCATGTCTACATTTAGGTAATTATGTTATTTTGCTCTGCAGAACTTAATAATGCCTTAATATAATAGGTTCCCAAGGAAAAATATTTCTTTTGTTTTGAAATAAGTAAAGGTATTAAAACACATGCAATAAGGCAAATGGCTGCAGACCCAGGTTGCTTCAAACACAAGGACAGGGTATTTGCATAAAGACAAGAAAGGGCAGAAAGTATAAGATCTTGAAATATTAGTAATGTCAGTGGCAGAGAAGTGTAGACTAGCAACACAGTAGGCTGCTGACACCTACATCTGTCTGAGGAACTCTTTGTAGAGAACTCCATTCACATAAAGATAGTACAGACTGTCACAGAAAAGAATAGAGAGTGGCAGGAAGTAGATGGGGGAGGGAGAGTGGGTTTGGCGGGAATGAGAGAGAGAGAGAGCTACAGCTGGGATACAAAGTAAATAAACTGTAATTAACATTAAAAATTTAATTAAAAAAGAATTTCAAGATAAATTCTATGAAGCAGACTTGGGGTTTATTAAAAATATATAACATACATTTGAATGTATAGAAAGCAAGGAGTTTAGGGAAAGGAAAGTATACACCTAAGAACATAGACAGTTTCTCAAGAAAGATTGGCAATGAATTAATTCTCCTATAACCATGGAATATTTATATTTTGTAACCATGGCAAATGAAGTTATAGTTTATGTTCAGTAATTTGTGGTCAAGTTGGAACACATTAGAATGATATAGGAAGAGGAAATCTTGGTTAAGAAATTGTCTCTATGGTTGATGCATCAATCTCCATGTTGGTCCTCTAGTAAGTGGAGAAGAGACAGTCTTTGACTTAAATTGGTTGCCTGCTCCTTGATCACTTCTCCCTGGTTGGTAACCTAACCAGCCCACAGAATAAAGTATCCAGGCATTCTTGATGGGATGTGATAGGTTAAGGTCAGACAGAAAGGGAGGGGGATTTCCTGTGAGTGATGAGGGGAAAGGGATAGGGGAGAAAGAGGGAAGAAGGGTGGCACTGGGAGAAGTAGAGGGAGGGGACTACAAAAGGGATACAAAGTGAATAAATAATAATAATAATAATAATAATAATAATAGGTAAAAAAAGAAATTGTCTCCAATAAGATTGACCTGTAGATAAATGCGTGGTACTATGATAGGAAATGTGCTTATCTGAAAGAGTAGTACACATCCTTAACTGCTGAACCATCTCCCCAAGTATCTTCCTTTCAAAAATTTATATATTTACTTATTTCCATTTTTCTTCTCCTTCTGCTTCAGTTCCCCACTGAAGATTAAGTACACATCTTTAGTATATACAGTGCACACCAAGAATATAAAAGCAAGGTCTGAACTAAGTTCAGGGTCTAGTCTGAGGATGTAATACAGGCATATATGTGCGTGAAAGGTGGAAGTGTTATGCAATCCCAGAAGGCTCCTCATTGATGAAAATTTTTCAGTATTATTGGATCCTAAATTTTCCTACATTTATCTTGGCAGATTCTAACAAAAGGTCATCTTTGGCACATGTTATTCTGTAGGTACTCATCATTTTCTTGGGTATGTGAGCCTCATTCGAATTTAGGAGGACAGCTGCAATATTTTATATTTTCTGTAAGGGAAGTAGACCTATATTTTACTATTACTCTGAAAAAAAAGAAATAAAGGGACTAGATGGCAAAGAAAAAAATGAAAGTTATTTCCTGTACCATTTATTTATGGACAGTATCTGGGATAGAAGATGCGCATTAACTTTTGGAAAATCAGAGAAGTGAAAGTGGCTACTTGAAAAAGCAAAGAATCCAAAATGTAAGAGCAAAACAAACTCTAGGGAACAGTGCTATTTATCTCAACTCAAGAGCTTTTCTAAATAATAGCTCTAAAGTAATAACTCCTGTGAGTCATCTCATTACACACTGTCAAAGAAATCATCATTGTTTTTCTTCTCAAAGTGACTGAAAAGAAATGGGTCTGTTAGGTTTGGATAATAATTTAATTGATAGTTAGAGTATATTTACCTCACAATAGATTTCTCAATACCCTCTTATGATTTCTCAGAAAATATTAAAAAATGTTTTACCTCTGAATCTCATAGGAATACGCAGATACATGCACCGCCAAGAGATGGCTGCCTTATGCTACTGTGCTGAGAGACAGAACAGGGCTATATGAGAAGGTGTCTTATTAAAGATTTTCTGGCATGACAAATAATACACCACTTTGTGAATATTAAAGAAAAAAGCAAATGGGATATAGGAAGAAACTCAAAAGAGTGAAAATTAAAATAAGGTTTCTAATGAGGGTCATGTATACCAGATGTTTCTCCATAATGAACAATTTGTGAACGTGTTCTGAGAAGGAAAATAAAGAAATTTTTGGTAAAGTGTGCAAATGATAGCAATCTATGCTTGTGTTTCCAGTATACAGTGCAATCACTCTAAGAGGAAAGGCAGTATGCCTGTGAGTCTTACATAGACATAACTAAGGTGATAGTACAATGTTCCAGAGAGCAAACATAGTCACATATCACATCTAAAGCAAACAAGGTACAACGTTAATTAATATGGACTAAGACATGTATGAAGGCAACAGTAGGCGACCAGAATGCTAAAACATTCTGGCAGTTATGAGTGAGTAGTAAGAGTAACTGGTGTTATTTAGATCAATACTTAAATACAGGCTTTTTACTGTTCCTTTACTATAGGTGGACCAGGAAGCTAATTGTTATGATGACAGAGTTAGAAGAGAATTAAAAAAAAATAAGTCTTCATTATGATTTTACATAGCTCATAGTTATGCAATGATTACTGGGAAGTGTGAAAGCAGTAATTGTTAAAATTCTCAAGATGATTCATAATGCAATGTTTAATTATCAGTGTCTTTCCTGCTAGTTCCTGTTTCTTTATATGCATGAGAAATGTAGAGATCTTTTGCGAGGAACCAGAGATGCTTGGCAGGCTACACATTCATTTAATCCTGAATTAATTACATTTAATCAATATACCCTTATGTAATTGTATACTAGATATTTCTTTGATATCTCATCTAGCTTTATTTTTTAACAATGGAATTGTTTGCAGTTTAATGGAAAATTAAATGCCAATGTGTTTTCTGACAGGTATGCATAAAAATATTTGAGGAATTTGGTGAGACTAATTGAAGCTTACCTCCATATCGCTGCTGGGTATTATCACACAGATAAAATGGCAGTTGCTCTATTTAGATTTGAATGACTCTCCCCAACACAGAAACGCAAAGGCCCACATGCTGAAGGTTTTGTTCAACAGAGAATACTATATAAACTAAGTGAGCCTAATACGTGATGTAGGTGACTGGGGTTGTGAAACATGTTTTTCTCTCTCTTCTTTCTGTCTTTCTTTCTTTTATTATTTTACATTCAGATCATAGCCTCCCTCCATCCTCTCATTCCAGTACCCTCCTTCCTCCTTCTTCCCCTTCTTTCCCCCTCCCTATTCCTCAGAAAAGAGGAGCCCCCCACCAATTCACTAGTGCATATCAAGTGGTGTCAGGATTGAGTGCATCCTCTTCCCCTGTGGCCTAGTGAGGTAGTCCCACCAGATGGAAGTGATGGAGGAGTAGGCGAGAGAGTCCATGTCAGAGATAGCCCCTGCTCCCCTTACTAGGAACCCACATGCAAACCAAGCTGCTCATCAGGTGGCCTAGGACCAGACCATGCATGATCCTCGGTTGGTGCTTAAGTCTCTATAACCCCTGTGGGCCCTGGTTAGTTGGTTATGTTGGTTTTCTTTTGGAGCTTCTCTCCTCTCTGGGTTCTTCTGTCCTTCCCCAGACTCTTCCATAAGTCTCCAGGTGCTTGTTCCACCAAATGTTTGGCTCTGATTCTCAGTATCTGCTTTTATCTACTGCTTGGTGGAGCCTCTCTGTGACAACTACATTAGGCTCCTATCTGCAAGCATAGTGCACAGTCAATAATGGACTAATGGTTTCTATCTGTATATATTCCTGTTCATGGTTACTGACTTTTTTGAGTCACAAGGTCAATAGGCCCAATGACTATTCATCTACAAGTTAACAAAATTCTGATCTTAGCAAGACCTTCTCTGTTTTAACATTGATTATGCCAAATATTTTGTGGTGGCCAAGAAAAGCTGACTGCAATTTACCTTTAAGGTGATTATTTCAGAAAGAATAGATCTTCAGATCTAAATTTTGGCAGATGACTGTAGCAGTGTTATAGAATTTATTGATATAATCACTTATATGACCTGGAAGTGAAAAATAGTTGTGTTTATAATTGCAGTGTGAACTAGCCCCATAATCAGAAGGCTTTTCTGTGATAGGTTTTCAAAGATTCAAGGAGTAGGACAAGAGTGTTTTGGGTGTATTACCAAAGGAGTTTTGGACTCTGTACCACCAAAGGATGTTGAGGTCTTGGTACCACCAAGGGTGTTTAGAGATGTATACCACCTTCCTATACTACTTACCCTATTTCCATCTTTAAAATTTTCTGTTGTGCTTTCATCCTTGACTGATCACCTCCTCCTCTATGGCTATCTAATCTATACCGGAGCTTCCTATCAATCACATATCTAACGCTTAAAAATCTAGCATCCATTTTATTTTTCTCAATGCTTTCTTTTGTTTGAATTCTGAGACACAGTTTGAGGCACTCTTAAACCTTTAGGGGTTGCCATGAAAGGTAGCAGGGAACTGAACCCTGGACTCTCAGATTCAGGCTTAGGAGCCTTATCAATGGAGATATGCAAGCAAGACTCTACTCAGCAGGGTATCAAAGCAGATCCTGAGACTCATAGACAAACTTTGGGCCGAGTGCAGGGAATCATATGAAAGAATGGGGAGATAGAAAGACCTGGAGGGGACAGGAACTCCACAAGGAGACCAACTGAGCCAAAAGATCTGGCCTCAGTGGATCCTGCAGAGGTGATGAATCAACTAAGTATCTTGCATGGAGAGGACCTAGACTCTCTTGCTCATATGTAGCCCATGGGCAGTTCAGTCTCCATTTGGTTTCCCTACTGCGGAGAGCAGGATCTGTCTCTGACATGGACTCAGTGGCTGATTCTTTGATCAGCTCCCCTTGGTGAGGTGGCCTAACTAGGCTACAGAGAAAGAAGATACAGACAGTCCTGATGAGACCTTATAGAATGGGGTCAGGTAATAGAGGAGGAGAACCTCCCCTATCAGTGGACTAGGGGAGAGACATAGAGGTGGAAGAGGAAGGGACAGTGGGACCTGGAGGAGATGAAGGAGGGAGCTGCAGCTGGGATACAACGTGAATAGATTATAATTAATAATTAATAATAATAATAATAATAATAATAATTTTGTTAAAACTCTAGCATCCACATGTAAGAGAAAGCAAATATTTTTCTTTCTGTATTATGGGTTACCTCTCTTAGAATATTTGTTTTCAGACCCAACTATTTACCTGTGAATTTTAAAACTTCATTTTAAAATCTCTGAACAGCAATTCATTGTATAAATGCAGAATATTTTCATTACACATTCATTGGCAAATAGACATTTGGCTCATTGAATTCCCTGGTTCATGAAAATATAGAAGCAGTGAACATGGATGAGCTACTATCTCTATAATTGGCTATGTAGTGATTTGCTATATTCTCCAATACTATATGCTTAGATTGCATATGGTCTATTTTCAGCATTTTGAGGAAACTCCACAGTGCTTTCCACAGTGGCTCTAATAGTTTCACTTCAGTCAGATTCAAAGAAGTGGCTCTGGAACCCTACATCCATTTCAGCATTTGTCTACACTTATTTATTTTTATCTTAGCAATCCTGCTAGTGTGAGAGAAAAATCTCAAAGGTTTTGTTTTATATTTCACTGAAGGCTAATGACATTAACATAAAAAATGTTTCTTAACCTTTTGTGTTTGATATTTTAAACATCCTCTATTTAGTTCCATGCCCTAATTTTTAATTAGTTTTTGTTATTGCTGTTTAGTGTGCTGTATTTCTGTATATTTTAGTTATTAACCCTCTATCCAATAATTAGCTGGTAAAGAATTTTTTGTTGTTGTGCTATAAGTTTTCTCTTCATTTCAGTGATGATTTCCTTTATTGTACGAAAGCCTTTTTAGTTTCACATGGTCCTGTTTTTCATTTTTTAAAAATTTATTTATTTATTCATTTATTTTTGAAGGAATTTTTCATAATATTCTCATTTTTGCCAAATATGACAATAATAAATAATCAAAATTTTATTACCTGATAACATAGGCCTTCCTTTGTGTTTTGTAAATATAAATAATTTTTTATAAATTTATTTATTTATTTTTTACCATCTCATTCTTTTTTTTCTTTTTTTTTTTTTTTATTTATTTTAGAGAAAGCCAAGATGGCTGCCACGAGAGGACACTGTGTCTGAGGAGTAGGACAGCAGAAACAACGCAGCAACCAGGAGACTGAACTCTGGGACCTAAAACGCCAGGATTCGTGATTGCCAGGGGAGCAGAACTCCCACAGTGAGAAAATCAAGAGGGAAAACCCTAGGGACACCCAATTATTCCCCAGAAAAATCTCCGGGTGACCAGGGGCACACAGCTCTGATCTGAAGGAGCAGCCACACTGGGCGCCTGCATCCGCCATAATACATTGGATCACACAGTCTCCCTCGCAGTCTGAGTACCGTTTTCACTGACCCGCACACTGTGAGCACACACTGCACCCGGGCTCTGCTTCAACCCACGGGTGTGTTTCAGGCATGCACCTATTGCCAGAACCACCCCAGTCTGAGAGGATCAGGAGACCATTTTGACGAGTCTGCACTCTGCAGGCGCTCTCCACCAGCAAAACCTCAGTCCATGTGCCAGTCCGCGGGCAAGTCTGGGAGGGACCTGAGTTCTGCTTCAACCCACAGGTGTGCTGCGGGCATGCACCTATCTCCAGAGCCACCCCAGACTGAGAAGATCCGGGGAATATCTTGACCAGACCGCACACTGAGGGCAAACACTGCACGCATCCAAGAGCAAAAACCTCAGTCGATGTGTGTGTCCACAGGACAGACAGAGAAGGCCTCAGGCACCATTTCAGACAGGCCTGCATTCAGCAGAGGCACACCAACCCAAACCCATTGTGTGTGCCCCAAATATCATCTCAGACCATGGTGCAAAGCCGTTGGCCAAGAAGGGGGTGCCAAATCTCCATTCCAGGGGAGAGGCCTTAGCAACAAGCTAAGGAGCTAGAACTCCAGACCAGAGGGGTGATCAGCCTGCAGTGCTCACAGCTTCTAGCACAGAGCACGAAGCCTGGCACATAGAGACCACAATAGAGTTCAACTGAGACAACAACAAACAATAATAAACCACTGGAAATCCCTGATATTCTTGAAGAATACTCCTGACACAAGAGACTGACAGTTTCAGACTAAAGTGCAGCCTTAAAGCACAAACAGCTCCCTGATTATATATAAACAAATGCCCAGAAATCGGCAAAGAACTCACCCAACAAAAATCAGGACACCATGGCCCCACCAGAAACACCCAAAAGCAGTGGAGATTTTAATTCAGCAGAGACAGGAAAATTATCTTAAAGCGTTAATTATGCAGACATTGGAGGAACAAGAGGAGAGACAAAAAGAGGAAATGAACAAGACCCTCAAAGAAATGGAGAAGAAATTAACTGCCCACATAGAGGAACAATCAAAGGTAGACAGAGAGGAAACAACCAAAATAGGAGACACAGTCAATCAGTTGAAGGAAACAGTACAAAGCATAAAAACAGAATTAGAATCTATAAAGAAGAC
>CM053765.1:49690505-49707217 GCA_028658305.1 Pachyuromys duprasi | reverse complement strand
TTGTTTTGTAGGTTTAGTGTTTTGACTATGATGTGACGAGAGGTATTTCTTCTCTGGTCTAATCTATTTGGTGTTCTGTAGGCTTCTTGTATGTTGATGGACATTTCTTTTTTTAAGTTGGGAAAATTTTCTTCTATGATTTTCTTGGAATTTTCATTTTTAAATACAGCATGTTTCAAAGTACTTTATTATACATTATATATAAATATGAGTATATATATATGGATAATTAAAACTATAAATGAATACAGTAAAACCACAAACAGACATACTCAACAGGTAAAACAAAAAGAAAACAAAACAAACAAACTAATAAAATAACCAACAGTTTATTGTGGAACACACTGCTGGCCTGTCTCAGGAGAGTAGAGATCAGCAACCCACTCCAGAGAGCAAATAGTCTTTACTGGGTTTCTGAATACTTAAATGCAGGTGCATTCCTCTAGGGGGAATTTTTCTTGTCTTTGGTAGAACACAGTCTCAAGGATGAGCCCCTGGGAGTGGAGTCTGTACTTGATACAATCAGGGCAGTTAACAGGTAGTAGATGTCCTTTTGGCTGTTTACCACAGTCAACTGCTAAACATGGTACCTGAGTTCCAGGGTTTCTGGGAAATGTTATTGGTTTAGGTTTCTGTTTCCTCATAGTCATCCGCCCTGGTTAAACTCTGGTAGCCATTTTAGTGTGTTAGTAGCTGGGCTGGAAACTTAGACTTCCATGTTTTGATCTTCCAAATACACTGTGAAAAATTCTCAAAGAAAAAAAATCCACTTTAATCATAATTACTTTAAATTCAAATTCACTTGTTCTTCCATTTATAATATTGTCATTCTGATACAGTTGAATAATAAATATTATGAGACCAAAGCAGAAAAAGAAACTGAAATGTAATTCAAAATAAAATATTTTATGGTTTAAAAATGAAAATAACACAAACAGTACAATTTAGCATCTTTTATTTTAAGTTTTTATTTATTATCATTATTTAGGTCTTATATATTCCTCAGTGAAGTTTTCTGAAGCAATGGGTCATTTCACTAGCTTTGTAGTTCATTTGCAAGTTGAATGTCCACAGCTCCTGAAGTTATTTCTTCACAAAACTGCATTTTAAACATGTCACTATTTCTTTGCTTATTATATTTCCTGCATTTCATGATCATTGTTTAATTTATAATGTTTTCTTGGATTTTAATGACTGACATGCTCCAGGGGAAAGTAGTAGGACCTGCTGTCTCTTATATAATAGTGTCCTTGCTTTCATCAATATTTAACTTCAATATTATCTGCAAAAGAGAATCCTACTTTTGATTACTGAACTTAGTAATATGCAAGTGTGTGTGTTAACAAAGCAGTAAGTTAAAGGCAAATCTTCTTAGATAATTTTATAGATACTATAGAGATTTGACAAACCTAGAATAAAAGATTTATTGCACACTTAGTCTCTGTGGTATATGCCATTGAATGTGTGCTTTGAACTTGATCTAATATCATTATAATGTTATATCCAAATGACTACCTAACACTCTCTACATATACCTACTAAACAATTTTCATACAAAATTAAATCCAAAGTGTCTTTAATACTTTCCTTAGTCAGCCCACATCACACTATTGCCCTTAATCAAGATGGTGATGAAGCCATATAACATCTTTTCTTTCAAAAAATGGCTATCAGCCATGTGGATGCCTAAAAATGGTGGCAAGCCATGTCACTCACATGTCAAAATGGATTGATGACACCTGGTTCCTTTAAGATTACCCTATGCTTGGATTTCCAATTATCAACCCCATGTATGTGTTGTAAAGTAACTTTTTAAAAGTAATTTATTTTTGTATTAATCACAGGTTATATACTTTGCATCCCAGGTGTAACCCCCTTCCTCATTCCCTACCACTCTCCCCATCCCTCCCTCATTTTCTCCCTGCCCCTCTCCAAGTCCACTGATAGGGGTGGACCTCCCCCACTTCCATCTGATCCTAGCTTATCATGTCTCTTCAGGGCTGGCTGCAATGTCCTCTTCTGGAATCTAGTTAGGCTGCTCCTCCCTCGGGGGGAGAGAGGGATAGTCGACAAGCCAGCCATTGAGTTCATGACAGAAAAAGATCCTGTTCCCCTTACTAGGGTACCCAGTTGGATACTGAGCTACCATGGACCACATCTGAGCAGGGGTTATAGTTTGTATCCATACATGGTCCTTGGTTGGAGAAACAGTCTCATAGAAGACCTCTGTGCCCTGATCTATTTGGTCTTTGTGGAGTTCTTGTCCTCACCAAGTCTTACTAACTCCCCCCTTTTTCATATGATTCCCTGCACTGTGACGATGGCTTGATTGTGAGTCTTAATATCTGCATTGATACATTGTTAGTTAGAGTCTTTCAGGGGCCCTCTGTGGTGGGCTCCTGTCCTGTTGCTTGTTTTTTCCTACAATCAATGTCCATCCCATTTGTCCATCTAAGCGAGGATTGATCATCCCACCCTGGGTCCTCCTTCTTGCTTACCTTCTCTAGGTGTATAGATTTCAGCATGTCTATCCTATTCCATAGTAACTTTTTATTGCAGGTATTATAGATTTTTTAATTTTATATTTTTAAAATTTTTATTTTATTATTTTTAAAACGTATTCAGTTTGTATCCCAATTGTAGCCACCCTCATCTCCTCACAGTCTCACCCTCCCTTCTTTCTCCCCCCCTATACTTCTCCCCTTGTCCACTTAAAAGAGGGAGTCCCTCTCCCCTGCTATCTGACCCTAGCCTATCAAGTCTCATCAGGACTTCCTGGATCCTCTTTCTCTGTGGCCTGATAAGACTGCCCCACCAAGGAGAAGTGATCAAAGAGCAAGCAACTGAGTTCATGTCAAAGACTGCCCCTGCTCCCCTTACTAGGACACACACATGAAGACTCAGCTGCCCAGGGGCTACATCTGAATAGGTCTTCTCCATGCATGGTCCTTGGTTGATTCATCAAAGCAGACTTTTTGGCTTTGTTGATCTCCTTGTGGAGCTCCTGTATAGAAAGTTTATATAATAGTTTTAAGCAATAAAATGAAACCAATAATCCCTTTAGCTGTGTGCTTTGCCCTTTTCTCTTTATCATAGCTATTGACCCTAGATACCAAGACTTTAAAAACGTGTCTGGGTCTGCAAAAGGTTTTTCATAACCCAATCCAGAGCCATATTTTCAGTGAAATAAAACAGCTTTAACATTATACATACCCAGTTGAAATTTAAATTACTATTATATTAGTTCCAGTGGCCTTGGTGGCTAATGGCATGAAAAACATTACAACAAGCTCATACATCCACTAGCAGTAGGAGACACTAAGTGGACACCATACATTTATATATCAGAAAGCAGACAGTTGAAAGCAACTTTTTGGTGTAGGGGGAGGCTGAGCCACCTCATGAGCTGCTATAGTAAATGGCTACAGGGTGTGGTGCTGGAATTGGAGCTTCAGTTGTACAGAGGTATTTAAAATCCAATTTCATTTTAGGCTTTGCCAGTTTATGTTAATAAATATCAACAAGTTTTGAAGAAATAAACCAGTATCACTTTTAAATAATATATTTTTATACTATTCCCTATCTCAAAGTACAAGAATAATTTTAGTGGAATAATTCCAACTTTCAGTCCTTTGAGAATCACATTCATCACTAAACCACTACCACCTCCCACTTTGGTCACTGTGGAGACCTCCAGAGTATCCATCAAGATTCCTATCTAGTTTCCTTGAAACCCCTTAGTCACACTACTGGACAAGTTCTTTCAAATCACCTTATCATTGATATTATCAGAAGTTCTGTCCTGATTAGCTATGTGGTTCAAAAGCAAGGATTTCATGAAGATTAGAGTCAAGTTCTGAGTGCAGTGTTGTTGATACTATTTAAGCATATATTTTGGTCACTCCATTTGGACATTGTCTCAATATTTCTAGAATTCTGTGTTGTGAGTGAGATAGTAACATGTGTTTAGAAAGTGTTCTGTAGTAAAGAGATGACTAATTTGCTTTAATCTTTTGCTTTCTCATACACATATATATTATATATTCACATATATGTGGAATATGTTGAGGCAAAAGACATGGATCTCACCTTAAAATGAATAAGAGATAATTTATTCTGGAGCCATGTTAAATGAGCATGGCTCAGAGAAACAGTTTCAAATTGCCCCAAAGTTTGTTTTTCAAAACAGTTTCATGAAGTTTTTATAGTTTTACAGAATAAATAAAGTTATTAATCAAGGCCAGTTTAAAATTTATTAAAGGGTGTATCAAATAATCAGTTATAATGAGATGTGAGAAGCCCTTTTAAAACAAATTAGGTACAGATGCTAACTAATAATATTTGTAAATTTGGATTGGTAGAAGCTAGTGATATGCTAAGATAATAGGTGCCAATGTGTTTCTATTCATCACAAAATGTTGGCTCTGACACAGAAGTAGGCCAGGAATAGCAGTTTCAGATGTATAAAAATAATTAACTTCTGGAACTGTAACTTTTCAATCTTTCCACCGTACTGAAATTCTAACCAGTCAATCAGTCTTTTCAGACACAACTTCTTTTCAGAAGCTTGTTCACCTATATATGCATGGCATGGGTGTGTGAGAGAGACAGAGATAGGAAAGAGAGATTTCATAAACACACAAGGGAATATGTGTGCACATGCTTGTGAAGGGCAGAGGTTTACACTGGCTGTCTTCCCCAGGCATTCAAACCTTATTAACTGAAGCAGGGTCTCTCAACCAGGAGCAAGCTGATAATGCTGGTCTTTGGGTTACCCTCTCTTACATCTGGAGTACTGGTATGACAGGTATGTCACTGTGTCCATCTATCATTTATACTGGACATAGGATATATACTCTGGTCCTCACACTAAGCAGAGGCACTTCGTCTCCTGAGGTGTCTCTCCCACCATCATTCTTGTTTTTTAATCATGAATATAGCAAAGAAACCAAATGAAAATATTCTGTTAAACAATGCATATATAAGGATGCAGAGGAATTTTAACCCAGAAACATCTAGTTCTATAGGGAATGCAGATGTCATCTGGATTACAACACGATCTGGTTAGAATATAAACATGCCATTAGAATACACTTTTACTCCCAAACACTGAAGGTAATGTTGATTTACAGGAAAAAAAAAAGCAGCCATGTTTGAAAGTAAACCCTGATTGAGGGGCAGATAAAGAAACAAGTCAGAGGAAGATTTCAAAGAATGAGTCAGAGATAGGATATACCCAACTTTCATGAGAACAGGTCAGGAAAGAAAGGCTTAAGATCAGTGCAGGGAGAGAGAGAGAAGGTTCCATTTATTTATTTATTTATTTATTTATTTATTTATTTATTTATTATTTGTGTTGTTATTAATAGTTTCTTACCTGTGCAGTATTACAGAGACAGGTTGAAGAGAGAATAAGCTAGATACAGATGAAGACAGAATAATCAAGATAATGAGAAGGTGTAGAAAATTTAAACATATTTCTTGATTTAGTTTGAGACCAGAGGAAGCCAACTTGGGTCAGTCAGCTTGAAGAAGAGTTTGTGCCAGAACAGCTAAGTTGAACCAGTCACCAAAAGTTCAGAAATAGGTAGGAAGGTTTGGGAACAGCTCTCATCTCTTCTCCTTGTCAGAAGAAATAAAAACAACATTAACACAAGCAATTTCATACAGAACAAACAAGTTATATTTAGGAATATATATGACTACATATGCATGATATAACAATTAGTGAAAATGAGGCTATGAATTTGAAGAAGAGCAGAAAGGGTATATGAGAAAGTTTGGAGGGAGAA
The DNA here is from genome assembly GCA_028658305.1 of Pachyuromys duprasi. Lineage (NCBI taxonomy): Eukaryota > Metazoa > Chordata > Mammalia > Rodentia > Muridae > Pachyuromys > Pachyuromys duprasi. The sequence goes on along the minus strand of CM053765.1, from coordinate 49,701,425 downwards.
AAGAGAAGAACAAAATGTAATTAAAATCTTAAAACTAAAACAAAAATTACAAATAATGTAAAAATTAATTGATTTTATAATATGAAAAACCATAACTATAATTTGTGCACATATATGTACATTAAGCCAAGCAAAGTTATTATTCATCACATGAAAATATTTTAAACATTAACAGATGCATTGGGTATTCAAGGTAAATCCCAACTAGCAATGAGTATAATAGTGAAGTGAAAATCCATACTTACGCGTTCTCATGTCTGTATCCTCTTAAGGAATGTTTTCCCATTAGGGTAAAACACAGTCAAAGCAAGACCTCAACTTCACTTAGCATTATACTCCTTAATGTGGCTTTTTCTTACCAACAGCAGAAATATAACTGGATTAAAAACCATTGTGAATTATCTAAAACTCCTCTGAGATTTATTTCTTTTAACTTTTTATGGAAAGGAAATAAACTGACTGACATCTATGATTAAAAAAAAATGTATTACACTTTATTCACTTTGTATCCCCCCTGTGGCGCCCTCCTCCTCCCCTCCCAATTCCTCACTTCCTCCTCCTTCTCCACACATGCTCCATCCCCAAGTCCATAGATAGGGGAGGTCTTCTTTTCCTTCCTTCTGATCCTAGTAGATTATTCTTAACAATAATTATGTATTTCAAAGCCTTCTCAGAGATTAAGCACTCACGTGCAATTGAACATCACACATACATCAAACATACAGCTTGCTTGAAATTTATGAACATTTAAAATTATTTTTTAATTTATTTTACATCAAAGGGTATCACCTCCCTCTTCTCCACCCAGTCCTCTCTTTACCCATTCTCCTTCCCTCCATTTCCCCTTCTCCTCCCTCTTCCCCCCCAGAAAAGCAGAGTGCCCCTCTCCCTGTATCACTCTTCTCCAGCACATCAAGTCACATCAGGACTGAGCATATCTTCATCCCTGAGGTTAGGCAGGCAGCCCTGCCAGGGACAAGATATTTAAAAGCAAGCAAAAGAGTCCATGTTAGAAACAGCCCCCACCCTCTCCACTCATAAGAAAACACCATGAAGATGACATAACCCAGAGAATTTCAACCTGTTAAAAGACAAAGTGGGGGGGAAATCTGGAACTTATTGGCACAGGACACAACTTCCTAAACAGAACACCAACAGTCTCTGAGGTCAATATTTAATGAATGGGATCTCATGAACCTGAGAAGTTTCTGTAAGTCAAAGGATACTGTAAATAGAACGAAAGAGGAACATACAGATTGGGAAAAGATCTTAACCAATCCTACATTAGAGAGAGGGCAAATATCTAAAATATACAAAGAACTTAAGAAATTAAAAGTCAGAAAATCAAATAAACCAATTTAAAAAATTGGGTACAAAGCTAAACTGAGAAATCTCAAATGGCTGAGAAGAACTTAAAGAAATACTTCGTGTTCTTAGCCGTCAGAGCAATGCAAATCAACATGACTTAAGATTCCATTTTATACCAGTCAGAATGTCTAAGATCGAAATATCAAGTGACAACATATGCTAGCAGAATACGCAGAAAGAGGAATATTCCTCCATTGCTGGTGGGATTGAAAATATGTACAACCTCTCTGGAAATCAGCCTGAAACTTTCTCAGAAAATTGGGGATAGGTCTTCCTCAAGACCCAGCTATACCACTCCAGGGCATGTACCCAAAAGATGGTTCCACCATATATTTGGTAAAGTATGTTCCTAGCAATATTATTTGTAATAGCCAGAAATTGGAAACAACCTAGATGTCCCTCAGCTGAAGAACGGATACAGAAATTGTGTTACATTTACATAATAGAATACTACACAGAAATTAAAAACAAGGAAATCTTGACATTTGCAGGCAAATGGATGGAACTAGAAAAGATCATCCTAAGTGAGGTAACTCAGACTGAGAAAGACTCATGTGGTACACAGTCACTTATAAGCAGATATTAGACCTATGGTACAGGATAACCAAACTACAATTCACAGACCCAAAAGAAGCTAAGTAACAAGGAGGGCTCAAGAGAGGTTGTTGGAATGTCACTCAGATGGGGAAATAGAATAGAGAGCAGAAATGGATGAAGAGAGGGTACTGGGCAGGAGATGGAATGAGACAAGGGTGGGGATCAGATGTGGGGGGAATGGGGAGAGGTGAGAGGGCTAGGAACAAGAAGGGAAACTGAGGAGGGGCATCTCTTGTCAAGGTGGAGGCCTGCTATCGGGTAGGCTCCTGGGAGGACATGGGTGTGCCTCTAGTTGAGACTTCTAACAGGGGGGACGTGAAGACTGGGGTGACCACCTTCTAGCTGGTAGGACTAGTGAAAAAAGGGATACAACAACCAAACCACAAAACCTGTGACCCGAAAATTATGAACATTTTTATTCTCACATTATGTGTATACAACACTTGGTTATAACTGACCTGTTTTGAACTGGATTACTAGAATGTCATACACTTTCTCTGTAAGAAAGATTCACTTACATTTTCAAATTTTTATTATCGCAAGGCCTTTAAAAGATCGGATACAATTTCAAACATTTAAAGTCAAATAGCAGTACTCCTTTAATAAAAATCATGGCATAATAGAGCTAGAAACTATACATTGTAGCCCAATAAACTTGCCTAGTTCATTGTTTTGAATGTATTTTAAATTACTAAATCATTGATTGCAAAGTTTTCTGTTACAAAGTTTATTTCTCAAGTTCTTCACTTCCAAATTATTAATTTTATAGATGATAAAAATTTCAGTTTCAAGGGCTGGTTTTAGAGTTCACCTCAAAGCATTTCAATTAACTAAAGGTAGGACCTATTAATTATCCTTTGTGGTATCTGTAATAATGTCATTTCCTTGCTTCCTGTAACCTAGCCCAAATTTAGACTTTCATTAGCACTTCTAACTTCCCATGTACCTTAACTGAGTTTATCTTATATTTTATTTTCATGAATATTTGGCATCCATATGTGATATATTTACTTCATTTGCTTTTGAGTTTGCTGATGACTCCGCATAATGATGGCAATTTTAAGAGTAAAAAGAGAAAGGCAAAAATGTGCTAAGAGAAACAGAATTTCAAAGTAATTAAATAATTTTTACTGTGCTTACAAATGACTTGGCATCTTCCAATTAAAATAATTAGGGTAAAATCTTAATTATGTTTTAAAAATAAATTATTGAAAACAAAATTATTTTATGTTTGATGCTTTTTATTGAACAGGATCATAATTTGACTAGTTATATCTGTTACTGTCTTTGCCTATTTAGGCTGCAATAATGATATACCCTAAGCAAGGTGGCTTATAAACAACCAGAATGGATTTATCACAGATTATAAGATTGATCTGAAATGGATGGATGGAAGGAACTGGACGATTTGGTACTGGGAGAGGATCTATTTTCTGGCTCAAAATGATGCTTCATTGCTCTACCATGCATGGAGGAAGGGGTGATGTGTTTCTCTAGGGACTCCTCTCTAAGGGTACTCATAACATTTATGATGATCCTGTGGCCTGGAGTTACTCCAAAAATCCCCACCTCCTATTAGAAGTATTTGTGGTGTTATAAGGTCAAGGCCTAGACTTAGAGAGTGAGGTGGAGTTATTTATATTTAAACAGTTATTAATGTAATATTTATGACATACATTTAAATGAAATTAAGTGTAAATTAAAATAGTACAACTGTTTCAATGTGATATATATGACAATCACTTGATAAGTATAAGAATATATACTAAATATAATATATAGTCACATTGAATAATAAACATAATTCTACCAAATTAATAGTGCAGAATACTAAGAGTTCATAAATTTTATAACATAGTTGCCATAATTTTAGCATATAAAATAATATGCGCACATATAGAAAATAACTGGTCAGTAACTGGGTTAAACTTTCTTTCTTTATTTGTGGGAAAGCCTGGCTATCTCCTTTTGATTCACAGACAAGAAAAGGTCACAGGATCTGTGATGTGCTGTTCCACATTCCATAGACTCTTGAAACTCCAGTGTCAAATTGTGAATTCTTTTCACCTGTCAAAGCAGGCTAGATAGCATGGCTTAACCATGTGTTTACAATAGCACTGAACCACTGTCATTAATTTATGCCTTGAGTTTTTCTGAGCCCCAAATTCCCAGTACAGATTTTGGGGCTTTAATCTAGCAATAAAGTGAGTCCCTGGATAGTGAAGAGCAGCCATCCTCACAGAGTGTGCCTTTGGGAAGAATACATTTCACAAATTCAACCACCACCCCCCCACACACACACACACATACACACATACGTGTCAGTGAGAACCTGGATTCATAGAAAAGATTCTTTAGTTTTAGAGAATTCTACACAGTGGATTATGGACAAAACTGAAGACTCCTAGAGAGACTTGGAGAGAACTGGAAAAAGAAAGACTCCATACCATGTGTTTGGATGCTCCTTTCTTCCCACACTGAGGATTGCCTCTTGTTTGGCTTTTTCCTCATCAGCAAGCCTCCATCTATTTTCTCATGGAAATTCTTCCATGAAGCCTGAGAAAACTGATCTTCTCTCTGACATAGATTGACATACAGCTGTGTTCTCCTCATGGCTCCAGCACTCAGAGCTACCTCTGCCAGGACAAGCCTCTCTCTGCAGCCCTCTTAAGTAAGTGTCTGCATGTTTGGATCAATCAAAACATAGTGCTATAACTGGATCTCTTCTTACAACTTGTAGCACACATGAAAAGCTGCCCTAGTATTTGAGGTTTCATACAGCATTTCTTAAACTTGGCTTATGATCTAATGGAATCACTGAAGTCCATGGCAAGCAGCACTAGGCAAATGGGTAGAATAATGCTTTTATTTACATACTGTATATTTTGTTATTTAAATTCATGTGAGTATAAAGCTTTCCCGTGACAGTATGCTGGGTAAGAAAAGCAGAGATGAAGATTAGATCATGAGATAGAGGCCCAGTTATTTCAAAGGCGAGTAAAGCTTGCGCTCAGCTTTCTGAAAGACTCTGGCAATTGTTATAAGGCACATATGTTTTCATCTTGGATTTCATTTATGCTAGAAACACTAACATACCCTACATTGATTGCTCCAGAAACATTTCCTGCTAAAGCACAGTTTAATGTCTGTCATTGCAGTCTCCTCAGATATTTGAAGCCACACTATGTAGATGAAAAATGTTTCCTGTCAGCTAGTGTGTTTTATTATTATAATACATTCAGTTTTAAAATGCAACTAAAGAAAAGGAATAGTGCGAATAATTCCTTCAATAAAACAAAGTTCTTATTAGATATACTAGGTTATTTCCTATAAGCGTGTCCATAGCTACATACTGAGAAAAAATTCAGGAAAGAAAAATAGTCCAATATGACAGTATCTAATATTAAAAGAGAAATATTTTCTAAATAAGGCATAAAAGTAGAAGCTTTAATTTAATATATCCATGTTATTGAGCAAAATGGTAAACTTCTATGTTTACCATATAACAAATTTAAAAAGCAGGTTATTAAATCTACTTTAACATGGGCATTTACTCCATCATGTCTGCCAGAAGCAATATTTCCAGGCTAAATATTTACATGTTGAATTATTGTTTTGGCCTAAGGGACCTTATTTGTTGTAATTTATACTGTACTGGTTTGTATTTTTTATTAGGTGTGTTATACAGTTTGTAAACTTTCATAAATAATAACCAAGCAAGTGAAACACTTACTTAAAATATGTTTAGTGTGAAATAGTTCCAATTGTTTAAATTATCTTAAAATATTGATATAGCAAATAGAAAAAGACTGAATGATTTCTTAAATTTGGCATTTTATTCCACATTTATTCCAGCTTGGAGATTATTCAGTTTGGAATATTAAACTGAAATTGTATAGCTTTATTCAGGTAACTCTTATGTTAAACACTGAGAGTAGTGGAATGTTGAGAATAGAAACATGCTTTCTACTCGCTTGCTCTCAAGGCTCAGAAAATGCAAAATGGGGAACACTTCAGTTTATTTTCTAAGATAGGGTAGAATTCTATCCTTATTTGATTCTAGCATTCAGAGGAGACAAAAACATTTCTCTGTGTCTGTTTTTTCACTTGCAATAATATGTAACCTTCTCAATCCAATGCTTTGGTTATGAAAATATTTAAGTATTCTTTAAATTGACATCATATAACTCTAGTACATCATTTTTCTATCAAATCCAAGTATGTGAATCAACAGGTGCAAACAAAGCAAAGGCAGGCTCTTAGATTTCATACGAACTTCATGCTTAATACAGATGCCGGTAGTACAATAAGTTTTCATATAATCTCTACCACATTGTTTTATTTAACTTCCAAGTCCTAATATTTTTGTTTGTTTTTTGAGACAGGGTATCTCTGTGTAGTCTTGGCTGTCCTGGGCTCCTTTTGTAGATGAGGCTAGCCTCAAACTCACAGAGATCTGCCTGCCTCTGCCCCTGTGAATGTTGGGATTAACCGCCTGGGACAACACAGAGGTCTTCTTAATTCATTTGGTATAACCTAGGATTCTAGGCTATCACGTCCCATCAAGACTGCCTGGAGCATCTTGGTGTGTGGGCTGGCTAGGTTGCCTCACCAGAGAGAAATGATCAAGGAGCAGGCAACTGATTTCTTGTCAGAGACTCTTCTCCCTTAACTTGGAGACCTATGTGAAGCCTGAGCTGTCTATCGGCTGTATCTGAGCAGTGGTCTAGATCCTCTCTATGCATGGTCTTTGATTGACGCATCAGTTTCTACAGTACCCCTTGAGTCCAGATTTTTTTTTTTGGCTCTGTTGGTCTCCTTGTGGAACCCATGTTCCCTCCAGGCCCTTCTATCCCCCAAGTCTTCTAGAAAACTCGCAGGGCTCGGCCCAAAGTTTGGTTGTGAGTCTCTGCATCTGCTTCGATCCCTTGCAGGGTGGAGTCTTTTAGAGGACATCTGTGGTAGGTTCTCATAATCTTCCCTCTCTTCTACAGCTTGTCATGTCTATTTTATTTTCCCTTTTGAATGAGAATTAAGCATTTTCCTTAGAGTCTCCCTTGTTGTTTGGCTTCTTTAGGTCTGTTGATTTTAATATATTTATTGTGTTCTATATGGCTAATATCCACTTATAAGTGAGTAAAACCATGTGTGTCTTTCTGTGTCTTGGTTACATCACTCATGAAGAACTTTTCTAGTTCCATCCATTTGCCTGCAATTTTCATAATTTCCTTGTTTTTAATAGCTGAGCAATATTCCATTGTGTAAAATTATCTCAATTTCTGTATCCATTCTGTGGTTAAGGGACATCTAGGTTGTTTCCAGATTCTGGCTATTCTGAATAAAGCTGCTATGAGCATAGTTGAGCAAATGTCCTTGTTGTGTGGTTGAGCCTCTTTCAGATGTATGCCCAGGAGTGGTATAGCTGGGTCTTGAGGTAGTACTATTCCTGGTTTTGCGAAAAAGTACCAGATTTATTTCAAAAGTAATTGCACATGTTTCCTTCCCATCAGCAATAAAGTAGTATTCCCCCTTTCCCTCATCTTCTCCAGCATGTGTTGTCACTTAAAATTTTCATCTTAGCCATTCTGATGGTTTTGAGATGGAATCTCACAGTCCTTTTGAGTATCATTTCCCTGATGACTAAGGGTGTTGAATAGTTCCGTGTTTCTCTGCCATTCCATATTCTTCTACTGAGAATCCTCTGTTTAGATCTGCATCCCATTTTTCGTTGGATTATTTGATTTGTTGGAGTTTAATTTCTTCAGTTCTTTATATATTGTAGATATTAGCCTCTGTCAGATGTAGCATTAGTGAAGATCATTTCCCAATCTGTAAGCTGTCATTTTGTTCCATTGACAGTGTTGTTTTCTTTACAGAAGATTTTTACTTTCATGAGGTCCGATTTATTGATTGTTGATCTTAGAGCCTGTGCTATTGGTGCTCTGTTCAGGAAGTTATCTTCTGTGCCAATGTGTTCAAGGCTCTTCCTTACTTTTTATTCTAACAGATTTAGTGTGCTTGGTTTTATATTGAGGCCTTTGATCCACTTGGAATTTATTTTTGTGCAGGATGATAAGTATGGGCCTATTTGAATTTTTCTACATATAGACATCCAATTAGACCAGCACCATTTTTTTTTTTTACTTCTTTGTCAAAAATCAGGAGTCAGTAGTTGTTTAGGTGGGTTTATTTCAGGATATTTGATTCAATTCCTTTAATCATCTCGTCTGTTTCTATGCCAGTACCATGCAGTTTTTATTACTCTTGCTCTATAGTACTGCTTGAGATCAGGGATGGAGATACCACCAGAAGTTCTTTTATTGTACGGAATTGTTTCAACTGTTCTGAGATTTGTTTTGTTTTTCCATATGAAGTTTACAATTTTTATTTTGAGTTCTGTAAAGAATTATGTTGGTGTTTTGATGGGAATTACATTGAATCTGTATATTGTTTTTGGCAGGCTGGCCCTATTTACTATATTAATCCTACCAATCCATGAGCATAGGAAGTCTTTCCATCTTCTGATATCTTCTTCAATTTCTTTCTTCAGAGACAAAGTTTTGTGTCATACAATCTTTCACTTGCTTGGTTTCTATTATACGAAGGAAATTTGTGTTATTTGTGGCTATTGCGAAGGATGTTATTTCCCTAATTTCTTTCTCAGCCCATTTACCTTTTGTATACAAGAAAGCTACTGATTATTTTTTGAGTTAATTTGGTATCCAACCAGTTTACTGAAGGTGTTTATAAGATATAGGAATTCTCTGCTAGAATTTACGGCACCACTCATATATATCATCATATCACCTGCAAATAGTGAGAGGGTTCAATCTGTTTGTGACTTCAATAGTCACAGAAACAAATTATTAATTCTCAGTAGCTGACTCCTAAAATTGATGCTTGCAGTCTAGAATTCTACATGTCATCTTGTGTTAAATTTATTTCACATACATCTTGTTTAGTTACAGCTTTTACTTCTAACATCAGTGACTTCATCTAGAAAAAATCATGATTAACCACTTTATCAAGCCTGGCTCTTTGACCCTCCCCAATACATGCCAGGGAGTAACAGCCTGGCTAAATCCCAGGGGAGGACATTGCAGCCAGCTCTGAGGAGACAGGATGAACTGGGGTAAGATGGAAGGGGAGGAGATCCTCCCTGGTTGGTGGACTTGGAGGGGGTAGGGAGGAGGGAGATGAGGGAGGGAGTTGGAGGGTAGGAGGGAATGAGGGAGGGGGCTACACCTGGGATGCAAAGTACCTAACATGTGATTGATATAAAAATAAATAAACTACATTTAAAAAATACTTTATCAAAGGCATAGTTTGCTCTGTTAATAAGCAGTGGATTATCATAGGATCCTTCTTGCCACAAGCTATCACACAGAATGACTCCCCTTGCTACAATAAACAGGCCTGTGTTTGACCAGATCATTAGGTACATTTGGAAAAGGCCTTTGTAACCTGCCTTTCAGCTGAGTATGAACACAATGGACCTTTCTGAATTAAAGCAAAAATGTAGGTAATCATTTCACAACATTGTGTATGATTTAACCAAACTGTTTTAATTTATTTTTACATTTACTTCATTTTGGTATGAGGTATATGCTTGGATATCACAATCCAACTCTGGGAACTTAGAAGATGGCTGCCACTAGAGGACACTGTGTCTGAGGAGTAGGACAGCAGAAACAATGCAGCAACCAGGAGACTGAACTCTGGGACCTAAAACGCCAGCATTCATGATTGCCAGGTGAGCAGAACTCCCGCAGTGAAAAAATCAAGTGGGAAAACCCTAGGGACACCCAGTTATTCCCCAGAAAAATCTCCGGGTGACCTGCTGAGCACAGCTCTGATCTGAACAAGCAGCCGCCCTGGGAGCATGCACCCTCCATAATAGACTGGATCACACAGTCTCACGAGCAGTCTGAGGAGGAACCTGGTACCGTTTTCAACAAACTGCACCCTGTTAGCACACACTGCACCCGGCTTCTGCTTCAACCCACCAGTGTGCGGCAGGCATGCACCGATCGCTGGAACCACCCCAGTCTGAGAAAGGCAGGGGACCTTTTTGACCAGTCTGCACTCTGCCAGCACGCGCCGCATGCTTCTGCCAGCAAAACCTCAGACCCTGTGCCAGTCCCTGGGCAAGTGTGGGAGGGACCTGAGTTCTGCTTCAACCCACAAGTGCGCAGTGGGCGTGCACGGATTACAGGAGCCACCCCAGACTGAGAAAGTCCGGGGACCATCTTGACCAGACCGCACACTGAGGGCCAACACTGCACGCGACCACCAGCAAAAACCTCAGTCCTTGTGTGTATCCATAGGACAGACAGAGAAGGCCTCAGGCACCATTTCAGACAGGCCTGCATTCAGCTGAGGCACACCAACCCAAACCCATTGTGTGTGCCCTAAATATCATCTCAGACTGTGGTGCACAGCCCATGGCCCAGAAGGGGGAGCCAAATCTCGATTCCAGGGGAGAGCCCTTAGCAACAAGCCCAGGGCTGAACACAAAGACCTCAGCTGACATCTCAAAAGACTGAGGAGCAAGACCTCTAGACCAGAGGGGTGACCAGCCTGCAGTGCTCAGAGCTTCTAGCACAGAGCACGAAGCCGGACACACAGAGCCCACAAAAGAATTCAACTGAGACAACAACAAACAATAACAAACCACCGGAAATCCCTGATCTTCTTGAAGAATACTACTAACACAAGAGACTGACAGTCTCAGACTGAAGTACAGCCTTAAAGCACAAACAGCTCCCTGATTATATATAAACAAAAGCCCAGAAATCGGCGAAAGAACTCACCCAACAAAAATCAGACACCATGGCCCCACCAGAAACACCCAAAAGCAGCGGAGATTTTAATTGAGCTGAGACACAAGAAAATTATCTTAAAGCTTTGATTATGCAGATATTGGAGGAACAAGAGGAGAGAAAAAAGAGGAAA
>CM053765.1:49654797-49690005 GCA_028658305.1 Pachyuromys duprasi | reverse complement strand
AGCCAGCCCTGAGGAGACAGGATAAGCTGGGGTTGGATGGAAGGGAAGGAGGTCCTCCCCTGTTGGTGGACTTGGAGGGGGCGGGGAAGAAGGAGATGAGGGAGGGAGTGGGAGGGTAGGAGGGAATGGGGGAGGGGGCTACACCTGGGATTCAAAGTACCTAACCTGTGATTGAGATAAAAATAAATAAATAAATAAAAATAAAAAATAAAAATGTTAAAATAAATAAAAAAAAGAAACCACATATAATGAAAACATGAAAAGACTTAAAAGTAACCAAAAGAAAATAAAATTTACTGACAGTGAAATAAGAATTATATGAAAGAAGGGGAGTTAATATGACATGGAGAGGATAGGAGCTCCACAAGGACCAAACATATCTGGGCACAGGGGTCTTTTATGAGTCTGTTTCTCCAACCAAGGACCATGTATGGATATAACCTAGAACCTCTGCTCAGATATAGCTCACTGTAGCTCAGTAACCAAGTGGGTACCCTAGTAAGGGGAACAGGGACTATTTCTAACATGAACTCAATGGCTGGCTCTTTGACCTCTCCATCCCCCAAGGGAGGAGCAGCCCTGCTAGGCCACAGAGGAGAACTTTGCAGCCAGTCCTGAAGATACCTGATAAAACAGGGTCAAATGAAAGGGGAGGAGGTCCTCCCCTATCAGTGGACTTAGAAATGGGCAGGGAGGAGATGAGCGAGGGAGGATGGGATTGGGAGAGAATGAGGGACTGGGATACAGCTGGGATACAAAGTAAATAAAATGTAACTAATAATAAAAATAAATTTAAAAAGAATAAAAAATAATTACCTAAGATATTGTTGTCATTAGAAGAAATAAAAGCTAGAAGAGTGACATGAAAAAATCAAGAAAGAATAATAACCTCATAAGCCTTTGAATTCTATGTACAAGGAAATGAGTCTTTAACTGTGATGACAGATAAATTCCATCTCAGAAAAACAGAGTAAGGATTGCTCATCAGCAGATTTACTCCATATAAATATTTAAAACTGCTCTTTAGGGAGAATGCACCCTTCTTCACTGCACACTCTATTGTCAGTGTTCCCCATGTTGAACTTTCTATGTGATTCCATTGTTGTCTTTTAACACATTAATTACACGTTTCCTTGGCATTTTGCTCCCTTTGTCCCTTTCAAGTTTAAGGGAAACATAAATGAAAATAAAGAATAAGTGGAGCTCATCCCTAAAAATGTAAAATACTATGCATGACTGGATCTAATCACCTGAATACAAACAATTTAAACAGATTAAGGGTGGAAAGTACCTACATGTGTTAAACATTATTATGTTCTATTCATTGCAACTTTCTTAGAGGGCCATAAAATATTTTATTTAAATATATGAATTTATAAGTGTATACATTTAAACTATGATTGCAACATATGCATTCTACATTTGCTTAATTCATAAATTTTTGTCTTTAAGTGATTAAACATTTCTTGGAGTTTCTCAGAGTAAGTTCAATATTTGAAGATTATAATGCACATATTCAAATAAACTAAATCTCAGATTTATACTTTTTATCTACTAGATATTTAAAATCTATCAAGGGGCTAACAGCATTTGCTGCTGTTGCAGAGAACCTGAATTCACTGCCCAGCACTCTTGTCCAGGGACTGACAATCACCCGTATGCAGTATGCATAGTTTTTAGAAATCTGATACTTTCTTCTGCTCTGTTTGGGCACTGTCACTAAAGTGCACACACATATACACACACACAAATGTAAATAAGATAATATTTAGAAATAAGATAAATGTATCCATGTAAATAATACCATAACAGCTTGCTTGCATCATAGTATAATAATAACATGAAATAATAATAATAATAATAATAATAATAATAATTTACCAATGTTTATTACAGATGGTAATACATCCTTCTTACTTGTGTTTTTGGGAATATGGGAATTTGGTTATGACCCTCCAGTCACAAAAATAATTTTATATTCCTCAACTTGTAATTCATTTGTAAAATGCTAATATAGTCAATTGGGCTTTGCTGCTGCTGTTATTTATTCAAAAGAGTTATCAAGTTATAATTAAATGAACCGAAATCTGCTTGGCCTATGTAAATATTATAATTGGTTCATAAATATGTAATGTTCGTAACTCATGTGTAGTCTCTGATTGCTTAGAAATATATATTGCTCTCTCTGATGACCATCTTATACATAAAATACTTAAGCTTTTAGGGATCTATTTCAAAAACAAGTCCTAACTTTATCCGAGTTTTTAAAAATGTGAATTTTACGAAGTGTTAGACATTTGGGATGTACAGTGAGGACCACTGTTCATATTTTTGGATGCATCTCTCTCAACGCCTAGGTCTTTTTGCCCTGTTTAGCAAGAGGCACATCCAGATTGCCCCCTCCACTGAAATGTCTGTCATAGCCCTTCCTCCATGGCAAATATGGCTTTATTCTGTTGCTGCCCCAACCCCTATGGGCCTTGACACACTGGCCAGTGATGTCAGGTTGCAGAGGGGATGCCATTGACCTCCAGCGTCAATGCATGTTCAGAGCATGAACCCAAAAGGAGACTGCATCAGAGGACAGCTTTTTTATTGAAATGGGGGCTTTACATATATAGACTGAGGGGGAGGGGGACCGAAAAGAATCAGGGATGTAATGTCCCTAATTTGCATATGTGGTCCTGATTGAAGATTGGCAAATGTTAATGACTCATCAATTCAAATACTAAAACCCAGGAGAAAGCAGGGACTTTCCAAGAATGTCAGTTAAATCAACAGACTGCTATTCACATTACTTCTGAGAAGCCCGTTCTCTGGAAGGAGAAACAGAAGCGTAACTGGCATTATCATGATGTGGTTTTCTTCTCTATAGAGTTGAGTAGGCCCAGCCTGATCTAGGTAGGGAGTGGGCAACAGCTGTCACACTGACAGAGCTCTACTGCGCATGTGGCTGTTTTGATTAATTCTGTTCCAATTCCATGTCTTTAGATGAATTTCTATAAATCTCTTTACAATGACAGTTGTCTCACTTAGAAATAGGAATGCATACTTTTCTTTAAGGATTAAGGACAATGTTAATGAAGGCCTCAGGTTGCTTTCTGCTTCTTTTCTCACTTAGCTATTCTCAAGCTTATTTTAACAATGTCACATTTCAATTTACATTTTCTCTTATGTTTTGAAATAATTATCAATAAAATTTCATTAAAGTATTAAGCATAAGGTGTTTTTTAAAACTATTTCTTGGTGGCATTATCGTTCTTCATGTTTAAAACGGCAAACCAGAAAATACAAGCAGCTGCAGATTTATTTTTAGTAATTCATTGAATACGTTCATTATGAAAGTTAATCCCTTCCTGCACTGATGACTTTCTTTTATTTTAGAAAATATAATCATCCATGGATTTTTATCAGTTTTTAGCAAACCGCTCTATTAACCTTAGTGAAAAGAATTCAATGATTTAAAAATAAATAAATAAAATAAAGCATGGCCTACACCCTGTTTGAAATCTGCCTGCTATAAAGAGTACTACAGAGAGAATATCTTAAATTCCCATATTAGATAGAGCAGAATTTCAAAAGAACTGTGTTGGCTTTGAAGGTTAATTTTCCTTTAGGAAAGAGCTCAACTTTTTAGTGTCACTAAGTCTATCCAAGAATGTTCTGATATTCAAAACTCTAACTATAAATTATTCATTCATTTGGAGATTTCATTTATGTCAAATCTTGTTAGAACATTTAATTTTACATGAATGTTATTCTCAGAGGAGACTCTTAACAATTGGACATTAGCATTTTTTTTAGTAAGTCAGCATTTTTGTGTAACAATATTCTTGTCTTATTCATAGTAATAGCATTTCCATAATTTAATCATTGCACAGTTTAATGTAGGTCTAAGAATATCATTTTCATAGATCATATATTACAGTTTTATATTCACATTAAAGAGTAATATTAATTAATTAAAGATTAAAACATGTAATATGTTGCATTAGGGAAAAAACAGACATGAAAGATGTACTGATTACGCTATTGCTTTCAGTAAAAATATTGCATTAGCCATAAGAAATAAAAATGAGGTCCTTTAAACACACAAGTAAGTACAATGAATTATTAAATATGCTGATGACAATAATTGCACACATTGTGAAATTACATCTGGACTAATAAATATATCTATTTGCAGTGCAACATTCTTTTTGCCATGAATTTTTGATCTGTGATTACTAGAAATATATATATTTTTTCTTTTAAGAGTATTTTATAATTAACATTAAAGGCAGTCAGGTAGCTTAGAGAGTACTTAGGATTTTTAAGAAATATCCTAAATTTGGCTTTCCCTGTATTCATTACTAAATCCAAAGTTAGTCCCCACGTTAGAAATTAGATAAGATTTCAGTCTAAAGTGGACAGGCTCACTGTTTCCTTCTGCTTGATTTAATTCAGAGCACGCTATTCTTCTCCCCTAGACCCCTGGACTTTCTCTCACTTTGGCCCTTACAGAGTCCATCTTAAAAGATATTCAACAGAAAACAGGAAAAAAAAAAAAGAAACAGGAAAAGAAGAAAAAAATATTTGGAACCTAATAGGAGTGATAAAAAATGTTTATTATTATATTATTGAACCATTTTATACCAAAAAAACTTTTAAAACTACAGGAATTTCAGGAGATAATTTGCAAGTCAGCTTCATAGATTTGCATATAACAGCCTCTATTTGCAGTCACCCATTGGTATGCAGCAGTGGATCTAGCACACTGGTTTCATGAGGGTAAACTTAGGCTTTTGTAAGACTACACAGTCTACATTCTACTTCTTCACTCTAAGAATTTACACATCTCTCTTATTTTATATCCACGTTTTTTTTCATTTTTTAATTTTAATTTTAATTTTTTCTTCACAATTTATTCATTATATATCCCAAATGAAGCCCCCTCCCTCAACTCATTCCAGTTCCACCCTCCCTCCCTCTTTCCATCATCCCCTTCCCCTAATCCACTAAAAGGGGGAATTCTCCACTGTTGCCTTCTGCCCATAGCTTGTTTTATTTTTTATTTTATCTATCTTTCTATCTATCTATCTATCTATCTATCTATCTATCTATCTATTTATTTTTATTTTTTTGCAATTTGTTCACTTTGTATCCCAGCTGTAACCTCCTCCCTCGTCCCCCTCCAAATCCCACCTTTGTTCCATCTTCTCCTCCCATGCCCCACTCAAAAGTCCACTGATAAGGGAGGTCTTCCTCCCCTTCCATCTGACCCTAGCATGTCAGGTCTCATCCAGACTGGCTTCATTGTCTTTCACTATGGCCTGGTAAGGCTGCTCCCCTGTAAGGCAGAGGTAATAAAAGTGCCAGCCACTGAGTTCATGTCAGAGACAGCCCATTTGGAGACTGAGCTGTCATTGGCTGCATCTGTGCAGGGGTTCTAGGTTATCTCCATGCCTGGTTGTTGGAAGCGATTAATATTTAATATTGGTGTAACTTTTAGTTAAACAATGGTTTTTCCTAAATCAGCTGTTTAGCCAAATCACCACACAGAGACTAGGATTTATTTCATTAACCTAGACCACTATGCTGGGCAATAATTACTCCAAGCCTGCATAGTTTTCTCCCATTCAGATTTCCCACATTATACTTGCGCTTAGTCATATCTCTCCTCATGGTTTATCTCTCCTCATGGTTCCAAATCCTCTCATCCTGAACTCTCCTCTCCAACTGCTCCTACTAGCTTCCTTCTCCTCTGCTCTGCACCAGGATGTCCCACCTTATTCTCTCCATTGCTCAGCATTCCTGGTTGTTTTATTGGAAATTCAGAGAACAACTGGTGGCATGTTTACACAAACTTGAGAATAACTTAGAATAAGCATCACAATGCAATGTCTTGATTGAAACCAGATAGTGAGGTAGAAAAATCAGCATTTGAATAAACAAGGGTAAATTGTATGCATTCAACAAGAACATTATACCAGCATTTCCCCCTTTAAGTCCAATAAAAGGATGCTTTTCTTTTAAAAAAACTCTTAGGTAAGATTTACATATGCAATGTCCAGCCCAATGACAATAAATATTTATAGCCACAGAAAACAACCAAAAACCTACCCAGCCCCCTTAAGGAATGTTGAGTGTCATTCTCATGAATTTTATCTGGCTGACTCTTTGGACATGCAGAAATCCTGTTAGGGGGCCCAAAGGAAATTGGGAAAAAAAGTGAATTAAGCAAGCATTAACATTTGTGGTCCAGTCTTTGAATGTTGAGAAATTTCTGGCTTAATAGAAGTCCTGTTTGAAACAGTCTAAAATGCCCAATAACAAAAGATGGAAAGATCTCCTTTGTTTTTATCACACCAACAAGTACCTGCGTCTAATAATGGTGGTCACTTATTTACTCTACTTGTTTTTGACTCTTTATAAATATAACCATAAAATCTTATATATACACTAGAATTTGAAATAACAAATAAATTTTTGAAGAACTTTTAACCTGATTATTAGCCTTACCCATGACTATGTATTCAATCAAATGCTCTGTCTTCAATGTTTTTAAAATTTGTTATTGTAATTTATTAAAATGTATTCACCTAGTATCCTGGCTGTAGTGTGTTTTGTGTTGAACCCATAATTTTCTAGTTTTAATTCTAAACAGAATTGTAAACTTAAATATAATGGAATTAAAATATATTTAAAATACTTAGTACAAATTGCCAGCTATACTGTTGTGGTGGTTGTGTTCCTTCAAGTATACACATAAAATCCATTACCCATTAAAGCTCTTGTTCAGTACTGTTTTATTATAGGAACATCATCTCCATCATATATTTTTTTCTGCAATCAGGAAATTTTCTAATGTATTCTTAAGTGTTAATGCTTCCAAACAAAGATTTATATTATATAATTGGGAGAAATCCTTTAGATCACAAAGGCAGGTGCCCTATGAAAACTCTACTGGCCTAAAACATAAACATAATATTATGTCACGAGTTTGTTCATTATCCATGCTTTCTTTTCCATTACCTGCACTCTCTGATGATAGCCTTCAACAATTGTTTACATATATGAATAGACCACACACGCATGCACACACATATAGATACTCATACATGAATGGCATTACACCATTACTCTATGGGTAAAGAACTAAAATTAAATTCAGAATACTAATAATAAATACTACTAATGCTACCAAACAAAACATTGCCTTTTATCTGTCATTGAAGATTTATGAATTGAACAGCATCCTGTTGTTTGTCTGTTTGTTTGTTGCTCACATCTTAATGAAAAGAAAATGATACATGATCAGCATGACCATGAATTAAATGCAGAACTCACTGAGAATTATGTTTACTACAATTAATTATGATCTAGAATAATTGGGTTTAGAGCAAAGGATACATGTTTTTTGTTTGTTGCTTTTGTTTTGTTTGTTTTGTTTTTACCCTTTAGGAAAAATAAAAAGAATTGATTTTATGGTATAACTATCGATTATTAAATACTAGTCATTTAAGTGCTCCTGATTTTTAATGTTTGGAGGTGTATGGCATTTAGTCTTCTGAGTTGTTTCCATATACTGACCCAGATATTATATATCCACATTGATTTACTACTCAGATCTGGCAAAAAGCCTAAAACAGCAATATGTATGTGGTGGGCTAGAAAAACTAAGGAAAAAAAATCTAAAGTTAGTTACTTTTGTAAGATCATGATGACTTTCTATTCAGAGTTTTAAAAAGTAAGTTTTGAATTATACTTTCTGAGAAAATAATTCTCTTTCTATGAACATGATAGAAACTCAGTCGCAGAATACCATGACAGTCTCCAAGAATAAGCCAGGGCTTTATCATTTTGTTTGCTCTCAAAGCATATAAAAAGGTCACTCTTTGTTGCATGTTACATGTACTTTCAAAAATTTAACATAGCTTTTTCACAGAAAATGAGCATAAACCATCAAACAAACTAAACTTCAGGAATTGTTTTAAACAAAGTTAATAGATGTCAAAGAAAGGGCCATTATAGAAACTTTGGGCAGAGTGCAGGGAATCTTATGAAAGAAAAGGGAAACAGAAAGAGCTGGAGAGGACAGGAGCTCTACAAGGAGAACAATAGAACCAAAAAAAAAAAAAATCTGGGCCTAGGGGTCTTTTCTGAGATTGATACTCCAATGAAGGACCATTCATAGAGATAACCTGGACCGGCTTCACAGATGTAGCCCATGGCAACTCAGTCTCCAAATGTGCTCCCTAACAAGGGGAACAGGGGCTGTCTCTGACCTGAACTTGGTGGCTGGCTCTTTGATCACTTCCCCCTGTGGGGGGAGCAGCCTGATGAGGCCACAGAGGAAGACTATGAAAGACAGTCCTGATGAGACTTGATAGGCTAGGGTCAGATGGAAAGGGAGGAGGTCCTCCACTATCAGTGAACTGGGGAAGGGGCATGGAAGGCGATGAGGGACAGAAGAGAGCAGGATTGGTAAGGAGATAGGGTGGGGCTACAGTTGGGACACAGAGTGAATAAACCCTAACAAATAAAAAAATATATTAAAAAAGAGAAGCATGGACATACATTGTGACAATGCTGTGGCTTTAGTCTGAGCGGTGCTCAGGGTGTGCCTACCTTGGTAAAACCTACAAGAAACTTTACCTTTTGCTGCCAAGAAATTTGGTAGAGAAGTATAAGGTATGGATGGCTTGTTAAGATCAAGTGGGATTACAAAGCCTAAATTACTCTGGAATATAATACTCCAATATTCACATTATAAACTCTAATCAATTTGCTATGTAATCTTGAACAAACTGTAAAAGAGTGACTCATAACAGCTTGTCAATAAAAAGAAAAAAATGAGCTGTCATTATCTGTGTCCAATCATCCTATTTCACAGTTAAACATAAGCTGCTTAGTGGCTTGCTTAATTAAATCATCAATATTCCTTTAAGGATTATATTAATACATCTTAATGATGCTGCGTTTAAAATACCATTGGTATAATCATACATGAAATAGGTATGATGTTTATGCAACCATATTAAACTAGTCATTGAACTCAATTATATTAAATTTACGTTTTTTCTGTCTAGTGATATTTTGTTAACACATGTTTGTTCTCAACATCAATGCCTTGTGTCTAAAGAGGTCAGAAGTTGGGGTCAGATCCCCTTAATCCTCAGCCACAGATATCTGTGGGCCATGATGTGGGTACTGTGGATTGAAACAGGACCTATAGAAAAAGAGCTAATGCTCTTCCTTGTCAGCCCCTTATGAACTGATTGGCCTGCTCTTAGATCACCTCCCCCTGATGGGGGAACAGCCTTAGCAGGCCACAGAGGAAGACAATGCAACCACTCCTGATGAGAGCTCATAGACTAGGATCAGAAGGAAGGAGAGGAAGACCTCCCCTATCAGTGGTCTTGGGGAGGGACATGTGAGGAGAAGGAGGAGGGAAGGTGGGGTTAGGAAGGGAGGAGGGAGGGGCTTATGGGGGGATACAAAGTGAATAAATTGTAATTAATAAAAATTAAAAAAAAACAACCCTTTAAAAATTTATCAGAAAATGCATTTTACTTGCAGCAAGTAAGATGAAGCCTCAAAAACAATTTCAGAGAATGCTGTTGCTTGCTCTGCTTAATTAAATATCTTCCATCCATGAAGTTATGACATGGATGTAGGCACTCATTGGTGACAGTTTTCTGAAGCCCAGAACCAACACACACACACACACACACACACACACACACACACACACACACCACTGAAACAGAAATATCTATAAATGAAATAAAATAAATGTGCAAAATGCAACTCTAAACAACGGAAAAATTATGGGAAAGTCTCAAAGTAAACACAATAGAGTATTCTATTTAATACACTTTATTGAGAAAGCATATTTTTGAACAGAGAAGTATAAAATTATACTCAAGAGTTATACAATGCAATAAATCTACTAAAATGGATTAGTGGCTTGAAAGAGTTATGCTGTGAAAGCATATTAAAATCTTACAGTCATACTATAATCAAAAGAATACTGAAATGTTGTCTGTTCTTTATTTAAAAAATCATTTTGGAGAGGGAATGAAGTGGCTAAGCATTCACAATCGAATAATTTTGAAACGAGAGAAATCTTTCTTTTTCCCAACATGAAAATCATGACCAGTAATCAATTTTTTTACTATACATCTGAAACATAGTATCTTTAAAAAAAAACACAATGCTTATGCAATTGGCATTGATTTATTTTACATTATACCAACATCTGACACAAAATATTAAAACAATGTGCACAACTAGTTTACAACATACAAACATTCTTCCACTTGTCAAATAGGCTCCAAAGAACTGATATATATCTGATTACATGTACTTATTAACATTACCTTCTATACTTGAAATTTCCTGAGGGGGTATTTCATGTTCTCACAGCACATTATGTCCCCTCCCCCAAAAGACAAATATGTCAAGGGGTTGGTATTCTAATTATCTACCACATGTTACTAATTTATGGTTGTATGTACAAAAACCTCATATTGTTAAACTAAGACTATAGACAAAGATACAAATGTGTGTATATATGTAAAAACCTTTATGTATATTTTGTTAAAAACATTTTGATAAACAGTATATCCTAATTATTCTAAAGAAACTCAACTAACAGAAAAAAGGAACAATAATAGTTAATAAATCATATTCACAAAATAATGATAATATCAACGATGGATAGCAAATGTCAATGAAAGATCTAATAGGAATTCTTGAGCAGAAATGTACACAAAGAATTCACTAGAGAACTACAACAGAGACTTTCTAAACCAGGCTTGGCAGTGAACGTAAACACAGTCATTTAAATTATTGAATCACAGAATCAAAAGCTAAACTAAACTTAGGAAAGGAAAACAATCTCTGTTGGCCTATTCAAAATTACTGTGCATATCAAAATACACACTATAGAACTGCCAGCAGAAGAAGGAAGTAAAGCTTCAAAGATATTATCTCCTGTCACCAAATTTCAGGAAAGAGACAGATATTCAAGAAACTCAAAACACCTGCAGTAGGGATATCCAAAGAAAATACAAAGAAATCTATACTAAGACACTGTTTTCAAATTGTCAGAAATCACAAAAAAGAAAAAGAAAAAAAAACTTTGAAATTAAGAAGAGAAAATGAATATCTCATATTCAATAAGATTAAGAGTCAATTTCAGAGAAGAAGCCTTTCAGGGATGATGTATTGAATGCACTGAAAGGAAAAATTAAAAAAAAAAAAAAAAACAGGTCAAATTAAAAAAATTACCTGCCTGGAAAATATTTCCAGGAACAAACATGGAATTACTTTTCTAAAAGATGAACAAACCTAAAAAAGCACATTGGTTTTATAATTTTTCTTTAAGATTAATATACTTCTGTATTGTTCTAACATAAAAAAAAAGAAAATCAGTCAGTGCAACAGGCTACATTTAGATCAAAAGTGGTGTTTTGTGTCCAATCCCAGGACTGAAGAGGTGGAACAGGAGGATCAGGAGTTCATGGTGTTTAAACTAGATGGCCTCTTAAAGCCAGATTGAGCTACACAAGACCCCAATTTAAACAAAACAAAGCAAACGAAAAGTTCCATATCTAACATACTTAGTTGTGAAAACAGAAAGGTTTTTTCCCCCTACCATAAAGAACAAGACAAGAAAACTTAATTTTGTAAGTGTTGTTCAATGTACCACAAAAAATATCATACAAAAATTAGACTAAAAATTCATTAATTGGAAACGAAGGAACAAAATAATTTCTGTATCCATGTTATGGTAATGTAAAAAGATGTGTGAATTTATACACACCTCCTTTAATTAAAAAGTTGCAGAATGCTAAATACATGTTAAGAAATAAATTATATATTTTTTTCTAAGTAAACTCAAACAGGTAAATTAAAAATAATTTCATTACAATATCCTCAATAATAAAGTAAGTATGGTTTCACCAATGAAGCAAAAAGCTGTATATTGAAAACTCAAAAAAAAAAAAACTAAAGGCAATTATAGAGAATATCCACAATTTGAATGATTTTCTATTTTCCTGAACTGGAGATTGAGTACTACTGAAACAGCATTACTACCTAAAATAGTCTATGTATGTAATATAATCCATCAAAATCCCAACAAAAACTTTCCAGTACTAGAAAAATCTACCTAAAAATTCATATGAAATTTGAAGAGGTCTTGAGAAGATTTAGTACTTTACACATGAAGGACAAAGCATGACATACCACACTTCCATATTTTAGAAGTTATTATATACATTTATGGGTCTCCAGTAACCAGAAGGTCATGGGAGAATAATAAAAGCGACCATATATATCAGTGAAATGACATAAAGACTCCATAAATAAAATCTCACATGCAATATCTGAGCTTTTATTTATTTTATTTTTATTTTTGACAAAAATAGCTATAAAAAATAAGGCAGGACCACAGAAAACTAAAAGGATAATTTCTTTTTCTACTGTGTTTGGGAAACTCGATATTCTATTTTGAGCACTTCAGCTTTGAACATTAGCATATTCATATGCATTAGCTTAACACCAGGTATAATAGATCTCAATGTTTGACCTTACATTAAAAACACTCCTACAAAAAAATGCAAGATGACTTTCATAACAGTCTCCTGGATAATACATCAAAACACAAGAAAATGTAAGTTTCTATATTTTAATAGAATATATTTCATTTTAATATGAATCAATCAAACAAACAAAACACCCTTGCTTTAACCAACTGTGGGAATGAGAAAAGATTTGTAATCATTTCACTTGGTCAATATTTAAACTAAACAAATATAGTTTAATAACAACAAATAAAATAATCAATTTTAAAAAATGAGCAAAATCTTTAGTAAACAATTCTACAGAGGATACATACAAACAACTACATACTGATAATAACAGCCATCATTAGTGTGTTGAACTGAAAATAATAGAACTACCAGCTTGCACTTACTAGGCTCAGACTCAAAAACATAAATTAAAACACAGAACGCAGTAGCTTGACAAAGATTCAACAAAGCTGGGCCTTTACGATATAATCGCCATAGTACAGTTCTTCACTTTCTATCTTGATCTCCGTGTGTTGCATGCTTGTGGGACTTTTAATAGTTGTAAAGCTTGGGGATATGTTAAATTTTCTTATGAATCATTTATGCCTTTTCTTAGGAATACTCCTTCTGATCCTTCCCAGGGAAGTTCTGAGCATTCTACCCATTTCTGATACAGGTAGACATTCTCATCTGGCTAACTTGAATGTTTTCCTTAAGCCCTGGAGGTTGTGGCTCAAATAGAAACAATGGAGATCTCCTCATGAGGTTCTTACTCCAAAATACTTTTGAAAAATCTGCTCTTGTGTTTACTTATGAGCAAGATAATCAGAACAAAATAAACTTAAAAAGGGAAACAAGGTTTGCTGATCTAGAGTAGATGTCAGCAGATCATATTAAAAGCCTCTACATACTACATACTCAGACAATTAGACCACATATAAGAAGAGAGGCCATATATGGTATGCCCCTTGAAGAAAAGATACAGCAACAAAGTCAGATTAGCTGGCGTTACCTCTGCCTTATACAATGGCTTAAACTGATGGACAAAGAATTGTGTGGGTAAGTTATAAAAGAATGACCAAGGAATAAAATAATACCAAGATTAGAGTTATAAATAAATTCTTCAAATATACAAAATGTAAACATTGTATTAGGGCAGACCTTGAATAACAACTGTAGCAGCTTTGGCCTGAAGATTTTTCTTGGGTCTAACGATAGTTAACACTATGACAATTAAAAGTTGATAATATGAGTGAGTATATTGCCTGTGTGTTTCTGCTTCTGGAATAGCTCACTCAGGATGATCCCTTCTAATTCCCACCATTTACCTGCAAGTTTCATGATTTCCATGTTTTTTATTGCTGAGTAATATTCCATTGTGTAGATGTACCACAATTTCTGAATCCGTTCCTCAGTTGAAGGGCATCTGGGTAGTTTCCAGCTTCTGGTTATTACAAATAAAGCTGCTACAAACATAGTTTAGCAAATGTTATTATTGTGTACTTGAGCATCTTTTGGATATATGCCTAAGAGTGGTATAGCTGGATCTTGAGGAAGCGCTGTGCCTAGTTGTCTGAGAAATCGCCAGGTTGATTTCCAGAGG
Organism: Pachyuromys duprasi; assembly: GCA_028658305.1. NCBI lineage: Eukaryota > Metazoa > Chordata > Mammalia > Rodentia > Muridae > Pachyuromys > Pachyuromys duprasi. The sequence continues at coordinate 49,675,839 of CM053765.1, read as the reverse complement.
GGTTGTACAAGTTTACATTCCCACCAGCAGTGGAGGAGGGTTCCCCTTTTTCAGCAACCCCTCCAGCATGTGTTGTCACTTGATCTTGGCCATTCTGATGGACATAAGGTGAAATCTCAGGGTCGTTTTGATTTGCATTTCCCTGGTGGCTAATGATGTTGAGCATTTCTTTAAGTGTTTCTCTGCCATTCTATATTCCTCTATAGAGAATTCTCTGTTTAGCTCTGTTACTCATTTTTTTAATTGGATTCCTTGATTTGTTGCTTTTCAACTTCTTTAGTTCTTTATATATACTGGATTTTAGCCCTCTGTCCAATAGAGGGTTGGCAAATATTCTTTTTTTTAAATTTTATATTAATCACGGGTTATGTACTTTGTATGCCAGCCGTAGCCCCCTCCCGCATTCCCTCCTTATCCCCCCATCTCTCCCTCATCTCCTCTCTGCTCCTTTCTAAGTCCACTGATAGGGGAGGCCCTCCTCCCCTTCCATCTAACTCTAGCTTATCAGTTCTCTTCAGGACTGGCTGCAATGTCCTCTTCTGTGGCCTAGCAAGGCTGCTCCTCCCTCGGGGGACGTGGGGGGATTGAAGATTCAGCCATTGAGTTCATGTCTGAAATAGTCCCTGTTCCCCTTACTAGGGTACCCACTTGGATATTGAGCTACCATTTGCTACATTCAAGCAGGGGTTCTAGGTTATATCCATACATGGTCCTTGGTTGGTGAAATAGTCTCATGAAAGACCCCTGTGCCCTGATATGGTCCTTGCAGAGCTCCTGTACTCTTCAGGTCATACTATCTCCCCTGCCTCTTTCATAGGATTCCCTGTGCTCTGCCAAATGGTTGGTTATGTGTCTTAACATTTGCTTTGATACACTGCTAGGTAGAGTCTTTCCAAGGCCCTCTATGTTAGAATCTTGTCCTGCTACTTGTTTTCTCCTACATCCAATGTCCATCCCATTTGTCTTTCTAAGTGAGGGTTAATCCTCTTACCCCAGGTCCTCTTTCTTGTTTATCTTCTTTAGGTGTATAGATTTCAGTATGTTTATCCTATCTTATAGGTCTATATAAGTGAGTATATACTATGTGTGTCTTTCTGCTTTTGGGATACCTCACTGAGGATGATCGCTTCCAGGTCTCACCATTTGCCTGCAAATTTTATTTTACAACCACTCTGGAAATTAATTTGGCACTTTCGTAGACAATTAGGAATAATGATTCCTCAAGACCCAGCTATACCACTCCTAGGCATATATCCAAAAGATGTTCAAGTATACAACAAGGACATTTGCTCAACTATGTTCATAGCTGCTTTATTACATAATAGCCAGAACCTTGAAACATCCCAAATGTCTCAGTTAGTTGAGGAATAGATACAGAAATTGTGGTAATTTTATGCAATGGAATACTACACAGCAATTAAAAAGGAGGAAATCATGAAATTTGGAGATTCTTTCCCAATCCATAGGCAGTTGTTTTGTTTTGATGACAGTGTCCCTTGCTTTACAGAAGCTTTTCAGTTTCCTGAGATCCAATTCATTGATTGTTGCTCTTCTAAGGGTCTGGCCTGTGCTATTTGTGTTCTGTTTAGGAAGCTGTCTCCTCTGTCAATGAGTTCAAGGTTCTTCCCCACTTTTTCTTCTAACTGATTTAATGTGTCTGTTTTTGTGTTGAGGTGTTTGATCCACTTGGACTTTAATTTTAGCAGTGTGATAAGTATGGATCTATTTGCATTTTCTACATGTAGATATACAGCTGGTCCAGCACCATTTGTTGAAGATTCTGTCTTTTTTCCATTGTATGATTTTGGCATCTTTGTCAAAAATCAGGTGTCTATAAGTGTATGGGTTTATTTCTGGGTCTTCTATTCAGTTCCATTGATCCACCCTTCTGTTTCTATGCCAGTACCATGCAGTTTTTATTACTGTTGCTATATAGTACAACTTAAGATCAGGGATGGACATACCTCCAGAAGATCTTTTATTGTAGAGGATTATTTTAGCAATTCTGTTTTTCACACATGGTATATCCTTGCTCATATAGACACATAATATAGGATAAACCTACAAAAATCTGTATACCTAAAGAAACTAATCAAGAAGGAGGACTCTGGCTAAAATGCTCAATCCCCAGCCAGAAAGGCAAAGAGGACAGACATCAGAAGAAGGTGAAAGCAGGGAACAGGTTAGGAGCCTGCCACAGAGGGCCTCTGAAAGGCTCTGCCCTGCAGGGTATCAAAGCAGATGCTGAAACTTATGACCAAACTTTGGGCAGAGTGCTGGTAATCTTATGAAAGAAGTGGAAAATAGTAAGATCTGGAGGGGATAGGAGCTCCACAAGGAGAGTAACAGAACCCCCCCCCCCAAAAATCTGAGCACAGGGGTCTTTCCTGAGACTGATACTCCAACCAAGTACCATGCATGGAGATAACATAGAAACCCTGCACAGATGTAGCCCATGGCTGTTCAGTGTCCAAGTGGCTTCCATAGTAATGGGAAGAGGGACTGCCTCTGACATGAACTGATTGGCCTGTTCTTTGATCACCTCCCCCTGTGAGGGGAACAGCCATACCAGGCCACAGAGGAAGACAATACAGCCACTCCTGTTGAGACCTAGTAGATTATGATCAGAAGGAAGGAAAAGAAGACCTCCCCTATCAGTGGACTTGGGGATGGGCATGCATGGAGAAGGGGGAAGAAGGGAGGGGTGGGGAGGGGAAGAAGGAGGGAGCTACAGGGGGGATGCAAAATGAATAAAGTTTAATTAATAAAAATATAAAAGAAACAAATAAAATAATAGAAACTTTAAAAAAAGTTGATAATACCCTGCTCAGGACATACTAATCTGCCAAAGCTGGTGTGGAAATTTTTCTTTCTGTCTGAAGCCCTTGAAACCACAAGAAGGTTAAAAGTTGGGTTATGAGGTTGATGGGGGAAAATGATTGTAAAAGATAACACTGCTCTACCACAGTTTATCAATGATCAATAAACTTATGACCAAGTTAAAACATGAGTCCAGAGACAAAAAATAATATGATTTATGTTTTGGAACAATATTAATCTATCCCTGCATACTGAGTTCTGTATGAATAAAAAAAAAACATACTGACTGGGAGTTAATCATGCTGCAAGATTCCTCTAGACCCCTGGTTCTGACTTACTCCCCCGTCTATAATTTATCATTTCAGCTGTGGTACCTGGCCATCCTTGGGGCTGGCTGTCAGCATGTGTAGAAACTGAAGTCATGTTACCTGTTCCATGAAAGTAGGAACATGTACTTACTATGCTAAGTGTTTGAAGAAGATTCAATTAGGTTGTTGAAAGGAATATGTATTTTAATAAAATATGATGAATACTAAAAGAAAATCTTATTTCTCAAAGGAAGAAACCAGAATGTCACTCACAACGGCAAATAGAATAGACAGCAGAAGTGGATGAAGAGAAGCAACTGGACAGGAGATGGAATGGGGTGAGAAATAAGGGTGAGGATCAGATGTAGGGAGAAAGGGGTAAAAGGAGGTAAGAGGGCAAGAAACAATAAAGGAAATTGAGGGTGTCATCTCTTTGTCAAGCTGAAGTCCCACAGCAGTTTAGGACCTTGGGAGAACATGAACTTGACTCTAGCTGAGACTTCTAACAAGGCGTCACATGAAGACTGAAATGACCAACTCCTAGCCAGGCAGGACTAGTGAAATGTCGGGAACAACAACCCACCTATAAAACCTGTGATCTAAAAACTACCCTGCCTACAAGAAGTACAGGGATAATGAGGGAAGAGAAATTGAGGGAATGCCTAACTGATAATTGGCCCAACCTGAGACCCAACCCACTGTAGAGACCCAGACAGAAGAGTGTCACTTGTGAGCTGTCTGGGAGGCTCCAGTCAGCAGAGGATCAAGACAGATGCTGGTACTTCAGGTCAAGCATGGGGTGGAGCTCTGGGTATCCTGTGGCAGTGTTAGGTAAAAGATGGAAGGACCTGGAGGGGACAGGAACCACACAAGAATACCAACAGAGACAACTAACCCGGTCTCATTAGGGCTTTCAGAAATTGACACATCAGCTAAGAAGCATTCATGCTCTGGACCTAAGCCTCCTACACACATGTAGCCAATGGGCTGCTTGTGTTTCTCATACGGGTTGCCTGCTCTTTCTAGCTTTCTATTGCCTGTTTTTAGATAACTTCCCCATGGCAGGACTGACCTAGCCTGACCTCAGGGGATGAAGGTTTGCTCAGTCTTGATGTGACTTGATGTTCTGGGGAAGGCTGATGTGTAGAGGAGGATCTCCTTTTCTCGGGGAAAAGGAATAGGGGAAAGGAGACAGAAGGGGAAAGGGAGGAGGGGAGGAAAGAGGTCACCTTGGGATGTAAAATAAATAAAAAGAAGATAAAAATGAATTTAAAAAATTAGTACTAGCAGTACACCACAATCTGGTAACTTAATTCTCAAAGCAAATATACAAAGCAAATGCCAAAGTATGATGAAGAGAGATTTTCACACTTCTGTGGTCTTCAGATTTGTGGTTCTGACCTGTTCACATGAAAAGGAGTTCTCTAGGTCGTTGAATTAACAAGTGGGATATTTGCTAGACTATTAGGTTATAAAAGCTGAGGCATCCAGAATTGCCTTCTTCTGCCTATAAAACAGGCATGAGGGAAATCTTTGTTCTGACTAACACACGAGGGAACATTAAGAAGATATTATTTATATACATAAAACCCATATTTTACACCAAATCTGACATTGTCTTTCTAGTTCTTGACAATAAGAAACAAAAGTTTTCTATTATTTATGTTACCAAACTTCTGCTATAGTAACTATAGTAAATTGAACATAGCCAAACTTGTACTTATATTACACAATATTCCCAACTCTGAAGAATTTCTTTTGTTTATGACATTCTAGCTCTGGATATATAGATTTATTTCTTGATTCTCTTTTGTACCTTTGTTCTATGTGTCTGTGTGTATGAAGTAGAACCTGAGATTAGTTGATGTATTTTGAAGAATGATAAGCAATGATATTGTTACCTAATTTGATCTTTTTATTCCATGTAGATTTGAATATCTAACTTTTGTTTTGTTTGTCACATACAGATTTTATCATTATTGATTATGTTTCTGTGAAGAGTGTCATTGAGATTTTGATAGGGATTTTACTTAATCTATAGATAGATTTTAGTAATATTGATTTTTCCATCCCAAGAACATTGGTTATTTAGTAGTGTATTTTTTTTGCCTTCTTCAGTTTATTCAATTGATAATTTATATTATTTACTCTAGAAAGAATGTTACACATTTGGTTAAATTAGTTGATTTCTTGGGCTATTCATTTCATAGATTTTCATTTGGTTTATCTTCTGGGTATTTTAAATACATAGAGTTTTTCATTTCTTTTTCACATAATTAAATATCAGTGAATTGACTAACTGTACATTGGCATATACTGACATTTTAGATGGATTTTGTATTGTGAACATTCTCTAATTTAATTTATTATTTAAGTATTTTAGGTGTAATATTTTGAATCTCCTATGTCTAGATCATGTCTCTTGTTAGTCATGGTAGTAACCATTATTTCACTGAATGCTCTGGCTTGGATTTTGTGTGATCTGTCAAATAATAGTTCAGGAATTGGCATATTTCTTCAAAATCATCCATGCTATCTGCATTTGTCATTCATGATTTTAGTTGTTTGCTCATAACTTACAGATTTCTTAAGCTGTATGTTTCTAAAATATATAATTTTGTAGATCTTTTGTCAAATGATGTTGACAGTTTTCAAATGCTTAGTTTACATCTTTTGAGGTGACAATGTGACTTTCTTCTTAATTCTACATTTTAAAAATTGTTGGTTGTGATAATTAAATGAATGTGGTCAAAGTAATTTGGAGTTATAGTAACCTAGAAAACATATTTCTGTGCTTGACTGTGGGGGCCTTGTAGGAAAACATAAGCTGATGGAAAAAATTAAAAACAGTAAAAGTGTGATGAGGTCAAATTACTTGCAAAGAAACCCTAAGAAAGGCTATCATGTGAACTATTTGCTGATGTTTTTGAGAGAGAGATGTGCGTGTTGTGTTTAATCATATGTGTGTGGAAATATGCTTATGCATGTATTCATTAGAGACAGAGTCAATGAACCAGAAGCTAAGCTTTCCAGCTCATGAGCTTCAGAGATTCATGCTGGAACATGGCCATACATGGCTTTTTATTTAAGTGTTGGGATTATAACTCATGTCACTACACATGTAGAACATGCCCTTTGCCCAACAACACATATATCAATCCCCTTCTTGGTTTTTATCTATTTCTATTGGTGTATGGCTTATAACAATTGCTAATTGGTCTTTGTATCTCTGTGATTTTACTTGTAGTATCTTGTCTATATTGTTAGCGTTTCTTAGTTCATTAACAAAATTTTGCTAATTTGGTTTGTCTTTTTTACTAATTCTTTATTTCACTTATCTTTGGAATGTGTTTTGAATGCCATTTCGGTTATCTGTACTCATTGGTCATTACGTTTGTAATTCAAGTATTCTTGCCCTCTGAACTGCCACTCCAGGTTTTTCAACACTTTATTAATATTTAAGAGTAATTTACTATGCAAATACCTATTTTTGTATATCTGCCTACTTATATACTATCTATATAAGTTGGTCTAAAACTATATAGACTTCCATAATTTGCTAATGAACTTTCAAAACTCCTGGCAACATATGTTATGAAGTAATATTTTTAAAATTAATATCCTTAGTCATTAATGTTTTGTTTCTTCCAGTTTGTGTCCTCATGTATATCCTGTGGGATAAAATTATACTATCATATACAATGTATTGATATATAAGTCAACATAGATAGTATGTATAATGTTGGTCCCACAACCTTGTAATCAAGCTGTAAAATTTTTCTTGCAGAAAATTTTGAACACATATTTTCTATATTTAAATAAATCCAGACATACAAATGCAATTTTGTTAAAAACCAGTGCTCAGTATCTTGTACAGGCATGCTGCCTAGAAACAATTAGCTGTAAATTTTAAGTTCATAGTGACAATGCATACTGCAATAGAAAGAAAAAAATCTGGGAACAGGGATCTTTTCTAAGACTGATACTTCAACCAAGGACCATGCATTGAGATAGCCTAGAACCCCTGCACAGATGTAGCCCATGGCAGCTCAGTGTCCAAGTAGGTTTCCTAGTAAGGGGAACACATTGCTGTCTCTGACATGAACTAAGTGTCTGTCCCTTTGATTGCCTCCTCCTTAGGGGGTTGAAGTCTTACCAGGCCACAGAGGAAGACAATGCAGACAGTCCTGTTGAGACCTGATAGGATAAGGTCAGATGGAAGGAGAGGAGGACCTTCCTATCAGTGGACTAAGGGAGAAGAGGGAGAGAGGGTGGGATTGGGAGTAAATGAGGGAGGGGCTACAATGGGATACAAAGTGAATAAATTGCAATTAACAAGACTCTTAAAAAATAAATCTATTTAGCTCCATACCCCATTTTTAAATTGGATTATTGATTTGTTGTTTTTTAACTTCTTGAGTTCTTTATATGTACTGGATATTAGCCCTCTGTCAGATAAAGGGTTGGTGAAGATCCTTTCCCAGTCTGTAGTCTGTTGTTTTGTTTTGATGACAGTATCTTTTGCTTTACAGAAACTTTTTAGTTTCATGAGGTCTCATTTATTGACTGTTGCTCTTAGAGCCTGTGCTGTTGATGTTCTATTCAAAAAGTCGTCTCCTGTGCCAATGAGTTCTAGGGTCTTTCCCACTTTTTCTTCTAACCGATTTAATATGTCTGGTGTTATATTGAGGTCTTTGATATACTTGGACTTTAGTTTTGTGCAGGGTGATAAATATGGATCTATTTTCATTTTTCTGCATATTGACATGCATATTGACATCCAGTTGGTCCAGCACCATTTGTTGAAGATGCTGTATTTTTTCCATAGGATGGATTTGGCTTTTTTTTTTTATCAAAAATCAAGTTTCCATAGGTATATGGGTTTATTTCTGGGTCTTCTATTCCATTCCATTGAACCACTATTATGTTTCTATTCCAATACCATGCAGTTTTTATAACTATTGCTCTGTAGTAAACCTTGAGATCAGGGATGGAGATACCTCCAGATGATCTGTTGTTGTACTCTCTGTAGAGGACTGTAGAATGGCAGAGAAATAGTTAAACAAATGCACAATGTGCTTAGCCATCAGGGATATGCAAATCAAAAAAACCCTGAGATTTCACCTTACACCTGTCAGAATGGCTAAGATAAAAAACTCAAGTGACAACACATGCTGGTGAGAATGTGGAGAAAGAGGAATCCTCCTCCATTGCTGGTGGGAATGTAAATGTGTACAACCACTTTGGAAATCAATTTGGTGCTTTCTTAGACAATTAGGAATAGTGATTCCTTAAGATCCAGCTGTACCACTCCTAGGCATATATCCAAAAGATGCTCAAGTACACAACAAGGACATTTTCTCATATATGTTCATAGCTGCTTTATTAATAAGAGGCAGAAACTGGAAAGAACCCAGATGTCCCTCAGTTGAGGAATGGATACAGAAATTGTGGTACTTTTACACAATGGAATACTGAACCCCTGCTTGAATGTAGCAAATTGTAGCTCATTATCCAAGTAGGTACCCTAGTAATGGGAACAGGGACTATTTCAGACATGAACTCAATGGCTGGCTCTTTGACACCCCCACCCCGACTCCCGGAGGGAGGAGCAACCTTGCTAGGCCACAGAAGAGGACATTGCAGCCAGTCCTGAAGAGACCTGATAAGCTAGAGTTAGATGGAAGGGGAAGAGGTCCTCCCCTATCAGTGGACTTGGAAAAGGGCAGGGAGGAGATGGGGGTGGATAGGGAAGGAATGGAGAAGAGGGCTATGGCTAGGATACAAAATATATAAGCTGTGATTAATATAAAATAAAAATGTTAAAAAATAAATTTAAAAAATTTCAGGAGTATGCTCAGTTCCATTCACACAGTGACAGGTTTCCTGATACTGTGTTGGTCAGAACATAGCCCTGTTCTTAAGGAGCAGGTGATTTTAATGTAAAATTCTAACTCTTCCACACATTCTTCCTCAATGTTGTCATAAATTAACTAGAGTATTCAAGTGTCTGTTGACTATAATTATTTAAAAATTCCAGATTTTGTTGCCAAAATCATGACTAGATATGTTCTTCATATAATTTAATACTGGAATCATGCCTCCTCAATTTAAGGCTGTCTCGCCAAAGTCCTGCTGTTTTAATCCATCTGCCATTAACAATGGAATACCACTTTTGATGGTGGTCTCCACACTGGAGTAAATATTTAATAAAACTACTTAGCACTTCAGAGGAAATTTGAAAGTATGTACGTTTTATTTATAGCTTTTCAGTCTAGTCCCATGTTTCATGTTTGACTTATGTAAAAAAATAATTTGGTCTTACAAAAAAATGAATGTTAACAGAAATCAATACTAATTTTCTACAATTATATCTGCATGTCAAAACCAAACAAAATGCCATTTTGATTTTCTTTTCTTTTCTCAACACTTGTTCTGTAGCTTTCCTCTATCAGCTTGAAATGGGGATCACATTATTTTCTATATAATAATTCCCAGCTCGTTATCCACTGGCATATACATATATATATATATATATATATACATATATATATATATATATATATATATATAGTGTTGATGCTTACTGTAGATTTTCTAGGCATATGCTCATTAGATAAGTATATATTTGTTTCCTCTTTAAAACTTTCAGTGAACTTCTACTTGATATTGCAGCCTTATCAGAGACTTAAAGCAATATGTCACAGCACATCTGAGCACCCGCTTTACATTTATTTGCATAAGCTCCAGAAGTGGTTCTCAACTTTTGTGTTGCAACCTCTTTGGCAAACTTCTATCTCTAAATACATTTACAATAAGATTGATAACAGTAGAATAATTAGTTATGAATTAGCAATATTTTTTGGGTTTGGATCACCACAATATGAGGAACTATAATAAGAGACTGCAGCATTAGAAAGACTGAGAACCACCACTCTAGAGAAAAATAAAATCCAAAATCCCCATCCATAACAAATTTCAATGACTGAAATACTAGACATTATTTAGACTTTTAACTTTTATGTTTTTCTGGTACTCATGCTTTTATCTCAGACCCACAGTAAAAAGCAACAAATAATATTCCTTGAATGATGGTTTAAACTGTGCTGTTACACTTTCATCTCAATGTGATTGTTAGAGCAAATTCTAGAAATGAAAAAAAAAGAAAAGAAAGGAAAAGAAAAATGATGCTTCCGGCCTTGATGAGACCTGATAGGCTAGATCAGATAGAAGTGAAGGAGGTCCTCCCTTATCAGGGGACTAGGGAAAGGGCATAGCAGGAAAAGAGAGAGAGTGGATGGCCTTGGAAGGAGAGGAGGTAGAAGGCTTCACTGGGGATACGAAGTGAATACATTGTAATACATACATGCACACAAACACACATATAAATAATCACACACAGGCACGCACACACACACACACACACACACAAGGAAGATGCCTTTCAAATGTCCCTACTGGCAAATAAGAAACAAAAAAGCGGAGGGGTCATATTAGTTTTTAAAAAGTCTCAAATGTTGTATACTAATATTTTTTATTGTTCCTTTAAGTAAAAGAGATTATTTTATATAATATATCCTGTTTATTTTTTGCCTCCCCTCTTCTAGTTCCTTCCCATCTCCTTTTCAATCTGGATCAACTCTTTTGAAAACCAGACTTCTATACGTCCTTAGCCTATCAGGTCTCATTAGGACTGGCTGCAGTGTCTTCTCTCCACTCAAGGGGAGATGATCAAAGAGTCAGACACTGAATTCATGTCAGAGACACCACCTGTTCCTCTTACTTTGGAACACAGTTGGAAACTGAACTGCCATGGGCTATTTATGTGCATGGGGTCTAGGTTATCTCCATGCATGATCCTTGGTTGGAGTGCCAGTCTCAGAAAATATCCCGGGGACCAGATTTTGGTTCTGTTGCTCTCCTTGTGGAGCTCCATTCCCCTCCTTGTCTTTTTATCTCCCCCTTATTTCATAAGATTACTAGCACTCATCCCAAAGTTTGGCTATGAGCTTCCTGTATCAGTGGACTCACGAAGGGGCATGGGACGAGATGACGGAGGAAGCCTGGGATTGGGAGGGCATGAGGGAGAGGGCTACAGCTAGGATACAAAGCGAGTAAATTATAATAAATGAAAATTTTTAAAAATCAGGCTTCTGCAAAAGACATTGTCATCAGAACAAAACGACAGCCTACAGACTGGGAAAGGATCTTCACCAACCTTATATTTAACAGAAGGCTGATATCCCAGAACATATAAAGAACTAAAGAAATTAAAAAGCAATAAAGCAAGCAATCCAATTAAAAATGGGGTATGGATAAAAACAGATAATTCTCTGTAGAGGAATATAGAATAGCAGAGAAACACTTAAAAAATGTTCAACGTCCTTATCCATCAGAGAGATGCAAATCAAAACAACCCAGAGATTTCACCTTACACTGATCAGAATGGCAAAGGTTAAAGACTCAAGTGACTACACTTGCTGAAAAGGTTTTGGAGAATTGGGAACCCTCCTCCATTGCTGGAAGGAATGTTAACTTGTACAATCACTTTGGAAATCAATCTGGTGCTTTCTCAGACAATTAGGAATAGTGCTTTCTCAAGATCCAGTTATATCAATTCTAGGCATATATCCAAAAGAAGCTCAAGTACACAACAGGGACATTTACTCAACCATGTTTGTAGCAGCTTTATTTATAATAGCCAGAAGTTGAAAACAATCCAGATGTCCATCAACAGAGGAATGGATACAGAAATTGTGGTACATTTACACAATGGAACACTACTCAGCAATTAAAAAGGAGGAAAGAATGAAATTTGCAGGCAAATGGTGGCATCTAGAAAAGGTCATCCTTAGTGAGGTATCCCAGGAACAGAAAGACACACATGGTATATACTCACTTATATAGACCTATAAGTTAGGATAAACATACTAAAATCTTTGCAACTAAAGAAGATAAACAAGAAAGAGAACCCGGGATAAGATGATCAATCCTCACTTACTAAAACAAAAACAAATAGGATGGGCATTGGATGTGGGGGAAAATAAGTAACAGGATAGGAGCCTACCACAGAGGGCCTTTAAAAGATTCTACCTAGCAGTGTATCAAAGCAGATGCAGAGACTCATAAACAAACCTTCAGCAGAGTGCAGGGTATCATATGATAAAAGAGGGAGGTATTATGACCTGGAGAGGACAGGAACTGCACAGGACAAAATATATCAGGGCATGGGGTCCTCTATGAGACTGGTTCTCTAGTCAAGGATCATGTGTAGATATAACCTGGAACCCATGCTTGGATGTAGCCCATGGTAGCTCAGTACCCAAATGGGAACAGGAGCTATTTCTGACATGAACTCAATGGCTGGCTTCTTTACATCCTCACTCCCCAATGGAGGAACAGCCTTTCTAGATTACAGAGAAGGATATGATAGCCAGTCCTGAAGATACCTGATAAGCTCAAGTCAGATGGAAGGGGAGGAGGACCTCTCCTAGTAGTGGACTTAAGGGGCAGGGAGGAGATGAAGGAGGGATGGTGGGATTGGGAGGGAATTGGAGAAGGAGCTATGGCTGGGATACAAAATAAGTAACCTGTGAATAATATAAAAAATAAAAATTAATGTAAAAAATCAGGCTTCTGAATAATAATAATATATAATATACCATAATAATATAAAACAAAACAAAAATATCAGGATAGCACAAAATAAACAAACAGAAGGAAAATAGCTCAAGAAAGGCACAATAAAAATGCAGAGATCCCCTACTTACTACATTCAAGAATCCTACAAAATTTTATATGCGAAGGTTCTCTGGGTTAAAAAAATAATTAAATTAAATTAAGATAATTAGAAATGCAAAGAAAACAACAAAAATCCCTGCCACGACAAATTAGAAGACAAGGAACTTCCAAAGAAGCCATTGGGTTAATTTCCAGTTATCCATCTACTGCTGGGTATGCTGCCTACATGTAAGCATTTGATCAATGTGTCTGGTTTTGTGCCAATGCCATGCTATTTTGATTACTTTAGTTCTGTAGTACATTTGAGATTGGGGATGGTGATAACTCCTGCAGTTGTTTGTTCTTTTGTTTTTGTTTTTATCCTGTTATTTGTCTTCCAAATGACACTAAATGTTTCTTTTAAGATCTATGAAGAATCTTGTTGGAATTTTCATGGGGATTGTACTGAATCTGTTAATTGCCTATGATAGTATGGCCATTTTTCTCTATTAATCTTACCAATCCATGAGAATGGTATATTTTTAATATTTTTAAACCTTTTGATACTGTGTTCAGATTCCCCTTCTTTTTCTTTTTCTTCTTCCTCTTCTACTTCCTTCTTATCATATTCAAGATTTTAACACATAAGACTTTCACTTGCTTGGTTGTAGTTACACAAAGAATTTTTTGAGGCTATAGTGAAAGATGTTTTCTTATTATCTTTCTAACCTGTTTGTTATTTGTATATAATAGTAAGGCTATTGAATTTTTGAGGTTATTTTTGAGTTATATCAGTTTGTATAGTTAATCTCTCAAGGACTTTTATCACAAAGGGGAGTTAGATTGTGTCAAAGTCCATTTCTACATCTAATGAGATGATTGTGTGGTTTTTTTTTTTTCAGTCAATTTATGTGTTGAGTTACATTTATTAATTTACATATGTTGAAACATTGCTGCATCTCTGGGAAAAACCTTATTTGATGATATGGGTGATCTTTTGTCACATGTTCTTGGATTCTGTTTGCAAGTACTTTAATGAGAGTTTTTACATGTATATACATAAGGAAAATTGATTTGACATTTCCTTTTGGGGGGGGGAATTTATGTGGTTTAGGTATTAAAGTAGCTGTAGCTTCACAAGTGTTTTTATCATCGGTTTTCTGTAATATTGTTGGAAAAAACAAATTGATGTTGAATTGTATAAAACTTACAAATAAGCAAATGAGATAGAACAAACAAAACTCCTATGCAGAAGTTATTCAAATAATATATAGTTCATCCTCTTTGAAGTCTACAATAGATCCTTCCTCCTAAGTGTAATCTACAAATAGAATCCTGCAGTACAGAGCACAGATAAAACAAAACAAAACAAAACAAAATCAGTGAAATTGTTGTATAAAAGTATCTGAGAACCTCTTTGTCTGCGTAATGAACAATATTAATTGCCTTGATAAAGCCCTTTAAATATATGAATATTATGATATTTGTGTCTATAATTTCCAAGTCTAGTCATAAATACATAGCCATACATAGGGCTTAAAATCTAAAATGTACTTTACTAATATTTGATGTTGCTTAAAATGATACTTTTTGTTCTTGACTATCACATATTTATTACATAGTTAATATAACTTTAAAAGGAGTCAGAATCTGGCTTGTGAAAAGTAGCATGAAGCAAACTTAAATGCTGAAAACCAAACATAAATGCTGCAAATTCAAAAAAAAATATAAAAAATACAGTGAACTAATGTTTGTCAAGAAAGCGAATAAAGAAGATATGAACTTTGTACAAATTAAAAGAAGTAAAGAATGAGAAGGAAAAGAAATGTAGAGAAAATACAAAATAATCTTAATGTGGTATTTTGTCCAAGCAATAGAAACCTTAACTAAGAAAGTAACAAACTGTATAAATTGAGCATAATAAATGTTCTCCTATACATCTCAGGGTTCATATCAAACACAATAGATCTGAAAATGCCTCAATTTAAAAAGAGTTATTACTATCTAGCAAATATGAAGATAGTATTTAAGCATATTTATCAAAGAAATACTCTAGGAATGGATTTGTGTAGCAAAATAAATGAAAATTAATGAGCTCAGCATTTTTATCTTATAAGACAAATAAAGAATTATGAATGCAATGATGTAAAAGAAATTTAAAACTGTTCAACTGAGTGCATCAGAATTTTTTTTCTTTGAAAAAGAAAGAATCATCAAATAAATTAAAGGCTCATGATGGTAACCAATATAAAGCAAAAGGGAACAAATGAAATTAATTATGTCATTTCATCTGATCCTAAGTCAAAGAAGTATCTCTGCAGTACAAGGAGACCATTACAAAAATCCACACTTACTGGGGTCTAGATAGCCTATGGTTACTCTCTTAGGTACAAAACCTGTAGAAGGTGTGGCTAGGTGACTAAAGCTTCTGGAAAACAATATAATTAATGTAAGGATACATGTATTCTATAGGATAAAGGACAACAAGGACAGATAAGTGAAAAAGAAAATTCAGATAAAAGGGTCAAAAGCCATTTACTCAAGCTGTGTTTGCAGTGCTGTATTTAGTATCATGATAACATATAAACAACTTGGAAAAGATAAAAATTGTTCATTCTTAAAGTGAGCCTAAATCTTGTGTCTCTCTCTACCATTGGCCTTCTCTCTAGGTCCCTATGTTGTCTATGGCTGCTCTGTCAGCAGCTACTCAAAATACAGAAAATAAGTGCCTGTGGTATATAACGAGACTCAAGTGGTATATCTACAGCGTAACACACCCCTTTAAACCTAAGAAAACATTTTGAAGAAAGGGCAGAAATATTGTAAGATCAAGAGGCACAGGAAGAATTTTGTGATATTTTGTCTTTTAGTTATGACAGCTATTACACACTAAAGAAATCTTAGTGACATGGCTTCCTAAACAAGCCCTAAATACTTTCAACAGCAGTTGGTCTTTAAACATGGATGGGAAAATCTCATAGAGCCACATGCCCTAGATGATGACTACAACCAACTGACAACTGTGATGAAAACACCCCTTTTTCAGTGATGAATGACTTGATTGGTTATAGTATACCATTTGATGCAAGGGAAAAGACATGGAGTATAGAAGGAGGAAAGGAGGAGCCAAGACAATCTTTTGCATTTTAATGAAATAAAAGGTGAGATCTTAGAAACTGTGGTACAGTTGTTAACATGCTTTCAACCCAGATTTTATATTTGTCTGCCCCTTTATCCTGGCTGGCTGTGACATCAACTGACAAGCTCGATGCTTCTGTTCTTCATACTTCAAACTGGTGTACCTGCTGCTCCCACTCACCTTGTTCTCACTTTTGATTCCACCCATGAGTATAGTGAGGAATTCCTTAAGAGATTTGTCAGGGTTAAAATCGACAGTTTCTCATTTCAGCTGCAGTTGGCTTTCCTCTGGGACTTTCCTGCCAACACATAACTGTCTCAGGCTTGCTCAGTCTGTACAAAAATGAGATTCAGAAGTCTGAGGCCTGAAACTCCTCAAGATTTTGGAGGCTGGTGTTCTACAGAGATGGATTAAATGTTTCTGATCTTCTTCCCCATCACTTACACAGAACATTTTGATAGACATGTGGATGTTTTTCAGAAGTTCTGAATACAGCCCAGTGCTGCCTCCCTGATCAGTGATCCTGGCAAAGAACAGTTAGATTGTCTTTTCATTCCCTTCCTTCTTGTCTGTATAAGTTTCTTTAATTGTATACACTGATGACAATGAAAGAATTGAGAAGTCTTGCTTCTTTTGCTTAAACAAATATTTAAAATATACAGCAGGAACTTAGATGATTTAACTTTGCTGTTAAAGAGACGATATACAAGCACACACATGGAAAATGCTTAACAAAGACAAATTCTATGTAACAGCATTTTTTGAAATTGAACTACATTTCACTTTATAAAGGGGTAAATTCTTGATACAAGGAAGTGAATGATACTGTGATTAAATACTTGTTGCAAAAAGAATTTTTGTGACTACCTACATAAAGCATGATTTTATAATCTTTAAAATTAGAACACCAAATATTATTAAAGTTATCAAACAAAGTAAACCACTAAAATAGTGTGCTAACTTGAAATTATAAGCCAATATGTGGTGTGGTAATATACTGCTTCTTTTCTGTGCTAGGGTTCAAACCAAGGACCTCTCACAATAAGCATGTGTTCTAGCAATGAGGGACACCCTCTCCAAACCAATGCTCTCAATCTTCACTACAACGGTAGTAAAGAAGCCTTGTTTCTGTTTTATAGGTGAGATGCCAATATTGAACAAATAGAGAAATTTTAGGCCATGTGGTAAATCCATTAGCTTATTTCCACTCTGCCTCAAAATCTACACTATTTCAGCTAATCATACTTGATGAAAGCAGTCATGTTTATATTTTGGTTTTCCCTATATTTGCAGTAGGTATTGTATCTTCTAGGCTGTAGTGTTTTTCTAAGTGGGTAAAATATATGCTGGACTGGAATGAGGATATGAACTGTATCCAAGAACCCAGTTGTGTTGTTGTTAAAGTTGGGCATGGTGCTGAGATCCTCTGACCCAAGTGCTAGTGAGGCCGAGATGGCTGAACCTATGAGACTTACCAGTCATCCAGCCTACAGATATTTGTGTGCCCCTGGGGCTAACAGAACTTGGGAAGGCCAATTCAATTCAATCCCAAGAAATAATTGATTTCCAGCTTCCAAACACACCTGTACAAACATGCACTCATACAATACAAGAAAACGTGTGCACACATGCATACATGTCCACACCCATACAAATATACCTGAACTTTCTCCAAAGACTGAGATTTTTAGAGGTTTGTTTAGCACTAGTCTTTCCTATGTCCACATTAATTAATGTAAAGATTTATGGCCGACTGGATTTTCCATAGTTGTGTAATAGCCAAGAGTTCTAAAATTTTAGTGCAATCTGCTTATCACCACATGAGATTTTCCTTGAACTAGATCCACTTGTGTGGACTCCTCCTTGCCAGCCCCAAGGCCCTGAATCCAGACCATAACAAAACTACAATTATGACTTCATGAGCAAAATGATTTTATTAATAAGTTATTGATAATGGAAAGTAAAGTCATCCATAGCAATGAAACATGCCTGGATTATTAACAAATTAACTTAAAAATAACTAATGATGGAGTTGTTTTCTGTTTGTAGAGGTCAAATTCTCCATGCAAGAACCTTAGGAATTATCAGTGCACTCATTGGAAACTCAAAGGCATTTCAGATCACTCTAATCTTAATAGAAAATTAACTTTCCATTAACTTGAGGAAGCTTAGTAACTTTTATTTAGGTGTAGTGACTATATTAAGATTTAAGTACAACGAAACTGTGTTTTGGATTTTTTAAGTAGCTAACACACATGTCTAAGATATGTATATGCTTTGCTTTTTCCAAAACTTGTTAAAGTGGAAAATGTACTAGAGCTTTTGAAGGATAGTAATGATTCATTTTATTCAAGACCATGACAGAACTTCCCATATCAGTGGACTAGGGGAGGGACAGAGGGGGAGAAGACGGAGGAGGGAGCAAATGGGAGGAGAAAAGGGAAGGGGGTATAGTTGGGATACATAGTTAATACATTTTAATAAATAATAAATAAACAAAAAATTAAAAAAAGAAATGGATCTTGGGATTTGAGAGGGCAGACAAGCTATTTGGCAGCTAAAAGTCAATATGTGAGATGGTAAATTCAAGAAGAGAGTGACCACTGACCATGGGAAACATTTGAAGAAGGATGAGTGATGATTTTGTGAATAAAATGAAAGTATCAAGGTTAAAGTTTTTTCAACATTTAGAAACCACGACATAGGATAAATAAAAAAATAAACACCTATATATTTCGTACTCACGATGGTGCATCCACCAATGTGCAAGGCACCTCAGAATAAAAAATAATATTTCAAGCAGGGATTCTACCCTGCTTTATT
Organism: Pachyuromys duprasi; assembly: GCA_028658305.1. Taxonomy (NCBI): domain Eukaryota; kingdom Metazoa; phylum Chordata; class Mammalia; order Rodentia; family Muridae; genus Pachyuromys; species Pachyuromys duprasi. Next base: position 49,657,029 of record CM053765.1, on the reverse strand, counting down.
AGACAGTGGTATGCCACCATAAAAAAATAAGCATAAAGAGTGAACCCTGCCAGGTTTCTGTAAACAGGATATTTGTATTTCAAAGATGAAGGAGTGAAGAATTTTTCCAGTAAGGAAAAAAAAGGAAGTTCACAAATGTATCTTTTTCATGTGTCATGCTGAGGCTTTACTTGAGGCAGGATTAGAACTGGAGATGTAAAATTTTTCTTGATTTTTTCTTGATTTTTCTGTTTTCCAGGCTTAAAAAGAACATGACAGAAGAATAGAGGTTCGCATTTGGGAAGAGACATAGGGGTTCAGACTGCACACTGCGGTCTCACACTGCTTGGGGCACCCGCAACCACCTTGGTCCCTGTGTGTGTCCACAGGCCAGAGAAGGCCTCAGGCACCACTTCAAACAGGCCTACATACAGCAGGTACACACCTCTCAGCAACGCCTGCAACCAAACCAGACCCACTGTGTGTGCCCCAAATATCATCTCAGACTGTGGTTCACAGCCCTGGCCCAGAAGGGGGTGTCAAGTCTCCAGTCCAGAGGAGAGCCCTTAGCAGCAAGCCCAGGCCAGAGCACAAAGCCCCCAGCTGACATCTCAAAAGACTGAGGAGCTAAACCTCCAGACCAGAGGGGTGACCAGCCTGCAGTGCTCACAGCTTCTAGCACAGAGCACAAAGCAGGGCACACAGAGCCCACATTAGAGTTCAACTGAGAGAACAACACACACTAACAAACCACTGGAAATCCCTGATCTTCTTGAAGAATACTCCAGACACAAGAGATTGACGGTTTTAGACTGAAGTATAGCCTTAAAGCACAAACAGCTCCCTGATTTATATATACACAAATGCCCAGAAATTGGCGAAAGAACTCACCCAACAAAAATCAGGACACCATGGCCCCACCAGAAACACCCAAAAGCAGGGAAGATTTTAATTCAGCAGAGACACAGGAAAATTATATTAAAGTTTTGATTATTCAGATATTGGAGGAACAAAAAGAGAGACAAAAAGAGGAAATGAACAAGGCCCTCAAAGAAATGAAGAAGAATGAAACTTCCCACATAGAGGAACAATCAAAGATAAATAGAGAATAAACAAGCAAAATAGGAGACACAGCCAATCAGTTGAAGGAAATGGTACAAAGCATGAAAACAGAATTAGAACCTATAAAGAAGACATAAAGGAACTGGAACTGGAGAACTTAGAGAAAAAGATCAGGAACCACAGAGGTAAGCTTCAACAATAGAATACAAGAGATGGAAGAGAGAACCTCGGGAGCTGAGGTTACTCTGGCTGAAATGGATTCCTGACTCAAGGAAAAACGAAAATCAGAAAAGTCCCAAACACAAAACATCCAAGAAATTAAGGATGCCATCAAAAGACTAAGCAATTAAAAACAAGGAAATCATGAAATATTCAGGCAAATGGTGGGAAGTAGAAAAGATCATCCTGAATGATGACTCCTAGAAGCAGAAACCTACACATGCATATATTCACTTGTAAGTAGATAGTAACATGTAATAAAGGATAAACATACTAAAATCTAGATTCCTAAAGAATTGAAAGAGAAAGGAGGACCCTAGGGAAGATGCTTAATTCTTACTCAGAAAGCAAAAGGGATAGACATAAAAAGTGGGAGAAAACAGGGAATAGGAGTAGCCTAGCACAGATGGCCTCTGAAAGACTCTACCCAGTAGGGTATCAGAGCAGATGCTGAGACTTATACCCAAACTTTGGGCAGAGCACAGGGAACCTTATAAAAGAAGGGGAAGATAGACGAAATATAAGAATAATTGGAATAGATGAAAAAGAAGACTCCAGGCTCCAAGGACCGAAAATATTTTTAAGAAAATCATAGAAGAAAAATTTCCCAACTTAAAAAAAGAAATGTCGGGGGGATCCAAGATGGCTGCCACGAGAGAACACTGTGTCTGAGGAGTAGGAGAGCAGAAACAACGCAGCGACCAGGAGACTGAACTCTGGGACCTAAAACGCCAGCATTGTGAGTGCCAGGTGAGCGGAACTCCTACTGTGAGAAAATCAAGTGGGAAAACCCTAGGGACACCCAGTTATTACCTGGAGAAATTTCCCGGTGACCAGCGGCGCACAGCTCTGATCCGGACGAGCGGCTGCACTGGGCACCCGCACCCACCATTATAGACTGGATCGCACAGACTCCCGGGCAGTCTCCGGAGGAACCGGGAGCCGTTTTCACTGAACTGCGCCCTACGAGCG
>CM053765.1:49606861-49654297 GCA_028658305.1 Pachyuromys duprasi | reverse complement strand
GAAACGAATAAAACAATTCAAAGAATCAATGAAACCAAGAGCTGGTTCTTTGAGAAAATAAAAAAGATACACAAGCCCCTAGCCAAACTAACAAAAAGGCAGAGAGAAACGGTCCAAATCAGCAAAATCAGAAACTAAAAGGGGAACATAACTACAGATACAGAGGAAATCAAAACAATCATTAGGTCTTACTACCAAAGCCTATATACCACAAAATTTGAAAATCTAAATGAAATGGACAATTTTCTTGAGAGATTCCACCTACCTAAATTAAGCCAAGATCAGATAGGAAGATTGAATAGACCTATATTCCCCAAGGAAATAGAAGAAGTCATCAACAGCCTCCCTACGAAAAAAAACCCTGAGCCAGATGCTTTTAGTGCAGAATTCTACCAGACCTTCAAAGAAGTCCTAACACCAATTCTCTATAAAGTGTTCCACAAAATAGAAATAGAAGGAAAATTACCGAACTCTTTCTATGAAGCCATAGTCACCTTGATACCTAAACCACACAAAGATCCAACAAAAAAAAAAGAGAACTTCAGACCTATCTCTCTTATGAACATTGATGCAAAAATAATAAAATACTTGCAAACTGAATCCAGGAGCACATAAAAGATATCATCCACCATGACCAAGTAGGCTTCATCCCAGGCATGCAAGAGTGGTTCAATATACACAAATCCATCAATGTGATCCACCACATAAACAAACTGAAGGAGAAAAACCACATGATCCTCTCCCTAGATGCTGAGAAAGCATTTGACAAAACCCAACACCCATTCATGTTTAAGTGTTTCTCTGTCATTTGATATTCTTCTATTGATAATTCTCTTTAGTTCTGTACCCCTGTTGTTTTTTATTTTTAATTTTTCATATTAATTAAAGTTTATTCACTTTGTATACCAGCTGTTGGCCCCTCCCTCATTCCCTTTCAACCAGATCCTCCCTCCTTCATCTTCTCCCATGCCCCTCTCCAAGTCTACTGAGAGGGAAGATCCTTCTTCCTCTCCATCTGACCCTAGCCACCAGGATTGGCTGCATTGTCTTCCTCTGCTGCCTGGTAAAGCTGCTCCCCCATTAGGGGGAAGTGATCAAAGAGCCTGTCATTGAGTGGATGTCAGAGACAGTCCCTGTTCCCCTTACTAAGGTACCCACTTGGATACTGAGCCTCAACTGGCAACATTTGTGCTCGGATTCTAGGTCCTCTCCATTCATGGTCCTTGGTTGGAATATTAGTCTCAGAAAAGACCCCTGGGCCCAGATTTCTTGGTCCTGCTGCTCTCCCCTTGGATCTCCTGTCCCCTCTAGATCTTTCTATCTTCCCCTTCTTTCCTACGATTCTCCTCACTCTGCCCAAAGTTTAGCAATAAATACCCTGATGGTAGAGTCCCTCTGAGGTAGGCTCCTGTCCTATTTCCTGTTTTCTTCCTCTTCCGATGTCTGTTCCTTTTGCCTTTCTGAATAAGGATTGATCATCTTACCCAGGGTTCTCCTTCTTGCTTAGCTTCTTTAAATATACAGATTTTAGTATGTTTATCTTATATTATATGTCTAATATCCAGTTATAAGTGAGTACATACTATGTGTGTCTTTCTGCTTTTCAGATATCTCATTCAGAACCCGTGCCCTATTTTTCATTGAATTACTTGATTTTTTGTTGTTTAACTGTTTGAGTTCTTTATACATTCCAGATATTATTTGCATGTCAGATATAGGTTTGGAGAAGATCTTATTTTTCCAAATTGTAGGCTGTTTTGTTGTTGTTGTTGTTCTGATAATAGTGTCTTTTACTTTACAGAAGTTTCTCAGCTTCGTGACATCCCATTTATTGATTGTTGATCATAAAGCATGTGTTTATGGTATTCTGTTCAGGAAGTTGTCTCCTGTGCCAATGAGTTCAAGGCTCTTCCCCATTCTTCTAACAGGTTTAGTGTGTCTGGTTTTATATGAGGTCTTTGATTCACTTGGACTTTAGTGTTGTGCAGGGTGATAAGTATGGATATATTTGCATTTTTCTACATGTAGACATCCAGTTAGACCAGTACCATTTTGATTTTCTCTTCAGAAAAGAGAGAGTAGAAGGAGAGAGTGTACTTTCTTGTATGCTAGTGTTTAGGAAGCTTCCACAGAACACTTCCCAGTTCAAGGCCAAATCCTCAACAAAGACAGACCCTGCCTCAAAAAGCCAATAAAATAACAAATAACTGATTGAGAAATAAATGGAGAGGGACAAAAGCCACATAGAGTAATGCTGATTAAATCAGTTGCTATAAAACAATATAAAAGCACATTTAGAAAAAGTTGAAAGGGGAAGTACTTTTTAAAAAATTAAATATTTTCAAGGTTCCTTTTGTCACCTTGATAACATGAAATACAGCTCCTAGTTTTTATTCTACCACAGAACTGGTCAAAAATATTTTCATTCTTTATCTTGGATTGATAAATTAACCTGTTTAATGGGCTAAAAGATTCTTGATTCTAATATTGTAGGTCAAGTTAATGACCTAAGACAGTTAATAATATTTCAAAATAAGATCAATTGAAGATGTAATTATCAAGTGCTTGAAATACCATTAATAATAATTAAATAAACATTTAAATAAAATGTTTCATTTACTGAAGCAATATTTAGGCATCAGTTTTTTAATTATCCCAGTGCTGTCACAAGTATACTGAGATTCAGATTGTAGAATTTTTATAGCATTTGACCAAAACAAAAAATAACTTTAGATTCTGAAATGCTGAAAGTACTAACTATATATTTTTTTAAATTTTGATTTGTTAGAGACAGATTGTAGGACCTCAAGATGATAACTGTTGACCCACCAATTCTTTAATTATTATTTCAAGACAGTCTCCCAGTAAATAACACAGGCTGAACTTGAGCTTGCCCTATGTTCCCTGTAAGACTTGAACTATATGATCCCCTACCTCAATGTCCTGAATACATAATATCATTGGTTCCTTAGGCCTGCATCACAGAACCTGTTTTCTGTGTTCTTATCTGTTATCTAAGAATTGCTTAGTGTCCATTGGTGTGAGGAAATAACATGCACATAATCATCGGTACAGTTAACACTTCAGGGACTTCACTATATGCAGTATGATATTTTATAAAGAAATACCATTACTATATAACTGAGTGGGATACTTCATTATCTAGTTTAATATGCAAAATTATAAAAATCATCTTTTTATACACTTTTGTTAAATATGTTAAATAGAAAGTACTTGAATGTGTATAAATACATTTTAATTAATAAACATGGACACGTGTGGGAAGCCTAAAGAAACTTTTTTTTTTGCCTAATTCTAATAGGATTTACTTAAATATACATTTTTATCAAAACAATGATTGTATGCATATAAATGTAATATCTTTGGTGTTCTTAATAACATTTTATATATTGTTACCTTTTCATGGTATTTAGAGAAAAGGAGATATTTTCCAAGACAGTTGTTTATTTTTGTCCAGTTGGACAATCAACATGCACAGCAAAAAAGATTTCTTATATTGTCTTACTGCCATTATAGTCATAACACTTCTTTGGGTGTAAAAGGAACCGACTGGAGAGATCGAAGTAACATAGGGTAAACTTCTTATCATTTGAGTAACTACCATTATTGAAGCCATAAGTACCCACTCCAACTCCTTCAGTTGACAACAAGTTAATGCTCATGATATTGTACTTTCCAGTTCACCGCAGCAGTACTCACCTTGAATGCCACACCTCACGTCAATAAATAAACATCATATCAATATAATTGAGATGTAGGTATTCTTTGTTTGTGTGTTTGTTTGTTCTCAATAAATACTGAAAGCAGTTTCCTGGCCCTCCACTGCTCCTGGTACTCCCCTATACTCCTCCCAGTATCCATTCCCACCCCAAAACACCATACAAACAGAAAAAACAAAACAAAACAAAACAACAAAAACGGAAGAAACTATAAAAATAAAAATACACAAGAAAACTGGAGTCCATTATATATTGGTCAACTATTCCTGAACATGAGGCCTTCCCTGGAGTAATTAATATATGCAATGTCACTTCTTTGGGGAAAACTGATTTTCAGTCTCCCAGGAGGTATAAATGTCAGTTACTTTTAGAAAGTCCTATCTTATTTGTCATTTGAAACAAACATAAGGATAACAATTTGGAGTATCTCCTAGTGTCATTCAAATAATGTTTATTAAAATGTACAAATATTTAAATATGTCTTTTTATATTAGAAATTTTACATGCACAATATGAATAAAAGAAAATGAATATACTCACAATACTAATTTACATATTTATCACTAGAAATGAACACAGTTCTCTTTCCTTAAAGCAAAAGTTGATATTTCCCATGGCCCTCATCCCTATGTTTACAAACACTTTTGAGCATGACCAGAAGTTATTTTTAGCTATAACTACAGGCTCTAATGAAACGTTGTGCATAAACACATATTCATGGATTTAAGTTTCACTTTCAGACATTTTTGTTGATATTCGAAATATACACATACATAAAATGGAATTAACTTTGTTTCATGGCATTTAGTGGTATGTTTCATGTAATATAAGGCAGCTTTAGGTTATATAAAGCCGCAAAAATGAAAATATGTCCCTTTTAAAATGTTTTTTAAAATGTTAGCTATCATTGGATTCTATTTAGATAAAACCCAAAGGTAATTCAAAACATATGATGCTGTCCAAATGTAAAGGAATTAATATAAATAAAAACCCTACAAAAATTATTCTGCTCAGTGTATCTGCATAGTGTAGTGGATGAATGATTCCTTTTAGATAAGGTAGATTTGAATTTATAGTTGTGATTTTTAACTTGTAACTGTAGATATATACCATCTTTTAATATCTAATTATTAATTTCTGTTCACATAGAAAATAGAAAGAGAAAAAGAAGAGCAGAAAAAAGAAAAGATGGCAATGAGAGAAGAAGGGATATTCAAAGTTTTGTATTCACAAGAGCAATAGTATCGAGAAAACTGTAGGGCTTATTTAGTCAGGGTTAAAATTATCCTCCTTAGTACTCTGTGACTTTCAGTTTTCAGTGACAGTTCTCAGGGCTATTATTATTACATTTGGCTTCCCAATAAAAGGTTTATCATTTAACATCTCAGTAGTAATTTATGGCATCATTTAAATTCAAACACTCACATAGAGTATTCAGAAGCATCTTTTCAAAGCAAGAATTTTTGTCAGGGAGGAATGTCCAGTACATGCAGATACTATGAACTGGAGAGATAGCTTAGCAGCTAAGAAGTATCGAAGTATCCTATTACCCTTTCTGAACACTTAGGTTTGGGTTTCTAACAGCCACATAGGGTAGCTCACAATCATCTGAAACACTATTTCCAAAGGATCAGGTGAGTCTTCTTGCCTCTGTGAGGACTCCACATACATACACACACACACAAACACACACACATATATATGTATATATAATGCATGTATATATAATATGTAAATGAATTACATCTTACAAACACATATACGTATGTACATCTTATACACATACATATATAGACATGTAAATAAATTATATCTTAAGTATAAAAAGGGAAAACAATAAATTTATATACCTGTACATGTCTGAAATGAAAGAATTCTACAAAAATATTAATGTGTTCTTATAAAACAATGTTTGATTTCCTGTAGTAAATGCTAGTTTTATTTGGATTTTAATAGGAGATAATTATGGACTAGGCTACTATGGCTTATAGTTAGCATTTCTGACATGTAAGATACAAGTTTGTCTTCAAGTTTTTTCAAGATTAAATAGCCATAGTTAATTGATGAAATAGTGTGTTTATACCAACAAATAATTTTTTATATCACATTGTACACATTGTATGTACGCCTGAAAATTTGTAAGCAAAATTAATTTGAGTACCAAAACTTACACCCTTGCTGTTCATAAAATATCTACCATGGTAGTATAAAAATAAAACTCTTATAAACACAGGATATTGGTTTTTTGTTTTCCACATCTCAAAATTCTGTCTTTAAATACAAGAGACCAGAAACGTTTGTACATATTTTCCCAGATATAATCATGTACATTGTCAATTTTTATAAACATATAAAACTTATATTTGCATATAATCCCATATACCTCAATACCTCCAGTAATACGCCCTGCTTTTCTAAACATTGCTTTCTTCAGTGATGAAATTAAATACTCTGACATATCCAGTCTCTTTCTCTACTTGAAAGCTACTTCTCTAAAACAAAGATAGGCTTCCTCAAAGAATTATGCTCACATGATGTTCCATGTGTTCACACTAAAATTTGTCCTAACAAGGCTTCCATCTACCATGCCCTTATTTACAGCAAGTGTAGCTTATCCAAACAAGTATGTTCTTATTAGAAGCAATTGGGTCTCAGCAACTCCCAGCAGTAAAAATTTAGCTAACTCCATGCTCTTAAATCCTGTCCATATAAGGCAATTATTTTGCCATATAAGAAATATAGATTTGACTCTACTCAGTTCAGTTGGTTCTTCATTTAAATTCATTTTTAAGTAGCAAGCTGCATATATGATCCAGTCTTGCTCTGCGGTGCTTGCCAATTTTCAATTCCATTTCCTGTTTGAGCAAGCTTTGATAAATTTAACTAGTCTTTGGGTTTTATTTCTTTGTGCAGAACAACTTCGTAATATACATTCAACTATTACATTGCATAGAAAGTTTGAATGATAATGACATGCAGATAACAGGGATCCTTGGAATATTTACAAATAGAAACCTGTCACTTTGAGAAAAAGATTGTTCTGATGATTGAAGACAAATAGAACAAAAATATTACAACCTCGAAGAAATTTTGTTCATGTTTATTTGTCTGAGAACCTAGTCTTTATTTCCAGTATTATAAGGGTCCACAAAATACATTACCTTTCCATGAGTACAGTTACTCAATCCTTGATTAGTATTTTTTCTTAAAAACACATGACTGAATAAAAGCAAATTACTGACTCTACTTGCATGAAAAAATCCTATGACTGATTTATTTTTATTAATATGATCATATTTAAAATATTTATAATTTGATGTTAAGTTTAAACTTTGTTTACTGGGCAGTGGTAACTTTGTCTTACATAGGTCTTAATAATGCTATCAAAAAGAAGCAAGCTTCTTGTACTTTATCAAGGTATAAAGGACATTTCATTGACATATTTTTTTAATTTTTATGTTTTTGTTTTTCCTAATTTCTTTTCTGTTTTGAGAAAGCCTCTATAGTCTAGACTTGCCTTGAACTCTCTATGTGGCCAAGGATGACTGAATCTGTGATTCTTTTTAATGGTCTTATTTATTTATGTTTGTTCATTAACTCATTTATTATTACAATTTATTCCCTTTGTATCCTGGCTGTAGCCTCCCCCTCGTCTTCTCCCAGCCGCACCCATTCTCCCTCTTCTCCCCCTATGTGCCTCCCCAGCCCAATGATAGAGGAGGTCTTCCTCCCTTTCTATCTGACCCTAGCCTATCAGAACTCATCAGGATTGTCTGTACTGTCTTCCTCTGTGGCCTAGCAAGACTGCTCCCCTATCAAGGGGAGGTTATTAAAGAGCCATTTAAGGAGTTATGTCAGAGACAGTCCCTATTCCCCTTACTAGGGAACTCACATGGAGACTGACCAGCCTAGGGGCTTCATCTGAGCAGGGGTTCTTGGACTCTCCATGCATAGTCCTTATTGGGCCCTCTGGGCACAGTTGATTCTTTTTTTTTTTTTTTTTTTCTATCTACTCAGAGCTAGGATTAGAAGTGTGCATAAAGATACTGTTTACGTGGTGCTAAGGATTGAAATCTGGACCTCATGCATGTTAGGCAACTGTTCTATCTAGATCCTGATATATATTTTTTCTACATTTCATTTAAATTGTTTAATTATTTTTGTGAAATTTATGTATGTATACAATGAAATATGACTCTATCCACGTCACATTGTCTCCTCTGCAAATACCCTTAATTTCTCATAAACATTCCAAATTCATCTAGCTTCATGTTCTTCTCTTGCTTTATATGTCTTTTAATAACTCAGTGAATCTAATTATTACTCTCATAAATATGCAGCTGTGGGACCATCCAGTATGGCCTGGGAAACCTGCAAGTATAATACATCCAAATAATTATTTTCCAAGAAGAATAATCTTTTGGACTTTCTCAGTTAGAGAAGATAAATGCTTCCCTTTTCTGTATTTGAATTTCTATCTCAGTTTTATGCAGATTTTGTGAAGTTATCCACAGCTGTTTGATGTTCATGGGTCCAATCGCTGTATCAGGTACAGAATGAAGCATTTCACAGAATTCTTTTTAATCTTGAATGCTTACAAATTTTTCTGCATCCTTTAAGGAGATGTTCTCTGAGTTAACGTTTGTATTGCAGTGATAAAACACCATGACCAAAAGCAAGCTACAGAGTAAAGAGTTCATTGGTCAAAAATCAAGTGTCTGTCGGTGTGTGGGTTTATTTCTGGGTCTTCTATTATATTCCATCATATAGGATTGTCTTACAATTCTGTGTTTTTCTTGCTTTTCCAAATGAAGTTGTGAATTGTTTTTTCAAGGTCTGTAAAGCATGTTCTTTCATATCTCCTCTGTCAGAAACTAAATTATTGTGTGAAAATATGGCTTCATGACTAATCAAAGCAATACAAATATTAATTGAAATATCTTTACTGTTTAAATTTACTGTTTAAAGAAATGTGGTTTTATTTTTAATTTTAAATTTTTATTTATATTTCCTTTTTAATTTTTATTTTTATTCTTCACAATTTATTCAGTATCTATCCTGATTGAAATTTTCTCCAGAATTATATTGGTTCTCCCCAGTTCAAGTTACCTAATTCAAATAATCCCTAACAGACCTACCCAGAGGTTTATTTCTTTCTTTTTTGTGATTCTAGTAGTTTCTGTCAAATTGAAAATAGACATACAGTTTCAAAATACAGAAGAAAATTTTCAACAATCTTATTTTACACTAAGTAGCAATTAGTATTCTGAATTAAAAACCCAAACTTAATATTCTTGAAGACTTTAATGAGATTAAAACTCCTCTGTGCATTGAGAGTGGCCTACTCATCTGTTGACTAGCTTACAATGTTTATGTGGCTAGTTCTATGGAGTATTAATATTCTTTCCTCATTTCTCATTCTAGGTCACTCCCCTTTCTCCAAATTTTAATTACAGCTCTGATACTTACAGTTGTCTTAATCTTTTCGTAGAAATTGCTTTAATTTCACACTAATTTTTATAAAAAATATATTTACTGATAATATCAGTCCTATTAACTAAGGATTTTCAGATGCCGTAAATGTTATTTATGTTTTTGATAAAAATCTATGTATCTCACTGTGTATAAAAGCCCCATAGTAATTTATCATATTTTTCATTTTTATTAATTTTTTTATTTTGATAATAATTACAGTTTATTCACTTTATATCCCACTTTGTATCTCTCCCTCATTCCCTCCCAATTCCACCCTCCGTCACCTTCTCCTATGCCCCTCTCCAAGTTTGCTGATACAGGAGGTCCTCCTCCCTTTCCGTTTGACACTAACTGTTGATTTCTTTTGAGTTAATTTTTCATCCAGCCACTTTGATGAAGATGTTATCAGCTGAAGGAGTTTTCTGGTTGAATTTTTGGGGTCACTCATGTATACTATCATACCATCTGCAAACAGTGATACTTTGACTTCTTCCTTTCCAATTTGTATCCCCTTGATCTCCTTTAGTTGTCTTATTGCTCTAGCTAGAACTCCAAGTACTATGTTGAAGAGATATGGAGACAGTGGGCAGCCTTGCCTAGTCCCTGATTTCAGTGGGATTGATTTGAGTTTCTCTCCATTAAGTTTGATGTTGGCTATAGGCTTGCTGTATATTGTCTTTACTATGTTTAGTTATGTGCCTTATATCCCTGATTTCTTCAAGACTTTAATCATGAATGGGTGTTGGATTTTGTCAAAAGCTTTTTTGGCAACTAAGGAGATGATCATGTGGATTTTATCCTTCAGTTTGTTTATGTGGTGGATTACATTGATGGATTTCCGTATATTGAACCACCCTTGCATGCCTGGGGTGAAGCCTACTTGGTCATGGTGGATGATTTCTTTGATGTGTTCTTGGATGCGGTTTGCAAGTATTTAATTAAGTATTTGTGCATCAATGTTCATAAGAGAGATAGGTCTGAAATTCTCTTTTTCAGGTTGATCTTTGTGTGGTTTAGGTATCAAGGTAACTGTGGCTTCATTAAATGAGTTTGGTAATGTTCCTTGTGTTTCTATTTTGTGGAATAGTTTGAAAAGAATTGGAGTTAGCTCTTCTCTGAATGTCTGGTAGAATTCTGTACTGAAAACATTCGGCCCTGGGCTTTCTTTTCTTTTCTTCTTCTTTTTTTTTTTTTGAAAGGGATACTTTTGATGACTGCTTCCATTTCCTTGGGGGGTATAGGACTATTTAGTTGATTTGTCTGTTCTTGATTTAATTTTGGTAAATGGGATCTATCAAGAAAGTTGTCCATTTCATTTAGATTTTCAAATTTTGTGGCATATAGGCTTTTTTTTTTTTTTAGTAAGGCCTAATGATTGTTTGGATTTCCTCCATGTCTGTTGTTATGTTCCCCTTTTCCTCTCTGATTTTGCTTATTTGGACAGTTTCTCCCTGCCTTTTAGTTAATTTGGCTCAGGGTTTCTCTATCTTGTTGATTTTCTTTCAAAACCAGCTCTTGGTTTCATTGATTCTTTGAATTGCTTATTTTTTTTTTAATTTATTGATTTCAACCCTGAGCTTGAATATTTCCAGTCATCTACTCCTCTTGGGTACGTCTGCCTCCCTTTTTTCCTAAGGCTTTCAGGTGAGCTATTAAGTTGCTTGTATGCGATGTTTCAAATTTCATTTTGAAGGTACTTAGTGCTATGAACTTTCCTGTTAGCACTGCTTTCATTGTGTTCCATAAATTTGGGTATGCTGTACCTTCCTTTTCATTGAATTCTAGGAAGTCTTTAATTTCTTTCTTTAATTCTTTCCGAACCCAGTTGTCATTGAGTAGAGAGTTGTTCAGTTTCCATGTATATGTAGACTTTTTGCTATTTCTGTTGTTGCTGAGGTCCAGCTTTAGTCCATCGTGGTCAGGTAGTATGCAAGGGGTTATTTCAATCTTCTTTATCTGTTGAGGCTTGCCTTGTGACCAATTATATGGTCTATTTTGGAGAAGGTTCCATGAGGTTCTGAAAAGAAGATATAAGTTCAGTAGCACACAGCAAAATTTCAAGGCTTTTTATGGACATCACAGTGGCCCATGATAATCCATCACACCAGAATCAATTTAGCCTCTCTTTTCTAGCAGTCATTTATATATTTTCTTCATATATAGTCAAAAGTTGCTTTGTAAAAAAACTAAAACTAATTTTTGGCTCTAGATATAATTTCACCATATACAAATGCATAATTTATATTCCATAAATCCTCAGATACAAGAAATACAGGAGCCACCTCCTGAGAAGAGAAAGAACATGATTTCTATTATAGAAATGAAACTAAAAACCATGGCTGGGATCTGTTTATTCACTTACTAAGGTCAACATAAATATAAACTGTAAGCCAGAACCTGTGAATTAGTTATAGATGAGCAGAAAGTGAATTAATAGCGAGAAGCAAACAGAAGTAGCTCCTTTATTATCATATTTTAGTGAAAAATGCCATGATTTTGTACTTCTTTATGGATGAGTAAACACACAAAACAAACACACATTATAGTTTTAAAAATCTATTAACCTACTGATAAATACTGGCTGAGTGTATAACTTCGCTGTTGTGGTTAATATTTCAATAGACGTATATGTGCAATGACCTTTGTGTCATGTTGATTTAGAGTCCTTCATACAGATAAAGATTATTTAGCTGGATCATGTGATAGTTACATATTTTTCACTTTTAGTTTTGAAATTACAATTTAGTTATACTTCTCCTTTTTCTTCCCTTCCTCAAAACTGTCCCATAGAACTTGGTCCACTCTCTTTCAAATCGATGCATTCCTTTTTGTCTAACTGTTATAAATGCACCCGTATATGTGTGTATTTGTAGAGGAATGTTAATTGTTATTCCAGCAACATGAATACTCTGGCTGGAACACAAACATGCCCTTAATACACACCTTTAATCCAAATCAATGAAGGTAAAATAGGCTTGTAGATGGGAACACCCTTGTTTAAAAGTTATGTCAGATTGAGGGGCAGACAAAATGACTAATCAGAGAAAGATTTGACAGAATGGGAGCAAGGATAGGGTCCACTCTCAAGAGAAGAGAGAAGAAAGAGAGACTAATTGAGAGGGAAGCTCAGGGAGAGAGAAAAAAGATTCAGTTTAACCAGAACAGTTTTGTAGAAACAGATTGTAGACAGAACAAGCTAGATACTGGTAAAGACAGAACAAGCTAGAGAATGAGAAGGAGCTAGTAGATTAGAACAGGTTGATAGAAATTGTCTAAGGTCAAGTAGAATAATTTTGTAAGAAGATGAGCGAAGTCAGTGTGAATAAGTCGGCTTGGAGAGAAGTTTAAGGCAGAACAGCTGAATTGAACAGCTGAATTCATGAAGAACTAGAAAGAGTGAACTTATTCAGCAAATTCACTATCCTTAACCTGCAGAGTAGTCTCTTTCCCCAAAGAGACTAGAACACAGAGACTAAGGCTCCAAGCCTATACTAGCTCAAACTCATTACTTTCAATGAACTGTTTAGATGTTGTTCTCGCCAATGGGCACCTGGTAGAGAGGAATATTAAGGAATATTAACATGGCTACTCTGTGTGGAACACAGACACAATCTTAGTACACACCTTTAATTCCAAAGTTAGTTTCTAGAAGGAAGCACCCATTTTAAAAGTAATGTTTCAATGAGTGTCAAACAGAGTGACTAATCAGAGAAGCACCCATTTTAAAAGTAATGTTTCAATGAGTGTCAAACAGAGTGACTAATCAGAGAAAGATTAGACAGAATAGGGTATACCAAACTCTCATAGGAACAGAGAAGAAACAAGTGACATAAGAGAGAGCAGGGCAGTGGTAGAGAGAGCAGGAGGCAGTTTTACTGGGGCTGTTTGACAGAACAAGCTAGACACACATAAGGACCAAACAAGGCGGAGAATGAGAATAAGCCAAAAGATTAGAACAGAATGTTAGCAATAGTTGGAGAGCATTTCAGTCAGAAGCTGAGAGAAGTCCCTGTGAATTAGTCAGCTTTGAGATGAGTTTAATCCAGAACAGCTGAGTTGAACCAGTCAGCCAGATCACAGAAACAGCTAGAAAGAGTGAGCTTATTCAAGCCATAAATCTCAGAGTCAGAAAGAATTCTAGGACTAGGTTAGATTGTACAGGGGCCAGAAGCTTCCAGGACTAGGCTTAGATTAGGAAACTGAAGCAGTAATCCTCCAAAACAACAATCACATCAGGTGAATAAAATAAATTTTTATATGCTGGTATCACTTTTTATATGATAAGGTTCTGTCCTAGCATCAGTTTAAGTTTTTTTAGAGATCTCCAAGAGACATACACAGCCAAATTTCTTTTAAATTTTATTTAAATTATTTTAAAAAAATTATTACCATTTATACAGTTCATATCCCAGTTGTGGCCCTCACTCTCATCCACTCCAAATCCCACCATCTCTCCATCTTTTCCTCCCATGTCCCTCCCAAAGCTCCCTGAAAAACTGGAACCACCTCCACTTCCCTCTGACTCTAGCCTATAAGGTCTCATGAGGAATGGCTACATTGTCTTCCTCTGTGGACTGGTGAGGCTGCTCCCCCATGAGAGGGAGGTGATCAAAGAGTCAGTCCATGAATTTATTTCAGAGATGGTCCCTGTTCCAATTACTAGGAAACTCACTTGGATACTGAGCTGCCATGGAGCTCAGCACATGTGAGCAGGATTCTAGGTTATCTCCATGCATGATCCTTGGTTAGAGTATCAGTCTCAAAAAAGACCCCTGGGCCCAGATTTTTTTGGTTCTGTCATTCTCCTTGTGGAGCTCCAGTCCCCTCCTGGTCTTTCTGTTTCTCCCTTCTTTCATAAAATTCCTGCACTCTGTCCAAAGTTTGGCTATGAATCTCCACATCTGCTTTGATGCCCTGCAGGGTAGAGTCATTCAGAGTCCCTTTGTGGTAGGCTCCTGTCCAGATCCCTGTTTTCTCCCTCTTCCAATGTCCATCCCATTTGCCCTTCTGAATGAGGATTTATCATGTTACCGAGGGTTCTGCATCTTGCTTAGCTTCTTTAGGTGTACAGATTTTAGCATGTTTATTATATATTATATGTCTATATCCACTTATAAGTGAGTATGTACCATGTGCTGCGTCTTTCTGCTTCTCGGATTCCTCACTCAGGATGATCTTTTCTAGTTCAATCCATTTACCTGCAACTTTCATGATTTCCTTTTTTTTAAATTGCTGGGTAGTATTCCATTGTGTAAATGTACCATAATTTCCGAATCTATTTCTCTTTTAAGGGACTACTGGGTTGTTTCAAGATTCTGGGTGTTATGAATAAAGCTGCTATTAACATGGTTGAGCCAATGTCCTTGTATATTGCTCATATTTTGGGTATATGCCAAGAGTGCTCTAGCTGGATCTTGAGGTAGCACTATTCCTAATTGTCTGAGAAAGCGCCAGGTTGATTTTTGTAGTGGTGGTATAAGTGCACATTCCCACCAACAATGGAGTAAGGTTCCTCTTTTCCACATCCTCTCCAATATGTGTTGTCACACATACTGGGGAGGCAGTCAAAGAGCTAGCCACTGAGTTCATGTCAAAGACAGTCCTTGTTCCCCTTACTAGGATTCCCACTTGGAGACTGAGCTGTCATGGGCTATATCTGAGCAGGGCTTCTAGGTTATATCCACCAATGGTCCTTGGTTGGAGTACAAGTCTCAGAAAAGACCCCTGTGTCCAGATACTTTGGTTCTGTTGCTATCCTTGCGGAGCTCCTGTCCTTTCCAGGTCTTACTATTTCCCCCTACTTTCCTTAGATACCCTGTACTCTGTCCAAAGTTTGCTTATGAGTCTCAATATCTGCTTTTATACAATGCTGTGTAGAGTCTTTCAGAGGCCCTCCATGGTAAGCTCCTGTTCTGTTTCCTGTTTATTCTTTTTTCTGATATCCATCCCATTCACCTTTCTGTGTGGGGATTGATCATCTTACCCAGGGTCCTCTTTCTAGTTCACCTTCTTTAAGTGTTCAGATTTTTGTAGGTTTATCCTATATTATATGTCTAGTATCCACTGATAAGTGAGTAGATACCATGTGTGTCTTTCTGTTTCTGGAATACCTCACTCAGGATGATCTTTTCTAGTTCCCACCATTTAGCTGCAAAATTCAGGATTTCCTTGTTTTTAATTGCTGAATAGTATTCCATTGTATAAATGCACCACAATTTCTGTATCCATCCCTCTATTGAAGGACAACTGGGTTGTTTCCAGGTTCTGGCTACTATGAATAAAGCTGCTACAAACATGGTTGAACAAAAGTCCTCTTTGGGTACTTGAGCATAGTATGGATATATGCCTAATAGTGATATAGCTGGATCTTGAGGAAAGGCTATTCCTAAATCGTCTGAGAAAGCACCAAATTGCTTTCTTTAAGTGTTTCTCTGCCATTCCAATTTCCTTTATTGAAAAGTCTGTTTAGCTGTGTACCCCAGTTTTTAATTGGTCTACTTAATTTATTTAATATATATTTAATATATATATATATATAAATAATTTTGAGAGTAATTTATATATTCTGGGTTTTAGTCTTCTGTCAGATATAGGGTTGGTGAACATACTTTTCCAGTCTGTAGTTCATTGATTATTTTCATGTCAATATCCTTTGCTTTACAGAAGCTCTTCAGTTTCATGAGGTTAGATTTATTGATGTTTGATCTTAGAGCCTGTGCTGTTGGTGTTCTGTTCAGGAAGTCTCCTGTGTAGATGAGTTCTAGGCTCCTCTATACTTTTTCTTCTAACAGGTTTCATGTGTCTGGTTTTATATTGAGGTCTTTGACCCACTTGGACTTTATTTTTAAGCATGGTGATAAGTATGGATCTATTTTCGTCTTTCTACTTGTAGGCATCCAGTTAGACTAGCATTTTTGTTGAAGATATTGTCTTTTTCCATTGTATGGTTTTGGCATCTTTGTCAAAAATCAAGTATCTGTAAGTGTGTGTGCTTTGTATCTGAAGTCATTTTTTACAAGTAGTGTTAATGAGTTCTGATCTCATTTATTATATTCCCATCTTAAAACTATAAAACTTTTGAAAATGAAGACTCTTAAATTCTTTAATATTTGTAGAACCTCAGGTAAATATGTATATTAGAATATGAGGTTAATGAGAATAAAAATATTTGGTCTGGATATTAGGTTTACATTCCAATGGGAAAGCCTTGGAAGAACTATGGGATGTGTAAAAAATATGTGAGAGATAACACATCTTTTGTTTGAAGGAAAAATAGCATATCAGAGTTACAAACCTTAATCTTTCATATTTTTAACTTCTCTCCTTGAACAAGCATATCTAGTTATTTTTATGTACAACATTTCCTCATGTGTATCACATAAAATTGACCTAGTTTTCTAGATGTTTTTGGAAAATGGCCATTCAAGTAGTAATTGCTATTAACACTTCACATTTAATTTATATACAAAGATTCACTTTTTTCTTTTCTTTGTTTCTTTGGGGGTGCATGTGTGGTTCAAGACAGGGTGTCTCTCTGTGTAATAGAGCCTTGGCTGCCTTCGACTCCCTGTGTAGACCAGGCATACCATGAACTCAGATATCCACCTTCCTCTGCCTGCTGAATGCTGACATTAAAGGCATGCACCACTACACCTGGCTCATGTGTTTTTGTATGACCAAGTTCCAACATGCTGATGGCTTCATTTTTCCACATAGTGGCTTATTAATTTGTTAATTCTCCTTTTTATATCATTACTATTATTTTAGAAAGATGTGATAAAAACTAGAACTTTTTGATGTGTAAAATATGTATAGTGAAATTTAATGCATGTACTTTAATTTTAGAATAAATTGAGTTCCAAGAGTATTCCTAAATGTTTCAGGCCATATATTTGTACATTGTCACTAAATAGTAAACCAATTTAGGCAGGAATTAAAAGAATAAGTTCAGACATGGTAACTATTTTGTAATGGCAACAACAGAAGGCGGAGCCTGGAATATTGTCAATTCCAAGCCAACTTGGACTATGTAGTGAAATCTTGATTCAAAAATAATAATTAAAAAAAGAAACAGATAATTCACTGCATGTCACCATTATTACTTTGAAATTTAGGGACATTCAGTACAAATGTGAATTTGCAACAAAGTACAGTTTTTATGTTCCTAATTACTGGATATTTTATCTTTACAATAATGGACTTGCTTCTCATCTCACAAAGTCATTTCAGAAGATTAATTAGGTCTTCCTTAATAAATAATTAAGCATTTTATCTCTCTGTTGCCTGAAAGCAGTAGTAAATTACACCTTGACTCCTCTGTTAATTTGATGTTCAGCAAATAGTTTTGCCTGTGGAATTTTTGCAAATCAAGTTTATAATCTATTGGCTGTAATCTCATTCTGTTCTAGTTTCTCTTAGTTATTGATAATGCAGATCAAGCCACATGTGTGATAGATAACCTGTCAGAAGACTCTGCCTTGGAAAACCACAGACGCATTAATATCCACTGTTCAGAGGTGTGATGTGGAACATTTCTCTTCATAATTAAGAAGACAAACGTGGCAAACAATATGCTGCCTCATCAAATTTTGCCCATGCAGCACTTCAGAAACTAACTTTAATTAGAACACTATGAATTCCTCCATGCAAGAATGAAATATATTATAAAACATCATAACTCCTTACCATAGCAATGTCAGTACACGCATAACTTTTAAAAACAAAAAACATATTTAATTATACATGCTATAAAGTCAAAGTATGAAACTCATGTCAGACTTACTGAAGTTCATAGGATTTTATTTATTCACTTTTAATTATTTTTTTATTCTTTACATTAATTACAGTTTTTTTCACTTTGTATCCCAGCTGTAGACCACTCCTTCAGCCCCCCCCCCCCAATCCCACCTTCCCTCCATCAACTCCTCCCGTGCCCCTCTACAAATCCACTGATAGGGGAGGTCCTCCTCCCCTTCCATCTGACCCTAGTCTATCAGTTCTCCTCAGGACTGGCTGCATTGTCTTCCGCTGTGGCCTGGTAAGGCTGTACCTCCCTCAGGGGGAGGTAATCAAAGAACCCACCACTGAGTTCATGTCAGAGACAGCTCCTGTTTCCCTTACTGGAGACCCACTTGGATACTGAGCTACCATGGGCTAGGATTTTATTAAGATAGTTGGTGACACAAGTACTTGAGACTGTAGTATAAACTTCTGGACACAGGTTTCTGAAGCACACACTACTTCACGGGAGACTGTGGAAAATGGTGTTCAAAAGAGTCATCATCTCACTGAACACACAGCTGACCTTCACTGAACTTTTCACCTCTGGAATAGATAATCAAACTTAGAAAACATGGAAGGGTCATTCGTAGTCTTACTAGTGGCTTTATTTAAGTTTCTAGTGATTCACTTTGCTTTAGAGGAAAAAAAAAACTACTATCTTGAAAGACTAATGTCATAAATAGGAATATGAAGGAAATGCCAAATAATCAAAGAGATCAAAGGACAAATAACAGGAAAATTGAAAATGTGCTAATAAGATCAATTCAATATCTTTGAGTGCAGAACAGACAACACAAGTAAATAACTCTTGTCATCTTTGGGTGAAGACATACAACTACTAATTTTAAGTGCAACTGTAACATTAGGAAGCTTTAAATGTAGAATATTTGTTGCCTCATTCAGCATTGTCCTCTAATGCTACCTGAGCATATGGTATACAATAGATCTTCAATGTTTTCAAACTAATGTACCTAGCACTTAAAGAACTGTAGAATCTACCTAAACATTTATACAAGATTGTTTATAAGACCTTTGATAAATTCCCCCAGAATTATACTTTGTTAGAGATCATGTAACTTAAAAACTCAAATTTCAAAATACAAACAATTTTAAGTTTACCTTTGAAAAGTTAGCTGTAAGCAACTATACAGTAATAGAATATTCTATGTTATCCCATTTAACATTTGTACCATTCTTGCATTTACTACCTGAAAGGCAGCATGGGATGGAAACAATTGACAAAACGATTGTTTCTGATATTTACTTAGTGCGTGCCCTGTCAGTTTTTAAGTTTCTTAGGTTATATCTCATTGTGTTCCCTCATCTTTAATTTCTTTTCAGATGTCCTTTCTTTCAGAATCTGATATTGTGAGCTTAGGACAGTTGCTTTGACAGTTTGGTAAAAGACTGGGTTCGTTAACTAGAACGAAGTAATAGCTTGGTTTCCTTATGGTAATTGGCAATGCATGCGCATGCTAGCGCCTGGAGTGTGAATGGACTGACAAGAAGAAATGCCCATAAAATAGATAGAAGAAAGTCTCCTCATTTGCCACAAAGCATAAAAATAGAAATGCTTACATAATCTGAATTTCATTCGTATTGCAGGATAGTCTGAGAGAGTACTTTATGGCTGTCATGCTCTTCTAATTTGATGGAGGTTTATGCAATTTTCAGGTTCAATCACAATTGTTTAGCAGATGAGGGTTTCCACTGATTGCATTTCTCAGGTAGGACCCACCATGATAGCAATGAAGATGCTGTCATTGCTCAGCAATAAAAAATGATTATGTAACATTTTTAAACATTTATGAATGGTACCAGAATGTTATAGAAATGTTATATAATTTTTTCCACAAAAGTATTCTGTTGTGTTTGTGGTGCTTTCTTTCACAAAGAATACCCATGCCTCAATCTAAATCTTAACTATTCAATTTTTAATATCATCAGTCATATTACTTCATTATTTTGTCCACTAATATAAGATTTATATCTGCAATACCTTTTTTAATGTTATGTTGCTAAATTCAATATTATCTAATAATCCATTATTCTATTCCACCATTATGTATTGATTCTGAAAAATGTATTTAGATTAACTATGGTGAATTTTTCAAAATATTTTCCATTACATTAAATAGCACTACTCCAAGACCTAGATATACCACTCCTGGGCATAACCCAAAAGATGATACAACCATACAAAAAGGACACTTGCTCAACTATGTTCACAGCAGTTTTAGTCGTAATAGCCAGAATCTGGAAACAACCTAGATGTCCCTCAAGTGAAGAATAGATAAAGAAATTGTGGTACATTTACACATGGAATACTACTCAACTATTAAAAACAAGGAAATCATGAAATTTGCAGGCAAATTGTGTGAACTAAAAAATATCCTGAATGAGGTAACCCAGAAGCAGAAAGGCATGGTATATACTCACTTATAAGTGAATATTAGCCATATAATTAATACAGGATAGCCATTAAAATCCACAGACCTAAATTACAAGGAGAATCCTAAGGAGGATGTTTTTTTCTCATTAAGAAGGGCAAAAAGAATAGACAGGAAGAGGTTGAAGAGAGGGACCAGGACTGGAGCCTACCATAAATGTCCTCTGTAAAATTACACCCAGCAAGGGATGGAAGCAGATTGGGCAGAGTATAGGGAGTCTCATGAAAAAGTGAGGGGAGAGAAGGACATGGATGGGACAGGAGCTCCACAAGGAGACCAATAAAGCAAATAAATCTAGGCCCAGCAGGGCCTGCAGAGATGAATATGCCAATCAAGGACCATGCATGGAGAGGATCTAGACCTCCTACTCAGATGAAGCCAACAGGCAGCTCAGTCTTCATAGGTCCCCTTCCTAGTAAGGGGAGCCGGGGTTGTCATTTACACACACCTACTCTTTGATC
Organism: Pachyuromys duprasi; assembly: GCA_028658305.1. Classification (NCBI taxonomy): domain Eukaryota; kingdom Metazoa; phylum Chordata; class Mammalia; order Rodentia; family Muridae; genus Pachyuromys; species Pachyuromys duprasi. The sequence continues at coordinate 49,633,390 of CM053765.1, read as the reverse complement.
ACTTCTCCCTGACAGGGTGGCCTTACCAGACCACAGAGAAAGAGGATTCAGACAGTTCTGATGAGACTTGATAGCCTAGATAGCCTTGGTAGGGTGGAGGGCTCCTGCTTTCTGTGTTCTGGGGAAGAGAGAAAGGGGGAAGAGGGAGGAGGGTAGGACCTGGAGGAGAAGAGGGAGGGGGCTGCTTTCAGGATATAATGTGAGTAAATTATATAATGAAGATATACAGTTTTATATCAATTTAAAAATTATTTAAAATTTTCTTGTTATATCTCTGTGTATATATGAGTGAGCGTATGTTATTTATATGTAGACATCTCTAAAGGTCAACAGAGAGGGTCAGCTTCTCAAAAACAAAAGTCTTTTACTTTTTGTTATATTTTAAGATGATTATTCAAATTTAACTTTAGAACAAGTATGGACTTATTTTATATGATTTTTTGTTTTTAATTAATTCAATTTACATCTGGTCATACCCCCTGCCCTCCCAGGCCCACCCTGCATCTCTCCTGCATCTAACCTCCTCTAGTCTTAAGAATAGTGGATTCCCCAGCTCCCCCTCCCCACCTACCCCAGCTCATGTAGTACAATGAGGACTGAGATGTTTTTATAATCTTTTCAACCTCAGATTTTTATCTACTGTTCTTTTTTATTCTCTAGACTGCCTGTCTTGTTTTGTTTTGATTAAATACATTTCCTAAATTATTGAGAAATGTCAGGATTGTCTGTCTGTGTGAAATGCGTGTTTCCACTGATTGCTTTTATGTTTGTTTTGACCTCAGAATTCATGCAGAGGTATTTCCATAAATGTCTCACTGGGCTTTGATGTTTGAAGCCGCAATGGGTGTGTCCATGTACTTGTGTGGCTGTCACCTAGAGACTTTGAGGTAGGATGACATGGATGGGATATTTTACTCCAGTGTCTCAAAAACAAACCATAAGTTATTTCTCCCAGAAAGTTAGTACTATACATTATAATCTTAGAAGAGACAAAATGTCCTCTAGAATTCTGAACATAGTGCTAGGATCAGGTTCATGATGCTCAAGCTTATTTCACATGAGTTCAGCTTTCTCTCTTCCCCTCAAGTGGGTCTTTGTGTCTGCCATTGACATAGCCATTGATTTTCTCTCTCTGGTATAGTTTTTCAATCTCCTTGTGACTATGCTAACTCTCCAGTATTTCATGCAAACCAGAAACATACATTTGTTTTTTGAATCTCACAGAAGCATATGAAGTCAAATGTTCCTGACTAATTTGATATTTTCTTCTTTATGAAAAAACAGATTTTAACAATTATTTTATGTATATGGGTCTTTTGTCTGCATATATACATATCCCATGTACATGGTTGGTGAAGGAAAAAGTCAGAAGGGGTTATTGACTCTTTTAGATGGAAAAAGTTGTGAGCCACCATATGAATGCTGGGAACCAAACCCCAGTCATCTGCAAAAGTAACAGGTGCTCTAAATCCTAAGTTAACTCTCCAGCCCAATATTTTCCATTTGAAGTCATAATGCTTTGTAAATTGAAGATTTCTGATTCCCAGATGAAATATGGAATTACCAGAAGAGTTTGTATACACTTATTGTAAAATAATTCATTATTTATCTGAAACTCAAGTTGAACTGATCATCATGTTTTTATACTTAACAAATACTCAGAATAAATTTTAAAGTAATCTAGGACTGTGCAGTGTGACATCCTCTAGTCTGCAATGTTCAAAGTTTGTAGCCGTCAAATCTCAATTTGTCTTTATGCCTATGTGTTGGTACTTTAAAGAATTCATTTACTGTCAGTTTTATTTGGGTTAGGAAGGATGATATGTTCTTTTGCTCTGTCTAATATTTAGTGCAATTGTTTTCCAGCGCAAGTCCTAGCATTTCTTCCTTCCTACTAACCAACTAAAGAATCTTAATCCACTTTATTTCTCTCTGCACAAACACCATAACACCTGACATAAACATGGATATGCTTTATATTCGACCTAATCACTAACGTTTAAGTTCAGTAGAAATGTTTTATGGGCTATGGGTATGAATTTGAATATTTGAATATGTACTCTGAACCATGATTTTTCATTCTTACTACTGCCACTTAGATAAATAGATGTGGGCTGGAAAGATGGCTCAGCCATTAAAGGCTAGGCTCACAACCATAAATATAAGATAAATAGATGCACAAAACAAAACAGATGAAACTAGAAAGCTCCTTAAAAATTGTTAACTTTAAAAATTTATGTATTCATTCATTCATTCATTCATTTGTTTATTTATATGCACTTTACATTCTTGTTGTAGCCCCCCACCTCTTTTCCCAGTCCCATCCTCTCTCCCCTTTTCCTCAAAAAAGGGGAATTCCTTTTTCCATCCATCAGAGCTCATCAGGTTCCATCAGGACTGAGTATGTCCTATTCCCCTGTGGCCTGGTAAAGCAGTCTGGCCTGAGAAAGATGGCTCAGAGGTTAAGAGAAGTGATTACTCTTCAAAAGGTCTTGAGTTCAATTCCCAACAATCACATGGTGGCTCCCCATCCATCTAAGATGAGCTTTGTTACCCTCATCTGGCGAGCATGTGTATATGCATGCAGAACACTATACATAATAAAAAAAATAATCTTTACATTGTTGCTAATTATTAATGTTTACTTTTTTAAACAAAGTTACGTGAGAATTGGGAATAATAAGTCAGTTATCCTTGGAATCACTTTCTTTTTTTTCTTTTTTTTTTCTCGATTACATATAATTTATTTTCATGAAAATTAGTTTACAATTTACAGTAAAATTATATCCAAAGTTTACTATTTAGGCAAAAACAATTTTTTCTTCAATGAAGACTGCATCATTCTTAAACCATGGTGAATAAGAAAACAGATTTATATGCATCATATATAATATAAATATTTATTATTCATCCATCAAGAAAAATAATATCAAATTATATATGATCCTTGTTTTCCCCTTTTGTCACACCCACCACCTACAGTGTAGTGACTGTCCACATTATAAGTGGTTATATATCCCTTGGAGTAATTTCCTTCCTGGAAAAAGAGTAGGCAAGAGAAGTAAAGGCACCTTCAGCAAGGATGAATTTGCATCAAAATTTCATATTGATCTGGATCTATGCTAAAGGTAAATGTATTCTCTCTCTCTCTCTTTTTTATAAACCAGTGATACTCTACAAGTTTTCTTTTTTTTATGATGGTTTCACATATTTTTTATTTTTTATTTTTTTTTATAATTTATTTATTTTTATCTCAATCACAGGTTGGGTACTTTGAATCCCAGGCGTAGCCCCCTCCCCCATTCCCTCCCACCCTCCCACTCCCTCCCTCATCTCCTTCTTTCCCGCCCCCTCCAAGTCCACCAACAGGGGAGGACCTCCTTCCCTTCCATCCAACCCCAACTTATTTATTAAACTCACATTAAATTTAATCAAAATCTAGTTAATATTTGACATATGGAAGAGAGTTTTATCATTTTTCTTGTACTGGACTATGAACATAAAAGAAGTTGTAATGTCATTACTCTTCTCTCTCTAAAAGTTGTGGTTTCATATATACTACTTCCCTCCTTTACAGCTTTTAATTGGTGTGTTTCTGTTTGTGAATGTTAGAGGGAGCACACTTAGCTGACCTCAAACTCAGTTCTTTCATTAGCTTCAGTACCTTCTACCTCCACTTCCTGAGTGATGGGTTAACTTTATGTGTCTCTACTTCTGGCTTATGTTTGTTTTCTGTTCATTTATTAAATCTCAGATATTTTAAAGTAAAATCTTTTATAGCAACTTGCCAATTGAATTTTCTTCTTTGACATCTAATATTTAAATTAAAAAAAAGACTTCATGTAATCTGGAAAGATGGGTTAGTAGTTAACAATGTACTATGTTCTTGCAGAGGACTGAGACTGAATTCTAGGACTCAAATATAATGGCTTACATCATACTGTAACTCCAGGGAATGCAAGTTTCTGTTCTGGCCTCTGCTGGCACTCACATGAATACAGTTATGCATAAAACTAAACTAAACTAAACTAAACTAAATGTGAAAGAAGACTTGATACATATAATAAAATCTCTGGTTTTTATTACTAGTACTTATATTTACTTATTAAAGGACATTATAAAATCTGGTGTACAGAGTTATTTAAAAATAATACAATATATGAAATGTTCTATTTCATATGTGGAGACAATTTTAGTAAATTACGATAATGGGCACGGTTATTCATACATGTATAATAACAGTACATTTTTTGAAATTGTTACCAAGATCATTTTTAGTATCCTAAAATAATCTTGGATTCATTTTCATTTCTAGGGAACTTCTGGAACAATATTCATTGCCTATGATTCAGTAACTTAAAGTTTTAAGGATGTGAACTGATTATAATTACAAATTACATAAACTTCTTAATATGTAATTTGGCGTAACATACTTGCACAAACATGAGTGTGTATTTGCACTTGAGTGTGTATGTCAAAAATTAGGAACCTGGAAATTTTTGTACCATATCTGACAGTTGTACTTTGGCAACAGTGCCTATGTTACCATCTGCCAATTGGAGACTGTGTCTGTCAATTAGCACTTCTACAACACTATCTGTCGACCGACAAAAGTTAACAGAAAAATAATGAAAGCTACTGTCAGGATGAAATTGGATGAGGCATCAAGTTCCTTGGAAGAACATTAAATTTACGGTATCTGCATGTCAATGGTGATAAATGCCCTTTAACTGAGTGAGGATGTGAAATCTGTCTTCTTAAGAAACTTACATTAAGTAGACTATGTACTCCAGCAGTGCCATTTCTTCTACAAAAGTCTTTTTATATTTATTCATTTATTCAGACACAATTTTAAAATAAAGCCTTAAGCCCCACAATGATAAAATCAAGATTTAAAAAAATAATTAGTACCAAAACTTATAGGTATTTAAAAAATGATTGACACTTTAGTTCTCTTACATCAATCTGACCTGTAATGAGTTGAAGTTCAATTGTTCAGAGTAAATATAATTTCTGAATACTTTTCTTTGTATCATGAGCAGATGTTTTTTAAGCTGATTTTAGAGGACCATCTCCATAATTTCCATCTTCATAACAGCACCAGATCTTTTAATGACAGGGCTCTAAACCATACACACTCCTGACTGTGTCTGCGAAGATGTGATGTCAAAAGTCCTCTAATAGCCCAGTGCTCTGCTTGCTCAGTTCTAATTATGTATTTTAGAACTTGAAAAGAAAATTTCTTGAGTTTTATAAATAAGCTTTGCCATATACCTTTCCAACATTAAGGAAATACATATAGGTATGCTATATGTGTACCAACTTATACAAACATATATAAACACATACGTATGTGCACATGACTACTTATATAGTCATATGTATGTGTGTGAATTGATACACACTCATTCCTGAATAATCATCTACAGTGGACTAGGAGAGAAAGCTAGGAAATTATTTAAAAATGAGCTAATTTCCATTCCTAGAACAACAGAGTCCATTTAGTGTTACAATCTTAGGCCTGCTTGTTATTGTGTGGGCATTTGAAATTCCCCAATAGCTCATATGCAGCATATATAAACAGTTCAATAGATAACATTTCCTCTGCTATTGTTGCTTTTCTTGATTTGTAGTGAATTTGTTTGTTTGTTTGCTTTATGTCTCCTGCGTTTATTTCTCTAATCTATAAAATAAAATAGAAACATTCTCTTTATAAAGAAAAATCCAATGTATCTACCTAGAAAATGATATGTAGTATGTAATAGTATCCCAAATTTTAAAAATAACCTCTTTTCAAAAAAATCCTATTACTCTTTAAAACTATAGCTCTACTAAGACAGTAAGAAAATGTCTCAAAATTAATACAATGCCCACTGTGTCTCACATATATTATTTTTCTAAATTAATCAAACTATTCTACTTTATAGAGATAGCTCTTTGTAGCCTAGGTCTCAACGTTTGCTGTCCTTAACTTCAGAGTGCATAGATCACAGGCGCACACCACCATGTCTTTATAGTTTATACAATTAGAGGTAGTAACAGAGCTTATAATCTCTTCTGATGTAAGGTAACTGAGCCTCTAAAATCATTGGTGAAGGAAAAGGTATAGGGACAGTCAACCCACAATTATTTTATATTACTTCGAGAATACAGGGTTAGAAAACTGTTTTACTTCATAAGGTATCAAAAACTTTTCTTTTGTGTGAAAACTCAGCATTGTCCTTACATGTACCTCTGTTTAAAATGCTATGCACATCTATATTGGAGTAATCTCAGAAGATATTCCTGTGTATGAGCAGAATACAGTGTACATTATGTAGTGCTCAAACATGGGCCAAAATGCTGCAAAGTGATTTTATCCTTGTTTACTCCGGAGAGCTTGCTAGAGCAAGAAATGACTCATTATCTGGAAGACTGGAAGGAACCAATTAGAAAGGTGGTATGAAATTGTTCGCAGTCATTAGCTGATCAATGAAACTTCCTCAACCCCAGAGGCATTCAGGTCAGCCTCAGCTCATTGATCAAGGTTGTTATGGATGATAAAACTGCCCTAAACTTCCAGCTCGACTCAAGATAACATCTGTGCAATAGCTAATGAAATGAATGCATTAGATCAAGCAAAAAGATCAATTAAAAACCTTAGTTAAGTAAGAATGCACTGCCTGATTTAGTTTAAAATTCTAGGACTGTATTGAATTCAACAATGCATATTTGGCTCATCATGGTGTTTGGATTCCTAGGACAGAAGTTTCCAGAGTGGAGTTTTTACAGTGAATTAATTAGAAGTTAATATACAGTAACAGTAAAAGGTGCTGTTATTAGGAAAACATCCTTAAGGCATGCTTATTTATTTATTTATTTATTTATTTATTTATTTATTTATTTATTTATTTTGGAATGTCTTCAGAAAGGACATTTTAAAGGCTACATTTTAAGGATTTTTATGATGGAATGAATCTTGACTTGAATTTTAGAGGTAGTCCTATCTGGAGAGCTTGCATTTATCTGAAATAAAAGGCATATATACCCATTACTTGCCATACTAAATGTAGTGTCTCAAACTGGATCAAAGGACAGTAATGTGTACATAATCTTTTCAATATTCTGGCTTCCAATGTTCAGTTTTCTGTAGCAAAGTCCCGTGATTTAGAGGCCCATTTAGGCCCATTTAGGCCCATTTAAGCCCATTTAGGTGCCCTTGTTGGCCCTGAAGATGTTAGTGGCTGATGCCAAATGTTGATATTCCTTGTGCTCGATATGTTGTGAGTGAATCAACCCTTTCTATATTATAAGAGTCTTGTTTCTTTTACCAGAGTCCATAAAATTGTTTTAGGCTAGTACTTTGGCCAAAGGTACAGTTGATAATAACTCTTATTATTGCTCTGTGTAAGAAAGAAAAAAAAAGTTTATGTTCCTCAAAAATATTTTGGTAACATTTTCAAAATGATTAATTTTCCTTTGACTTTTAGTTTGGAGAAACAGAAATCATTCAACATGTCTATACCACTTGACATGCATTTTTAAAAAAATTTTTAAATTTATTTATTTTTATATCAATCACAGGTTAGGTACTTTGCATCCCAGGCATAGCCTCCTCCCTCATTCCCTCCCACCCTCCCACTCCCTCCCTCATCTCCATCCTCCCCGTCCCCTCCAAGTCCACCAACAGGGGAGGACTTCCTCCCCTTCCATCCAACCCCAGCTCATCCTCTCTCCTCAGGGCTGGCTGCAATGTCCTCCCCTGGGATCTAGCCAGTCTGTCACTCCCCGGCTTGTATGGGGGAGGGTCAAAGAGTCAGCCATCAAGTTCAAGACTGAAACAGTCCCTGTTTCCCTCACTAGGGTTTTCAGTCCAACAATGAGCTATCATGGGCCCCATCTGAGCGGGGGTTCCAGGCCACATCCACACATGGTCCTTGATTGTAGTAACTGTCTCATACAAGATCCCTGTGCCCTGCTCAGTTTGGTCTTTGTGGAGACCTTGTTCTCCCCAAGTCTCACCAACCTCCCCCAGATCTATCATTACTTCTCGCCCTCTGCCAAAGTCTAGCTGCCTTATTTGTAATAGCCAGAACCTGGAAACAACCCAGATGTCCCTCAGTTGAGGAATGGATACAGAAATTGTGGTACTTTTACACAATGGAATACTACTCAGCAATTAAAAAGGAGGAAATCATGAAATTCGCAGGCAAATAGTGGGACCTGGAAACTATCATCCTGAGTGAGGTATCCCAAAAGCAAAAAGAAACATATGGTATATACTCACTTATATAGACCTATAGGATACGAAGGTCAAGCTGAAATCTACACACCTAGAGAGGATATACAGGAAGGAGGACCCAGGTTGGTATGATCAATGCTTGTTTGGATGAACAAATGGGATGGACATTGAGTGGAGGAGAAAACAAACAACAGGACAGGAGAATGCAAAGGAGGACCTCTAGGGGGGTCAATGTAGCGATGTATCAGAGCAGATATTAAGACTCGCGATCAAGACTTTGACATGCATTTTTAACACATCAGTTGGGAGATTTCACTGGATAGTTTCTGATAGTCCTTATGATATTTATGCATCATCAAAATACTGACTCTTCAGTCAGACAGTAGTATGTCTCTCCTAGGGAAAAATAAATTAATAGCACATGGAGTTTACAAGCCCTCCGAAATTGTGAATTCAAGACAAATTGCTGTTTGTAGAGGTATTCTAGAGCAAAATGTTATCATCATGTATGTTTCTGACATATCAAACAGGGCTCAGCTCTGAAGCTAAATGCCCATTTCCATGCCCCAGAGCACTGCACTTTAGACAGACTGTAAAATGTGTTTTGTATTTTTCGGAGAACATTTTCTTGTTCAGCCATAACTCTATTGCATCAAAGGTCAAGTGCAGGGGATCAACAATGGATCGGCTGTCTGCATTCCACCACTGTACCAGTCTGTGTATACATTTTAGGTGTTCTCTTCTGCGTCTTGAAACAGCAAAGTCACAAACATCTATCCTCCTCAAACAAATAAGGAACACACAGGGAGCTTCTCTGGACTCTGTCCCAGTCCCCCAGTCAAACCTTGAAGTCACACCCTCAGCTATTCCTGTCTCTTAAGGAGCTTATTTAGTTTTCACACTTTAAAATCAGACTCTCACCTACTAATTGCATTGTGTAGAAACTGTATTTTTTTTATGGACTGCTGTTCCAGGCTTATATTTTACGGTGATTGTAATATTTCAATTATATTTGTGGACACGTCAAAAACACCAAAATATTATACAAAGTGGCAATGGCGACTTTAAAACAGCTTTAATAATATAATTTTGATTTTCTGCACCACGGAAAAGTGTATATTTTTATATGAACATAAAAAACCTGTAATTAATTCAAGATCATGAATATTTACATTATTTAAAAAGGAAAATTTTTATGTATATATATATTCTAACAAAATATGTTTTAATGAGTCAGTATGGGTATACTGTTTGTGGCTCTAGTGATATAAAATAAATGGTTCAGAGAAAGACTTTATGTATCTAAGGCTGATCACCTTTTTTCATACATATTACAATTGGTTCCTTCATGTTCCCTCAACACCTGAGGCTACTTTCTCACATCTAGTATATCTGCTTTTGGGCCATTAATATAACTGACTTTCCACTCAACATATTGTAGAATATAGAACTAATTACTTTAGGATTCTCTTATGGTCAAGTATACTTTTAAGTTATCTTTTAGTTATTTATATATTGTTAATTTTAATTATAATTTGATGATTAAGTAAAAACAATCTATGAATCCACAAATAAAGGAGAGTAAGTAGTCTTTTGGGGACTATGTTAATTCACTCAGTATAATATTTTCTGTCCAATTACCTATAAATTTCAAGGCTTCAGGTTTTTTTAGAGTAGAATCAAATTCCATTGTAGATATGTACCACATTTTCATTATCCATTGATTCATTGAGGGAATGAGGTAACTCAAATCCAGAAGCTAAAGGCTCATTTTATTCCTTAGCTGTGGATCCTCTCTCTAAGTCTTTATACGGGAGTATACAAACTGGAGTGACCACAGAACAGGAAAGCAAAATGCAACCATAGAATGGGGAATATCAGTAGCTCTAGGGAGAAGTACAGAGGACAGAGATGCTATGAAGGAGAAGATAAAAAAAATAAAATGTTTGAATAAAGAAATTGGGAGCCAGGTTAATACAAAAAAGAAGTAGGAAGGGAGGAGGGATAAAAAAACACCAACGATGACTGATAAGCCATGGGAAATTACATTATATTTATTTAAGAGTGCAGTGTATGGGTGTGTGTATCAACATGTATATAATTTGAGTAAAATTATATTACTTGAACTATAATACTTGGTACAAGGGCCACATACTATTGTATAACGAAACTCTCAGGCTTGGGAAATCTGAATTCAAAGTTGTTATAAGGAGAATCAATGAGATAATACTGTAGGTTATTTATGTGGCCTTCGGTTGCTCCCCAGAACTTAAAAATAAGATCGAATTTCTGAAGACAAAACACACTTCAGTCATAGCATTTGGAGGAATTTGGTGATATTCCTGAAGTGGAAATTTCTGGTTTCTTTGAAGACTCAGTTGAGTCATGAGATGTTTTTTCTGGAAGCTGTCCTGTGAGAGAGCATGTCATGTTTTTCTGTGAGCTGTCTTGTGCGAAGAGGTGTGACTTTGGTCAGCAGAGAACATTTGTGGGTGGGCTATAAGGAGAGGAGATATACATAAGCCCACAGAGTGTGAGACACTGCTTTCTGGATTGACATCACTGCGCTGGTCTTTGTGTTTGAGACTTGACTTCGCAGAGAGAAAAGTTCCAGAGAACTTCTTGGGGCAATCCAAGAAGTCACATGGCTTTCACTGACTTGTCTCTATCTTCTGAATCATGCTGATTCATGTTGCTGCTTTGTGTTGGCCTTTGGAGTGGATGCTGTTTTCTGGACAATGAAGAGTGGACTCATACTAAGAAACCACTTCTAAAAGGGCCTAAAATCCCTTTACTTAATTACCTTCTTTCTCTCCTACTTCTGGTCAGTGGGTGAAACAGAGGTATAAGTGTTTAAGAACCCTAAATAAAGTAGGTGAAAAATCTAAGTCTAACCCTTTCTACCCAGAGACACCCTATCATAGCATCTGAAGGTGCTATGCAGGCTGCCAAGACATAAATTTAATCAATACATTTCCTATGAGTCCAGCAATTACAGGCATAAGAAAATATTCCTAAATATTCCATGGAGGCATATCTATCTTAAGAATAACAAACAGCCATGTAAACGAGCTTAAGGCCTACACTATAGGAGAGAATCCATGCTCGTAAACACAGCCCACTCTAAGTTTCTAGTAACATTATGAACTGTAGAGAACTCACTACTACAACTTTTGTAAACCTGAGTAAATTTTAGCTGTATTCTAGATCTTTATCTTTTTTGATATTTTTATCAGAATAAGAATTTATTTATTTTTTTATAATTTTTATTTTTATATTAATCATAAGTTATTTACTTTGTATCCCAGCCATAGCCCCTCCATCTTTCCCTCCCATTTCCACCATCCCTTCCTCTTCTCCTCCCTGCCCCTTTCCAAATCCACTGATGGGGATGCCCTCCTCCCTTTCCATCTGACCCTAGCTTATCAGGTCTCTTCAGCACTGGCTGTAATGTCATCTTCTGTGGCCTAGCAAGGCTGTTCCTCCCTTGGGGGAAGGGGTCGAAGAGCCAGCCCTTGAGTTCATGTCAGAAATAGTCTCTGTTCCCCTTATTGGGGTACCAACTTCGATACTGAGCTACCATGGGCTATATCCAAGCAGGGGTTCTAGGTTATATCCATATATGGTCCTTGGTTGGAGAAACAGTCTCATAAAAGACCCCTGTGTCCTGATATTTATCTTTATGCCTACAATTAAATGTAGCTATCACCAAAGAATTTTCTGCAAGGTATGAAGGCCAGTACAGAAATTCATGATTGGTCAAAATGCAGAAAACTACTAACTGTATGGTGTCCAAAGCAGATGTGACACAACATCTTTACCTGAGAACAAAGAAACACTGAGGAGTTGGTGTTTGTAAGAAATAGGTGACCAGGAAATCTGCTATGAGTTAGTGTCTTCTATATATGAACGAAGCTGTATCTATGAAATCTCAAAAAATAAACTTGTCTAAACAAGACTTGCATAATGACAAGATCCCCTGACATGGCAACATGGATAGGGAAAATCTCTTTTTTTTCTTTCTTCTTTTTTATTTTTTTCACAATTTATTCATTGTATATCATGATGAAGCCCACTCCCTCAACTCCCCCCAGTCTCACCTTCCCTCCCTGTCCCCCATCCCCTTCCCCTAGTTCACAGAAAGGAGGAGTTCTCCTACTTTTCCACACACCCATAATTAATCAAATCTCATCAGGACAGTCTGGATCCTCTTCCTCTGTGACCTGGTTAAAGCTGCATCACCAGGGCTAGTGATCAAAGATCAGGGACCAAGTTCATGACAGAATCAGCCCCTGTTCCCCTTACTCCTGTACATACACCACAGAGACTGAGCTGCCAATCCACTTTATCTGAGCAGGGTGTCTACGTCCACTCCATGCTTGGTCCTTGATTGGTGTGTCAGGCTCTGCAGTACACCTGGACTCAGAAAACTTTTAGCTTTGTTACTTTCCTTGTGGGATTCCTGTCCCCTCTATATCATTCTATCCATATCCCTCTTCTTTCATAAGACTCCCTGCCCTCTGCCCAAAGGTTTCCCCTGAGTCTAAGCATCTGTTGGGTAGAGCCTTCCAAAAGACCCTCTACAGTAGGCTCCCACCCTGTTTCCTCTCTTCCTTTGCATGACTCTATCCTTACAATAAAGGCTTTTTAACAATTGCTGGAAAAAGACATATCAGTCTTTTTCAGAGACAAGAACCCTGATAGGTTACCAAATGCCTAGAAGTCAGCCTTAAATATTTAAAACTAGAGGTGACACTAAGTGGGCACATAAGGTTGAATTTATAGAAACACACATATACACATATGTATATATATATATACATATATATGCAAGTGTTACTATATATAGTTAGGTGATTATAACTATTTCACATAAATAGTTTTTTTTTACTTTTTGTGTTATGTTACATTTATTCTTTTTAAAATTTTATTTATTTTTTTTATTAAATACAGTTTATTCACTTTGTATCCCAGCTGTAGTCCCCTCTCTCATCTCCTCCCATGTCCCTTTCCAAGTCCAGTGATAAGGGAGGTCTTCCCCCCACACACACACACTTCCATCTGATCCTAGTCTATCAGCTCTCTCATCAGGAGAGGCTGCATTGTCTTCCTCTGTAACCTGGTAAGGCTTCTCCCCCCTCAGGAGAAGGTGAACAAAGGGCCAGCAAAGGAGTTCATGTCAGAGACAGCCCTGAGGGATCAGTGGACTTCAGGAGGGGCATGCTTAGAGAAGAGGGAGGACTGGAGGGGTTGAGAGGGGGAGGAGGGAGGGAACTACAGGGGGCTACAAAGTGAACAAATTGCAATTAATAAAAAAAATTAAAAAGAAAGAAACAGGTGACCAGGAAATCTGCTGTGACTTAGTGTCTTCTATATATGAATGAAGCTGAACCTATAAAATCTCAAAAAATAAACTTGTCTAAACATGACTTGCATGATGACAAGATTACTTGACATGGCAACATGCATAGGGAAAAATCTTTTTTTTTCTTCTTTTTTATTTTTTCATAATGTATTCATTATATATCCTGATGAAGCCCACTCTCTCAGCTTCCCCAGTCCCACTGTCCCTCCCTCTTTCCCGCTATCCCTTTCTGCTGTTCCACTGAAATGGGGAGTTCTGCTTTTTCATATGCCCACTCCTTATCAAGTCTCATCAGGACTGTCTGTATCTTCTTCCTCTGTGGCCTGGTTTTGCTTACTAGGGCACGCACTTGGAGACTTGGCTGCCATGGGCTACAACTGTGCAGGGGTACTAGGTTATCTCCACGAATGGTCCTTGGTTAGAGTATCAGTTGCATAAAAGACCCCTTTGCCAAGATATTTTGGTTCTGTTGCTCTCTTTGTACAGCTCCTCTCTCTTCCAGGTCTTTGTATCACCCCCTTTTTTCATAAGATTCCCTGTACTCTGTCCAAAGTTTGGCTCTGAGTCTCAGCATCTGCTTTAATACACTACTGGGAAGAGCCTTTCAGAAGCCCTCCTTGGTAGGCTCCTGTCCTGTTTCCTGTTTTTCCCTCTTCCAATGTCTGTTCCTTTGTCAAGGTCTACTCTATTTTAATCAAACATGGATTTTAGTAAAATATTTGTGTTTTTTAAAATATTTAACTATTCAAAATACTAAATGAAGTAGTAAACATCTATTATATGTTATACTTTATTTGAAGTATTTCACAAAGCAATGGAAAGAACTCTCCTTTCTTAGTTCATATTTATGTCCATATCTTTTATTTTTGAGACTATAAAATATACATTTATCTCCTCCCTTTTCTTCTTCCATATTCCTGCTTTCCTACTAATTTATGGTCTTTTTTCACTAATTATTGTATGCATAGATGTATGTAAATACATATTCTTATATATAACCTACTTAATTTTTGTAATGTTACTTTTATGTATGTTTTCAGGGCTGGCTATTTGGCACTGAAAATCAATGATACAAAATTACCTACCAAATTTCTGTACAAGTTAAGACTTTCTAAAACTACATTGAATACCCTTCTCTATACTGTTACTACATCAGGTATTTACTCACCATATTTTATAATTTACTGTCTGATTTGAAATTACTTTTAATATTAAGATTTAATGCACAATTTGATGGAGTGTTAATAAACAGAGATAAACAAATCTCAGATATAAAGGTGAAGCATAAAATATGATTGGCTGTACCTCTGTGATGTGATTAAGCATTTGGATGTTAGGTTCATAGGTCCACTATTTATGGAGGTGACTGTGGCTCTATGCTTTATTTATGAGGTTAAGAAAGGGGTTAGTAGAAAGGAAATAGAGATTATCAGCAAAGAGACTGTCGCTTAGACTTAAACACACTGAAAAAGTCAAATACTTTACTATGAATAGGTCACTTCAGTTCCATGGGAAGCTTATTTTTCTAACTTCAAAATGGACACTGCATATTTTAACTGTATCTAGAGACAGTGAATTATTAAGGGAATACACCCTTTGTTTTAATTTTTACAGGTTCATATAGAGCTACCCTTGCCATCAGAGGGATAAAATAAAATTCAAAAGACTCATTTTATTAGCTAAAACCCTCACTGTATTCATTTGACATAGAGGGGCTTTTTTTTTCCAACAAAGCAAGTTAATGGAATGTCATTGAAAATATTCTGATTTAACTACATAATGGCACATCTGGGAGCCTTTGGAAATAGGCAGCTTTGTTTATATTAGGCATGAAGACATTTTAAATCCAGGCCCTTCTTTGGGGATTCATACAAGTTCTCTTTTACCGTGCCTAATAAAAGCATTTTGCTTTATTCTTTCATTTTAATTATGTGTTTTCCTTCTTTGGTTTTCTCCAGGGATTCCATTACTTTATAATATTTGATCCAATTGACATCTTGTGTGGTGTTTTATAGACAATAGGAAAATGTAGAGATTTACTTTTTATTTTGGAAAAAATAACTAGTAAGCTATCATCATCTACCAGGAGAGGAGAACATGCCACAGGCTCAAACCCCAGCAGTCAGTTGTGTACCCACAGCTCCTTTCACCATTCATTCCAAGGCCTTCTACAGAATTCCCAAGCAATCCATACTGAGAGAAAAACTGTTTGCAGGAAGATTCTTTTAGGAGAAAAAAAAATTATCTATCTATAACGAAAGCTCATTTTCAGATAGTTTTTGTTTTGCTGTTGCTTGGTGTTTTTTTTTTTTTCTGTTTGTTTCTTTGTTTTGTTTATGTTAATATTTTGGGCACTGTCTCACTTTGTGGCATTGGCTGTCCTGGAGCTAGCTATGTAGGGCAGACTAGCCTTGAGCTCACAGAAATCTATTTGCTTCTGTCTTCCTCTGGAGCATTGGGACTGAAAGTATGTGTATCATACCTGGTTAGAGTGTATCCATTTTAAGTAACTACATCTAATTAGGCATTTTTTATTGTAGATAAAGACAACCTATATCACATAAAATTTATCTGAATGTTATTTTCCTTTCAGCTCTTAAAGCAAAAACACGTGTGCACTAAATAAATGAAAAAGAATATTGAAGAAAGACTTTTTAAAAGTACAATATGTTTCAGAGTAAAATAATTGCACTTACAGAGTATGCTAATTTCTTCTCTAATTTTGCCATTGAAATTTGAATGTAGTGCTATTGGTTACTGATGCAGCCAAATAATTTGCTATAACAAATGTAGGGACATAGCTTCCTGTAGTTATTTTGAGTTGTTTACCTTTCCTGTATAAGGAGCTTTCTTGCAGGTGGAATGTTTTATTCTTGGAGAAAACTGTGACACAGCAGAATAGAACACATAAAGTTTCAAATGCTCCTCTAAAGAGAACAAAGTTCAATGGAGCCAAACACATCTGGGTTGAGGTAGTCCTGCAGAAACTGACCTTGATTGTGAGGGCTGAGATGTAGCCCATGGGCAGCTCAGTCTCCGTGTGGGTACCCTTGTAAGGGGAGCAGGAGCTGTCTCTGACAGGTCCTCAGTAGCCAGTTCTTTGATCACGTCCCCCTGGCAAGGTGGCCTAACTGAGCCACAGAGAAAGAGTATCCAGGCAGTCTTGAGGAGAACTGATAATCTATGGTCAGATAATAGGGGAGGAGGGCCTCGCCTATCAGTGGGCTATGGGAGGGACATATGGGGGAAAGAGGAAAAGGGTGGGATCAGGAGGAGAAGGGTGGGTACAGAGGGATACAAAATGAATAAGTTATAATAAATAGTAATATTAAAGAAAAAATTAAAAAGAGAACGTTTACCAAAAAGAACAACCACAAAAAAGCTCAGCCTCTGTGTTCTTGTTTTGTTTAAGAAAGAGAAATTAAGTACTTGCAGATACCTTACTTCCTTGAAGGAATAGGTTAGACTCAGAAACCAGAGCAGAGTGTAGGATTTTGCTCAGAGAGAGACAGTGGTTTTGCTTCCACCTGTGCCAAAAATTAGGGAACTCCTAGGCTTTCTTGTCAGTTGAGCAAATGTGGGTTACTAGGGTTAAAGAGAATTAAGGAATTAGTAGCAGTTAGCTGTTTAAAGGTATCGCGAAACTGCTGTTTACAGCAGTAAAAGCACACACATCTCCCCTACTTTGGAAGGTGCCTTCAGGTTGGCACACCAGTTCGGATCCTTGGTTCCCATAAGTCCTAACATTGCCCAGGGTCCACCATGATATCTGCTGCCCTTCAGATATTCTTTCAATTTCTCTGAGGACCATTCTAGAATATTCATTGCTTTCAGTGAACTGACATTTTATCCTGAACCATAAGATCCTTCCCACATAGTGAGCTGGGTAGACAAAAAAGACAAATCATATGATTTACAATAAAAATTATTTGTATTTGGAATGGTTCACTGCAGGTTTTTCACTTTAATTCTTCTCTCTTGGTTTCATGTTTAATGCATGAAATTGTGGTTAAAATGGCTCATGTTACACTTACGTTCAAATAATTTACTAATGTGTATTTTTTTAACCACAAAATCTGCATGTTTTGCAATGAAGTGTCTAATTCAGTGATTTTAAAAAATGTTCAGAGTTGTTCAAACTTCACCTAAGGCTCACATAGGCCACCCTGTCACCCTATATATCACTCTTCCATGTTGCTGATTCTTCCAGCAACCCAGGAGTCAGTCAAAATCTATCTATATGTTATCTATTTATCTATCTATCTATCTATCTATCTATCTATCTATCTATCTATCTATCTATCTATCTGTCTGTCTGTCTGTCTGTCTGTCTGTCTGTCTGTCTGTCTGTCTATCTATCTATCTATCTATCTATCTATCTATCTATCTATCTACCTTTATCAGTTTTTCTTTTCTGAATATTTTACAAAAATATCATATACTGAATTTCACATCTGATTTATTTAAGCGTCATGAGTCTAAGGTTCATTTCTGATGCAGCATCGTCAATACCTCATTGCTTTTTTAACATTTTGAGTATTAGTCTATTATGCAGATATGTCATGGTTCAGTCAACCGTCATGGAGTTGTGCACTTTTGGGTCAATATAATTCTGAGAATGGCCTGCAGACCAGTCTCTTTTCCTTACTCTCACAAGTTTTTGGTTTTTTTTTTTTTCATCTGTTAAGCAAATCTCTTTATCAACATTGCTTGATGGTGTTGTCAACCTTGAAACCCAAAGTAACTCTTAGATGGGAAGGTTAAATTGCAATAGTTATAAAAATTGTCTCCTGTTATGTGAAAGCTGATGAAAAAATGAGAAGAAATTGTGTCTTACTGCTGTAAGAAAGTTTTATGTTGCTGTGAAGAAATGCCATGACCAACTGAAACTTATGGAGAAAAGTGTTTAATTGCCTTATGCTTCCACATCACTGTTCATCACTTAAGGACATCAGGACGGAATCCAAACAGGGCATGAATCTGGAGGCACGAGCTGATGCAGAAGACATGGACAAGTGCCTCTTACTGATGCTAGTTTCCTCTTCATGACTTCCTCAGCCTGCTTTTGAATAGAACCAAGGACTACTGCTCCAGTGATGGCACCATCCAAGCAGGCTGTGCCCTTGCCCACCAAACACAAATAAAGAAAATGTCTTACAGGCTTGCCTACAGACCAATCTTACAGATACATTTTCTTAATGGTGGCTCCCTCGTTTCTGATGACTCTTGCTTGTATCAAGTATACATAGAACTAACTAGCACAAGTAGGAAAGAGAAGAGAAATTGTTCTTAAAACTGGGATCTTGATGTCATATGTAGTGATCATAATTGTTTTTATTCCACTGTTCTTCTTTGATATTTATTCAAATAATGTAACAGTTTGTTCATTTTAGCATTGTGTGTAATTTAGAAAATACTCTTGTAATTAAGGTAATCCATTTATATATTTTTAAAGATTTATTTATTATTTTTAAATTAATTTTATTTTCATTAGTTTATTCACTTTGTATGCCCCCTATACTGCCCTCCCGCATTCCCTCCCAATCCCCCCTTCTCCACCCATACCCTTCTCCCAGTCCACTGATAGAGAAGGTCTTCCTTTCCTTCCTTCTGATCCTAGTCTATCAGGTCTCATCGAAAGTGGCTGCATTTTCTTCCTCTGTGGCCTGGTAAGGCTGTCCTCCCTTTCCTCCCCGCCCCCCTCAGGGGGAGGTTGTCAAAGATCAGGCCAATCAGTTCATGTCAGAGACAGCACCTGTTCCCATTACTATGGAACCCACTTGGAAACTGAACTGCCATGGGCTACATCTGAACAGGGGATCTAGGTTATCTCCATGAATGGTCCTTGGTTGGAGTATCAATCTCAGAAAAGACCCCTGTGCCGAGAATTTTTGGTTCTATTGCTATCCTTGTGGAGTTCCTCAGGTCTTGTTATTTCCTTCTTCTTTCATAAGATTCCCTGTACTCTTACCACAGTTTGGCTATGAGTCTCAGCATCTGCCTCAATACCCTGCAGGGTAGAGTCTTTCAGAGGTCTTCTGTGGTATATTCCTGTCCTGTTCCCTGTTTTCTCCTTCTTCTGATGCCCATACTCTGTGCCTTTCTGAATGGAGATTGGGCATTTTAGTCAGAGTCCTCCTTTTTGATTGGTTTCTTTAGGTGTACAGATTTTATGTTTATCTTATATTATTTTTATACAGTGTTCCACCTACATGTATGCCTATGTGCCAGAAGAGCCCCATGTCTCATTATAGATGGCTGTGAGCCACCATGTGGTTTCTGGGAATTGAACTATGGACCTATGGAAGAACAGTGAGTGTTCTTAACCCCTTAGTCCTCTCTCCAGCACTCCCCATTATATAGTTATTATATCTTTTGTGATAACTTTGGTAGAATAGATACAATAATTTTTCAAATGAGTTTAAAAATAGCTTTAAAAAATTTATTTTTCAAAGAAAATTCCACTGAGTTTCCATTGCAATAGGTTTCCATATCACCCTCCCTTAAATGCCCCCCTCTTCCAGCCATCTCTCTCAATATTGCCTCAATCTTTCTCCCCAACCTTATCCCTCCTATTCCTCTCCCCACCCATCCCCAGTTCACTAGCAAAATCTATTCTGCCCCTGACCCCCTGGAGCTCCAATTGTCCTACCTTAAGCCCTTCTTGTAACTTAGCCTCTCTGGTTCTGTGAAAAGTGGCATAATTATCCTTTATTTAACTACCAATGCACACTTATCTGTATATACCATCTTTATCTTTAAGGGTCTGGGCTAGCTCATTCAGGTTGATTTTATTCTGTCCATTTTCTTGAAAATTTAATAATGAATTTTATTGCTCTTAAACAACTGAATAATATATCATTGTGTTCATTTACTACATTTTCTTTATCCATGCTATGAACTTAGTTCAGCAAGTATCTTATGGAGCTTTGTGGAGCATCCTTGAGGATATGTTCAAGAGTGATATAACGGCTGGGTCTTGAGGTAGATCAATTCCCAAGTTTCAGAAAAAAAGAGCATATTGATTTCCATAGTGTTTGTACAGGTTTTCATTCTTATCAGCAATGGAGGATGCTCTACAGCCTTGCCAGCATAATCTGTCACTTGCGGTTTTGATCTTAGCCATTCTGACAGGTATACTACAGAATCTCAAAAGAGTTTTGATTTGAAACACCGTGATGCCTAAGGATCTTGATCATTTCTTTAAGTGTTTCCCAGTCATTTGAGATTACTGTATTGATAATTCTCTGTTTAGATTTGTACCATATTTTTTAATTTTTATATTAATTACAGTTGATTCACTTTGTATCCCAGTTGTATCACCCTCCCTCATCCCCTCCCAAACCCACCCTCCCTTCCTCATCTCCTCTCATGCCCCTTTCTAAGTCCATTGATAGGGTAGGTCCTCCTCCCCTTCCCTCTGACTCAAGCCTTTCAGGTCTCATCAGGACTGGCTGCATTGTCCTCTGTGGCCTGGCAAGGCTACTCCTCCCTCAGGGGGGTGATAAAGAGCCAGCCACTGAGTTCATGTCAGAGACATTTCCTGTTCCCCTTACTAGAGAAGCCACTTGGATACTGAGTTGCCATGAGGTATTTCTGAGCAGGGGTTCTAGGATATATTCATGAATGGTCCTTGAAAAGACCCCTAGGCCCAGATTTATTTGGTTCTGTTGCTCTCCTTGTGGAGCTGTTGTCCTCTCCAGGTGTTACTATATCCCTCTTTTTTCATAAGATTCCCTGCACTCTGCCCAAATTTTGGCAATGAGTCTCAGCCTCTGCTTTGATACACTACTGGGAGAGTCTTTCAGGGGCCCTCTGTGATAGGCTCCTGTCCTGTTTCCTGTTTTCTCCTTCTTCCGATGTCCATCCAGTTTGTCTTTCTGAGTGAAGATTGATCATCTTACCCAGGGTCCACCTTCCTGCTTAGCTTCTTTAGGTGTACAGATTTTAGTATGTTTATCTTATATATCTAATGTCCACTTATAAGTGATTATATACTAGGTGTGTCTTTCTGCTTCTGAGATACCTCACTCAGGATGTATCCCATTTTTAATTGAAATATTTGGTTTGTAGATATCTAGTTTCTAATATATTTAAAATATTTAAAGATCTACACCTCATGTAGATATGAAGTTTATAAACTCTTTCCCAATTCTGTAGCCTGTCATTTTGTCTTTTGATGATGCTTCTTGCTTCTCAGAAGCTTTTCATTATCATGAGTTCCCATTTATGGATTGTTGATCTTAGTGACTGATAGCTCTGTTTTGTTTAGAGTTCCCCTAGTGAAGACTCTTAGCAATAGAATATGGAATATGAAGCCTGAACTGGACATTTTGTATAACCAGGCAAGTTTTCCACCAGGGAAACTGGGACACAAACCCAGTCACAAAACTTTGGACCTACAGCCTGTCCTGCCTTCAAGGTACACTGGGATAATGGTGGAACACAACTTGTGCGAATGGCCAACTAATGACTGGTCCAAATGAGGTCAACACAAATGGGATCCCATACCTGATACTGCCTGGATGACAAGGAACCAAAGGATGGACATCCCAGAGATCCAAGATAAAATCGAACACAACTGGGGAAAAATCAATGAAATGATTACTAAGTATATTGTAATATACTCATAGCTCTGTGCCCAGCCCCAATTGCCATCAGAGAGGTTTCATCAAGCAACTGATGCCAGAGACCCACAGCCAAACACTAAATAGAGCCAGGCAAATCCTGCAGGAGGGGGTTTGGGATGGATTGCAGGAACCCAAATGGTTTGAGAAGACCATGAGAACTCAGCCCACACAATCACCTAAGCATGGATTATAGGGGATCTCAGAGACTAAAGTGATAATCATGTACCCTGTACCAGTCTGAGCTTGATTCTCTGCATCTATGTTATGGTTGTGTAGCTTGGTATTCTTGTAGGACTCCTAACTGTGGGAGTGAGGGTTGTCTCTGACTCTTTTTCTTGCTTTTGGGACCCTTTTCCTCCTAGTTACTTGCTTTGTCCAACCTTTATAAAGGGTTTATGCCTAGTATTATTGTAACTTTTTGTGCCCTGTACAATTGATATTTCAGAAGTCCTGACTTTTTAGGGAGAGAGGAGAGAAGGGAGGAGGAATATACCTAAGGGAAATAAGAGGCAATTGTGTGTGTGTGTGTGTGTGTGTGTGTAGAAGGACTGGGAATAGTAAAAGGAGGGGAAATTGCAGTCAAGATATATTGTATGAGAGAAAAACAAAAAAAAATATTTTTATTGCTATATTCAATGGCCTACATTTTATTTAATTTCTGTGTTTATAGGAAACATAAGGTCCATATATTAGACAACAAGTAATATTTATCTTTATGAGTCTGGCTTATTTTGCTTATTACATTAGTCTCTGGTTATAATTATTTTTCCAACAAATAAACTAATTACATTATTTGTATTGTTTAATAAAACTGCACTGTGTATATGTATCTACTTTCTCAGTTTTTCCCTACTTACCTATGGATGGACTTCGAGGTTGACTAATAATTTGGCTCTTATAAATATTTTTGTTATAAACGTGAGCACGCAGGCATATCTTCACCATGCTTCAATTCCTTTGAGTGTGTTTCCACCTTATTCGGCAGTTGTATTTTCAGTGTCTGAGGAAGCTCCATATTGATAAGCATCACGGCTGGCTGTACCAGTTTGCATTCTTATCTATATTATGAAGAATCTGATTTTCATCACATTTCATCTTCTTTTGTCATAATAATCATTCTTACTTGTGGGAAAGGGAATCTCATTTTAGATGTGATTTGATTTTCCAAATGGTTAAGTGTATGGATCATTTTTCATATATTTATTAACAATTAATATTTCCATTTTAGAACCTTTTTTCATTTAATTTGCCCATTTATTGATTTGGGTTATATATTTTTGGGTTATATATTTTTAATATTAAGGTTCTAATACCAATTTTTAAGATGCTATCTTCAAAGTAAATTGTTTGGCATCTTTGTCAGACATCAAAAGGTTGTAAATTTGTAGGTTTATTTCTAGATTACTTTAAAGTTTTGGTAACCAAAATAACAGCACATTTTGGGCAAACTGAAGATCTTTCCCAATCATTTTGAAAGTAAGATTTTAGAAAAGTGCAACAAGTTAATTTTTGACTTTTTGATGTTAAACACTTGCTCAATACAAAAGAGAATGCTACCATTGTGATGATGATTATTAAGTTGCACAAATAGTATTAGGACAGACAATAATCCTGGGTTGTCCCTTAGCTCAGGTTAATTCTGCTTCTCTGTCTGATATAGTAAGAATTCTTAAGCTCTAGGTTTGCTTAAGGACCTCAAAATATAAGCATAAAAGTGTTGGGAAAATATGCAATAACTACAAAATCTTTCCTGTATCAAAAAAGGCAAAAAAATTAAACAACAAAAACAATGAAACAGGACAGCATAGCTCATATTTCCACAGGATTTATTTATTTATTTATTATTTATTAATAATAAATCCTATTATTGTTGTTCTTTCTTCTTCTGAATAATAAGATAAGTTTTGATCACTGTATTTTATTCACAAATATTTTGACAACATACCATTTATATCCTATAGACAATATTACTCTCTATAACTTGGTCAATTGGTTTAATAGTCATATTAAAAAAATTCATATTCATGTATAGTTGAAGTAGGGAATCTTTTTTTGTCCCATTGTCCTTTAGTCTCCAATTTCATTTATTTATATACTTTTTTTCTTCAGTAATTTTTAGGTCACTGCATACTAGTTTTATTCACCAGCAAGACTGGGTGTAACAATTCTAAATCACCACCCTGCTCTTCATCTTTTTCCTGAAATAAGGATTGATAGTCATAGAAATTACTGAGTGAAGCATCATTTCAATGCTTTTGCTGTCTGTGACAACTACAGAAATTGCAGGGTCAGAAAATTGAAAGCACTCATGAAACTCGACAAGGTATTGATGGAGGTAGAGAGTAAAATACAAAAGGCAAATAAAAAACAGGCAGATGTGAAAATAATATAAGCCATCCATGGAGGAAGAGCTTCTGAGGACTGCTTCCAATTTCACAGAAGCAACTTAATCTCCGGATCATAAACCACCAAACTACCAAGATAAATTAATAATACCATGGTCTCAGGGCATCCAGATCACAGATGTACTCAGGGGTCTTTAATACATTATGTCTTAGATAGCCAAGAAACAGCCTGAGGGATTCCATAAATCTTGCACAAGCAAGTAATCCATAGAGGTGCAATAAAGATGTCTAGCTGCTACAGGGTTAATAAGGAATTATAAGTGCCTATCCTTTGCATTTTATCTTTGTCATATACTGGGTATAATATAAAGTCTCTGGGTACTTCTGGAAATAATCATGAACTGCCATAAGCTGGATGCAAGCTTTCTACCCCAGACCTCTCTCTCTCTCTCTCTCTTATCTTATCTTACAAATGCATGATAATCTTCAACTCTGTTAGTATACCAGAAGTTCTAACTAGAGTACCCCATGCTGCTTCTGATATTCACCAAGGACACAGACTATGACATTGGCTGAATAAGTACACTAAAAAAATCATAATTTATACCACACACTCAAGAGAAAGCATAGACTTCTGAAAGTATTTTAAGTGATTTTGAAATTGAGTAATGTAACTACTTTCTCTCATATAAGGAGGGCCATCGCTCAGGTGAATGTGTTAATAGAGTGGACAATTTCATTTAACTATGCTGCTTTATATGAAAAACTAATCTAGTTATTTTTAGTGTCCTATTATACTTTCAAAGAAATATTGTAATTGAATTGCAAGCCAATGAATAAAACATAATTGAGGTGATACAGCTCCAAGGTGCATAGTCAGTCAGTACTATTTGTGTGAGCAAGTATTATACTTTCTTTAAAAGTTGTAATAATCATAACAATCAATTTTCTTATTGTTCTCAGATTCTTCTTTTAGTCCAGCAGTATCAGAAGACTGACCCATACTCACTGATCACTGAAAATAAAAGGAGCTTTGACATTTGAATTTTTGTGATGTGTTTATTGTGGTAAGTATTGTGAAATAATTAGATATAGATGAGGACAAGAAAAGATCCATATACTCCAAGAATGACCTCATTACACAGCATGCTCACAGTGAAATCTCATGAAATATAGAGCTCTTTCCATCTTCCAGTGGGTTCTTCAGTTTCTTTGGTTTCTTAAAATTTTCATCACACAAGGTTCAGTTTTTTGACTAGATATATTTCAAGATATTTTATCTGATTACTTTCTCAGTATGCTTGTCATTTGTATGTAGCAAGCAACTGATTTTGTGTGTGTCTGTATGTGTGTATATGTGTTGATTTTGTTTCCTGGTTCTTTAGTAAGTAGATTTATAAACTCTAGGAGTTCTCTGAAGGAGTATTTGTTTCTGTTTTTCTTTGTTT
This sequence comes from Pachyuromys duprasi, assembly GCA_028658305.1. Lineage (NCBI taxonomy): Eukaryota > Metazoa > Chordata > Mammalia > Rodentia > Muridae > Pachyuromys > Pachyuromys duprasi. The sequence continues at coordinate 49,607,381 of CM053765.1, read as the reverse complement.
TAATGGATAGACGCATACAATTTGCAAACAAGTGAAATTTGACTTCTTTTTTATTTGTATAACATTTTTTCTTCACTTTTCTTATTGCATAAGACTTCAGGCCTTCATGTCAGAGGAGAGAAAGTTAATAATATTTGTCCTGTTACTATTTTTCGTGAAAATATTTTATGTTTTACCTTGCTTAAGATGATGTCAGTTATGGGACTACTTTATATTAAATTTATATTATTGAAACATATTGCTCACCTTTCTAGATTACTTAGGACCTTTATCATGAAAATAATTGGATTTTATCAAAGGCATTTTTATAACAGAGATGCTCAGTGGTGTGTCCTTAAATCTATTCATGTGAATTTACATTTATTGATTTAATATGATAAACTATCCCTGCATCTCTGAGATGAAGCCACATTGCTCATGAACATGGCAAGAATCTTTTTGATATTTACTTGGACTCAGCAAAAAGGGAAAAGTTCACTGGGACTAAGATGCTGTAAAGATTGTGGTATCACAGAATGTA
>CM053765.1:49543184-49606361 GCA_028658305.1 Pachyuromys duprasi | reverse complement strand
AATGAGGGAGGAGGCTATGCCTGGGATGCAAAGTACCTAACCTGTGATTGATATAAAAATAAATAAATTTTTAAAAAAAAGAAAAAAAATTAAGTTTTCAATGATATTTAAAAGCTGTATTGGTATGTTTCCCAATGTGATACAAGAAATATGGCTCATTGTTTCAGTGAAATTGCAAGTAAGGATGCTATTATATTCTCCCATGTATCATAACTTTTTTTTTACTATTTCAGTACCCACATTTTCTACTTCTTTTAATATAAATTTATTTTTTATAGTTTGTACACTCTACATCCCAATTGTAGTGCGCTCCCTTCTCTCCTCCTAGAACCACTGTTCCTCCCTTTTCCTCTCCTATTTCCTTCACCTAGTCCAAAAAAACCAGGGCCCCTCCCATGTGATCTTAACCTATCAAGTCTCATCAGAACTTCCTGCATCCTCTTCCTCAATGGCTTGATAAGGCTTCTCTGACAGGGTGAAGTGATCAAGGAGCAGGAAACAGAGACCATGTCTGAGACAATCCCTGCTTTCCTTAGTAGGGAGCCCACATGGAGAAAGAGATGCCTACTTGCTATATCTGAGTATGGGTTCTAGGTCCTTTCCATGCATGGTCCTTGGATGGTGCATCAGTCTCTGAAGGCCCCTCTGCACCTGGATATGTTTTGCTCCTTGTGGAGCTCCTGTACCCTCTTGGTCCTTCTATCCCCCCCACTCTTCCATATGACATCCTACGCTCTGCCTAAAATTTGTCTGTGAGCCACAGTATCTGTTTCAATCCCCTGCTGGGTGGACACTTTCAGAGGAAGTAGGGTCTGGTCCTGTTCCCTCTCTTTGACCTCTTCTATTGTGTCTGCCTTTCTGAATCAGACTGAAGCATCCTCCATAAGGTCCTCCTTGTTATTCAACTTCTTTAGGTCTGCGGATTTTAGTGCATTTATCCTGTATTATATGGATAACATTTGCTTCTAAGTGTGTACCATGTGTACCTTTCCAGTCTGTGTTACCTCATCTAGGATGAGATGATATTTTCTAGTTCCATCAATTTGTATGTAAATTTCATGATTTCCTGGTTTTTCATAGATAATTAGTATTCCATTGTGTAAAAGTACCACACTTTCTTTATTTATCCTTCTGTTGAAGGACATATGTGTCATTTCCAGATTGAGGTTATTACAAATAAGCTGCTTTGAACATAGTGGAGCAAATGTCCTTGTATGGTGGAGCATCTTTTGGTTATATGCCCAGGAGTGATGTAGCTGGGTCTTGAGGAAGCACTATTTGCTATTTTCTAAGAAAGGGCCAGATTGATTTTCAGAGTGGTTGTACAAGTTTGCACTCCCACCTGCAATGAAAATGTATTTTTCTTTCTCCGCATCCTCTCCAGCATGTGCTGTCACTTGAGATTTTTTTATTTTTGTCATTATGATGGGTGTAAGATAAAATCTCAGTCATTTGTATTTGCATTTCCCTGATGACTAAGGACATTGAACATTTCTTTAAGTTTTTTCTGTCATTCAAGATTCCTTTGTTGAGAACTTTTTGCTTAGCTCTGTATTCATCTTTTAATTGGATTATTTGGGTCGTTGGTATTTAATTTCCTGGTACCAGGGAGGAGGCTCCAGATTTCCCACTCTTACAGAAACTTTATTTACTAAGGTTCAAATGTTTCATTGTTTCCATAGAAGAATTTTTTATTTAGTATAAATTAAACTTCAAATTCCTGTTTAAGAAATCTGAAAGGCTTAATGTAGTTTTCAAATATCAACCATATTATGAGGGCTCTTTTGATTCAAACCCAAATTCTTAGCATCCAAAACAAATAAGATTGTTCCTACTAAGGAAAAGAGAATATTAACTGGGTCTAACTATTTCACACAAGCTTCAGAATTAAACTGGTTAGGAAAAAATAGAATTAATAGATGGTAACATGTTTCAAATACATTGATATTAAAGAAAATATTCTACAGAGTACAAATAAGTGGAGACATGGGAAAGCGTGTTGTCAGTCTAGCTACAGACTACGTTGTTTCATTGCTTAAAATACGCTTACATCTGCAAGCCCTATTGTGACCTTGATTATAATACCTTTAGGTATTAAACTCCTATTTTTTCACAGGTAAACATACTGAAGACAAGAAAAAGAAAATCAGGTCTGGATTGCAATGGTTGATCCACTTGATAGTATCCATACATTCCTTAATGGCTTTTCACACTATTTTTCTGTTCTAAAAACTCCTTTTTTCTTGGCCCCATCTTTGTGAAACTTGAAATGAGCCTTCCTCACATCATGGGACATAAACAAAATGTGACACGTAATGAACCAAGTAAACTGTAAACTAAAATTCACAGGGGAAAAAAAGCCATACTTCTGTCAAAGATTCTGAAAAACATTTGACTGAACTTGATGGCTGTGAAGAACTGAACACAGTTGAACCACCTTGACCTAAGATACTGTGCCTACCACAGAGGGCCTCTGCAAGGCTCTACCCTGCAGGGTATCAAAGCAGATGCTGAGATTTATGGCCAACCTTTAGGCAGAGTGCAGAGAAACTTATGAAAGAAGGGGGAGATAGTAAGACCTGGAGAGGACAGGAGCTCCACAAGGAGAACAACAGAACCAAAAAATCTGAGCACAGGTTCCTTTTCTGAGACTGATACTCCAAAAAAGGACCATGCATGGAAATAACCTAGAACCCCTATAGCCTCTGCACAGATGTAGCCCATGGCAGCTCAGTCTTCAAGTGGGTTCCCTAGTACTGGAAACAGGGACTATCTCTGACTTGTACTCAGTGGCTGGCTCTTTTATCACCTCCCCTGATGGGGGAACAGCCTTACCAGGCCACAGAGGAAAACAATGCAGCCAATCCTGATGAGACATGATAAGCTAGGGTCAGAAGGAAGGGGAGAAGGACCTCCTCTATCAGTGGACTTGGTGAGGAGATGAGGGAGGAAGGGTGTGATTGGGAGGGAATGAGGGATGGAGCTATAGTAGGGATACAAAGTGAATAAACTGTAATTTATAAAAATAGAAATAAATTTTTAAAAAGTGAAAAAATAAATAAAAAATAAAATAAAATAAAATATCTGTTATCCAATAAAGGAAAAAAAACGTTTTGGTTGAAGCAACATATATTGAAAAATTGTCATTAAAAAAGTATTAGATATTACAACTTATACACATATGTGTGTAGACAAAGAGAAAGGAGTGAGGAGAGAATGTGTGATATAGTGAATAAGTTAATTTCTTTGAAATTGCCTCATTTATATGTATATAATATAATTAAAACATTTTACTTCAAACGCATAACAAAATATATTTAATCTGAAATGAATGTAATGACTTTGACAAAGCCTGAATATTTAAAGGATCAGTTTAGCTATATGAACAAAATTTGATGTTCTTACAGAAATGTTAGATTTTTTTCAATCCAGTGGAATTATAATTCATATGGAAAAATGTACAGATATTTCTACTACAGAAAAAGAAGCTATAAATTTTTGCTTGAAAGTCTCATTCCCCTAAGGTTTAGTAGACTAAAACTAAAAAGTAATCTACATAGCTAAGAAAATTTGCTGTATAAGTAAAAATAGGGCATATCCATGTGCATTGTATATAAGAATGAGAAACTCATTACATTTAACTAGATTATTTTCTGTTGAAGAAAATGAGATAACCAGAGTAAACTAATCACTGGGAAATATGCTAGTTAATAATTTATATGTCAAGAATATTCTGAAAATGTTCTCAAAAGTATTCTTCTGAGTTCTTATTGAAACAGTTTTTGATGTATAATCCTAATTAATCAAATAATGGTGAAAACAAAATTTCCTAGAAAATTATACACCCTTAGTTTAATTATTTTGTAATAAAGTTGATGCAATGTATAAAATGATTTTATTTTCTATAAGATATTCAATATACTCAATCTTAATGTTTTAGAGAATCCCAAAATTATAGTGATAATAATGATGGACAGCAAGTCAGCTTCCAAATGTCACAGCAAATGAATATACCATTTATACCTATGGTTACATGAGTGCTCAAAGTGGAAAAATCAATATGAAAGGCCATGAAGTTACTCAAGACATAAAAACACTTCCTGGGAAAGCTTAATGACCTGAGTTGCATCCTTTCAACAGTGAAAGGCAATAACTAACTCCTAAAATTGGTGCTCTAACCTTCATATGTGTACTGTGGCATATATGCCCACACTAACACATACATTACATTTAATAATAGTAAGTAACATGTGGTAAAATAAAATGTACACATAAAAACTAAAAGTAGAAATAATCCTAATGCCCATCTTCTGACCGAATGTTTAATGGATATATGAGGGTGGTGTGTTTTTTTTAATATTTATTTTCATATTAATTACAGTTTATTCACTTGGTATCAGAGCTGTAGCCCCCTCTCTCATTCCCTCCCAATACCACCCTCCCTCACTCATCATCTACCATGCCCCTCTCCAAGTCCACTGATACGGGGCTCTGATCCTAGTCTATCAGGTCTCATCAGGAGTGGCTGCATTGTCTTCCTCTGTGGCCTGGTAAGGCTGCTCCCACATTAGTGGGGCGATGATCAAAGAGCCAGACACTGAGTTCATGTCAGAGACAGTCCCTGTTCCCATTACTATGGAACCCACTTGGAGATTGAGTTTCCATGAGCTACATCTGTGCAGGGGTTCTTGGGGTTCTAATTTATCTCCATGAATTATTCTTGGTTGAAGTATCAGTCTCAGAAAGGACCCTTGTGCCCAGAATTTTTTGATCTGTTGTTCTCCTTGGGGAACTCCTGTCCCCTACAGGTCTTTCTGTCTCTCCTATAATTCATAATTTTCCCTGCACTCTGCCTAAAGTTTGGCTATGAGTCTCAGCATCTGCTTTGATACCCTGAAGGGTAGAGTCTTTCATAGTCCCTCTGTGGTAGGCTACTGTCCTATTCCCTGTTTTCTTCCTCTTCTGATGTCTGTTCCTTTTGCCTTTCTGAATAAGGATTGATCATCTTACCCAGGGTTCTCTTCCTTGCTTACCTTCTTTAGGTATACAGATTTTAGTATGTTTATCCTGTATTATATGTCAATGTCCACTTATAAGTGAGTATATACCACGTGTGATTTCTGCATCTGGGATACCTCACTTAGTATTATCTTTTCTAGTTCCCACCATTTGCCCACAAATTTCATTATTTCCTTGTTTTTAATTGCTGAATGGTATTCCGTTGTGTAGATGTACCACAATTTCTGTATCCATTCCTCAGTTGAGGGGCATCTGGCTTGTTTCCAGGTTCTAGTTGTTACAAATAAAGGTGGTACAACCTTTTTCAATTTTATGAAACTGGGCATTAAGTTTTGTGTTAACAAAACTGTTGTTTCTCTCTAACAGGGTCTTCAGTATCCTTCAAATTGTTACTATTAAAGCTGACTATGGAAAATACTAATAAAGAAGGTTGCAATGTGTCTTCCTAAAAAGAAGAAGATAGAGAAAGTTCATGGTGCTCAAGCAGAAATAAGAGAGCAAACAGCAGGATTCATGGCAAGAACTGAGTAGAACAAAAGCACACAAACAGAAAACTGGAAAAGAATTAGTATCTTTGAAATTAAATATTATTTTTATTTATTTATTTATTACAATTTATTTACTTTGTATTACCACTGTAGTCCCTCCTTTATCTCATCCTGATCCCACCCACTCTCCCTCTTCTCCTTGTCTGCTCTTTCCCTAGTACCCTGATAGGGGAGGACTCCCTCCCATTATTTTTTAAATTTAATTTTAATTTTTATATTATTTACAGTTGATTCACTTTGTGCTCCAGCTCTAGCCCTTCCCTCATACCCTCCCAAACCCACCCTTCCTCCCTCATGTCCTCTCATGCCCCTCTCCAAGTTCAGTGACAGAGGAGGTCCTCTTCTCCTTCCATCTGACCCTAGCCTATCAGGTCTCATCAGGACTGGCTGCATTGTTAAAATAATTTTTAAGGAACAAACTTCCTCCAACAAGGCCTCACCTCCTACATTCTGTGAACAGCAACAGAAACTGGAGAAATATTGAAATATATAAGGATATAGAGGACACTATCATTCAAATCACTGTTGCTTTATACTTTGAGATAAAGGCTGATGGAAATTTTTTTTGTTTTTTTAAATTTATTTATTTTTATATCAATCACAGGTTAGGTACTTTGCATCCCAGGCATAGCCCCCTCCCTCATTCCCTTACACCCTTCCCATCCCTCCCTCTTCTCCTCCCCACCCCCTCCAAGTCCACCAACAGGGGAGAACCTCCTCCCCTTCCATCCAACCCCAGCTCATCTTGTCTCCTCAGGGCTGGCTGCAATGTCCTCCCCTGGGATCTAGCCAGGCTGTTACTTCCTGAAGACCCAAGTAAGGGAAACAGGGACTATTTCAGTCATGATCTTGATGGCTGACTCTTTGACTCTCCCCCATACATGCCAGGCTGATGGAAATTTAACATTACATATTTGCTTTTATTTATATTTATTTCTTCTTATAAAAGAATATTGTTTGTGTGAAAATTAAATCAGAATAGTATTTTATTAAAAATAAGTTCTTAATATACTCTGCCCTTACAGAGCTAGAAAAATTAGAATATGTATTTTTATCTTTGAGATTATAATCATACCATTTCTCCTTCTCCTTTCCTCCCTAAGTCTTTTCACATACCTCATTTTGCTCCAAATTCATGGAACATTTTTCATTGATTATTATTACACGCACACATATACATATATATATATGTACAGAAACATATATATATATATATATATATATATATATATATATATATATATATATATATATGTGTGTGTGTGTATGTGTGGCTTAAACAGCAAGACACTGTCCCAGCATTGAGAAAGGGTAGTTGACATGACCTTCCTCTCCTAGGAAAGGAGCTATCTGTAACTAATTATCTATAATTATTTTTAATTAATTCTCTCCAATTGAGTCTCACTAGGTATATTAACCATCATAATTCAGGTTAGCTCATTCCAAGAGTAGTTGGCTAACTACTCACTCATATTTTTGCACATTTTTCTGTCATTTAGTTTTGTATGGACGTATAGTTTTTTCTTAATTTTCTTCTGCTTGTATATTTTGAACTCTTTATTCATGTTTTGTGAGCCATTTTTGAGCAAATAACTTGATTTTATTTATTTTGTTTTCTTTTTTAAAGACTGAGAAATAAAGAACAAAAAGTAGGATGGATATGTAAATTTGGAAGATCTTAGAGAGACTAAATGAGAAATGTGGATAATATGTATTTGTAAAAAAAAATAATTTCAATGAGACCAAGAGCCAGTTCCTTTAGAAAAATCAACAAGATAGACAAACTCTTAGCCAAACTAACTAAAAGGCAGAGAGAAAATATAAAAATCAACAAATTCATAAACAAAAAGTTGGACATAAAAATAGACACTGGGGAAATCCAAACAATCATTAGGTCTTACTACAAAAGCATATATGCCAAAAAATTTTAAAATATAAATGAAATGAATAATTTTCTTGAAAGATTCCACTTACCAAAATTAAATCAAGATCAGGCAAATACATTAGATAGTCCTGTATACCCCAATTAAATAGCAGCAGCAAAAGTCTCCCTTTCAAAAAAAAAAAAAGGCAATGATCAGCTGGTTTCAGCACAGATTTCTACCAGGACTTCAAAGAAGTGTTAACTCCAATTATCTTCAAATTATCCACAAAAGAGAAATAGAAAGAACATTACCAAACTCATTCTATGAAGCGTTCTATCATAGTCATCTTGATACCTAAACCACACAAAGACTCACCAAAAAAGAGAACTTCAGAATTATCTCTCTTATGAAAATTGATGCAAAAATACTCAATAAAATACTTGCAAACTGAATTCAAGAGCACATAAAAGATATCATCTACCATGACCAAGTAGGCTTCATCCCAGGCATGCAGGGGTGGTTCAATATACAGAAATCCATTAATGTAATCTACCATATAAACAAACAGAAGGAGAAAAACGACATAATCATCCCCTTAGATTCCAAAAATGCATTTGACAAATCTGACACCCATTCATGTTTAAAGTTTGGAGAGATCAGAAATACAAGTTACATACGTAAACACAGTAAAGTCAATATAAAGAAAGCCTATGGCCAACATCCAACTAAACTAAGAAAAACTTAAATCAATCCCATTGCAATAGGGGACAAGGCAATGCTGCCCACTCTCTCCGTATATATTCAACCTAGTACTTGAAGTCCTAGTTAGATCAATAAGAAAACTAAAGGAGAATCAGCCTCAGACAAGCTCCTGTGCCCAGATATATTTGGTCCTTGTGGAGCTCCTTTTCTCTCCAAGTCTTAATAACACTCTCTTCTTTTATATGATTCCCTACACTCCAAGTATAGATATAAAGTCGAACACCTGCTCAGATGTAGCCCATAGCAGCTCAGTACCCAAATGGGTACCCTAGAAAAGGGAACAGGGACTGTCTCTGGCATGAACTCTGTGGCTAGCTCTTTGACCTCCCTACCCCCCATGGGAGGAGCAGCCTAGCTAGGCCACAGAGGAGGACATTTCAGCCAGTCCTAGTGAGACCTGATATGCTAGGGTCAGATGGAAGGCAAGGAGGACCTCCCCTGTCAGTGGACTTAGAAAGGGACAGGGAGGATATGAGGGACGGTGGGATTGGAAAGGATTGAGGGAGGAGGCTACAGCTGGGATACAAAGTAAATAAACTGTACTTAATAAAAAATAAACTTTTAATAAAAATAACACTAAAGGAGATCAAGGGGATAGAAATCAGAAAGGAAGAGGTCAAAGTATCACAATTTGAGGATATATGACAGTATACATGAGAGTCCCCAAAAATTTGACCTGAGAGCTCGTACAGTTGATAAACAACTTGAGCCAAGGGGTTGGATACAAAATTAACTCAAAAAAAAAAATGAGTAGCCCGACTATATATAAAAGAAAAAAAGGGCAAATAAAGAAATCAGGGAAACTACTACTTTCAAAATAGCCACTAATAACATAAAGTACCTTGGTGTGATTCTAGCTAAGCATGTGAAAGACCTGATCAAAGAAATATTCAAGTCTTTGAAGAAAGAAATGGAAGAAGATATCAGAAGATGTAAAGCTCTCCCATGCTCGTGGATTCGTAGGAGTAGCATAGGGAAAATGTCCATCCTGCCAAAAGCATTCTACAGATTTAATGCAATTCCCATAAAAATACCAACACAATTCTTTATAGAATTTGAAAGAAAAATTCTCAATTTCATATTGAAAAACAACCCCCCCCCCCCAGAATTGCAAAAACAAGCCTGAACAACAGAATATCTGGAGGTATCTCCATCCATGAGCTTAAGCTGTACTACAGAGCTATAGTAATAAAAACTGCATGGTACTGTCATAGAAACAGAATGGAATCATATAGAAGACCCAGGAATAAACCCACATACCTATGGATACTTCGTATTTGACAAAGATGTCAAAACCATACAATGGAAAAAAGACAGCATTTTAAATAAATGGTGCTGGCCTAACTGCATATTTGTATGTAGAAAAATGCAAACAGATCAATATTTATCACCCTGCACAAAACTAAAGTCCAAGTGGATCAAAGACCTCAACATAAAACCAGACACAGTAAACCTGTTGGAAGAAAAAGTGGGGAAGAGCCTTGAACTCATTGGCACCAGTGACAACTTCCTGAACAGAACAACAATAGCACAACAGAGACTCTAAGATCAAAAGTCAATAAAATGGGACCTCATGAAACAAAAAAGCTTCTGTAAAGCAAAGACACTGTCATCAGGACAAAATGACAGCCTACATCCTGGGAAAGGATCTTCACCAACCCTATATCTGATGGAGGGCAAATATCTAGAATTTATAAAGAATAGGAATGAAGCCTACCACAGAGGGCATCTGAAAGATTCTACCCAGCAAGATATCAAAACAGATGCTCCGAAACATAGCCAAACTTTGGGGAGAGTGCAAGGAATCCTATGAAAGATTGGGGAGATAGAAAGAACTGGAGAGGACAGGAGCTCCACAAGAAGGGTAACAAAACCAAAAATTCTGAGCACATTTTTTTTTTCTGAGACTGATACTCCAACCAAGTACCATGCTTGGAGATAATCTAGAACCCCTGCACATATGTAGTGCATGACAGCTCAGTCTCCAAGTGGGTTCCCCAGTAATGGAAACAAGGACTGTCTCTGACATGACTCAGTGGCTGGTTCTTTGATCATCTCCTCTCTAAGGGGGAACAACTATACTAGGCCACAGAGGAGGCCAATGTAGCCAGTCTTGATGAGACCTGATAAGCTAGGGTCAGATGGAAGGGGAGGAGGACCTCCCTATCAGTGGACTTGAGGAGTGGCATGGGAGGAGATGAGAAAGGGAAGGTAGGATTGGGAGGAGACAAGGGAGTGGGCTACAGCTGGGATACAAATTGATTAAACTGTAATTCATTAAAAATATATAAACTATTTTTTCATTCAAAATTTGATATTTCTGTATTTACACTAATTTTTGAATTTTACTTAAATGTACTACTTTCCCCCTTTAATTTTAAATATTTTATTTATAAATATCCAAAATATTTTAAGTACATGGTTTCATTAATCTTAAACATGTGTAAAAATATAAGTAAAAGATGAATAAATTCCTGAATGCACTGCTTTCAATGAAATCTTTGAAATATTTTCAGTTATATTTTTGGATACATAATCAAGTCTTTACATGCATTATGATTCAATTTCATAACATTAAGCTCATTATGTAAACACAGATCCATCTAAATTTTGCCTTCAATTCTAATTAACACCTCTTAAAAGTCTATCAAATATGTTCTCATTCAGGTCATTAATCTAAAACTGTGAATAGGTTAGGACACAGAAGAAACCCTTTCAAATAATTAATACTCTTCTTAAACACTGGAAGTCAGTCCTTAATTAACTTCTTCTAGTGCAACTCATTGGATGAACTACGAATTTATGTAATTGCATTGGCATAAAATTCATATCCTTTGAACTTAGCAGTAAAATTGTGACAAGAGAATTTATATTTTAAAACGTATATCCACAGAAACACCTTTGAGATCTTTAAATTTTAACACTAAATATTACAGACCACTGGGAAACAAAAAGAATTTTAGTTTGCAAGTGACATAAAATGTATGTTTCTATCAAAATTTTCTTAATTTATGCTTCTTTTTTGAAAAAAAATGTGTTTATGCTTATTTTATAAGCATGAGTGATTTGTCTGCACATATGTAAATGCATTAAGCATAGCTGCTTTTAGAGGGGCCAGACAACGGCACTGATCTTCTGGAGCTTGAGTAATGGGATGGTTGTAGCCTGCCACGTGGGCATTAGAAGCTGAAGCAGGATATGGATTTTGTAGCTTGATTAAAATATATTTATAGAACAGTATGTACACATCTATACATTTATATTTGTATATGTTCATACATTACTGTTTTAGATGATAAGGTGGGTAATGAAAAAGAAAAGCAGTCAAGAGTTAGAGAAAAAGATAAAGAAGATGTAGCATGAAAGATTTGAAAAGAATAATACTTATGAATATCTACAAACTAGATGAACAGTAATAGACTAGTATGAATAGTTCATTTTGTTAACATTTCATTTATTAAAATTTTTATAAATTGTTGCCAAACTGAATCCTATTTGCAAATCTGGATTACTGAAATATAATTAATATAAATGGAACATTTTAAAGTTATGATGGTTCAATTTTTTATGTATAAAAGAAATACATATGTATGTGAAAGTAGATCGTAAGCTATATAGAGGAACATAATACACTAATTAAAGGAATATGCATGATATTCAATGTCTATAAACATGTCCTGTGTAATACAGTACAATGAATACATGCACTGATATATTTAAAAGTGAAAGCCAATAAAAAGCATTTTAACCTGATATAAGTTTGAAAATCTGAATATTGAAGTAAATTTTGAGTAATAACTTTGTTTTACATATGCTAAGACAAGTAGTCTGTCATAAAAACACAAAATTGACTAAGGACTATCTCCTCTTCTGGAACCAAGTAATGCATTTATGAGTATACTTGTACTGGTAATTGAATACAACTAGACACCAAATTTATTTTGTGAATATATCAACAAAAATAAGAACAACATTTCTACCTATTGAATTTATATACTATGGTAGTAGAAAATTTATAAGCAAATAAGATGTATAACATTGTGGATGTTGTACACAATGTTAGATAGCAGTTGTTATTGTACTATACACAGCTCTATTTACTGGCTAGAGAATGGAGTAATTAAATCAAAAGAAAAAAAAAAAGCTCTGACTAAGAAAAATAATGACTAGTTTTTAAACAGTATCACTACACCTTGTGGCCTAGAAAAAGGATTTTAAAAGAGGTGTTTAAGGATGGGAGCACAAAGGAGTATGATAGAATGGAAAAGATTTCTGCAACCCTGATTGTGAAAGTTGAGGTGGCTTAAAGACTGTTCATGTTCACTATGGGTTCCTGGAGGCTAAGCAATGATCCAAATGCCAGAAAAGATCATGATTTTCCTAGAGCATGCTTTGTGGTAGAGCACCATGAAATAAAGCATATGACACATAAAGTGTCCCCATACAAGAACAGAGGCAGTGCACGTGAAGAGAAACATTAAGTACATAGGCATATTGGTATATATTAGTGAGAGTTTACAGATTCTTTCTTAGTTTTAATATCCAATGACTCTGAAAATAGTCTTAAGTTAATAACATGAAACCAAAAGTAGAATTGAAGATTTGAGGGGAAAAAACCTGTATGATTTTGATTTCTAAAATATATTATGTTTGTATGAGCTAAAGACAATAGTCAAATTTCCATGTATGAAAAGGAATTATTTCATAGTGTTAGTTAGGAATTGTACGAGGAAGACATAGAGAGTGGTGCAGAGAGAATGAAAACCCAAACATGACTTACTTAAGCTACCTCACTTAAGAGGTAGAGGTAGATGGAATAATTAGTCCTTTAAGAAGATAGTGTGTTCTTTCATCCAAGAATTTTCACCCTGTGTGCATTAGTTTTCATGCTGTGGACCACAACCTCCTGTAGTTTGTAAGCTGGCCAACTTTTTAAAAAATATATTAAAAAAAAAGCATGTCATTTTTTCCTTTCTATCTCCTTCTAAACATGTTTTCCCTCAAAATAACCAAAGTCTCTCAAAAATTCCAAAATCTCTAAAACTATGTGCTCTTGTAAATTTAAAACGGAGTTAAATACTTATAATTACAAGTGGAAGAAACAGGATACAATTACATGCTGAACAGAAAAAAAAAAAAAAAAACAAACAGAACTAAACAGTGGATGAAGTTCAGTGCTTTCTATCTGGGATCCACACATGATCTTCCAAAAGGCCTTTTAAGCAGAATGTCTCTGACTTTGCCACCCATAACACAGAGTTTGTCATGAATCAGGCCAGGTCCATTCCATAGCCACAGCTGCTTCTGTCCTTGGTGTTCATCTATGGTACTATTGAGTTTTCCACCGAAACCTGGCTACATGCTATCAGTTGCCTCACCAGGGTCAGGGACTCTGATCCTGCTGCATGTTGTAATGACTCAAGTTCCCTCAATGACTCTTTCAATCAATCCTGGAGCTTCTAATTCAAGTGAAGCCACACAGTTACCAGTGGTTGGCTAGCCTCTTATGATGCCAAACCTCTTCTGGTCTCCATGACTCCTCCATGCCAGAACCACCTGGGAAACTCTTACACATTACCAAACTTGGTACCAGCTCAAGATATAGTTTTGGTCCCCTGTGAACCACAGCTTCATATGCCAATATGTGAACATGCTACCCAGATTTTATTTCAAAAATGCTAGTCAACTCTTACACACAAGTCTTCAGGCTTAGCTGGCTAGTATGATAATCTCAGAAAAGTAAAGATTTCATTTTAGTGGTCCTGATCTCTTGTTAATCACATCCTATTCTTCAGCTCCTGCTGATCAGAATGAAGCACAGATTCTTAATTTTAAAAGTCATATAAATGGCCCAATAATTTCTCTCTGAAACTTTAAAAGTCAGGACTCCATCATTTGCATCTCTTTTTGAATTCTCTTTTCAAACCCTGGACATCAGCTCATTAAGTTCTTATTACTCCATGGGTTTTCTGAGCCAGTGTTCCCAGACACTTCTAACATATTTCCTAGAAAAGCATGGTCATTTCTGTAAGGGTTGGTAGCAGTATATGGTTTAGTTAGATTTCTATTGGTGTGATTAAAACGCTGACCAAAACCAATCTGAGGAGGAAAGGTTTTGCTTAACTTTACAATGCATGGTCACAGTTCATCTTTGGAAGAAGTCAGTGTAGGAGCTCAATGGAAAAGCCTGGAGTGATTAGCTAAACAGAAGCCCTAGAGGTCTTCTTTCCGGCTGGTTGCCTTCATAACTTACTCAGCCTGCCTTCTTAATACAGCTCATGGCTATTCCCAGGGTTGGCATCACTCATAGTGGGCTAGGCTCTCCTACATTCATTATTAATCAAGAAAATCCCCTATAGGTTTGCCTAGAGGCTACCCCAGTCAGGGAATTTTCTAAATAAAGATTCCCATTTCTCTAATGACAATAGCTTGTCTGAAGTAGACAAAATACCAACTATTATACATGTCTAGTTACACATTCCACACCAAGTTTAAAGCAACGTTCTAGCAACTAATGCTGGAAAAACAATACTTGGGTGAGTGGGTGAAAGACTGCATTAACATAGGAATGCCTGAGAATGCATTCACTTAGACACCAAGCAGCATGCTAACTATAAAAAGACAGATGGATTTTAAACTATGCTAAATATGTTATATATTCATTATGTAAGAGATAAATAAATTATTGCGATAGCTGTAAAAGTTTTGCTAAAATTATACCCCAGTGATGCTTTCATGATTATTTTAGTGAAGGGAAACCTAAAGAAAGGTTTACAAACAGGTGCTCATATATCTATATTTCTAATATATGTGAAATGGAACACAGTTATAATATAGATCACTATATATTTCTAACAAACATTGTATTTGATAGATATTGTGTCAAGAAAGGTATTCTATGGTACTTAGCTGTAGCAAAGTACAGGAATTTCTCACCTTGTAGAGATAAGCACTCTAAGAGCTCAGCTGCGAGATTTTTAATGATTTTAATTTGAATGTGCTATAGCTGAAATAAAGATTCTGAGTTGTATTTAGCAATGAATTCTTTGTGGTGTGGTCATTAATCAGACTTGAATATATATGTGTATATATATATATACATATACATATACAAACATGCATACATAAATACATACATACATATATGATAGAATGTCTACCAATGTCTTTTCTGTTTATGTGAAGAATTATTTTTTCTAATGTTACAGCCAGAAAAGGGTTTTCAAACATTTATATTTCTGGCTGCATTATACTTGCCCTTAATTGTGATAATAAGCATCTCGCTGTTAACATGAGTTCCGAATTTATCACTCCCATCAACATATTCATCACTACTGGTTGTTGATTCAGGTTTTTCATTAGATTTAAATAACTGTCTTGAAGCTTCAGTAGTATTAGATTATAAAAACAGAAACAGAATGATCAGAAATCATATAGAAGCATATTAGCATTTAAACAGAGTGATGAACAGAGCACATTTGTTTCTTTCCTGTTCTGAGAAGGGAGAAGGGACTTATTTTCCAAACTTGCTGCATCTCTTTGCCATCAATTTAATACAATTATTTAATATAAAATTTTTGACCTGTGTTATAATGATGCAACATAGATTTTTGACAATCACTTGCCATCATAGAGCTATCTTGCAAGGGGATGCAAATTATGGTGGTAATTAAACAAGTTTATATAGAAGACCTCTCCTATAACATAATCTTGTGAACTGTGTAGTGATCAGTAAAGAGAAGTATTATGTTATACCACAAAACTCATGGAACATTGCTTCTATTATCTTGTACATAAAAATTAAAACATACTAGTTTCAACCTGAAATAAAATGTTACATTGATAATGCCTACCTATGATCATATTTCTATGTAATATATGAGGTTTTTTCCAATGCCTGTCAAACATGTAGAGTGAAATGAATAAATCCTGTGTAACTATATATATATATATATATATATATGTTAATAATTAATGAAATAATAGCTATGTTTAATCTAGAAAATAGAGCAAATTTTGTATCCCTCAGCTTTACTATAACAGTTACTGATACCTTGGTACCAGGAATGTTGTGTGATAAAACTAGTCCTGGGGAAATTCAATACACATATCTACTCACTCCAGATAGGGATCCAATAATGGATCAAATTACAGGTATAACAATAGTCCACCTTGGTGAATCAATGGACTTTATTAAGGTTAGTTACAGAAATATGGGCAAGCAGTTACTTATAGGAGTAGAAATGACCCAAAGACAACTGTATCACCAAAGACCAGCCCAGCATGGGTGACAGCTCACAAGATCTCACCTCACACTCTGCAGGCAATTCAATAGGTTGAAGAGTTTCATTTCCAAGTGACTCAGTTTGTCTAATTCTTTTTCAGGGAGATCTGCTGGTTTCAGTTACTTCCAGACAGCTGGTTATAACCTCAGCCTAGCTCATCTCAACTTTGAATTCAGATATGGAAAAAGGAAATAAAGGAAAAGAAAAAGATGCATGTATTTTACAGTTGATTTTTACCAAGTGTTTGCCTAAAATTCATATGCAATATAAAAAGCTCATTCTTTTCTGGGATAATTGTCTGAGAGTCTGTGAGAGCTCTGTGGTTGGTTGAGGCTTACTTTTCTGTTATCTAGGTAAATTCACAAGACAGTAAGTTCTCAGGAGAATATCACATGAATTCAAGACACGCAATTTTTGAAGCTGTTTAGTTCTAATGTCAATCGGCTTGTGCAGCTGTTCATTAGTTTTGGCCAACAGGACTGCTGCTCTGCAACAAGGTGCTTGTTAATAACAGTAACCATATGTTAGAAATAGTAAAGTCACACTTAAAAAGTGGAATTCCAATTGCATACAATAAATATATTAAATATTTTATTCATTCTTTGAGAATTTCACATAATGTTGAAATGTTGTTGATTTTATTCATTCTCCTAGCTTCTCCCATATGTACCTGTTTCACTCTTAACTGACCTCAAGGTTTCTTCTTTCTTAGAAACCCATCGAGTTCAGTCCCAGCTACTCTTGGAAATGGTACCAGACTTGAAGTGTAGCTGACCTATTAGTGGTCACACCATAAATATAACTGAGCCTTGTTCCCCCAGCACCAGTTTCTAGCATCTCCTCAGTAGAGGGATTTTTTCTAACCACCAAGCCTCCTGTGCTGAAATTTTATCTGTCGTGAGCTTGCATGGGTGCATGTTTTGTTCATGCAATCATGACTCCTGTGCAAGCACTCTGCTGTGTCTGGAAAACACTTTACTTGAAGTCATCTAGTACCTTTGAATTCAACAGTTCCTCAGGATCATCTTCCGCAAAACAGCCTTATTCTTGGAGGGATGTGAAAGTTTAAGTTTGAGTATGCTGCATGTCTTTATTATTTGCATATTGATCAGTTGAGAGTTTTCATATTAATTGCCAACAACTGCAAGTAGAAGTTTCTCTGAAAAGGTCTAAGAGATCTATGAGCAGAGCAACAACTCACTAAGAGTCATTTCAATTAAGTCTATTTAGCAAAATAATAGTATTAGTTTCTCCCCTAGAGCCTATCACCTAATAACATTATGGACATAATTGTCTATGTTCCAATTTGGTCTAGTTCCCAATCGATGAGATAGAACTCATTCCTGCCACTGTTGATACGAGATAGAGAGACAGAAAGACAGATAGATAGATAGTCTAGAACTGTAGAAATAGAATGCATTTTAACTTGGAAGTAGCTAAGACATATGGAAGTCATTATTAGTTCAATCCACTCTAAAAATATCATTGTGATGTGTGAGCAGGAATTCATATGCAATAACACTGTTGAAAAAACTGGTATTGTCACAATACATCTTAAAATCAATCCTCAGCACAAAGGAGATTTATTTGCCCCAAAGAATGAAAAGGGCAGGGACTTAAAGATATAGAAAATAGAAGATGAGAAAAGGAAAGGAAAAAGAGAGTTGGGTAAGGGATGTTTGTTCCAGAAGTACAAAGAACTGCCTCTGGATAGAGAGGAGACAGATGTGGTCCATCGACAAATAACAGTTTATAAAAGTAAAAGGATTGCAATACCAATCTCAGAAAAGACTCCTGTGCCCAGAATTTTGGGTTCTATTGCTCTCCTTGTGGAGCTCCTATCTCCTCCAAGCATTTTTATTTCCTCCTTCTTTCATAATATTCCTTGCACTCTGCCCAAAGTTTGGCTATGAGTCTCAGCATCTGCTTTAATGCCCTGCTGGATCGAGGCTCTCAGAGGGCCCCTGTGGTAGGCTCCTGTCCAGTTCCCTGTTTTTTTTCCCACTTCTGATATCTATCCAACCATGCACAGATGTAGCCCATGGCAGCTCAGTATCCAAGTGCGTTCCCTAGTAAGGGTACAGGGGCTGTCTCTGACATGAACTCAGTGGCTGGCTCTTTGATCACCTCCCTCTGAGGGAAGAAGCAGCCTTACCAGGCCACAGAGGAAAGCAATGCAGCCAGGCCTGATGAGGTCTAATAGGGTCAGAGGGAAGGGGAGGAGGACTTCCCCTATCAGTGGATTGGGGGAGGGGCCAGGGAGGAAAAGAAGCAGGAAGGGTAGGATTGGGAGAGGACATGGAGGGGGCTACAGCTGGGATACCAAAAGAATAAATTGTAATTAATAATAAATAGATAGACAGATGATAGATAGATGATAGAGATAGATAGATAGATAGATAGATAGATAGATAGATAGATAGATAGATAGATAGATAGATATAAAAGGGAGAACCCCCTATTAGGATGACATATTTAATTTTATTTGTTCATATTAATTAGGTGAGGCAAAGGGGGACTTTGATTGCTGGACTTCAATACTTTGATAGCTGGACCTTGCTAGTCAGCCACAAGAATAGGCCAAATAATTGAATAGACCTTTGGAGGCTAGTTTAAGGATGTAATCTAATGGTTTTCTTGTTGATGTTGTTTTGTTTGTTTGTTTGTTTGTTTGTTTTAGAAAGGAAGAGGAATTGGAAGGATGGTGAAGACTGTCAGAGACTTGTTTGCCATGTTTTCAGCAGCTAAAGCCCCTTCAAATGTTTTCCATTCAGCATTACAATTTTAGTCATCATTTTACACCCATGTATTTTCAGGTAAAATAACATTGAACAAACTATACATATAATTCATAAGTACAACAAAAATGTGTAAAAACGATAGGCTTGTCAATTTTGGACAAAGGTTATAGTATTTTTCTCTTTTAATTACTTTTATTTTTATTAATTACAGCTGATTCATTTTGTATCCACCTTGTACTTCCCTCCTACCTCCACTCCCAATCCCACCCTCCCTCTTCTCCACCCATGTTCCTCTCCCAGTCCACTGATAAGGGAGGTCCTCCTCCCTTTCCCTCTGATCCTAGTCTATCAGGTCTCATCAGGAGTGGCTGCATTGTCTTCTTCTGTGGCCTGGCATGGCTGCTCTCCCCATCAGGGGGAGCTGACCAAAAAGCAGGCCAATCAGTTCATGTCCCCATTATTATGGAACCCACTTGGATACCAAACTGCCATAGGCTACCTCTCTGAAGGCGTTCCAGGCCATCTCCATAAGTGCTCCTTGGCTAGAGTATCAGTCTCAGAAAAGACCTCTGTTTTCAGACTTTTTCGATCCATTGTTCTCCTTGTGAAGCTCCTATCCTCTCCCCGCTGTCTTACTATCTCCCACTTCTTTCATAAGATTCCCTGAACTCTGCCCAAAGTTTGACCATGAATCTCAGCATCTGCCTCCATACCCTGCATGGTAGAGCCTTTCAGAGACCTTCTTTAGGCTCCTGTCCTGTTCCCTGTTTTCTCCCTCCTCTGGTATCCTTCCTCTTTGCCTTTCTGAATGGGAATTTGGCATCTTAGCCAGAGTCCTCCTTCATGATTAGCTTTTTTAGGTGTGCAGATTTTAGTATGTTTATCCTATGTTATATGTCTAATATCCACTTATGAATAAGTATATACCCTGTGTGTCTTTCTGCTTCTGGGAAACCTCACTCAGGATGATCTTTTCCAGTTCCGACCATTTACCTGCAAATTTCATGATTTCCTGGTTTTTTATCGCTGAGTAATATTTCATTGTGTAGATGTACCACAATTTCTGCATCCATTCCTCAAATAAGAGGCATCTGGACTGTTTCCAGCTTCTGACTATTAAAAATAAAGCTGCTACAAACATGGTTGATCAGATGTCCGTGTTGTATACTTGAGTGTCTTTTGGATATATGCCTAGGAGTGGAATAGCTGGATCTTGAGAAAGCGCTATTCCTAATTGTCTGAGAAATCACTAGATTGATTTCCAAAGTGCTTGTATAAGTTTACATTCCCACCAGCAGTGGAGGAGGGTTCCCTTTCTCCATATCCTCTCCAGCATGTGTTGTCACTTGAGTTATTCATCTTAGCCATTCTGATGGGTGTAAGGTGAAATCTCAGTGTCTTTTTGATTTGCATTTATCTGATGACTAAGAAGGTTGAACATTTTGTTAAGTGTTTTTCTGCCATTCGATATTCCTCTATTGAGAATTCTCTGTTTAGCTCTGTTTATTAACCCATTTTTAATTGGATTACTTCATTTGTTGCTATTTAATTTCTTGAGTTCTTTATATATCCTGGATATTAGCCCTCTGACAGATAAGGGTTGGTGAAGATCCTTTCCCCATCTGTAGGCAGTTGTTTTGTTTTGATGACTGTGTCCTGTTGGTTTACCAGAAGCATTTCAGTTTCATGAGGACCCATTTATTGATGCCCTTAGAGCCTGTGCTGTAGGTGTTCTGTTTCAGGAAGTTATCTCCTATGCCAATGAGTTCAAGGCTCTTCCTCACTTTTTCTTCTAACAGGTTTAGTGTATCTGGTTTTATATTAAAGTCTTTGATCCACTTGGTCTTTAATTTTGTGCAGGGTGATATGTATGGATCTATTTGCACTTTTTTACATGTAGTCATCTAGTTAGACTAGTACCACTTGTTGAAGATGCTGTCTTTTTTCCATTGTATAGTTTTGATTTCTTTGTAAAAAAAAAAATCAGGTGTCCATAAGTGTGTGAGTTTATTTCTGGGTCTTTTACCCGATTCCATTGATCCACCATTCTATTTCTATGCTAGTACTACACAGTTTTTTATTACTGTTGCTCTATAGTACAGCTTGAGATCTGGGATGGAGATACCTCCAGAAGATATTTTATTGTAGAGGGTTGTTTTAGCAATTTTTCAAGGACAATTAGTACATAAAATAAGTAAGTTATAATACTTAATACTGGAAAATAAAATAAAATGGTAATACCTTCAAAACCCAAGATGGGCTAAGCACAATTCCATCTGTCAAATAAGCAGGGGTAGCTGGACATCTGGTCCTTCAATTTATGTGAAAGTTAAATTAGCAGAAGAATGGACAGCATCTAGAAAGTCAGAAACACAAATCAAACACACAAACAAAAATCCTTGCACATATCTGTTTTGCTACCATGCAACTGATATATGTAAAATACTATGTGTGTAAGAACTATAATTTATGGTCATGAAAACATAGAGGATCCAAGAGCATTACCATAATTTCTGTAAATTTAATGGGTGAAATAGGTGGAATTTCAGATCAGTGAGAAAAGAGCAAAGCAAAACAAAAATATGGTTAGTAGGAAATTGAGTTTCTGGATATTAAAAAAAATAATCTCTTCCTGGAAGCTCATATAAATTTAATCCACAATGATTAAATATTAATGCCACCTAATTGTGGCTAGAGGTAATTTCTAGACAAGACATAAAAAAAACAAATAATTTTAGAGCAAGAGATTGTTATGTTCAAGTATATTCTTTCTAAACTTACAGTAGAAATATATTTACTATTGCCAAATAAACCAAGATAGATATTTTTGAAATAATTTTTATAATATAATGAAATAACAGTTTTAATAATGAATCAGATAAATGAACTATCAATTCAAAAATTAATTACATGCTTGAAAATATTAATAAAACTAGAAACTGTGACGTGAATAACTATGATAGGTAGATTTTTACGCATATTCATTTGACAAAATATGAAATGAACAAAAACATTAGCTAAGTTATAACTTTGTTGAAGTAAGTATAGTTTAAATGTAAATGTGCAAAGAAATAGTTTTATTTGCTAATCATATTTTAAATTGGGCATACCAAAAGACCTAGACATACATTTTTCTGTATAAAATACAGGAGATATATTTATTGTGGGTCATATCACCATTATTTTTAATAAAAAAATGCCGCCATAACCTACATCTCCATCAATAAGGACATAGGCAAACATGTTGTCTGCACACAAAAACAAGTCTCATATTGTTGTAGAAACTAAAGAGCGGAATGAATCTAAAAATATTGACTTTGTATAATTTGGCACTTAACCAAATTCTTTTATAGTAAGATTCTATGACACTTGTGACAGAATCATGAAAGCTAACATGTTACTATTCCATGTAAGTATGTGATGCCCATGATATTCTTTGACTATATTAGAAGTTAGTCAAAGACATAGATAATTGCTTTATTTACCACAGCCATGAAAGAAAATAATTTTATAACATTTTAATCTAATATTATAATTGAAATTTTAGTTTGAGGGTAGAAAAAACTCCATGGTTAAGAGCAAGGGCTGCTCTTACAGTGTACCTGAGCTCTATTTCCAGTACAGTAGTGGGAACTGACAAACATTTGTAACTACAGTTCCATGAGATCTGATGCCTTCTTCTGGCCTCTGTGGGCACAGGACATGCACTTGATGGACATGCCTACATGGAGACAAAACACTCATATGCAAAAATTTTATCTGTAAAATATATTTAATTGGGAATATTTTTGTATTTGTGTCATTCTATCTTTATGAACATAGAAAAACCTATGTAAAATGTATTCACGTTAAAAAATTTCAACACCTCTATCACAAAATTTAGATATAATGTAATAACAAACATTTAGTTAAAGCATATGAATATCAATAGACTGGACTTTTTTCAAGGGAGAGATCCAAGACAGTGGCGATCAGCACATACTATATCTCAGGGGCAGAGGACCTGAAACTCTGAAATTGGTGAGTAGAGGGGCAGCTGAAACCAGAACGTCAACATGAGGCTTCTTAGGAGAGAGAGGACAACCCATGACCTGAGACCATTTGAATCCAGGTCACCCAGGGACTTCTCTGGAGACTGAGAGTAGTGAATATTCAATCCCCCTGCACCTCCCCTTGTTGGACCTACCTTTGTTCTTGGTGGAGGAGGTCCACAGTGCCTGCTGCTCCTTGCACAGAACTTATTTCTCAGTATCTGAGACAGAGAAGCCGTGCCTCCTAGTTCCTCAGCAGGTGGCTGCCAGCTGTATGGGCCACCCAGGTACATACATACACAGCTGTACAGGCTCCACAGAGTCTTCCAGCAATCAACTGTACCAGCCTCCCAGTTCTACAGCTGTGGCTGGACCCTCAGCTGTCTGCTATAACAGCCTCCCCGTTCTATGGGTGCAATACCACTGAGCTGATGGCTCTCCTACACTTACATATTCCCCTGCAGGCCAAAATCTGAGAGGAGAACAGGGTAAACCCCTGTGCTTTCCAATTAGGCCTGCAAGACAGTGAGTGCGCCTTCAAGTGAGTACATGCAGAACCCCAGATCCAGGGTCCCTCTTCACTAGCAGTCAGAAATTGGATTCCTCCCACTCACAGCATCACCACTGTGGGCAACATAGGGATTCTTGGGACAGTGTTCTCAAAACTGAAGCCCCTGTTCTGTGGGTCTGCCAGAGTCCAGGCAAACAATTCCTTGAGTCCAGCCATATCTGAATAGCAAAAGGACAGTATGACAGATCTGTAGGCCACTGAGGTATTCAGGGAACCTATGCATCCGTATTGCACCCTCCAACAGTGGTAGCAAAAGAACCACCTCCTGAGCCTGCAACATCCCACCCACAGATTCCAGGCATCTACACTATCTAGCATGCTGTCCTTCAAAGCACACTTCCATCCACAGACCCGTGTTCCTTAATACAAACTTGTGCATCCATGCCTGCAACCTTCCTGAATTACCAACACACAATTTTAAACCACTGGGCCTCTCTTGTCTTCCTGAAGAATACGCCAAACACCAGAGAAAGAAGGACCCAGTCTTAAGTACATAGTCCTGAAACACACAGCCAAGGTTATGGATAAGCAGATAGCCAGAAGTCAGTGTAAGAACACATCCAAAAAATTAGGATTCACCATGGCTTCACCAGAAACCCCCAAAATAAACGGATATTTCAATTAATTGGAAACAGAGGAAAATAATTTTAAAGCTATGCTTATCCAGTTATTAGAGGCACATAAAAAATAAAAAAGAAAGAAATCTCTCTAAGAAATAACCACACAAATGGAGACAAATAAAGAGGAAATGAACAAAGCTCTCAAGGAAATCAGGCAAATACAGACAAAAAGAGAGGCACAAGTAAAGGCACAATTATTGGTATATAGAGAGGAAACAAACAAACAAAAAATAGAGGCCATCATGGAAAGACATTGAGCATCAAAACAGATGAAGGAAATGGAGCAAGGCATGAAAAGAAATTTAGAATCACTAAAGAAAACACAAAGAGAGAAAATCCTTGAGCTGGAGAACTTAGAAAAAGATCAGGTAAGCATCACCAACAGAATATAATACATAGAAGAGAGATTCTCAGGTGCTAAAGATACACTTGAAGAAATTGATACATCTTTCAAAGAAAAAGTAAAATTTGAAAAGGTCCAAACACAAAACATCCAAGAAATCAAGAATGCCATGAAGATATGAAATCTAAGAATAATAAGAATAGATGAAAAAGAAGATTCTAGGCTCCAAGGTACAAAAAAATATTTTCAAGACAATCATTGAAGAAAATTTTCCCAACTTAAAAAAAGAGATGTCCATAAGCATAAAAGAGGCCTACAGAACATCAAATAGACTAGACCAGAAAAGAAACTCCTCAAGTCACATCATAGTCAAAACACTAAATCTACTGAACAAAGAAAAAATATATTAAAAGAAGCAAGGGAAAAATGCCAAGTAACATATAAAGGTAGACCTTTCAGAATCACACCAGAGTTCTCAACAGAAACTATGAAATCCAGAGGGTCTAGGCAGATGTCATGCAGACTTTAAGGGACCACACATGACAAACCAGACTACTATACCCAACAAAACTTTCAATCAGCATAGAGGGGAAAAATATTCCATGACAAAACTAAACTTAAATAATAGCAACACAGAACTACAGAAGACACTAGAAGGAAAATTCCAATCCAAGGAAAACAACTACACTTAAGAAAACATAGAATAATAATTTCACAACAAAAAATTAAAAGAAAACAAGCAATGAAACACAGTAACACCTCCAACTCCACAATGAAATAATCTATTATTCACCAGTCACTATTATCTATCACCGTCAATGGATCAATTCTCCAATTAAAGGACACAAACTAACAGAATTGTTGTGGAAAAAGGATCCAACATTTGCTGAATACAGGAAACGCACCTCTGCAACAAAGATAAACACTACCTCAGAGTAAAGGGTTGGAAAAATATTTCTCAAGCAAATGGACCCAGAAAACAAGCTGGGGTAACTATCATAGTATCTAATAAAATGGACTTTAACCAAAATTAATCAAAAAGAGGAGGAGGGACAATACATTCTCATCAAAGGAAAAATCAACCAGTAGGGCATCATAATCCTGAACATCTATACCCCAAATAAAACAACACCTGCACTCCTAAATGAAACATTATTAAAGCTTAAATCACATATAGATCCCAATACCTTAAGAGTGTGAGACTTCAATACTCCACTCTCACCAAGGGACAGATTATCTAGACAGAAGCTAAACAGGGAAAAAATGGCACTTACAGAGGTCCTAAATCTAATGAACCCAATAGATGTCTACAGAACTTTTCACCCAAATTCAAATGAGTCTACCTTCTTTTCAGCACCTCATGGAACCTTTACCAAAATAGAATATACAGTTGGTCACAAAGCAGGCCTCAACAGATACAAGAAGATTGAAATTACCCCTTGTATCCTCTCTGACTACCATGGACTAAACCTGGACCTCAACAAGAACATAAATAGCAAAAATCCTGCACACACATGGAAACTAAACAATTTGCTACTCAATGACAGCTGAGTAAGGGAAGAAAAAAAGAAATTAAAGACTTCCTAAAAGTCAATGAAAATGAAACACAACATACCGACATTTATGGGATATAATAAAAGCAGTACTGAGAGGAAAATTAATAACACTAAGTGCATTCAAGAAGAAATTTGAAACACCCCATACAAGCAACTTAAGTGCTCACCTGAAAACCCTATTAAAAAAAAAAGAAGCAGACACACCCAAGAGCATTAGATGGCTGGAAATAATCAAGCTCAGGGCTGATATCAATAAATTAGAAGCAAATAACACAGTTCAAAGAATCAATGAAACCAAAAGCTGTGTTTTTGAGAAAATGAAGAAGATAAACAAACATTTAGCCAAACTAACTAATAGGCAGAGAGAGAGACACTATCCAAATCAATAAAATCAGAACAACAACAGCACAGGCTCTAAGATCAACAATAAGTAAGTGAGACTTCATGAAACTGAAAAGCTTCTGTAAAGCAAAAGACACTGTTGTCAGAACAAAATGACAGACTGCAGGCAGAGAAAAGATCTTAACCACCCCTATATCAGGCAGAGGACTAATATCCAGAATATATAAAGAACTAAACAATTTAAAAGGAACAAATCATGAGGTCCCAATTATTGACTATTGCTCTTAAAGCCTGTAATGTTGGTGTTCTGTTCAGGAAGTTGTCTCCTGTCCCAATGAGTTCTAGGCTCTTCCCCACTTTTTCTTCTAACTGATTTAGAGTATCTGGTTTTATGTTGAGGTCTTTGATCCACTTGGACTTCAGTTTTGTGCAGGGTGATGAATATGGATCTATTTTTATTTTTCTGTATGTAGACATCCAGTAGGACCAACACGATTTGTTGAAAATGCTGTCTTTTTTTCCCCATTGAATAGTTCTGGCTACTTTGTCAAGAATCAAGTATTCATAAGTGTGTGGGTTTATTTCTGGGTCTTCTATTCAGTTCCATTGATCTGGTATACATTATCTATGCCAACACCATGCATTTTTTGTTTGTTTGTTTGTTTTTGCTTTGTGTGTGTGTGTGTGTTTTGTTTTTGATTTTTGCTATTGCTCTGAAGTAGAGATTGAGGTCAGGGATGGAGATACCTCCAGATGATGTTGTTGTACAGGATCATTTTGGAAATTGGGGATGTTTTGCTTTTTCCATACGAAGTTGAGAATTTTTCTTTCAAGGTCTGTAAAGAATTGTGTTGGTAATTTGATGGAATTGCATTGAATCTGTAGATTACTTTTGGAAGGATGGTCATTTTCACTATGTTAATCTTACCAATCTATGAGCATGGGAGATCTTTCCATCTTCTGATATCTTTTCATTTTCTTTCTTCAGAGACTTGAAATTTTTTTTCAAACCGGTCTTTCACTCACTTGGTTAGAGTCACATCAAGGTACTCTATGTTATTACTGGCTATTGTGAAGGGTATTGTTTCCCTGATTTCTTTCTCAGCCCTTTTGTCTTTGGTATACAGGAGGGCTTCTGATTTTTTTTTTTTTTTGAGTAAATTTTGTATACAGCCTCTTTGCTGAAGGTGTTTATCAGCTGAAGGAGTTCTCTGGTTGAATTTTGGGAGTTGCTCATGTATACTATCATATCATCTGCGAATAGTGACACTTTGACATCTTCCTTTCCAATTTGTATCCCCTTGATCTACTTTAGTTGTCTTACTGCTTTAGTTAGGACTTCAAGTACTATGTTGAAGAGATATGGAGAGTGTGGGCAGCCTTGCCTTGTCCCTGATTTCAGTGGGATTAGTTTATGTTTCTCTCCATTGAGTTTGATGTTGGCTATAGGCTTGCTGTCGATTGCCTTTGCTATATTTAGGTATGTGCCTTGTATCCCTGATGTCTCCAAGACTTTAAACATGAATGGGTGATGGATTTTGTCAAATGCTTTTTCGGCATCTAAGGAGATAATCATGTGTTTCTTATCCTTCAGTTTGTTTATGTTGTGGATTACATTCATGGATTTCCATATATTGAACCACATTTGCATGCCTGGGATGAAGCCTACTTGGTCATGGTGGATGATTTCTTTGATGTGTTCTTGGATTCCGTTTGCAAATATTTTATTGAGTATTTGTGAACATTGATATGTTCATGAGAGAGATAGATCTGAAGTTATCTGTTTTTTGTTGGGTCTTTGTGTGGTTTAGGTATCAAAGTGACTGTGGCTTCATAGTCTGAGTTTGGTAGTATTACTTCTGTTTCTATATTGTGGAATAGTTTCAAGAGAATTGGAGTTAGCACATCTTTGAAGGTTTGGTAGCATTCTGTATGGAATCCATCTGGCCCAGGGCTTTTTTTTGGAAGGGAGCCTTGTTGACTACTTCTATTCCCTTGGGAGATATAGGTCTATTCAGTGTTTTTACCTGATATTGACTTAATTTTGGTAGATGCAATCTATCAAGAAAATTGTCCATTTCTTTTAGATTTTCAAATTTTGTGGCATATAGGGTTTTATAGTATGACCTAATGATTGTTTGGATTTCCTCGATGTCTGTAGTTATGTCACACTTTTTATTTCTGATTTTTCTGATTTTGATGGTTTCTTTCTGTCTTTTACTTAGTTTGGCTAAATGTTTATCTATCCTGTTGAATTTCTCAAAGAACTAACTCTTGGTTTCATTGATTCTTTGAATACTTTTATTTCTTTCTAATTGATTTATTTCAGCCATGATTTTTATTATTTCCAGCCATTTCTCCTCTTGGATGCATTTGCTTCTTTCTTTTCTAGGGCTTTCAGTTGGGCCATTAAGTTGCTTGCTCAACCGTGTTCATAGCAGCTTTATTTGTAATAGCCAGAACCTGAAAACAACCCAGATGCACATCAATGGAAGAATGGTTACAGAAATTGTGGTATTTTAACACAATGAAATACTACTCAGCAATTAAAAACAAGGAAATTATGAAATTTGCAGGCAAATGGTGGGATCTAGAAAAGATCATTCTGAGTGAGGTATCCCAAAAGGAGAAAAACACACAGGGTATATACTCACTTATTCAGAACCATATGATATGATAAACATAATGATATATATACAACTAAAGAAGATAAACAAGAAAGAGGACCCGGGGTAAGATGATCAATCTTCACTTAGATAGACAAATGGAATGGGCATTGGATGTAGGAGAAAACAAGTAACAGAACAGGAGCTACCACAGTGGGCTTCTGAAAGACTCTACCTATCAATGTATCAAAGCATATACTGAGACTCATAACCAAACCTTCAGCAGAGTTCAGGGAATCATATGAATCAAACAAGGGGGAATTAATATGACCTGAAAAGGATAGGAACTCAACAAGGACCAAATATATCTGGGCACAGGGGTCTTCTGTGAGACTGTATCTCCAACCAAGAACCGTGTATGGATATAACCTAGAAACCCTGCTTGAATGTAGCAAATGGTAGCTTAATATCCAAGTGGGTACCCTAGTAAGGTGAACAGGAACTATTTCTGACATGAACTCAATGTTGGGCTCTTTGACCTCCCCACCCTGCAAGGGAGGAGCATCCCTGCTAGGCCACAGAGGAGGACTTTGCAGCCAGTCCTGAAACTACCTTATAAAACAGGGTCAGCTTAAAGGGGAGGAGGTCTTCCTCTATCAGAGGAATTGGAAAGGCACAGGGGGTAGATGAGGGAGAGAGGGCTGGATTGGGAGGGAATGAGGGAGCAGGATACAGCTGGGATACAGAGTTTAAAATGTAACTAATAATAAAAACAGATATTAAAAAATAAACTCAAGTGACAGTACTTTCTAGAAGGGATGTGAAGAAAGAGGAACCCTCTTCCACTGCTGGTAGGAATGTTAACTTGTACAAACATTTTGTAAATCAATCTGGTACTTTCTCAGATAATAAGGAATAGTGCTTTCTCAAGGTCTAGCTATAACACTCCTGGGCATATATCCAAAAGATTCTCAAGTGCACATCAAGGACATTTGCTCAACCATGTTCATAGCAGTTTTATTTGTAATAAACAAATAAACAACTCAGATGTCCCTCAACGGAGGAATGGATACAGAAATTGTGGCACATTTACATAATGGGATACTACTCAGCAATTAAAAAAAAAAAGAAATCATGAAATTTGCAGGCAAATGTTGGGATCTAGAAAAGAACATCTTTAGTGATGTATCCCACAAGCATAAAGAGATACATGGTATATAACTCACTTATAGTTGGATAAACATATAACACAGGATAAATATACTAAGATCTGTACATCTAAAGCAGTTAAGGAAGGAGGACCCTGTGTAAGATGACCAGTCCTCACTCTGAATACAAATAAGGCAGACATTGGAAGAAGGAGAACACAGGAAACAGGACAGAAGCCTACCACAGAGGGCCTCTTAAAAACTACCTAGCATTTTGTCAAAGTAGAGACTGAGAATCATAGCCAAGCTTTGGGCAAAGTGCACGGAATCTTATGAAAGAAAGGTGATATAGTAATACCTGGAGGGTGACAGGAGCTCCACAAGGAGAGCAACAGAACCAAAAATCTGGGCACAGTGGTCTTCTTCAGAGACTGATACTCCAACCAAGGACCATTTATGGACATAACCTAGAACCCCTGCTCAATTGTAGCCCATGGCAGCTCAGTATAACGTGGGTGGCCTGGTAAGGGGAACAGGGACTGTCTCTGACATGAACTCAGTGGCTGTCTCTTTGATCACCTCTCACTGTGAAGGGAGCAGCCTAGACAGACCATAGAGAAAAACAATGCAGCCAGTCCTGATGAGACCTGATAGGCTATAGTCAGAATGAAGGGGAGGATTTACCCTATCAGTGGACTTGGAGAGGAGCATGGGAGGTAATGAAGGAGTGAAGGTGGGTTAAGGAGGGAATGAGGGAGGGTGCTACAGCTGGGATACAAACTGAATAAACTGCACTTAATATAAAAAATTAAAAATTAAAAAATCAATAGATTCAACATAGTAAGCTGAAAAAAACCTTTCCATATCATAAATCCACATAAAATAATTCTAAATTATATGCAAAAATACACATTTATAAAAATGGTGCTGTAAACTAAAACTTTTCCTTACATACTTTCATATTTTACCAATGACAGACACAAAAATCTCCCAAGTTAGTGATTGTTTCAACAGTACATTTTTAAGTATTAATAATCAAGTTTACTATTATTAATTTATTTTTCAAACAGAGTATGTCCAGAATGTTTGATTTTCAAAATTTCTTTTATCCCTAAAGTAAGTCTTTTATTTTAGTTTGCCAGACATTTAAGGGTCAGTTTCCCAATTTTTAATTTTTTATTATGATTATTTATTAGTTTATTCACATTGTATCCAGACTGTATCCCACTATGCCATCTCCTCGTGGTTCCACCCTCCCTCTCTCATCTTACCCTATGCCTCTTCCCTAGTCCATTGATAAGGGAGATCCTCCCCTATCCCTACTATCTGACCCTTCTCTATCAGGTCTCATCCAGACTGTCTGGATCCTCTTTCTTGTGGCCTAGTAAGGCCACCTTGCCATAGGGAGGTGAACAAAGAGCGAGCCACTGAATCCATGTCAGAGACAGGCCCTGTTCCCCTTACTAGAGAAACCATATGGAGACTGAGCTGCCCACAGGCTACATGAGGGCAGGGTGTCTATCTAGGTCCTCTCCATGCATGGTCCTTGGTTGATTCATCAGTTTCTGCAGGACAACCTAACCCAGATTTTTTTTTTTGGTTCTGTTGGTCTCCTTTTTTTTTTTTTTGATTCTTTTGGTCTCCTTGTGGAGCTCTTGTCTCTTCCAGGTCTTTCTCCCCACCTCCCTTCTTCCATAAGATTCCCTACACTCTGCCCAAAGTTTGGCTATGAATCTCAGCCTCTGCTTCCCTACCCTGCTGGATAGAGTCTTTCAGGGACCCTCTGTGGTAGGCTCCTGCCCTGCTCCCTGTCTTCTTGTACTTCTAATGTCAATCATGCTTGTACTTCTGAATGAGGACTAAGCCTCTTTCCTAGAGTCCCCCTTGTTGTTTGGTTTCATTAGGACTATAGATTTTAATATGTTTATATTATATTATATAACCAATTATAACTGAGTATATACTATTTGTATCTTTCTTCTTTTGGTATACCTCACTCAGGATTTTTTTCTAGTTCCATGCATTTGCCTGCAAATTTCATGATTTCCTTGTTTTTAGTTGCTGAGTAGTATTCCATTGTGAAATTTTTTTATTATAATTTATTCCTTTTATATCCTAATTTTAGCCCTCTTCCTTGTCTCCTCCCAGTCACACCCACACTCCCTGTCCTACTACTTCCTTCCCTAGACCACGAAATGGAGAAACCTCCTCCCATACCATTTGACCCTAGAACATTAAGTCTCATCAGGACTGCCGGGATCTTCTTCCTCTGTACCTGGCTGTCCCACAACGTGAAAGTGATCAAAGAGCTAGCAATTGAGTCCAGGTCAGAGATAACCCATGCCCCTTACAAGGAACCTACATGGGGACTGAGCTGCCTATGGGATACATCTGAGTAGGGGCTTAGGTTCTCTCCACTCACGGTCCTTTCTTGATGCATAAGTCTCAGCGGATTTGTAGGCTTTGTTGTTCTTGTGGAGCTCCTGTTCCCTCCAGGTCTTCCTACCTAGATCTTTCATAAGACTCCCTACACTCTGGCCAAAGTTTGGGCTTTCTGTTTTTCCATATAATGTTTAGAATTGTTCTTTCAAGGTCCGTAAAGAATTGTGCTAGTATTTTGATGGGAATTGTATTAAATCTGTAGATTGCTTTTGGTAGGATGGCCATTTTTACTATGTCAGTTATAGTGACCCATGAGCATGAGAGATATTTCCATTTTCTGATAGCTTCTTCAACTTCTTTCTTCAGAGAATTGAAGTTTTTTTTTTTTTTTTTTTTTTTTTTTTTTCAAACAGGTCTTTCACTTGCTTGGTTAGAGTAACACAAAAGTACATTATGTTATTACTGGCTATTTTGAAGGGTGTTGTTTTCCTAATTTCTTTCTCAGCCCTTCTGTCTTTTGTATATAGGAGGGCTACTGATTTTTTAAGTTAATTTTGTCTCCAGGAACTTTGCTGAAGGTGTTTAACAGTTGCAGGAGTTCTCAGGTTGAGTTTTTTGGATCACTCAAATACATTATCATATCATCTATGAATAGTGATAATTTGAGTTCTGCCTTTCCAGTTTGTATTCCCTTGATCTCCTTTATTTGTGGTATTGCTCTTTCTAGGACTTCAAGAACTATGTTGAAGAGATAAGGAGAGAGTGGGCATACTTGCCTTGTCCCATATTTTAGTGGGACTGATTTAATTTTCTCTCTGTTTAGTTTGATATTGGCTATAGGCTTGCTGTATATTGTCTTTACTGTGTTTAGGTATGTGTCTGTTCGTGAGTCTTTTTGGTAGTAGTCTATTATACTGGAATGAGATGATATGTCATTGTAGATAGGCTTTCAATCTTTCTGATACTTAGTGATGTTGAAGAAATTTTCATACACATAACAGCCACTTTCTTCTGCATGTCCTCTTAGGTCTATGGTATGTGTGTATGTGTGTGTGTGTGTGTGTGTGTGTGTGTGTGTGTGTGTTTTCGTGTATTTTATCACTATAAAATTTTAGGGAGTACTTACATACACTGGGTTTAAGCTTTCTGTCAAATGTTTCATTGATTTACGCATTCTATGTTTTGGGGGGTTATTATTTGCTTTTTGATGTGTAGAAGGTATTTGTTTTGCAACAGGGGCACTCTATTTACTTTAGTTTTGTGTATTTTTTGTGTCTTTAAAAACATCCTTGTCCATTCTAGTGTTCTGAAGCATTACCAGTGTTATTTTCTAATAGTTTTACATTGGAAAGATTGACGTCATACACATAATCCACCTCAAATGGTGTATAGAACTTCCTAGGGAGGGGTTTTTAATTTTGTTCATCTGCATAACAACATTCTATCTTCCCAGCAATGTCTTAAAATCTCTTTTCATCAGTGTATACTGTTAGTCAAAACAAACCTTGTCATCTAGAGCTTTATGGATTTCTAGGTTGTTCTTCTTTATTGCTGTGTTGTCACTACACAACTGGTGTGATATTGTAGTTGTCATTGCC
The DNA here is from genome assembly GCA_028658305.1 of Pachyuromys duprasi. Lineage (NCBI taxonomy): Eukaryota > Metazoa > Chordata > Mammalia > Rodentia > Muridae > Pachyuromys > Pachyuromys duprasi. The sequence goes on along the minus strand of CM053765.1, from coordinate 49,571,944 downwards.
ATTTTCTTTATACCATCATAGAAGATTTTATAGTTAGATAGTTTGTTATAGTTGTGGCTTTTTCCTCCCTTCAAAATCTGTGAACAATTTGAAATTATTTTAATAGGACGGAACTGCTTAGAATAAATGTTTTAAAATATTTAGATTTGTGAAAAGAAGAGAGAAAACATTTAAAAGGGTTCCATCAACTCTACCTCAGACTCCTCTACCTATAGTATGTTACCTGAGCAAGCTACAATTTTTTTTAGAACCCACAAAGCATTGCTGAGCACTTTTATCTATAATCCATACTTTACTTAGATTTTCTTACGTAATATTCTCTTTAACTCAAATATGTTCATAGCAGGTTTACTTGTAATAGATGTCCCCCAGCCAAAGAATTGATAATGAAAATGTGGCACATTTACACAATGGAATATTACTCAGCTATTGAAAACAAAGACATCATGAAATTTGTAGGCAAATGGATGGACCTAGAAAATATCATCCTTAGTAAGGCAACCCAGACCCAGAAACACATGCATGGAATGTACTCACTTATAAGTGGATTTTAGCCAAGTACAGGACAACCATGCTGCATTCAACAGACACAAAGAACCTAAGTAACAAGTAGGGTCCAAGGGACGGTGATTGAATCTCACTCATAAGGGGAAATAAAATAGACATCTGACGTAGATGGAGGGAGGAAACTGGGTGGTAGAGGGATCAGGTAGATGAACAGGGATGGGGATCAGTTGTGGGGAGTGTGGAGCAGGAAGAGAGTACTAGGAAAGAGGACTTAAACTGGTGTGGGCATCTCTATGAAAGGGACAGTTCCTGGAAGTCTATAGGGATGACCCAGCTGACACTTCTAGCAGTGGAGGATATAGAGCCTGAAGTCGCCACCTTCTTAACCAGGTGATACTTCTAGTAGAGGGAGAGGAATACCAACCCACCCATGAAACCTTTGACCCAAAATTTGTCCTCCTGACAAGAAATGTAGGAAAAATGATGGAGCAGAGATTGACAGAACGCCCAAACAATGACTGGCCCAACTTGAGACACATCCCATAAGAGAGAGCCATCTCAAGACATTGCAAAGCATTGCTTGCAAAGAGGAGCATAGCATAATTGTCTTTTGAGAGGCTTCATTCAACAGCTGATGAAAACAGATACAGAGATACAGAACCAAAAAACAGGTGGAGCCCAGGGACACTCATAGAGGAATAGGAGAAAGGATTGAGGGACCAAGAGTACCCAAGGATGCCACCAAAAGACCTAAAGAGTAAACTGATCTGAGCCCATGGAGCCTCAGAGAAACTCAACCACCAACCAAAGAAAATGCTGGACCTAGGCTACCTACAAATATGTAGCAGATGTGCAGTTTGTTCTTCGTGTGGGTCCCCTAACAACTAGAGCAGAGGATGTATATTACTCTTTTGCCTGCCTTTGGATTCCTTTCCCATAGTTGGGTTTCATTTTCTGGCCTAAGTGGAAAAGGATGTGCTTAGTCCTGGTGTGACTTGATGTACCAGGGTGGGTTGGTACCCATGGAGGTCCTCTCCTTCTCTGAGGGGAAGAGGAATGGAAGTAGGAGAATCTAAGAATGGGCATGGGGAGATTCTTCAAGATGCCCTCTGTGGTAAGCTCCTGTTCTCTTCTCTCTCTTCTCCCACTTGTGATGTTCATCCTGTTTGCCCTTCTGAATGAGGATTAAGCATCTTTCCTAGGGTCTTCGTCGTTATTTAGAGCTACTTTAGGACTGTAGATTTTAGTATGTTTATCCTATATTATCTGTCCAATATCCACATATAAGTGAGTATATGCCATTTGTGTCTTTCTGCTTCTGGGTAACCTCATTCAGGATGATCTTTTCTAGTACCATCCATTTGCCTGCAATTTTCATGATCTCCTTGTTTTTAATTGCTAAGTATTTTTTCATTGGGTAAATGTACCACCATTTCTGTATCCATTCCTTGGTTGAGGGACATCTAGGTTGTTTATAGATTCTGGCTATTACAAATAAAGTTGTTACAAAGATGGTTGAGCAAATGTCCTTGTTGTACAGTTGAGAATATTTAGGATATATGCCGGGGAGTGGTATGGTGGGATCTTGAGGTAGCAATATTCCCAAGTTTCTGAAAAAAAAAAAAAAAGGCCAGATTGATTTCCAAAGTTTTGTACATGTTTACATTCCCACTAGTAATGAAGGAGTGTTCACCTTTCTCCACATCCTCTCCAACATGAGTTGTCGCATGAGGTTTTGATCTTACCCATTCTGATGCATGTAAGGTCTCAAGGTCATTTTGATTCACATTTCCCTCATGTCTAAGATGTAGAGAACTTCTTTCAGTGTTCCTCTGCCATTCCATATTTCTCCATTGAGAATTCTCTGTTTAGTTCTGTACACCATTTTTTAATTGGATTACTTAGTTTGTTGGTGTTTAACACACAGCAGGGTATTGAAGCAAATTCTCAGACTCAAACTTTGGCCAGAGTGCAGGGAATCTTATGGAGAAAGAGCCATGATAGAAAGACCTGGAGGGGACAGGAGCTCCACAAGGAGACCAAAAGATCCAAAAATTCTGGGCACAGGGTTCTTTTCTGAGACTGATACTCCAACCAAGGACCATTCATGGAGATAACTTAGACCCCTGATCAGATGTAGCCATTGGCAGCTCAATGTCCTTATGGGTTTCCTACTGAGGGAAGCATGGGCTGTCTCTGACATGAACTGTGTGGTTAGCTCTTTGCTCACCTCCCTTTGTAGTGCAGCCTTGCCAGGCTACAGAGGAAGAAGATGAAGCCATGACTTGATGAGACTTGATAAGCTAGAGTCAGATAGAAGGGGAGGAGTTCCTCCTCTATCGGGGGACTAGGGGAGGGGCATATGGGGAAAGACTGACTGGGAGAAGATGGGGCAGGGTGTCCAGCCAGGATAGACAGTGAATAAATTGTAAGAAATAAATAATAATAAATAATAAATAAAAGAATGGGACTGAGAGGGAAGAGAGAAAGGTTTGTTATCAGGCTGAGTTAATTAAATAAATTAATTAATGAAAAAATTCATCTCATGTGCATAATGATGAAGCCATAAACAGAATGTCTAACCATTAGACCCCTCAGCTTTCAAGCAGTATTACTCTTTCAGACCTTCTTGATATCTGGTTAACAATGTACAATTTAGCAATACTCTGCTGCAATGTATACTTTGTGTGGCTTCCAATTTTCTGGCCCTGAAATACCAATATTCTTAGGTTTTGTTTAGAAACATGCATACTGGACAGACAAAAAAATATTTCTTCAATTTGAAGTTCTGTGAATTAGGTTGCATCAAACTTACCATGTTTGATATACTAATGTTTTCTATACTTTCATGGTTTTCATCAGTTCGTGACTTTTGACAAGTACTCTTTAGAGACTCTGCAGGTTTTGTTTTTCAACTTGTTTGTGGTTTTATCATTATATTGTGTTGTATTATATAAAAGAAGATGGGGAAAGTATGAATAACATTATTTTTATGACCTGGAGAGAACAGGAGTTCCACAAGGACCAAATATATCTGGGCACAGGGGTCTTTTATGAGACTGTATCTCCAACCAAGGATCACGTATGGATATAACCTAGAATCCCTGCTCAGATATAGCCCATGGTAGTTCAATATCCAAATGGATTTCCTAGTAAGGGGAACAGGGACTATTTCTGACATGAACTCAATGGCTGGCTCTTTGAACTCCCCCTAACCTGAGGGAGGAGCAACCTTGCTAGGCCACAGAGGAGGACATTGCAGCCAGTCCTGAAGATACCTGATAAGCTAGGGTCAGATGGAAGGGAAGGAGGTCCTCCCCTTTCAGTGGATTTGGAAAGGGACAGGGAGATGAGGATTGGAGGGGATGAGGGAGCCAGATTCATCTGGGATACAAAGTTAAGAAAATACAACTAATATTAAAAAATAAAAATTTAATTAAAAAAATCACACATTCGGCACGATAGTGTTGGCATTTTTTCATGAGCTTATAGACATCAAGCCAGAGCTTTTTCTCACTTGAGAATGTGATATATTCTTGAGCGACAGATGCCATTGACTAGTTTAATACAACCTTCAGGCTCTCATATATATATATATATATATATATATATATATATATATATATATATATATATATATATATATACACATATATGTGTGTGCTTATAAAATATATTAATTAAATACTCAATTTTCTTCATAAGCTTTGGAACCAGAAGCTGTGAAAATTATAATCAGTTTGATGATTATACAATAAATGCTCCTTCCATCTGCTCTGTTAATCTGTATATAATTACATTGTTTTTTTTACTGTTTAAATTTCTTAAACCATATTGCCCATGAATTGGTTTAACAGGCACTCATTAATGATATTTGCTTGAATTTTATAACTAAATTAGTTGATTTCTCCTTGCTTGTTTAAAAAATTATAAGAAGCAACTTAAAGACAGAAGAGTTTGTTAAGGCTCACAGGTTAAATGACTTCGTGGTAGAGAAGAAATGATGGGAGGTATGAGAGACATGGTAGTAGGAGCAAAAGTCCAAGTACTGACACTCAGGAAGTAAGGAGTGAATGAGAAATTTGCCAGATTATAAATCCTAAATGTGCCTCCAGTGAGACTCTGCTTCCTAAAGCTTCCACACTCTTCCCAAAGAGTGCAACCATACTGAAAACAAGTGAGTCCTTGTTAATATGGCAAAAATGTACATCAGTATTAAACAATTATCTTTGTTATCTTGTTACCTCCAAGATTTCCTGTTAATATTACAAGGTAAAATATAGTATAACTTTAAAAATACCATACTCTTTTTTAAAAAATTCAAATTCTTTAAAAGTCCAAAGTGGTTTGTTTTGGTTTTATTTGTTTTGTTTTGTTTTGTTTTATCTAAAGCTTCTTCACTGTAGACTCCTATAAAATATAAAAGAAATACTATTCTACTTTCTTCATGAGGGAAGAACCAGGCCATAGTGTAATTAAGAAAAGTCATTAATCAAAATCCAATGACATAAATGGCTCAATGTTCACTGTTTATAACTCACTCACAATCTTCTTTGCTCTAGAGAACTTGGACAGTGTCACTTTTCCAAATTTGCCTTGAGTTATCTCATTGGATCAGTCTGCTTCATCAGTCCACACCTTATGCTACCCTGGTAATCATTTCTAGGACTCCAGTATCACCAATATTGTAGATTCTCCATGGTAACTGAGGGTGCACCTTCACAACTGGCCTTCTGTCTACTCTTCTGGGATTCTAACCCTACTATATATAATCCAGCCTTAGACTCTCTTCCATGACTACTTCACTTCTGGGTTATCTCTACAGCTGAAGATACAAGTTCACCATGGCCTGTCCTAACCTTTTTTATTACAAATATTCAGCTGCTTTTCAAGATACCTTCATAGTTTCAAAATCTGTACAGTGTCGGAGATTTTAAGTATATCTGTTTGGCTTTCAACCAGTGATACACTTAGAACCACCTCTCTTAAATTGGACACAAATTTGGAATGTCTATATACTGACAATAAAGATTTTTTTCCAGAATATTGTGTAAATGATGCTAGTGTTACTATTCATAGCTGATTTTTTGTCTTGCCTATCTAGGGCATCAAATTTCCCTGTAAAGCAAAGGCTTCACCTCAATGATGCTGTTGTTGTTGTTGTTGTTGTTTTGTTTTGTTTTGTTTTTATGAGCACAGTTGATTCCTAGTCTCAAATGACCAGAAACCACAGATTCTTTTTCAAAATACCAGAGAAATAGAGTCCTTGCTTTATTCTTAAACATCACAATCTAGGCTTTCTTCATTGATATTTAATTTTCCATTATCATCTATGTTCCCACAAGAGCTAATTAAGCTCTGAGTGCTCAGTGGCTTTTATAAACTAAAGCACCAAAATACTCCACTTTCCTCCAAAAAATGTTCTAAGTCACAAAAGCCATATGGTCAGGTCCATCATAACAACCCTGCTTGTGATAGCAATTTCTGTATTAATTGCTGTCATGGTAAAAACATTGACTGAAAGCAACTTAGGAGGAAATGGTAGATCTCATATCACAGTCTGTTGTTAATGAAGTAAGTTAGAACCAGAACTCAGACAAGAACCTGGAGGCAGGAACTGAAGCAGAGAGTATGGATGACAATTTTTCAGAAGTTTGCTTTTCATTCATACAGTCACTCAGCTTACTTAGAGTCCAAGACAGTTTGTTCAGGAGAGGTGCTATCCAATGTGGGGTTGGCCTTGAACACCAATCATGAATCAAGAAAATATCCAACAGACATTTCCACAAGTTAATTTGATGGCAACAATTCCTCATTGAGGTCCCTTCTTTCCTGGTGACTTTAATTAATTACAAGTTCATGAAAATGAAACATTACACCAGTTTTCAAAAGAATGAGCCTATGAGGAATATTTTTACATCCTAATCACAATAATACTAAAATCATAATATTGTTTAAAACTAATTACATTCAGTGTAAGCTCTAAGTTAAGTAAATATCTTATTTATTTTGAATGTCTATTTCAGAGGATATCTATACAAAAGGTATAAAAGTGTATATAGAAGGCAACTGCCATGGGTTTTCTGAGTGCAAACCGATCATAAGGAAAGGCATAGGCTTTATTACATGTAGAAATATTTACATAATATGCACTTGCCACTATTTTTGCTTCCATATGAATCAGAATGTGAGTTACGAAATAATGCTTTTGCGTTGTGTTCATTATTATCACCAGGTTATTGCTGTCATTGTCATCATTATCATCATCATAATGGTCACCGTCATTGGCACTGCACTGAACTGTTTTGTTTGTTTCTTTTGTTTTTGTGTTTTTGACAGGCTGGCTATATTCCAGGCTTCAAACTGGTAACAGTCTTTCGGTTTCAGCCTCCTGGGTGCTGTGATTACGGGTATATGCTGCCATACCTGACTTTTTGGAGTAATATTTTTAAAAGGAAAATAAAATGTCACATGCTTAATCTAAAGCCATATGTTTTCAAAGTAATAATACTGCAAATGATTAGATCATTTCTTTAAAATGTCATTGAAAATATTCTAGTCTTCCTTTGAGGTAGAAATCTTTAAGGTCACTCAGCGAAAGACCCAGCCTCCAACACAGAATGGAGATTAATTGACCAATAAAATAAATGCTAACACTGAGCCTTCATAAGCATGTGCACAAACATATGTGCCCTCACACAGGCAAAAACACATACAACACACATAGACTTGACTGTCACACCCTATACATATGCCTAAAACAAAAGAGCAGAGAAGCTTATTTTCTTGTGTGGAAGATTTTCAAGGGTAGAAGTTAAGTGTACATTTTCAATGGAGAAAATATGGAGTTACTGAATCTGAAAGATTCTGGCAATTTAAAATGAGCTATCTTTCCTTATGTCTATAAAACATATTTTAAAATACTATGTCTCCATGTTTCAGTGGTTTTATATTATTGAAGTTTTAAAGAGATTTTGAAAGAAGTCAACAAAAGTTTAGATGACAAAAATAAGGAAAACAAAATTGATGATTCAATGTAATTAAAGTTTTTGTTTGTTTTGTGCTACCAAATAGTATAAAATTATTTTTCATTCTCCTGTTTAAGTGAAGATTTCAATGATTTCGTGAAGTTTTTAATTCCTTTTGGTGGTTCTGTTCATTATTTTGTCTGATTTTCCGGCATGGGCTCACTCTATTTCACAATGGCTGTTCATCATAAGTGCATCCTCCTGCCTCTTCATCTGCAACAGGTGCTGCGATGACATGTAATAGTCATTATGCTTGGTTGATGATTTCTTTAAAAAGTGAATTTCTGCATTGGTTTTCACAAAATTTGAGCCAACAAAATTAAATGTTTTATGTTATAAAACTGTATGTTTTCATATATTGCTTTTTTAAAAGTACACCTTCAAGCAAGAAAGAAATTTCCAAAGATCTCCATTACATGCTCATTTCAGCCAACAAACTAGGTGAATCTACAGTGGGACAATAAGGTGAATACTAAGATAAACTCTCTCGTACTAAATCCAATTCTTATTCAAACTAAGCAATATTATAAATATGAAATTACACAGAAAATTTGCAATATTTTCAATGAAATCTAAATTGTAGAATAAATTATAGTTTATACTAATATAGCCATTCAACAGGTTTAGCTTAAGTAAGTATGAATGACATGTTATAGGTTATCTCTATGGAAACGGTTGGTCTTTATTAACTATACTCCTTTAATGATATTGACCTAATTAGAAATAATTATAAGTTAAGTTTACAATTAATTTCAACTAAGTTGAAATCCTAGGCACAGAAACATACCTAATGTTCAAATTATATATTAATTAAAATATTTATTTTATATTATGACAGTCTTCTCCAAATTTAAAAAAAAACATTAAAATTGTTATGAAATAACAATGCACCCAAACCATGACATTCTAGGTAGCTCTATATTTAAATTATGTGACAAAGCCAGAATGGCCAAATCAGCAAGCCACTGACATTAAAATCAAAAGAAAACAAAACAAACAAAACAAAACAAAACAAAAACAGATTTTTGTTAGTAACACAATAAAGAAAAGGTTTGTGCTGGTTGGTCTTTGCCAACTTGACACAGATTTGGGTCATCTCTGAAGACAGAACATCAACTGAGAAATTGTCTATTATATTGCTACATAGTCAACTTTGTGAGGCATTTATTGATTAGTTATTGGTGTGTAAAGACATAGCCTTCTGTGGGCTTGCCACCATTCTTATGATATTTTGGCAAAAAAAAAAAAAAGTGGCTGCTTTCTTCCCCTTGCTCTAAAATTTTTCTTCAGGCTAAAGTTTCTAAAATAGACTATTTCTTTGGTGGAGATTTCAAGCAAGCCTGATTCTGATTCTGCCTTGTGCTTATTAGTCATCACTTATTCAGGTCTTGGAGAAAATGAGCAAGATGGACAAAAAGAAACACATAATAAACAGTCTGAAGAGAAAAAAATAGAATCAGTTAATTTAATATTTTAGCCAAGGTTGTGCAAAAAGACATAAGGAAATTAATAAGAAACATGAGCAAAAATAGCAAAAAGGAAGTAATAATTGAAGTATAAGTCTCTACCCAGCTTTCGTGACAATTTGTGATAAGGCAAATCCTATGGAATTTTTTTTTTTTCTAAAAAGCTACAACAAATGAAAGCTACTGAAAATATGACTTACCAGGCCAGGCTGAAATCCTAGTGAGTAGCTACTTGGCAATTCTGTTCTTGTTGGCTATGGCTTTAGAGTCATAAAGAATACACAAGTAAAAGAACTGTGGAATCCTCTTCAACCGTTAAGAGGAACTGCTGAGGCCAGGCATGCGGCAGGGGAGTTCCTTAGCAGAAGCTCTGAGAGACCATTATAAGAAGCCATGAAATTGAGGCCTGGAGAATATTGCCGGCCCCAAGTTGTTACAGCTGCCAGGGATGCAGGAGCTCTGCAGAAGAGAGCTTCAGACAGGGAGTATAATCAGCCCAGGAGAAACAAGTGTGTTACATGCAGTAAAGCCGGAAGGAAGGAGTCATTTAAGCCCTTTGACAGCACACAGAAAGCTAGAGGATTTGTAGTCTGTTCTGCTGGGTTTCTGCTCTTCTTTGTTCCAATATTTCCTGACTATGCTCCAATTTCTTCCTTTGGGCTTGACTGTGTGAGCATGTGTGTGTGTATGTGTGTGTGTGTGTGTGTGTGTGTGTGTGTGTAGAGAGAGAGAGAGAGAGAGATAACATCTATATATTGTAAGCATGTAATTTTTCCTTTTAATTTACACTGGAGTACAAATGAGAGATTGTCTTTATTATTGGAAGGGATTTTGAAGTTTAGACTTTGAAACAGTTTGAGATTATTGCTCAAAGCCTAATATGAAGAACAACAGAGGAAACTGCCTGAAATCAGCCATTGGGTCAAAAAGTATGCATTTGTAAGGAATTCTGCATCTACAAGTGCATGACTTACACACACACACACACACACACACACACACACACACACACACACCTAATTACAGTTCTCTCAGGACCATTGAGTATAAAAGCTCTCAATCTTTTATGAAATCTGTAAAACTACTAATGTGACTTGAATGAAAATGTCCCCATAGGGACATAGGTTTGAATGTTTGATGACAGTTATTAGAACTGCTTGAGAAAGACTAGGAAGCGTGCCTGTTGAAGTAAGTAGCTTTCTCTGTGTTGGAGAAAGTATGCCACTAGGGGGTAGGTTCCAAAAGTTTTTGTCTGCATGCAATTTGCCAATCAGATGTGAGCTCTGAGCTACTTCTTTAGCACAATGCCTGCCTGCCACCATGCTCTCTGCCATGACAGTAATGAACTAACCATCTGAAATGATAAGTAATCCCCCAGTTAAATGTGTTTTTTATAAATTACCTTTGCCACGGTGTGTCTTCACAGCAATAGAGCAGTAACTAAAACACTCGTTACATATATTTTATTTACTTATAAATAGGAAAATGTAAAACAGTGAAAATTGTCGATAAACATGATTACAGTTTTATAAAACAGTTGAAGAAATAATATATACCTCAAGGTAAGTTGTTTTGTTCTAAATACATTTGTCAAAACCAAATATAATTTACACAATTCATTTGTAGTTTTATGTTTTATTTTGCTGTAGAAGAATGACAGTGAAAATAAAAATAGAATGTGTGAGAACAGGCACTTTTTGATGCAAGCAAGCAGAGGGTTGGGGTCAGTACAGGAGAAGGCAGCATTGCCAGGTTCCCAAAACTGCATTGCAGCAGTTAATTCCTGAAATTCTTCTATAACGTATCATCTTAGCAAAGTCCCTTCCCTGTCCCCTAAGTGCTTGAGTAGAAACTATGGCATACTTATGGTTATCATCATTGTTTTTTTTTCTTATTGTTATTTTTGCTTCTAAGTGTATCCTGTGGGTGGCATTCAAAATAACAAACTCAGTTAAAGGATGCTACTGGGAAAGGAAGGAGTCCAGAGTGATCCTTTCTCCTTAGTGCTGGGTTTGAAGTAACCCAAGCATCATTCTGCAGGACTTGAATCATGCAGTAAAAAATCAGAACAGTCATTTTTATTTCGAGTGAGATGTCTTCTTGGTTATAAAATATTTATCAATCAAAAAAATCCTTGATACACTTATCTTCTGATTTCAAAACAAAGAACTACTCTGCTGTGGATTTATTTTAGAAAATACAAACCATTAAAATATTTGAGCATATAAAGAGACAGATGATGTCTCAATGGATTTGCAGTTTGGAACACAGATATTTTATATTAGGCTAACTAGTCTAAAATCTTAAACCACTATTGACTCACAATTTCCAGTGAGATCTTTAATAGCACAACTTATTCAGGTATTCAGGTTTATTAAATTGACTAATAAATGTAAATCATATCTAAAACTGCCTATAAATACCCATCCTTTTTATGTTAATCAAATGACATTTATTAAAGGACTACTTATATGAAAAGCAAAGATTAAAATGTAAATAATGGGTGGTAAAAAAATTAAGTCACCAGCAACAGTGGGATACATCCAGCCACGATGACGGAAGGGGCAAAAGGAAACTGTACCACCACTCTCACAAGAGAGCTGATGTCACAAGATGTGTCTGTACTGCTCTAGGAGATGCTAGTAGATCAGAGCCACAGAGCTAGAGAGGAAAATATCTGGCCTTTCCCAACCTAACCTTTTCAATGCTTTCATGTACCTTACTAAGCCACAGGTCAGAAAGAAAAAGTCCAGTAGCGAAGCATCAAAGGGCTCAGGCTTGGCGGACACAACAGAGAAGAGGAAACAGATGTGAAGAGAGACCAGAGAAATACCCAAATGTGGTGTTGTCATTGGTCAGCACACAGTGAAGTCCAGAGTATGTGCTTTGTAGCTCAATATACACAGTATCTGATTGTAGCCAAGCATTTTTCTATTACACAACAGTAGGCTGTACATTTCCCAAACCTCAGTGTGCCACTGATAAGAACAGTCAATCAGGACTGTTAAATTGTTTCATCAACCTTTCCTTTCGTAACAACTTTGTGGAGTTTGTTAAGATCCACTTTATCTCTGCAGTGTGGAAAATCTTTGTGCCCTAGGCTTCTTTGCAGCCTGAGCATCAGATGATTGCAAGATGATAGAGACTGTACCAGATACATGCCCTTAAGCAATGAGATGGAACCAAAATGGAGGCAGCCGGGCACAAACACTTTAGGCTCAGGCATCAGTGCTTGGGAATTTTACTTGTGATGAGGGAATGACTTAATAGTTTGTGGCAGCAGCAGATGCTGAATATTGTATGCTTGGCAACACTGTGCACACTCCTGTGGTACACTAGATACTGCCCTCATTGAAGTAGTGAGTGGAGAGACAGTGGTGACCTCTGCCAATTATTCAAAGGAGATTTGGAATTGATTTCTAGAAATCTTGCCTCAAGCATATTTCTCCAGCTCTCCAGACATCCCAACATGACAACACCTTTTCTTTATTGCCTTTCTCTTACATATTTTTCTATTCTCCATCAGCCTCAGGGTTGCTCGAAATTAAAGACAAGAATAAGTTGAAGCGCAGTGCTTTCCAGTAGTGACCTACAGGCTAGGAAGCCTCAAGCATGCCTAAATAAGCATATAAATGTGAGTATGAATTTATGATGTAGTTCCTCACAATATGCATACAAATTTGTACACATGTGTATGCAGTTCATTATCAATGCCATTTATTTTCTCTTGCACAGTTTACAGAGAGACACATTATAAACACCAATGCTTATTCGACACAGACTCACTTATAAACTCAAAATCAAGTGATTCTAATAAAATTTATTGCAGGCACGAAAACATATTTTTCTTCATTAGGAACTGAGCAGCTATTAAAATAATATAAACTTTAGTCAGGCAAAATGTACTCTCCTTTTTCATCCCTTATTATAACAACATATTTTTGATGCAAATCAAAATGACCATGAGATTCCACCTTACACCCACCAGAATAGCTAAGATAAAAAACTCAAGGGATGATATATGCTGGAGATGTTGTAGAGACAGGGAAACCCTCTTCCATTGCTGGTGGGAAAGTAACCTTGTACAACCGCTTTGGAAATAAATCTGGCATTTTCTCAGAAAATTAGTAGTAGTGATACCTCAAGATCCAGTTATACCACTCCTGGGCATATATCCGAAAGATACTAAACTATACAAAAAGGACATTTGCTTAACTATCTTTGTGTCAGCATTATTCATAATATCCAGAATCTCAAAATAACCTAGATGTCACTCAGCTGAAGGATGGATACAGAAATTTTGGTACCTTTATACAATGGAATACTACTCAGCAATTAAAAACATATAATATGGGGCAAACATACTGAAATCTCTAATCCTAAAGAAGCTACACAACAAGGAGGACCATAAGGAAGAAGCTAAAACCTCATTCAGAAGGGCAAGAGGATAGACACTGGAAGTAGGAGAAGACAAGGATCAGGATAGGAGCCTATCACAGGGGCCCTCTGAAAGACTCTACCAATCAGGGTATCAAAGGTGATGCTGAGGCTCATAATTAAACTTGCCAGGCCACAAGGGAAGATAATGCTGACAGCCCTGATGAAAACTAATAGACTAGGGTCAGAAAGAAGGGGAGGAGGTCCTTCCCTATTAGTGGACTACAGAAACAGCATGGGGGTGGGGGAGAGGGAGTGTGGATGGAACTGGGAGGAGATGAAGGAGAGGGCTATAAGTGGGTTATAAAGTGAATAAATTGTAATAATTAGTTAATTAATTAAATATAAAAACATTTTTGGAAACCATATTTTTCTATGTAATATAGCTGTGCCCAGGTGAATTATTAGTAATTTGATAAAAGATTGATGAACTAATACCTAATAATTTTACTTATACCTAAATATATCAATGTGTGTAGGGATAAACATGTGATGCAAAAGAGAAACTGAAAGTTGTAGAGATCAGTCACTCCTATAGATTATAATTTGTTTTTCTTTTATATCAGAGTTATTTTAAATCACTATTTACTCATCTAACAAAATTAAAGAAAATATAGAGAGGTAGATGTTTTAAACTAAACATTATAAAATTTTATATCCTGCCTGGCCTGGTCCTAGAAACCTAATTGGTCCTGCTAGAAAATCAAGAAAGATCTGAGACATGTACAGAGATGCTGGGGTTTGGTGGGTTTAGCTCAGATGGAGCAGCCCAACACGGCAACCCAGAACCTCAGTGCTTTTCCTATGTACAGCCTGACAAGGAAGGGTTAGCTAGTCTGTGTTGGAGGCGTTATAGGAGAACAGTCTCAGATTACAATCACTGTGAAAGAAAAGGTGCCACTGCTCATTATTGGACACTGTCAGCATCAGTATATAGATGGTAGGAAGGCTTTGACATTGCCTCTCAGCCTCTTCTAGAGGAAGGCTTTTCAATTTCCATGGTATCCTTGGTATCATTGATATCATTGACTTGAATTTGCCCATATGAATAACATTCATTCACTCAAGTCTTTATTCACTTTTTATACATTCATTCAGCATTCCTTTGGTTTTCTACATGAATTACAGTTTTTAATTATCAAGATCAGACTACAAGGCTTCTAGTGATAGGATTCAGATGAGTTGTTGGCTGAGGATGTCCCACGAGATCCTTAAACAACTCAGACTGATGCTAGGTCTCCCTTTGAAAACTGACACTAGGGCACCATTGTCTGGGACTTCTACTCAGCTCATTGACAGAAGAGAGGATGAGCTGGTGTCCACTTGAAGCCTTCACCCCTGTGTTTTCTATTCACTTTTGTAGAAGACAGTACTCTGTAGGCTACAGAAAGACAAACCCGGATACCAAACCAGCCACAAAAAATCCTTTATCTACAATCTGTCCTGCCTGTAAGATGTTGGAGCAATGGTGGTAGCAAAAAAAAATGTCTTATTATTTTGAGGCCCACTCTACAAGAGGGAGCTCATGAGAAACATTGCTTGGATGGCCAGAAACAAGAGACTGGATAACTCAGAGACCTAGAGTAGAACCAAACACAACTGGTCTTTAAAAATATAAATGAAATTATTATTAATGGTATTCTGCTTTACTCACAGACCTCTTCCTTGGATAGTCTTTATCAGAGAGGTTTCCTCCAGCAGTAGATGAGAGTGGGAGAAGAGACCAGACATTATACAGAGAGAGTTAAAACTTGATGTCTCATTAGGTTTATCTCCTCAGGAATGAGTAACTCCACAGAATAAGGGAAGGAAAAATTGTAGGTGAAAAAAATGGAAAAAGAAAGGACAAAACTGCTCCTAGGTATAGTGGAGGAGAAAGTTTATTGTAGATAAAAGGGCAAGCATAAGAGTGGACACGACTGTGAGCCATGTGAAGAAAGAAGAAAGGAAGATGGGAGAAGAGCCTCCCAAGAGAGGCAGCCAGGGCCAAGAAACCACAAGAACATGGCATAGCCAAAATGGCTGGACTCTATAGGGAAGGGTCTCAGGGGAAGGGCAATACAGCCCTGGGCTTGAGAAGTTTAGGGTAGGAGGTTGGGTATCTCTTGGCCACTAGGAGAACCTCTTGTCCAGGTCTTCTTTGATATGGTAAATAGACAAAACAGCCATTTATCCCAAGGTTTGAGATTTAACAGCTTGAATAAGAGAGTCTGGAGGACACTCGGAGAATATGGTCCACTGAATCAACTAATCAGGGTTCACATAGGCTCAAAAAGTCTGAAGCAGCAAGCAAGGTACCTACACAGAACTGCACCAGGTCCTAGGCAAATTTGTTATAGCTGTTAGTTTGGTGTTTGTTACAGTTATTTTCATAAAATTGTGTTTACTTCTCTGTATCTCTCTTAACCGGGCTATCAGATAAATAATTAAGACTTATATTTTTAATAATAAGCTTCACAACACAATAACTGAGCAAATATTACTCCATAAATTTTTAAATTTAATATTAGTTTATTTACTTTAATTCTGATGTTGTCCTCTCCCTTTCCTCCTCCCTGTCCCACCCCACTTCTCCTCCTATCCCCCTTCCCCTCTCCCTTTTCCCCAAGAAAGGGGAGCCCCCCAACCCCACTCTACTAACATTCCTCCGCATATCAAGTCACATCAGGACTGTTCTTATGTACATCCCCTGAAGCCAGGTAAGGCATTCCTTCCAAGGGGAAGTGATCCAAAAGCAGACAATAGAGCCTATGTTAGAAACAGCACCCCCTCCACTCTTCAGGTGCCCCATATGAAGACCAAGACATCCACTGGCTACAAGTGTCCAGGAGGCCTGGGTCCAGATCATCCATGCTCCTTAGTTGATGTCTCATTCTCTGAAAACCTCATGTGACTGGGTTAGTTGTCTTTGTTGGTCATCTTTTGAGGTTCTTGCACCCTCCAGGTCCTTCCATCTTTCCCCCAATATTTTCTCAGGACCCCCAGATTTGCACCCCATGCTTGCCTGCAAATCCCGTCCTCTGTCTCCATCTGCTATTGGCTGGAGCCTCCCAGACACCAGTCAAGTTAGGCTCCTGTCAGAAAGCATAACTAGAAAAGAGCATCCTAAGTGAGATAACCCAGACCTAGGAAGACACACATGATATAAACTCACTTATAAGTGGATATTAGATTTATAGTATAGGATAATCATACTCCAGGTCCATAGACCCAAAGAAGCTAAGTAACAATCGACCCCAAGGAAAGGTA
Source organism: Pachyuromys duprasi (assembly GCA_028658305.1). Lineage (NCBI taxonomy): Eukaryota > Metazoa > Chordata > Mammalia > Rodentia > Muridae > Pachyuromys > Pachyuromys duprasi. Next base: position 49,555,257 of record CM053765.1, on the reverse strand, counting down.
CATAAATGTCACTCAGAAGGGGAAAGAGGATAGATAGCCAAGGTAGATGAAGAGACAGGTAGAAGGATAGGTGGACAGAATGGGGGTGGGAGGTGAGTGGGCATGGAAAAAAGAAAAGAAACTGGGAGGGACAACTCTTGGTCAAGCTCTAGGTCTGCTACAGGTTAGGTCTCCAAGGTGGTATTATGTTTAACCCTCTGTGCTTTTTTTTCTTTTCTTTTTGTTTTTTTTTTAATTTTTTAAATTTTTTTATTAATTACACTTTATTCATTTTGTATCCCAGCTGTGGCCCCTTCCCTAGTACACTGACAGGGGAGGTCCTCCTCCCCTTCTATCTGACCCTAGCCTATCAGGTCTCATTAAGACTAGTTGTATTGTCTTTCTCTGTGACTAGACAAGGCTGTACCCCCCAGGTGGAGATGATCAGAGAGCCTGCCACTGAGTTCATGCCAGAGAAAGCCCCTGCTCCTCTTACTAGTCTCTACTTGGAGAGCAAGTCTATGGGTTACTTCTAAGCCAGTGTTTTAGGTCCTCCCCACGCATTGTCCTTTGATGGGGTATCATTCTCTTCAGGGCCCCCAGGGCTCAGTTGTTTGCTTTGTTTTGGTTTGGTTTGGTTGGTTGGTTGGTCTATTTTGGAGTTCCTGTTCCCTCCAGGTCTTTCCATCATCCCCTTTTTTTTCATAAGATTTCCTGCACTCTGCCCAATGTTTGGCTATGAATCTCAGCCTCTGCTTCAAAGCCTCAGTCAGTAGAGTATTTCAGAGGCTGTCTGTGGTAGGCTCCTTTCCAGCTCTGTGTGTTCTCCTGCTCCCAATGTCTATCCCATTTATTTGTTCTTCTGAATGAGGATTGAATATCTTCCCTAGGATCTTCATTGTTTTTTTTAGCTTCTCTAAGAGTATATATTTCAGTATGTTAATTCTCTATTATATGGTTAATAACCACTAATGACTGAGTATATACCATGTGTGTCTTTTTGCTTCTGGGTTAACCCACTCCAAATGATCTTTGCTAGTTCCCACTATTTGCCTGTGAATATCATGATTTCCTTGTTTTTAATAGTTGAGTAATATTCCAGTGTGTAAATGTAGCACAAGTTCTGCATCCATTCCTCCGTTTGAGGAGCATCTAGGTTGTTTCCAGATTCTGACTGTTCTCAGCTGTAGTTTCTCTTCCATTTACCTTCCCCCAATCAACAATATTACTCTAAGTACTTTAAAGTAAATTTGAATTATTGCCAAAATATTTCTTGAGTAGAAAATATTTTTTCTTCTTCCTTTCTTTGAATATATTTCATTTTTAATGTCAGACACTTAGTTTGGGGTAGTAGATGCTGATAAAATGCTTTTGATGCTTAATTGTGGTAGACTTTTGGTTTCATTATACATTAGGTCAAAAGTCTCCTATATCTAGTTAGTAGGTTTTCATGTTATTGTGATGACCCTCTGTCTACCACAAACTGAACTCAAAATTGTGGAATTGTTTACAAGAGTTTGGTTCTCTCTGTTTACTTTTTATTTATGTGTCTTTGCAGTGTTAAAACGACCTAATGCATAGAGGATACTCGGTACAAGACTAGAAGAGTTAAAAAAAAGGAGGAAGAGAAAGAGGTAAAAGAGAGGTATAAAAGGAAACAGAGAATGAGAAAGAGAGGTGATAAAAATGACAGAAATGATTATTGTGTAATGGTACATATTATTCTTACATTCTGTGAGCAAATACCCGAGGAGAAGCAATACAAGGGAAAAAAATTGAGGCATACTCAATGGGTACAGTCCATCACCATAAGGAATCCTAGCAGGAAGAGAGACTGCCAGTTGTGAGAACTAGCATAATTGCATCAGATTAGGAAACACAGTGAAGAAAATGAAGACACCCACTGGATTTCTTCTTTCCCCTTTATATAGCCTAGGATGCTTCCCACACTCATGGCTTGTCTTCTTCCCTCCGTCTATATACTCTGGAAACACCTTCACAGACATGCATGGGGATGTGCCACTTAGGAGATTCCAATTATAGTCATTCTAACTATGGAGATGAACCAGAACAATTGCCTTAAATAAATTGCTTAGTTTCAAAGCTGTAGAAAAAAAACAAATAGACAAAACCAAAGTAACAAAACAAAACAAAACAAAACAAACAAACAAACAAAAAAACCCAACCAAACAAAAAAGACATTGTCCAGAGCTTGATTAACTGTTTTGATGAGTTTTATGTATTATTTTAAAAGTTCAGAAATATTCCAAAGATATTCATTCCATGTACTGAATTAGTAACTTTAATGTATATTAGTTTCATAACAACTAAAAGACTAAAGAATTAAAAATTAGAGTTTTGAATTATTGCTTTAAAGTTTAAAGCACAAGCCTGAATAAAACACAGGTGGAGACATGTCCAGCCACCTATGGGGAGGAACCAGCCTTACTGCATCATTTCCTGCCCACTAGAGATACCAGCCCAGATTGTCTCTCTCACTTAGGACAACCAAAAAGGAAAGCAAGGTCACTAATGATTTGGGGGTTTCCCTACAGTTAATCAGATCAAACTGTAATATCTCCTTTTGTGTTTCAAGCAAAATATGATTGCCAGGCATTTATTCCCCTTCTTTGGGCATGCTGGGAGGGACTGGAGTCTTTAAATCAACCACCTACTCTGAGCACGAGGCTCTCTGCTCTCAACTGCAGTGACTGTGAAGATGTGAGCCCAAGCTAGCTATAGCTTGTAAAAAAAAAAAAGATCCTTATGTGTTTGGTAACGGGCTTGTCCCTTGTCCCCTGGTGATCTTTGGGGTCTTGTGAATCTGGCACAAGATACTTGGGGGCTCTCCAAGACCTTCCAGGATCCTCAAGCCAGATGATAGGAACCTTGGATTAGCACTTTAGTCTTGGCCAAGTTCTGTGTCTGTGTTCTGTCACTCTGTGTATTTTTGAGATCTAAAGGTGGTACACAGTGTGGCCAGGGAGCAGTTGCATAGATGGTACACCAGCTGACAAACTGGCAGACCCAGACCGTGGCCACTGGGATCTCTGGGAGATATCCCAGATCCTGGCAGGGACAGGGCTTTCGAGCAGCACTGTGAGGGACACGGGGTCCCAAGTCTGTTTGATAAGCAAAGAAGAAAGTGAGTCATTCCCACAGAGACAGGAAATGCCACCAACGTACTGGTTTTGGGTTCTTACCCAGTTTTGAGTTCTTAACTGCTCACCTCATGGAATCTATTGTTTGGCCTTGTGTTTGTATATCTTTGTTTGTATTGGACTGCTATGGATGCTATGGAACAGACTGCTTCTAACTCCCTAGACTTTTTTGCCCATTTCTGGGAGGCTCTGGTCTGGCAGAGTTCTGCTAACCCTCTCTCTCTGGTGTGACAGAAAGACAGTGTAGTTGGGTGGAGCCCAATTTTGAGGCAGGTCACACTTAATGAAATCAAAGGAACGGAGAACCCATTAAGAAACATTAAGAGATGGGTCACTGTTCCTTTGGTTTTTCCTTCCTCTTCCTTTTTTTTTTTTTTTTTTCGAGCATTGTACCGGTACATTGTTTTCTTCTGTTGTTCTTTTAAGGGTTTGTTTGTTTCTTTATGATGTTCTCAGGAGGCAGATAACCAAACAGCTGTGCACTGTGGTGACTTTGCCTGCCCCATGTTCCCAATGCTACAAGCTGGGGCATCTTTGGTCGCTGGGGAGAAATGCCTCAGGGAGGGTCAGGCCAAGAGCTGGGAGGGCTGTTCGAGTTTGCCCAGGCTGATAGGACAAAGTGCTTGAAATTATGGCTGGATGGATTAAGAAAAGTTTTGTCTGTCTGCTTAAATGTATGTATTGCCATTACATGTTTATTTCTGACTGAACTTAAATGGTCAATAAGCTCTGTATGACTTGGTTATAGAATTTACAGTTATCGGATATGTTTAAAGGTTAAATTCAAACTCTTGTTTGGAACATATATATGTGTGTATATATGTTTGTATGATCTCTAGAAGCACAGATATTTTTAAATAGCAACCATGTGGCCTGCCATGTGATGTGACTCCACCATCATGAAATTGCCACCTAGTGTGAGGCCGGGCAAAAGAAAAAATTTCAGAACCTCTTAGTTGTAATGAATTTTGTTTATAGCTCTATTTCCTTTTAGACTAAGAACACAAGTCTCACATTAAATTGATATTGATTTTAGAGATTGTATTTTTTGCACTGGTAAAATTTGGCTTTGACTTTTAAAATTATGGTTATGCTTTGTGATTTTACTCCTAAAAAGGGGACTTTATTTTGATATAGCAAAAACAGATTTCTTCTAAAAATATGTTTAAGGCCATGAAATCTTTTAAAATTTATCAGGTATTTTATACACACATATAAAAATAAGGGTTGTGCTTTGGTGGCAGCTATGTGTGTGATATAGCCCTGGTTTGTGAAGGTCTATTCAGATTCAAACGCTGAAATGAACTGTGTGCCTGACTGCCAGTTCCTGAATGAATGGGTTAATGTTGTTTCTTTCTGGCCTATAGGTTTAGTGCCGCCAGAGTAGTTTAAGTATGGTTTAAAATTGTTCTGTACTGTTTTGTAGTGCAGTTGGTTCTAAGACTTATTTGATTACAATGTTAAAACTTGGTTATGGAAAACTGTAAATGCCCCACAGTGCTAAATTGTGGGAGGCAACAACACCATCAGCAACACCTAATGGCTATGTTTTTTTTTTCTTATTTCAGCATATTGTCTTTAATATTTTTATCTGTTTTTACATTTTTATTTTATATTAATCACAGGTTATGTACTTTGCATCCCAGCTGTAGACCCCTCCCGCATTCCCTCCCTATCCTTCCCATCCCTCCCTCATCTCTTCCCTGCCCCTTTCCAAGTCCATTGATAGGGGACGTCCTCCTCCCCTTCCTTCTAACTCTAGCTTATCAGGTCTCTTCATGACTGGCTGCAATGTCCTCTTCTGGGGTCTAGCTAGGCTGCTCCTCCCTTGTGGGGCAAGGGGGTCAAAGAGCCAGCCATTGTGTTCATGTCCAAAATAGTCCCTAATCCCCTTACTAGGGTACCCACTTGGGTGTGAGCTACCATTTGCTACATTCAAGCAGAGGTTCTAGGTTATATCCATACATGGTCCTCAGTTGGAGAAACAGTCTCTTAAAAAACCTCTGTGCCCTGCTATATTTGGTCCTTGCAGAGCTCCTGTCTTCTCCAGGTCATACTAACTACCCCTTCTTTCATATGATTCCCTGCATTCTGCCAAATGGTTGGTTATATGTCTTAATATTTGCTTTGGTACACTGCTAGGTAGAGGCCCTCTGTGGTAGACTCTTGTCCTGCTACTTGTTTTCTCCTATATACAATGTCCATCCCATTTGTCTTTCTAAGTGAAGATTAATCTTCTTACCCCAGGTCATATTTCTTGTTTATCTTCTTTAGGTGTATACATTTCAGTATGTTTATCCTATCTTTGAGGTCTATATAAGTGAGTATATACCATGTGTGTCTTTCTGCTTTTGGGATACCTCACTCAGGATGATCATTTCTAGTTCCCACCATGTGCCTGCAAATTTCATGATTTCCTCCTTTTTAATTGCTGAGTAGTATTCCATTGTGTAAAGTACCACAATTACTGTATCCATTTCTCAACTGAGGGACATATGAGTTGTTTCCAGGTTCTGGCTATTATGAATAAAGCAGCTACGAACAAATGTTGAGTAAATATCCTTGTTGTGTACTTGAGCATCTTTTGGATATATGCCTAGGAGTGGTATAGCTGGATCTTGAGGAATCACTATTCTTAATTGTCTAAGAAAGTGCCAAATTGATTTTCAGAGTGATTGTACAAGTTTACATTCCCACCAGCAATGGAGGAGGGTTCCTCTTTCTCCACAACCTCTCCAGCGTGTGTTGTCACTTGAGTTTTTGATCTTAGCCATTCTGATGGGTGTAAGGTGAAATCTCAGGGTCATTTCAATTTGCATTTCCTTGATGACTAAAAACGCTGAACACTTCTTTAAGCGTTTCTCTGCAATCTATATTCCTGTATTGAGAATTCTCTGTTTAGCTCTGTACTCCATTTTTAATTGGATTACTTAGTTTGTTGCTGTTTAACTTCTTGAGTTCTTTATTTATTCTGGGTAGTAGACCTTTCTTGGATATAGGGTTGGTGAAGATCCTTTCGCAGTCTATAGGCTGTCCTTTTGTTCTGACAACAGTGTCTTTTGCTTTACCGAAGCTTTTCATTTCCATGAGGTCCCATTTATTAATTGTTTCTCTTGAGCCTGTGCTGTTGGTGTTCTGTTCAGGAAGTTGTCTCCTGTGCAAATGAGATCAAGGCTGTTCCCTGCTTTTTCTTCTAAATAGATTTAATGTGTCTGGATTTATGTTGAGGTTTTTGATCCATTGTATGTTAGTTTCATGCATAGTGATAAATATGGATCTATTTGCATTTTTCTACATGTACACATAGTGAAACCAGTGTCATCTGTGGAAGATGTCTTTTTTTCATTGTATGGTTTTGTCTTCTTTGTCAAAAATCACATAACCAAAGGTGTGTGGGTTTATTTCTGGGTCTTCTATTCATTCCATTGGTCCATCATTTTGTTTCTTTGCCAATACCATGCAGTTTTTTATAACTATTACTCTGTAGTACAGCTTGAGATTAGAGATGGAGAAACCTCCAGATGATCTGTGGTTGGACAGGATCGTTTTGGAAATTCTGGATTTTTTTTTGTTTCTCCATATGAAGTTGAGAATTTTTCTTTCAAGGTCTGTAAAGAATTGTGTTGGTATTTTGATGGGGATTGCATTGAATCTGTAGATTGCTTTTGGCAGAATAGCCATTTTCACTATGTTAATCCTTCCAATCCATGAACACAGGAGCTCTTTCCATTTTCTGATATCTTCTTCAATTTCTTTTTTCAGAGCCTTGAAGTTTTTCTCAAACAGATCTTTCACTTGCTTGGTTAAAGTCACCTCAAGGTACTTTATGTCATTAGTGGCTATTGGAAGGTTGTTGTTTCCCTAATTTCTTTCTTGGCTTTTTCACCGTTAGTGTACAGGAGGGCTTCTGATGTTTTTGAGTTGGTTTTCTATCCAGCGACTTTGCTGAAGGTGTTTCTCAGTTGAAGGAGTTCTCTGGTTGAATTTTGGAGGTCGCTCATGTATACTAACATATCATCTGCAAATGGAGATACTTTGACCTCTTCCTTTCAGATTTGTATCCTCTTGATTTCCTATAGTTGTCTTATTGCTCTAGCTAGGACTTCAAGTACTATGTTGAAGAGATATGGAGACAATGGGCAGACTTGCCTAGTGCCCGATTTCAGTGGGATTGATTTTAGTTTCTCTCCATTAAGTTTGATGTTGGCTATAGGCTTGCTGTATATTGTCTTTACTATGTTTAGGTATTTGTCTTGTATCCCTGATCTCTCCAAGACTTTAAACATGAATGGATATTGGACTTTTTTAGAAGCTTTCTCGGCATCTAAGCGGATGATCATGTGGTTTTTCTCCTTCAGTTTGTTTATATGGTGGATCACATTGATGGATTTACATACATTGAACCACCTTTGAATGCATGGGATGAAGCCTACTTGGTCATGGTGGATATCTTTTATGTGTTCTTGGATTCGGTTTGCAAGTATTTTATTGAGTATTTTTGCATCAATATTTATAAGAGAGATAGGTCTGAAGTTCTCTTTTTTTGTTGGCTCTTTGTGTGGTTTAGGTATCAAGGTGACTGTGGCTTCATAGAATGAGTTTGGTAATGTTCCTACTGTTTCTATTTTGTGGAATAGTAAAAAATATGGAACGCTTCATTAATTTGCATGTCATTCTTGTGCAGGAGCCATGCTAATCTTTTCTGTATCGTTCCAATATTAGTATATGTGCTGCCGAAGTGAGCACATGGCTATGTTTTAAATTGCCACCCACAGCCTGTAACAATACGTGGCTAGCTGCCATGTTGTGTCAGGGATATAGAAGGTGGAGCCATGGTTTTACAACCATCTTTGTTGAAGGCTGCCAGCCATAAAAAGTTCCCTGTTTAGTGCTAAGTGTAACTTTTCTACTTTAAGCCTTTTGCTGTTCTGCCTAATAATACGACATGATAGAATCAGCATGATTTTCTAGCCCCTCTATGAACTGTATCTGATTGAAAGTTTTGCTTTGATTTTAGTTCAGAAATATATTTAAAGTTATGCTAATGACTGCACTTGGTTACAAGACTGAGCTTTACCTAGTCTTTTGTTTAAGATTTCAAGGTTATACCTAGGATGGGTAACAATGAAGTTTGCCTATGTGGATCTACTTGAAATAGATATTGTTCTAAAACACTTATCTAAGGAACATGCCAGAATTAGAGATTATGGCATTCTGTTTTATAGGATGTAGTTTAGAGTAGAAAACTAAAGATAGACAAAGAGTAATTCATATGCTGGCCCTCAAGCTCATCAGAGATCTATGGAATATAACATTTTAACATGTTTAAGTTTATTATCACAGAGAGTCCCAAAATCTTGGCAGTACTTCCCCAAAGTCTCTGAGAATTTTTGGGCACAATTGGACACTGGATTGTGGTATCCTAACCACTGGGCAAGACTGCCCCAACTGGCCCACCGCTAAGGCCCAGCCAAAACTGTTGGTAAAGCTATAGACACCTGGAGAGTCATTGTTTCACATTGCTGAAGTAGAGTTGAGGTCAATCTCTCATGTTCTTTTTTCCAGGGAAAGAGTCTCTCTTCTTTGCCTGATGACCAGACTGCCTCTGCTCATGATGTTATGAGACCACACAAGCCATAGACAACTGCCTATGTGGTGGACTGAGTAGTTGTCTCTGTCATTTTGATTGGTACTTACATTGGTACATTGATTTAGCTTATAATTTATCCTTCTCAGGTCTCTTATCACATTGATGGCTAAGCTAAGCTAATGGTAGCTTTGCAGCTAAAGAACAGACAATCAGATCCACTGTTAGTTCATTGGTCAATTCATTAGCTAGTTAGAACTACTAGGTACTAGATCTCTTATTTAGGAAGGAAAAGATGTTTGCCTTGCTCAAAGGCTTCATGTTAATTGCCTGTGTCTTATAGTGAATAACTGGATATAAAGATGTAAAGTTTATGTAAGATCAGAGGATATGAAAGTTTAAATTATGAGGATGTAAAAAAATTGTTTCAGAGGTCGTCAATTGAAGAAAGATAGGAAGGCCTAAGTAGGTTTTTTAAGATATGTGAGTGCAAGTTATAATGACATAGAAAGTAGTTTCTTCCCACTTTCTGTTCTTGTTGATATTTCAGAAGTTCAGGGTTACGGCATTGATCAGTAGAGTTGAGATAAGCTGATGGTGCACTGATTGCTTATTATCCAGTCACAAGTTTGAAATTTTAATTTCCCTTTGCTTCTCTTCTGGAGATAGACTGAAAGGTGTTTCTCATCATGCTACGCTAATGTGTATATCTGACCCAAAAGTTATAGCTTGTCTTAAAGGGATGAGTCTACTTCTGCTGTCTTGTAGATACCTATTAACTGCTTTTTCTTAAGTATGAATCTCAATATGATGGTGATACTAATATACTTCCTTTTGTAAACTAAAATTCATATGAGTTTCAGAAAGTCAAAAAGTCGTAAGACCTGGATCTGGCATAGCTCAAACAGAGCCCAGATGAGTTTTTTTTTTTTCCCTTTGTCCTGTGATTCCTCACTTTCCCCACTTACTAGACAAATTTTAAATTCTGTCTCTAGTCTGAATTTACCTCTGCAGATTTTCACCTATCTGACAGACTCTATTTAGGGATCAGCTATGGACTGCAAGGTGAAATCTGTACTTGCTGATAGTTGAAGTAAACCAGTCCAGCCTATTTGATGGCTCCATGCCTCTTCAACTGGATCACTAATTAGATAGTACCCTGTTATTTAGCTTTTGACTAGCCTTTCAGCCTTCCTAGGTCCCCAATATAAATATCTCTGCCCCAATATCAGCCTGAAGAAATTTCAGAAGAGATATTCATTGTCCTTTATCATACATAACATGCTGAAATGCTAAGTCAAAAGGGGCTCCCTGACATTAGCTATTATCTTGGGGACCTGTTTAGCTGGAGCAGCACCTGGACAAAAATCCTGGAGAGATGCTAGGAAGAAGATTCCAGAGGATTGTTTAACTCCTGGTATAATAGTTTTCTTGACTTACTGCTCTTATATCCCCTCTGATAGGGCCTCTACTAATTTTGCCTTTTTACCTTTTGGCCTTGTATTTTAAATTGTTTGATGACTTTCATGAAGGAATGTTTAGGAGTGTTACAGTTAATGGTACTCAGATCCCATTATGGAAAGGTAAATCTGGAAAACTCCAGGGGTCATATCTGGAAGACCCATCATTGAGTCTTCAAATGATCATGTGAAGGGGATGATGATAAAACAAAGAACTAAAAATTAGTTTTTGACTTATGGGTTTAAGGTTTAAAGCACAAGCCTGAACAAAAGTCAGACAGATGGAGATATGTCCAGCCACCTATGTGGAGGAACCAGCCTTACAGCATTCTTTCCTACCCACTTGAGATACAGTTGCTAGGAAACCAGCCCAGATCATGCATCTTCCCTAGGAGAGCCAAACAAGGGAAGTCAGACTACTAATGATTTGGGGGCCTCCCTACAGCCAATCAAATCAAACTGCAACATCCCTTTTTGTGGTTCAACCAAAAGATGATTGCCCAGCAATTATTCCCCTGCTTTGGGCAGGCTGAGAGGGACTGAATCTTTAAATCAACCACCTATCCTTTGCTGTCAACTGCTGTGGGGTGAGCATGTGAGCCCAAGCTATAGCTTGTAATACAAAGATCCTCATGTTTTTTGCACTGGACTCAACTCCTGGTGGTCTTTGGGGGTCTCTAGAATCTGGCACAGAATAACAAAATACTATTTTTAAGTTCTGGTGTTTTTATGGCATTTGTCTGGATGACTTTCTCTTTCTCTCTGTCTCTGTCTGTCTGTCTGTCTGATTCTGTCTCTCTGTCTTCCTGTCTCCCTGTGCTGTCTCTCTCTGTCTCTCCCTTTCAATACATTTACTAGAACAAGCTCTCAGTTTTGGAGACTGTATAATAACTTAGGTTTCTTAACTTTGGTTTATTATACACAATTAAAATTTGAAAAAACATTCATGTTTACTTACTCCTAGTGGAAAAAAATTCATAACACAATTAACAATGGTGTAAGTAAAGGAAATATCTGGAAATGGCATACCCAAGAGTGTTCATTTGTCTCACGGGGGTATTGGTTGCTTGATACTATTTGTATAAAGCTTCTGTAAAGTTAAACAACAAACTGTGCATCTTAAAAAAATCTGGGTCTATCTTCACACTTGCTTCTTAATATTTTTGGATGTGTATGGAAACCAGAAATCAATATCAAGTATCTTAAGTACTTTTCTGAGAGAGGCTATCTCAATTATCCTGGAGTTAACAGACTAACCTAGTGTTATCAGCCCCTGAGCCCCGGAATTTGCTTGTCTCAGCATCACCACCACTGGGATTTCAAATGTACACGTCAGAATGTTGTCTTATATATGTGCTGAGTATCTGAACTTGAGACCACATATTCTTATGAAAAATACTTTATCCTCTGACCCACAACCTCTCCCAATTATTTTCTTTTTTATATATTTATTTATTTTTATATCAATCACAGGTTAGGTATTTTGCATCCCAGGCATAGCCCAATCCCTCATTCCCTCCCAGTCTCCCACTCCCTCCCTCATCTACCTCCTCCCCGTCCCCTCCAAGTCCACCAACAGGGGAGGACCTCCTCCCCTTCCATCCAACCCCAGCTCATCCTGTCTCCTCAGGGCTGGCTGCAATGTCCTCCCCTGGGATCTAGCCAGTCTGTCACTCAACAACTTGTATGGGGGAGGGTCAAAGAGTCAGCCATCAAGTTCATGACTGAAATAGTCCCTGTTTCCACTGTTTCAGTCATGATCTTGATGGCTGACTCTTTGACCCTCACCCACACAAGCCGGGGAGTGACAGACTGGCTAGATCCCAGGGGAGGACATTGCAGCCAGCCCTGAGGAGACAGGATAAGCTGGGGTTGGATGGAAGGGA
>CM053765.1:49522901-49542684 GCA_028658305.1 Pachyuromys duprasi | reverse complement strand
TGCTGAGTAGTATTCCATTGTGTAAAAGTACCACAATTTCTGTATCCATTCCTCAACTGAGGGACATCTGGGTTGTTTCCAGTTTCTGCCTATTACAAATAAAGCAGCTACGAACATAGTTGAGCAAATGTCCTTCTTGTAGTACTCAGCAATTTAAAACAAGGAAATCGTGAATTTTGCAGGCAAATGGTAGGAATTAGAAAAGATCATCCTGAGTGAGGTATCCAGAAGCAGAAAGACACACATGGTGTACATACTCACTTATAAGTGGATATTAAACATATATGTAGAATAAACAAACTAAAATCCGCACACCTAAGGAAGGTAAGCAAGACTTGGGTAAGATGCCCAATCCTCATTTAGAAAGGCAAATACTATAGACATCTAAAGAGGAAAAAAAAAAAAAACAGGGAATAGTACAGGAGTCTACTACAGAGGGTCTCTGAAAGACTCCACCTCCCAGTGCATCAAAGCAGATTCTGAGACTCATAGCAAAATTTTGGGCAATGTGCAGGGAATCTTATAAAAGAAGGGGAGATAGAAAGATGCGGAGTGGACAGGAGCTCCACAAGGAGAGCAACAGAACAACAAATATGGGCACAGGGGTCTTTTCTGAGACTGATTCTCCAACCAAGGACCATTCATCGACATAACCTAGAATCCCTGCATAGATGTAGCTAGCCCATGACAGCTCAGTGTCCAAGTGGGTTTCCTAGTAAGGGGAACAGGGACTATCTCTGACATGATCTCAGGGGCTGGCTCTTTGGTCATTTCCCCCTTAGGTTTGGGGTCAGCCTTACCAGGCCACATAGGAAGAAAGTACAGCCAGTCCTGATGAGACCTGATAAGCTAGGGTGAGTTGAAAGGAGAGGAGGACCACTCCCATCAGTGGACTGGGGGAGGAGCATAGAAGGAGAGGAGAGACAGAAGGTGGGATTGGGAGGGGGTGGAGGAGGGGGCTACAGCTGGAATACAAAGTGAATAAATTGTAATAAAAATAATTAAAAACTGAAAATATATCATTAATATTGTAATTTTTCAGTCCTTGGATAAACAATTACTTTAAACTCTTACACATATTGTAAATCACCAATTAATTTACAGAAGCTATTGTTAGTTTTTAATTCAACAAAACTATTATAAGGCTAGGGAGATGGCACATTCAGGCAAGTGTTTTCACTTTCTCCCTTTAATTAAAATAGTTCCTTTTATCATGTACTATTTCTTAATTACAATATTTTTTATACTCCTCCCAGTTCTTCCCCACTTTCCTTCAAATCTGCATCCTTCCCCTTTCTGTCTATCATTAGAAAAGAACAGGATTCTATGATCTAACAACGAATCATAACAAAAGAAAACCTAATAACCTAAAGCAAAAACCATCATATTGAAGTTGAACAAGCAAAATCACCAGAAAAAAAAAAGACAGAAGAAGATGCCCAAGAGCTAGAGACCCACTCATTCACATTCTCAGGAGTCTCATAAAATACTAAAGTGAAATCTACAATATGAAACAAAGAAACTGTTTCAGACCCCTGTAGGCCCAGTGCTTGTTGGATAAGTCTCTGTGAGTTCATAAGTACTTTATTCAATTGATTTAAAGAACCTTTTTCTTCTGGTGCCCTCCATCCCCTCAGGCTCTTACTCTCCTGCCTCATATGTATGATTCCTTGAGCTCTGAAGAAAGGGATTTGACGGAGACATTCCATCTAAAGCTCAGTGCCCCAAAGTCTCTCACTCTGTGTAGTATAAGGCTGTGGGTCTGTGTATTTGTTCTCATTTACTGAAGGAGGAAGCTTCTCTTATGGTGGATGAGTATAGTACTGATCTATGTATATAGCAGGATATTATTAGGAGCCATTTAATCACTCTGTTTTGTTTTTAAGACCAGTCATATTTGATATTACCCTAGTTCTCTAGACTATTTACTTTGCAGTTCTTGGTCACCCAAACAGTATATATTAGCTATGACTTTAACATTGAGGAGTGAGCCTTAAATCAAATCAGATATCAACTGGTTACTGTAAAAAGCAGAGATCCCTAGCAGACTGGTTCTTGACCTTCCTGTAATTTGTAATGTGGTTTAAAATGTTATAGTGACTTCCAGCCTTAAAATTATTTAATTGCTGATTCTGATATGTAACTATAAGTTTGCTGCTGTTACAAATCATAATGTCACTATCAGATATGAGACTCACAAAGAGTTGAGACCCTCACAAAGAAATGAATCACAGGTTGAGAACCAGGTCCTAGCACATTTTGCAGGAAGGACAGCATTATAGATCAAGTGATATGTGGCTGAGTTAATGTTTATGCTTTGTTGTTGTTGTTTTGTTTTTGTTTGGTAGCCTGCAAAGAAACTTTCTATTCTTGAGACAGTAAAATGTACCAGCTAAGGTTCTGCTTAGACATCAGCTCGGCATTCCACGTTCAGTGAGTTGTGTGGGTGTTGCCTTCTGGGGCCTTGCTGACATTTATGGAGAGCAACCTAGAGTCCTGGTAACAGAATAAGTGGTTTGGGTATTTCTGTGGAACTTCTTGACAAACAACTCAATTGGACTTAACTTAGTTCAGGCACTGGAGGCTTCATTTGATGACAAGAGATAGCCAGCTGGGACTCTACCTCCCCCATTATTTGAAGACTTTATTAGTATTACCTTCATGTGTGTTAGGAAGTTTTCACTGTAGTATGTTTCCATAACCTCTGTCAAATGTTCCTCAGTTGTAAGTATTTTCCCCTCATTCCCTTCCTCAAACCCTTTTCCTCTTCCCTATACTACCTGAACCCCCTGTTCCAGATTTTTTTACCCTCAGTCCACCCGTAACATGTATTTATTTTCCCCTTCCAGGAAGATCCACTCTTTCACCAAGACACTTCTTCTATGCCTCCTGGTTCTATTGATTGGAGCTTGGTTATCATTTACTTAATAGCTAATATTTACATAAAGCAAATACATATCATATTTTTCTTTCTGGGTCCAGCTTATCTCATTCTGGGTGATTTTTTTTCTACTTCCATCTACTTGCTTGCAACTTTCATGATGTTACTTTTTTTTTAACTGCTGAGTGGTACAAAACTGTGTTAATACACCACATATTTATTTATCCATTCTTCTGTTGAGACACCTACTTTGTTTCCAATTTATTCATATTATAAATAAAGCAGCAATGAACATGATTAAGCAAGTTACCTCTTGGTAGGATAAAGTGTCCTTTGGGTTTTGTGCCCAAGAGGGTATAGCTTGACCTTGAGGTAGATCAATTGACATCTTCCTGAGGAACTACCACACTGATTCCCACCATAGCTTGCACTCCCACAAGAAATGGCTGAGTCTTCCCCTTTGGAAGAAAGAACATCTGACTTTGATCTTTATTACCCACATAAAAGCAAAGTACAGCATCAGTGCGTGCATATGATCCAAGCACTTGAGGAGTAGAAGCAACTTGATCCTGACAGTTTGCTAGCCATTTGATATATCTTAATTGTCATGCTCAGGTCCAATGAGAGTTATATCTCCAAAAATTAGTTGGATAACAAATGAAGAAGATCACAGGCCTTAACCTCTTTCTTTCATTGACACATGCACATGTACACTATTTCAACAGATGAAAATCTGGGTGTACACACATTATAATATCACTAATGAAGAGTCAAATCCACAAATAAACTATAGAAACAAGAATAAGCAAAAGGTTTTTGTCTTAATTTCTTATATTATTAAGTTGGAAAATAAATGAGGGAACACAAGCTAGAGAAACAAGGGGGAAACTATCAGGAATAACTTTGGTATAGATATATGCACATGGATTATTGCAACAGGCAGATAATGCTCCAGTCTCATACAGCAACAAGGATGAATGAGGAAACCTCAATGGAGAGTACAGCAGCATAACATATGAACATCAGTTCTTTCGGTCTCATCCCCCCTTCCAGGTAAAGAAGAAAAAGAAAAGAAAACTTGAATTCTTGAATTTACTTCAGTGACATTTTCTAAGTTCATTTTCCTTGAAGTAATGAATTGCTTTCTAGCTCCAGGAACAACTGGCCTCTGGCTATCGCCATTTGGGCAGCATCCTATAAATCTGATCTATTGCACTCAACATTAGGCTACAGCGTATTATAACCTTGAAGGCTACAATCTTAGCCTGGGGACTTCACTAGTCTTTCAGAAGTAGATGGAGTCACGCTAAAGTGAGGTGACTAACATTTTCAAATAAGATAATGTTGGTAAAATATAGTTTCTACCTACAAAGACAGAAAAGATCTTGGTGTTAGATGTTGCTATTCTACTTTCTCTTTATTTTTAATGGTTTGTTACTTTATTAAAATAAACTTTTACATAAACTTTTACATATGGCATAAATGTTTTGGATTTTGTTTTCAAAATGACATTCTTACCTTCTCTGGGTTCACTTTATTTTTCTGTAGTATTGGACAAGGTCATTCCTTTGTGTATTCCTGAGAATTTCAGTAGCTGAATTACTATGACAGTTTTTGTTTATTGCAGGGATACACACTGTACTGACTATTTTTTTTAATCAGCTTCATACTTCCTGAATTATCTGAGAGTTGATAGGAGAGAAAATCAACTGAGAAAATGACTACATTATCAGGCTGTAGACAAGCCTATTTTTTTTTTTCATTAGGGACTGATGTGAGAGGCACAGCATTGGAATGTTGGTCCTGAGTGCTTTGAGAAAGCCGAGTGAGCAAGCCACCAGGAGCAAGTGAACAAGCAACACCCTCCACAGCCTCTGCATCAGCTTCTGCCTCCAGGTTCCTGCCCTGCTTGAGTTTCTATCGAGTTCATCCGGTGATGAAGTGTGATATGGAACTATAAACAAAACGAAATTTTCCTCCTAAAGTTGCTGTTGGCTATGATGTTTCATCACAACAATATTATGCCTAACTAAGACTCATTTAGTTCCTGTCTCCTTGTACTCAGCGGGAAGATTTCCCTTTACTTCAGATTGTAAAAATTCTCATACTTTACCTCCATCTTTTCATCTTTAAATAGTAGACATTCAATACAAACTCCTGGAATATCTTTATCTAAGCCATTCCACCCTGTAGATATCACTGGCTTACAAGGGGAGAGGTGGCTAGATGAGCCTTTCTCACCATGCAGGTAGACTGTTCCTTCTTTTTTCCAGCCCACACTTCAGAAAGGATCCATTTCCCTTAAGAGCATTTACTAATCTCCAAGGCAGATAATTGGTTTATTTTTATGATAAACTGTACAATATAGTCCCCAGTGGGATAGCAATTATTAATCAAAAACAGATTTCCAACAAATGACTTTACACACCCTATTTTGTGTTCACAATACAGTTCTCAGAGATTTCCATATATTACAATATTAACTTTTCCAGAGGACTATGGTTTTCAGGGATTAATAGCTGGAAATCTCTGAAATAGGGTCATATTTAATGATATAATGAAATTTCTATGTGCCATACAGATTGCTCTTCTAGTAGTAAGAACAGGAACAACACCACCAACAAGAACTAAAACTCATCCAAAATTTATCACTGAATTTGACAGAGATCAGAATTTTAAAAATTTGTCTGAGGTCAAACCTATGTTCAGTAACAAAAATTGCTCTGGATTTATTTTTCTGAGGCAAGAGAAGACATAATATTTCATTAATACAAACACCACTAGCCAGATAGCCCAATGCAATATACTCAAGAAAGAACATTGTGTTTTGGCAATAAAAGTAACTGAGGAATAGAGCATGACATACTACTCAGCAATTAAAAACAAAGAAATCATGAAATTTGCAGGCAAATGGGTGGTACAAGAAAAGATCATCCTGAGTGTGGTAACCCAGAAGCAGGAAGACAAAGACACACACACACAAACACACACACACACACACACACACACACACACACATATATATGTATATATATATATACACTCACTCACTTATAAGTGGATGTTAGTCATGTAATATAGGATAAACATACTAAAATCTATAGTCCTAAAGAAGGTACAACAAGGAAGACCCTAAGGAAGAAGCTGGAACCTTATTAAAAAAGGCAAACAGGATAGACATTGGAAGTAGGTGAAGACAAGGAACAGGACAGGAGCCTTCCACAAGGGACTTCTGAGAGACTCTATACAGCAGGGTATCAAAGCAAATGCTGTGAATCATAGCCAAACTTTGGGCAGAATGCACGGAACCTTATAGAAGAAGCAGGAGATGGAGAGACCTGGAGGGGACAAAATTTCCACAATGAGACCAACATAGTGCCATAAAAATTTGAGCCTATGGCGGCCTGCAGAAACTGTCACCCTGCTCAGAAGAAGTCCTTAGGCTGCTCAGTTTCACCTGGAAATCCCTAGTAAGGGGATCAGGAACTGTCTTTGAAATTCAGTGGCTGGCTCTTTGATCACCTCCCCCTTGGGGGGGAGGTGCAGCCTTGCCAGGCCACAAAGGAAAAAGATACAACTAGCCCTGATGATGCCTGGTAGGCTGAGGCCAGATAGAAGGGGAAGAGGACCTCCCCATCAATGGATTAGGGGAGGGACATAGAGGGAAAAAGAGGGTGGGTGAGACTTGGAGGGGGGTGGGCTACAGCCAGGATACAAAGTGAATAAATTGGACTAATTAATTAATTAATGCAATTAATTGATTTTCATACCCACTATTTTAATTAATCAATTAATCAAGAGCTAGAAATGATCTGTTCAGCTTTATCTTAATTTTTACAAAACTTGGAAAATTTTCCAGAGAACTCAACTTTCTTCTAATTTTTTCTCTGTGCATTTTTAGTAACTGATATCTTTTTTTCTTGCATAGTAAAGCAAATATATTCTAAATTTTGTTATTTCAAAATACATTTTTTTCTGAGCCAGTTCTGTTCAGGTTATGTAATTCAGAGTTTTGAGGGTTGGCTTACTAAATAAAATATAGATAACTATATTCTCTGATGACATTTTCTCTGAGGTAGTATAGTACAGTTGCTTGCTGTTTGCAAGAAAATGAACAGTTTTCATACACATTCTTTGACATTTATTGGCATTTATGTGATCAAATTCATATCTGAAGACTTTGATATTATACATATGTTCACACATAAACTTTTGCTATGTAATGAGATATTTTACAGATTGACAATACAAAAATCTTATCATGGAGAAGCATGCTTCATCAAATTGACAAAATTTTGGTAAGAATGATCAACAATTACACACACCCAAGCAATGACCATCATAGTAGCTATCCAATAGCAATAACCACAAGGTAGCTAAGACAGCTCAGACACATAAAATTTATTAATCAAACATTTTAGAATTGACAAAATTTAGTCAAATATGGATACACACATGGTATTAGATGAAGGAGTGGACAATAAAAAAGAAGTGCTTTCAAAAATCCATGCCATGACAATTTGACTTATTTCAGGAGGCATAAATATTATATATTCTGGCTGATTATTTGACTGCAGGGAATTTTTTAAAATGTCAGAACAAAGAGGAAAGTAGAACTTACATGTATAATTCATAGCATTGTTGGAAGTTCATTGTGATTGAGGCAAGTATGTTACAGAAAATTTTAAAAAAGTGCATGAATTTCAATTTTGAAGTTTAAAGAATAAAAATAGAAAAATGGTAAACAGGAAATAAAATGAGTGCTCTTTCAAATATTGTGTGCAGCAGGTGAAATTCTAGTAGCTTTCAAGCTACAAATGTCAAGGTTCTGAGTGCTATACTTGAAAATGGCTACTATTGTGACTTAAAGTAGTCATATAATTCATTTCTGGTCAGCAGGAATTTATAAAAGAAGGATTATAGTATGGCAGAATTTCTTTTAGAAACAGCAATACAACATTGACAGAAGGTGGCTCTTGATACAATTCTGTAACCTTTAAGAGGGGTTTGTTATTCTGTAAAATACAATGGAAGTAAGTGTGGCATTAAAGAAAGACCACTTGAGTCTCTGAAAGGATGCCTTTATAATCAAAGAAAAATGGTATCAATTGAAATGATTCAGAAATAAATAGAATACTTAGATACATAATCTAGATTTTAATAAATTATTCTATTTAAGTGAACAATGATGTATATGAACTATCTGTTATAAATGGTAAGAAAAATGTATTGCTTTTAAGACTTGCATTTTTTAAATTTAATTTTATTTATATATTTATTTATTACAATTTATTCACTTTGTATCCCTACTGCAGCCCCTTTCTTCATCTATTCCCAGTCTCATTCACCTTCCCTCTTCTCTCCCTATGTCCTTTTCCTAGTCCCCTAATAGGGTATAGCTCCTCCCCTTCCATCTGACCCTAGTCTATCAAGTCTCATCAGGGTTGGGTGCATCATCTTCCTCTGTGGCCTTGGAAATATCCCCCGCCCCCAGGGGGAAGTAATCAAAGAGCCTGCCACTGAGTTTACACAGAGACAGCCCTTGAACCCCTTACTAGGGAACCCACTTGGGGACTGAGCAGCCTATGGGTTTCCTTTGAACAGGGGGTCTAGGTCCTCTCCATAAAGCCTCCCATTCTTGGTAAGTATAATTCAGACTTTTATAAAATATCACTGTGATTATATACATATATATGAAGGATATCAGGACTAATACTTTTATACAATTATACTCTAATCATATGTTCTTATAAGAAGGAAGCATGGTTTGGTGTTTTGTCTTGCTTAAACTATAGATAAATACTGATTAATGCATGTTTTAGAAAGTGGTAGAGGAAGACCCAAGATGGCAGTGGCTAGTGTGCACCTTATCTGAGGGGCAAAGGACCTAAATCACTAAAATTGTTGAAGGAAGGGGCAAGTGAACTCAGAACAGAGTTATCTAGGTTTCCAGGAGAAAAGAGAGTAACCGTGAACTGAGTTCATCTAGTATCAGGTCACAGGCTGACTCCTCCTGGAATGGAGGAGCTCAGCTGCCACTCCCTCCAGGAGGTGATCCCTAAGCACTTCCCCATATCCAACTCCCTAGGAGGCAGGAGGGGGGCAGCAGAATCTGCCACAGGCCGCATTCCCTGTGCCGCAGCCCCAGGGACTGCTGCAGATTCTACCAGAGAAACCCAGGCTCAGGATTTGGGTTTGAGTTGCAGTTCTTTCAGGCAGCCCCAGTAGAGCAGAAGGATAGGGAGCGCTGCTGGTTCTGTCACAGCCCACAGAGCTGCCAGTCACTTCTAGCAAACAAGCCCCAGCTCCAGTGCTTCTGGCTGCTTCTAGCAAACAAACCCTGTCTCCACATATGGGTCAGAGGTCACTCAACACTTCCTGAGACTCTCCTGGGTCCAGCCACAGTAAGGTCTAGCACCAAGCTCTAGTGGCAGCAGCCTCTGGCAGAGAAACCCCCTGCTCAGGATAGGGGACTGAGAATACCTAACCCTTCCTTGCACTCCCCTGAGAGCACCATATAAGCCTGCCCTACTGAGGGGAAGGACAGAGAGGCAAACTGCAGATTCCACCACAGGCCACAGGTCCTGGGTTCCTTCCCATCCACACCCTCACTGTGGGCAACTTAGGGATCCTTGGGACAGCATTGTCAACATTGAAGCCCCTGCTCTGTGGGTCTTCCAGTGGAGTCTAGACAATTCCTGGAGCCAAGACAGATCTGAATACCATGAGGACAGTATGAAAGGCCTTTAGGCCACTGAGGTATTCAGGGAATCTGCATGAAAATTATGCCCTAGAACAGCACCAGCAGCCCCTTCTGTACTTAAGCCCCACCCTTCCAGGCATCTACACATTCTAGCACTTTGTCTTTCAAGGCACACTTCCACCCACAAGCCCGCACTTGCACACATGCATCAGTGACCTTCCTCCCTTAGCTACACCAACATCCATTCTCCAACTGGTGGAACTCTCTCATCTTCCTGAAAAATACTCCAGATGTCAGACATATGGACCCATTCTAAAGTACAGACTCCAGGAACAAACAGCTAATGTTTCAAGTAAGCAGATGGCTAGAAGTCTGCAAATGAACATATCCAACAAAAATCAGGACATCATGGATTCACCAGCAACCCCCAAAATCAATGCATATTCTATTTCATCACAAATACAGGAAAATGATTTCAAATCTATGCCTATCCAATTATTAGAGACACATAAAGAGGAAACAAAGCTCTGAAAGAGGTGGGTCCAAGATGGCAGTGACCAGCATGCACCATATCTGAGGGACACAGGATCTGAAACTCCAAAATAGGTGAGTGCATGGGCAGCTGAAGCAATAACATAAAGATTGAGGCTTCCTGGGTGAGAGAGGACAACCTGTGAACTAGGAAAGTTTGGATCCAGATCACCCATGGACATCTCCTGGGACTGAGAGTTGGGAATATTCAATCCTCTGGCACTTCCCCTTGCCCCAAGTAAGGGCCTCCCTGCTTGGGAGAGGCTGCAGTGGTTGCCCATAGCACAAGCTTCTGTGCTCTGTGATTGAGCCAACAGAGGCAACTACCCCAAACCCCAAGTAAGAGTAGGCTCTAAGATCAACAATCCATAAATGGGACCTCATGAAAATGAAATGCTTCTGTAAAGCAAGACACTGTCATCAGAACCGAATGACAGCCTACAGACTAGGATAGGATCTTCACCACCCCTCTATCTGCCAGAGGGCTAATATCAAGAATATATATACATAAACAATATATATATATATATATACATATACACACACACACATATCAAGAAGTTAAACACCAACAACAAGTAATCCAATTTAAAAATGGGGTAGAGAGCTAAAAAGAGAATTACCAGTAGAGGAATAACAAACGGCAGAAAAACATTTACAGAAATTCTCAATGTCCTTAGTCATCAGGGAAACTCAAATCAAAACAAGCCATAGATTTAACTTTATATGCATCACAATGGTTAAGATAAAAACTCAAGTGACAATACATGCTGGAGAGGACATGGAGAAAGGGAACCCTACTCCATTGCTGGTGGGAATGTACAACCACTTTGGAAATCAGTCTGGTGCTTTCTCAGAAAATTAGGAATAGTGCTACCCCAAGATCCAGCTATACCACACCTAGGCATATATCCAAAGTATACAACAAGGACATTTGCTTAGCCATGTTCCTAGTAGCTTTAATCATAATAGACAGAAGCTGGAAATAACCCAGATGTCCCTCAGTTGAGGAATGAATACAGAAATTGTGGTACATTTACACTATGAAATTCTACTCAGCAATGAAAAACGAGGAAATTATGAAATTTTCAGGCAAATGGGGGAACCAGAAAAGTTCATCCTTGTGAGGTATTCCAGAAGCAGAAAAGTACACATGGTATATACCCACTTATAAGTAGATATTATACATATAATATAGAATAAACATACTAAAATCTGTACACCTAAAGAAGCAAAGCAAGAAGGGGAACCCTGGGTAAGATGCCCAATCCTCACTCAGAAAGGCAAAGAGGATGGACATTGGAAGAGAGAGAAACAGGAAACATGACAGAAGCCTACCACAGAGGGCCCTGGAAAGACTCTACAAAGCAGGGTGTCAAAGCAGATGCTGAGACTCATAGCAAAATTTTGGGCAGAGTACAGGGACTCTTCTGAAAGAAGGGGGAGATAGAAAGACCTGGAGGGGACAGAAGCTCCATAAGGAGAGCAACAGAACCAAAAATTCTGGGCATTGGGGTGTTTTCTGACACTAATACTCCAACCAAGGACCACTCAGGGAGATAACCTGCACAGATGTAGCCCATGGAAGTTCAGTTTCAAAGTGGCTTCCTAGTAATGGGAAGAGGGACTGTCTCTGACAAGAACTCAGTGGCTGGCTCTTTGATCACCTCACCCTGAGGGGGAAGCAGCTTCACCAGGACACAGAGGATGACAGTGAAGCCAGTCTGGATGAGATCTCCTAGGCTATGGTCAGATGGAAAGGGAGGAGGACCTCATCTATCAATGCATTTGAGGAGGGGTGTGGGACTAGATGAGGAAGGCAGGTAGGGTTGGGAGGGGATGAGGGAGAGGTCACAACAGGGATACATAGTGAATAAACTGTAATTAATGAAAATAAAATAAAAAAGGAAACCTAATTATTCAATATGTCACTAAATTATAACTATCAGAAGTAACTGGAACCCATTATAAGCAACTATTCTAGAGTACATGAATAAATTAAAAAAAATCTGATTTTTTTCTCTTAAATTCCAATTTGTAGTAGTGACTGTGAATAGTGATGCCAATATATTTTTGGTTTGATCAGTGATGCAGAAACTCCTGGACTTCATGGAATCTCTTCTGTTTTTGAATGTTTAGCTCTTTTGTTTATTTTGGTACCTCCCTCAAACAAATATATTTTCTTATCAGAGACACTATGTTGACATTTATCTGAGGTGTTTTTTTGTTGTTGTTGTTGTTGTTACAAATTTAGCAATTAACATAAGAACTACTAAAATCTTTGATGCTTTTAAAAATATTGAAATATTTCCCTTTA
Source organism: Pachyuromys duprasi (assembly GCA_028658305.1). NCBI lineage: Eukaryota > Metazoa > Chordata > Mammalia > Rodentia > Muridae > Pachyuromys > Pachyuromys duprasi. The sequence continues at coordinate 49,530,252 of CM053765.1, read as the reverse complement.
TTCTATCTGGCCACAGTGTAATAAAATGGAATTGACAGCAACCAAATCTCTTGTCAATGCAGAAATTCATGAAAATTAAGTAACTCATTAGTGGTTGACTAATAAATCAAAGAAATAAAAAAGAAATTAAAATCTTTCTGAAACTAAATGAAAGTGAAAATACAACACAATAAAACCTCTGTGACATATTTAAAGTAGTCATGCGTGGAAAATATATAGCTCCAAATGCCTTAACTTAAAAATTCAGATAAGCAGTCTTTCCATCTTCTGGTATCTTCTTTATTTTCTTTCTTCAGGACTTGAAGTTCTTGTCATACAGATCTTTGACTTCGTGGGTTAGAGTTAATCCTAGATACTTTACATTATCTGTGGCTATTGTAAAGGGAGCAGGTTCCCTAATTTCTTTTTCAGCCTGCTTTTCATTTTTACACAGGAGGTCTAATGATTTTTTTTATTTTTCTTATACATTTTTTTTGTTATCAATCACAGGTTAGGTACATTGCATCCCATGCGTAGCCCCCTCCCTCATTCCCTCCCACCCTCCCCAACCCTCCCTCATCTCCTCCCCGCCCCCTCCAAGTCCACCAACGGGACTTGTATCTAGCTACTTTGCTGAAGAAATTTAAGAGCTGAAGGAGTTCTTCAGTGGTTTTTTTTTTTTTGGGGGGGGGGGGAACTTATGTATACTATCATATCATCTCCAAATAAGGATACTTTAATTTCTTCCTTTCAAATACATGTATATTCGATTTCCTTTAGTTGTGCTTTTGCTCTAGCTAGAACTTCTAGTTCTATATTAAAGAGATATGGAGAGAGTGGGCAAACTTGTCCTTGATTTTGGTGGGATTGCTTTGAGTTTCTTTCAATTAGTTTGATGTTGGCTTAAGGCTTGCTGTATATAGCCTTTATTATGTTTATGTATGGGCCTTGTATCAGTGATAGCTCCATGGTGTTTATCATGAAGGGAGGGGTGGATTTTGTCAAGGGCTAAAAAGTGGGAAATAGAGCTAAACATAATTGTCAATAGAAAATCTCTAATGGCAGGTAACCACTTAGAGAAACGCTCAACATCCTTAGTCATTAAAGAAATACAACCAAAATGTCTCTTCGATTCCATTTTATCCCCATCAAAATGGCTAAGATCAAAAACTCAAGTGACAACATGTGTTAACAAGGATGTAGAAAGAGGAGGACAATCTTTCATTGCTGGTGGGAGTGTAAACTTGTACAACCACTTTGGAAATTAGTCTGACACTTTCTTAGAAAGTTTGGAATAGCAATACCTCAAGACCCAGCTATACCACTTGTAAGCATATATTTGAAAGGTACTCCACCATACCACAAGGGCATTTGGTCAGACATTCATAGCAGCTTTATTAGCCAGAAACTGTGAACAATCTAGATGTCCATCAACTGAATAATGAATTAAAAAATGGTACATTTACACAATGGAATACTACTCAGCCATTAAAAACAAGGAAATCATGAAATTTGCAGGCAAATGAATGGAACTAGAAAAGATCATCCTGAGTGAGGTAACACTGACTCAGAAAGACACACATACTGTATACTCACTCATAAGTAAATTTTAGTCATATAGTAAAGGATAGGCATACTACAGTGCACAGAGACAAAAAGATAATCCAATGGGTGTCTTAGGCTTCATGTAGGCTTGTTAGGAGAGCTGGGGATATCTCTGACACAGACAGTTGTCTGCTTTTTTGGTCACTTTCCCCTGATCGGACTTTCCACAAGGCCACAGGGGAAGAAGACTAACTCAGTCTCCTTCTGACTAGATGAGCTGGGGTGTCTGGGTAGGAGGTCTCCCCTTTTCTCAGGGATGAGGGATTGGGGATGTGGGAGGGAGGATGGGACTGGGAGGAGATGAGGAAGGATCCTATGACCAAGATATTAATTGAATTAATTAATAAAACAAGCATGCAGAAAAATTCAGATAGGGCAAAAACAGACAGTTTAATGATGCAACTCAAAACAATTTACAAAGAACAAGCAAGCAAACCAACAAAAACAACAACAACAAAACAAGAAATAAAAGTCAGAGCAAAAATCAATGTGTATGGAAAGAAAACATTAACTAATCATCTAATCTAAGAATTATTTCTTAAGACTCTAAAGGTGATTGATGGAAACTTGGCTAAAATAACCAAAATAAAGACAATGAAACAAATTAATGGAATCAGAATTGAACAGGAAAACTTTAGAACAGGTACTATAGGAATTCAACATATTATCCTCCATTATACTGGAAAATCTGAAAGAAAATGATTAATTTCTAGATTCATCCAAGGTACCAAAGAGAAAGAAACAAAGAAGTACACATAGCTATGACCCATGAGGAGGTTGAAATAATAATAAAAATCATTTAACTTACATGTGCTCAGAGAAATAGCAATAAACAGCAGAATTCCTCTAGTCTTTAAAATATCTACAAGCAATACTTAAACTGTTGCTTAAAAAGGAAATGGAAGGATCAATCTAGAACTCTTTCTGTAAAACCAGAATCATCACTTTAATAACAAAATCAGGTAAAGACATGACAACAACCCAAAAATAAAAATAACAAAATAACAAAATTCCCTACTGACCACTATCCTTCATGAACTAAAATAATAATTATTTATAGTTTGTTTTTTCCTTGTTTTGCCTTATATTAGGATGAAATAATGTTGTCTTGGGTTTTAATTTCTTTATATATTTGGTTTGTAATGATACAAATGTATTATTTTACGGATTATTGTAAAAAATAATATGTGCATCTTAAATTTATCAAGGCCTAATTGGAGTTACTATGCTACAAGTCAATGAAAGTATGTCAAACAGTATGTTTCTATTACATTGTTTGTTGTTTATTTTTGTTATTATTCTTCTTGTTTTGAGAAAGGGTTTTTGTGCAGCCCTGGCTGTTCTGAAATTCACTCTGTAGGCCAGGGTGGCCTGGAACTGAGATCCACCTGCCTCTGTTAAGGGATTAAAGTGTTGGCATTAGAGGTCTGTGCCACCATGTCCAGCTCTGATACAGTTTAATGTATTTAATTAGGTTAGATTACTGGCAATTTCTATTACAATTTAGACTCCAATTGTCAATGTTTGCTGCTACTGCATAAAATAAAACTTTTTAATAAAATACTTTCATGCGATAACTTTGAAAAATTTTAAGCTTTTAAAATCTTTCTTTGTTCCATTTTGAATATTCAGTGAATACAAATAAAAACTTTTGATGTAAATAATATTTTCTTTTCCCAATTTTATCAAACTTTATTCATCTCTGTACTTATGGCTTTATCAATATAACCCATTTGTTTTATTACTGCATCACTTGTTACTAGCACCCACACAATTCTAAATAATAATGTCTGTGGCTGCACCTTTTATTGTCCTGAAGTATATATTTTTAAACATGATTTATTACAAGTTAGACATAGTAAAGCACTTCGGATTTTATCACTTACTCTTTATAAGCACATTGACATGAGTTTTGTCCTCTACTTTGTTTATAATGTGTATGTCACAACATATGTCTTTATATGTTGATTCATACTTGACTTAAGGAGCTGTGCCTATTGATGGGGCTGAATTATTATCTTTATCCACTGCTGAGTTTGTGAAGTTAGTGCTTTACCTGAGATTTCTGCCTATTTGTTTATGCAGAACAGTGGTCCTTTGTTTTATTGTGCTGTCCTTATCTTCTTTTGGTAACCTATAATGCTCACATACCAAGATAATTTGGAATGTATTCTCTCCCCTTCATTTTTTTTTATAGAACAGGAGGATTGATTATTCCCAGTTTTCATTAACTGTTTAGAAACTTACCTAAGACACATGATTCTCTATATTTCTTGGTGGCAAAGTTTTCATATTTGTCCCGTTTTTTTGCTAATTGGAGATTTTCTTTGTTTTATGACTGTTTAAGCAGAAGCTCTACATATAAATAAATGTAAAGCATTGTTATAGAAATAAAGAAAATAACAATGTTTTCTTTTTATTAAATTTTTATTTTTTTACATTAATTAAATTTTATTTGCTTTGTATCCCAATTGTAACCCCCTCCCTTATTCCCTCCCAATCCCACCCTCCCTCTATCATCTTCTCCCATGCCCCTCTCCAAGTCTACTGATAAGGTACAAATTAATGAAATATCCCTTGTTCTTGGTAGTATAAGAACTTAATCACTGTATTTTGGCACATGGCATGCTGTTAATCCCAGCACTTGGTGGAAGGCAGGCAGGGGGATTTTGAACTTGAGGCTTGCTTGAGCTGCCAAGGATCCTGATACAAAATATGAAAACAAACAAACAAGAAACCTAGCAGTAATTGCCCACTCCTCATGGTTTTTTTATGAGTGAGATGCATCCATTTTAATTTGTAGTTTGTACTACCAGGCTGTTTTTCACATTTGTTCCCAGAAGACACCTAGCACCACGGAAGCAGCTGGTATAGCCAACCACCATCCTCTTAATCAGAACGGTTATTTTTTTCTTCATACTTCTAAGAAATTTGCTAATGAAGTTATCTGTGTATCGATTTTCCTGGTGTGAAAAGCTAAGCTCCCAGTCTTTACCAAGGTCATCACAGTGTGTGGCTAGTCATTTGCAAGTCTTCCATGGAGGCACACTCACCTGTGCTTTTTAGAAAATGTTTTCTTTTTATTGGTATTGACAAATCTTTTGAAGTAAGCCATCCATGTCTTTTCTCTATTGTCATCTAAGAATATGCCTAAAGAGGAATAACAGCTTTTCCATCTGTCCCAGCCTTGATAAACTGGGTTTCTCTCTCATTTCATTGCCAGAGGTTTGTCTAGGTTTGATTCAACAAACACTATTTTAATAAAAGTATTTCTGTTTTTATTTTATTGATATTTTCATTTATTTAAAATATTTTAGTTTTTAATATGATTAAACATTTTATGTTTTAAAAACAATGAAGGTAGGAAATTAGATAATTAGAATTTAAATTTATTCTAATTCTTAATGATTTCACCTAAAGTTATCAATACTTTTTCAAATACTCTTTAGCTTTGTATCAAACTTTACATTAGTAGCATTAACATTAAAACTCAATATCTTTTAAGAGGAAGGAGGATAACAAATACATTTTCTTTTTATCCAAACTTTTAATTTCTCCAATTATAATTTATTTCTAGGGACTGGAAAACACGTATAATTCAAATACTATTTCAGAGCTGAGCACGCTTCATATGAGCATTTATTAAATCCTTATTTGTTTTTTAAGTCTGGATATTTCCATGTGTATCATCTATATGAGATAAGAGAGTTCCAAGATGTAGTCTTGACCCTTGAGTTCTTTAAAACTTTTGTGTGAATGTCATCCAAACCAGAATATTTCTTTGGATTATGACTGCACTGTATTTGATAGTTTAGAGATTGTCCTCAGATGAAGAGTTGTAAGTGTGATGATTGCTGTCTTAGTAAAACCCTTAAAAATCTTATTGATATGTTAAATCAGTAAGATTGTTGGTAAAATAGCCCTTTTTCATGAATTATATCACTCCAGTTTCTACCTGTTTTCAGTTATTATCCAGTTTTTCATATTATTAAAAATATAAATTAAGATGATTTTACTTCCTTAGGTGTCTGTTTGTCTGTTTTGCATTGCAGACTCCCTCATGCTTATTTGGAAAATGTTTTTATCTGTAAATAAATAATTACTATGAAGAACGATTTATCAAAACATCAAATCAATAACAAGTCAATGATTTATAATATCAAGACAATTTTAGGTCATCATTCCTACTGAACTCTTCTATCTCTTTATTTTCTGGGTAGTAATAGAAGGTCGGAAACAATACAGAACGCAGTACTCAGAACTGGAAGTCAGAGGATTTCATTTAATCAGCTCACTGTGTTACAAATCTATTAATGATAAATGAATAGAGAAGATTAATTTGTTAGTTTCTCACTTAAATTTTAAGTATATTTCAGGGTATGTGAAGGATTCAGTGACTCAAAATTTTAACAGATATATTTTTGTCAACATGAAAAAATAAAATATTTCTCAAAAATTAATTTTTGAAGTAAAATTAATATTTAACACGTTTTCAAACAAATTTTATATAAAAATAAAAATAATGACATGGAGCATATTCACCCTAGCTTAATAGATACATGACTTGAAATGACTGATTACACAAGAAATAATTACAAATCACAGTTAAAATGTTGATGATTTATCAAAGATAAAATGATTTGACTTATCACAAAAATATTCTCTGAGTAGCCAGATTGTTAATAAATGTTCCAATCAATCTGTCATACATAAAGTACTTTGCTCTTTGCTTTTCTTATTTTTTATGAATACTTTCTCTGTTGCTGTAAAAACAATAGTCTTTAAAGTATCTCACTTTTGTTTCCTGTCCTGCCCACTCAAAGTATTCTTTAATGGTATACATTATTAATACTGGTAGGAATATAGATAAGTATAAATCTGAAAATTTGGAAAATAAATTTGTAGGGTCTGATTGTCATTGTTAAATCAAAGTTATGAGAATAGCAGTATTTACATAAATATATGGCATATGGTATTTTTATTACTTTTTTATTAATTTATTTATTTTTATATCAATCACAGGATAGGTACTTTGCATTCCAGGCATAGCCTCCTCCCTCATTCCCTCCCACCCTCCCACTCCCTCCCTCATCTCCCTCCTCCCCACCCCTTCCAAGTCCACCAACAGGGGAGGACCTCCTCCCCTTCCATCCAAACCCAGCTCATCCTATCTCCTCAGGGCTGGCTGCAATGCCCTCCCCTGGGATCTAGCCCTTCTACCACTCCCCCGGTTTGTATGGGGGAGGGTCAAAGAGTCAGCCATCAAGATCATGACTGAAACAGTCCCTGTTTCCCTCACTAGGGTCTTCAGTCCAACAACGAGCTATCATGGGCCCAATCTGAGTGGGAGTTCCAGGCATCATCCACACATGGTCCTTGATTGTAGAAACCATCTCATACAAGAACCCTATGCCCTGCTCAGTTTGGTCTTTCTGGAGATCTTATTCTCCCCAAGTCTCACCAACCTCCCCCAGATCTATCATTACTTCTCGCCCTCTGCCAAAGTCTTGATCGCGAGTCTTAATATCTGCTCTGATACAGCGCTACATTGACCCCCCCCCCCTCCCCAGAGGTCCTCCTTGGAATGCTTCTGTCCTTTTGTTTGTTTTCTCCTCCACTCAATGTCCATCCCATTTCTTCATCCAAACAAGTATTGATCATACCACCCTGGGTCCTCCTTCCTGTATATCCTCTCTAGGTGTGTAGAATTCAGCTTGACCTTCCTATCCTATAGGTCTATATAAGTGAGTATATGCCATATGTTTCT
>CM053765.1:49485557-49522401 GCA_028658305.1 Pachyuromys duprasi | reverse complement strand
TTGTTTTGTAGGTTTAGTGTTTTGACTATGATGTGATGAGAGGTATTTCTTTTCTGGTCTAGTCTATTTGGTGTTCTGTAGGCTTCTTGTATGTTGATGGACATTTCTTTTTTTAAGTTGGGAAAATTTTCTTCTATGATTTTCTTAAAAATATTTTCCGGTCCTTGGAGCCTGGAGTCTTCTTTTTCATCTATTCCAAATAGTTTTCGTCTTTTGATGGCATCCTTAATTTCTTGGATGTTTTGTGCTTGGGAATTTTCCCTATTTTTTATTTTCCTTGAGTGAGGAGTCCATTTCAGCCAGTGTATCCTCAGCCCCCGATATTCTCTCTTCCATCTCTTGTATTCTATTGGTGATGCTTACCTTTGTGGTTCCTGATCTTTTCTCTAAGTTCTCCTGTTCCAGGTTCTTCTCCCTTTGTGTCTTCCTTATAGATTCTAATTCCGTTTTCATGCTTTGTAGTGTTTCCTTCAACTGTTTGACTGTGTCTCCTATTTTGGTTGTTTCCTCTCTGTCTATCTTTGATTGTTCCTCTATGCGGGTGGTTAATTTCTTCTCCATTTCTTTGAGGGCCTTGCTCATTTCCTCTTTTTGTCTCTCCTCTTGTTCCTCCAATATCTGCATAATCAACGCTTTAAGATAATTTTCCTGTGTCTCCGCTGAATTAAAATCTCCATTGCTTTTGGGTGTTTCTGGTGGGGCCGTGGTGTCCTGATTTTTGTTGGATGAGTTCTTTCGCTGATTTCTGGGCATTTGTTTATATATAATCAGGGAGCTGTTTGTGCTTTAAGGCTGTACTTCAGTCTGATACTGTCAGTCTCTTGTGTCAGGAGTATTCTTCAAGAAGATCAGGGATTTCCGGTGGTTTGTTATTGTTTATTGTTGTCTGAGTTGAACTCTTTTGTGGGCTCTGGGTGTCCAGCTTCGTGCTCTGTGTAGAAGCTTGAGCATTGCAGGCTGGTCACCCCTCTGGTCTGGAAGTCTTGCTCCTCAGTCTTTTGAGATGTCATCTGGGGTCTTTGTGCTCAGCTCTGGGCTTGTTTCTAAGGGCTCTCCCCTGGACTGAAGACTTGGCTTCCCCTTCTGGGCCAGGGGCTGTGCACCACGGTCTGAGATGATATTTGGGGCACACACAATGGGTTTGGGTTGGTGTGCCTCTGCTGAATGCATGCCTGTCTGAAATGGTGCCCGAGGCCTTCTCTGTCTGTCCTGTGGACACATATAGGGACTGAGGTTTTGGCCCTCATTGAGCAGTCTGGTCAAGATGGTCCCTGGACTTTGTCAGTCTGGGGTGGCTCCTGTGATCAGTGCATGCCCACTGCGCACCTGTGTGTTGAAGCAGAACTCAGGTCCCTCCCAGACTTGCCTGCGGACTGGCACAGGGACTGAGGTTTTGCTGGCGGAAGGGGCAAGGATGGAGAGGAGGGAGGGGGGGAGACAAAGGAGAGAATGGGGGAGGGAGTTACACTAGGGATACAAAATAAATAATCTGTAATTAATAAAAATAAAAATAAAATATATCTTATAATAATCTCTACCCATGAGGTTATCAAAGGAGATACTGAGACTCATAACCAAACTTTGGGAAGAGTGCTGGAAACCTTACAGAAGAAAAGGAAGATAGAAAGATCTGGAGGGGATAGGAACTCCACAAGGGGAACAACAGAGCCAAAAAACCTGAGCCCCAGGGGGTGGGTGGGGTTGCAGAGACAGATACTCCAACCAAGGGCTATGCATGGAGAGGACCTAGAACCCCTGCTCAGAGGAAGCCCACAGATGGCTCAGATTCCAAGTGAGTTCCCTAGTAAGGGGAAATGGGACTGTCTCTGACATGAACTCAGTGGCTGGTTCTTTTATCATATCCCCCTGGGGGTGGTGCAGCCTTGCCAGGCCACAGAGGAAGGTGATTCATTCAGCCATGATGAGACCTGATAGGCTAGGGTCAGATAGAAGGGGAGGGGGTCCTTTCTTACCAAAGGACTAGGAAAAGGGCATAGGGGGAAAAGGAGGAGGATGGGTGGGACTAGGAGGAGGTGAGTGAGGTGTCTACAGAGGGGATACAGAGTGAATAAACTGTAATAAGTAAGTAAATAAATAAAGTAACTAATTAAAAGAAACTCAGCCTCTCCACTAGCCAAAGGATAGAAACACACAGATTGTGGATCTGAGATAGCACATCCCAGACAAACCTAACTAGCAAAAACACAGAGTCCAGCAGGCCTGTAAGCTGCAACCCAACTTCCTCCTGAGATACCCTGGGATTGCTACCTATGCCAAACCCATTAAGTCACCCTGGTATGCATGCCTGTCCCCAACCCCACCTGTATCTTCACCCTGCCTTCAAGGTAACTGCACATTCACCCCTGACCTTCAACACACACACACACACACACACACACATCCTGCCATTTAAGCTACTAGCGCAAGCGCCTGAGCCATGCCCTTGAAGACAACTATACCTGTGCTCTGCCTTCCTAAGATGCACCTGAATCAGCAGTACCCATTCTTAAGTCCATGGACTTCTCTCACCTTCCTAAAGACTACTCCAGACTCCAGAGTTAGGCAGACCCTGTATAAGCTACAGGCTCCAGAAAAAAAAAAAAGAAAGAAAGAAAACAACAACAAAAAAACAGTAAACCAGCATAAGAACACAATCAACAAAACAACAGTACCCTCCCCTCACACATACACACAAATTAATGGGTATTCTAATGCAGCTGAAACACAGGAAATGATATTAAGTCTGTGATTGTGCAGTTATTAGGGGCACATAAGAGGAAACAAACAAATCTCTCAAAGAAGTACAGGTGAATACAACCAAACAAACAGAAGTCATCATGGACAAAAAGAATCCACAATCAAACAGGTGAAGAAAATGAATAAAATAATTCAAGACATGAAAATAGAATAAGAATCAATAAATAGAACACAAACTGAGAAAACCCTGGAGATGGAAAACTTTGAGTAGAAATCAGGAGCCATTAGATAAGGATCACCAACAGAATACAAGATATGGAAAAGAGAATCACATGTGTTGAAGATACAAATGAAGAAATTGATATATCTCTCACAGAAAACAAAACAAAACAAAACAAACAAACAAACAAAAAAGGAAAAGTTCCTGACACAAACTTCCAAGAAATTAAGGACACCATGAAAAGACATAATGTAATAATAATAATAAGAATACATGAAAAAGAAGATTCCAGACTCCAAGGTCTAGAAAATATTTTCAAGAAAATCATAGAAGAAAAGTTCCCCAACCTAAAGAAAGAAAAATCCATTAAACATACAAGAGGCTTTTAGAAGAGCAAATAAGAGAAAAGAAATTCCTCCAATCATATAATAATCAAAACACTACATCTACAGAACAAAGAAAAATTAAAAGTGGCAAGGGAAATGGTGATACCATATAAAGGTAGAGCTCTCAGAATCACACCAGACCTCTAAAGAGAGACAAGGAAACCCAGAAAGGCCTGGGAAGAGGTCATACAGACAATAAGTAACCACAGATGCCAACACAGATTACTATACCCAGTAAAACCCTCAATCATCCTAGATGGATATAACAAAATATTTTATGACAAAGCTAAATTTAAACAATATGTATGCAGCAACCCAGCCCTACAGAGATATTGAAAGGAAAACTCCAACCCAATGAGACCGACTGTACTCAAGAAAACACAAGATAAAGATAACTTCACAACAACAACAAAAACCCAAAAAACAGAACAAACACACAAACACACAATCAGAACCAGTTCCAAAATGAAAGGAACTAACATCCATTACACATTAATATCTATCATCAATGGACTCAACCCTCAAATAAAAAGACACACTCTAACAGAATGGTAGTGGAAACAGAATCCAACATATTGCTGCAAATTAGAAACATACCTCAGAAAGAAATGACACAAATGACATAAAGTAGCTTGCTGTAACTCAAACCAAGTGAAAGACTTGTGTGAAAAAAACTTCAAATCTCCGAAGAAAGAAATTGAAGAGGATATCAGAATATGGAAGTAATTACCTTGCTCATGGATGGGTAGGATTAACATAGTAAAAAGGGACATACTACCAAAAGCAACCTACAGATTTACTGCAGTTCCCATCAAAACACCAATACAATTCTTTACAGAACTTGAAAGAATAATACTCAATTTCATATGGAAAACCAACCAACCAACAAACCAAAACAAGCAAACAAACCAAGAAACAAACCCAGAATAGCAAAACAACCCTGTACAACAAAAAAACTTCTGGAAATATCATCATCTGTGATCGCAAGCTCGACTATAGAGCAAGAGAAACCAGAATGGCACCTACATAGAAAGAGAATGCTTGATCAATGGAATCAAATCAAAACCCAGCAATAAATCCACCTATGAACACCTAATTTTTGACAAAGCAAGCAAATATATACAATGGGGAAAATATAGCTTCTTTAACATATGGTGCTGGTCTAATTGGATGTCTACATGTTGAAAATTGCAAGTATATCCATGTCTATTATCCTTCACAAACTAAAGTCTAAGTGGATCAAAGACCTCAACATAAAAACAGACACATTAAACCTGTTAGAAGAAAAAGTGGGGAAGAGCCTTTAACTCATTGGCATAGGAGACAACTTCCTGAACAAGAATATCAACAGCACAAGCTCTAAGATCAACAATCAATAAAAGGGACCTCATGAAACTGAATAGCTTCTGTAAAGCAAAGGACACTGTAATCAGAACAAAACAACAGCCTACAGACTTGGAACTTCACCAACCCTACATCTGACAGAGGGCTAATATCCAGAATATATAAAGAACCCAAGAAATTAAACACCAATAAACCAAATAATCCAAATAAAAATGGAGATCCAAAGTGAATAAATTGTAATAAATAATAATAATTATAACTAAGAAATGTTTTTTTCCATGTCAAACAAAAAGGGGGTACAGAGCTAAATAAAGAATTCTCAAAAGAGGAATATAGAATGTCAAAAAAATACTTAAAGAAATGTTCAAAGTGCTTAGTCATCAGGGAAATGGAAATCAAAACTACTCTGAGATTCCATCTTACACCAATCAGAATGACTAAGATCAAAAACTCAAGTGACTATGCATGATGAAGAGGATGTAAAGAAAGGGGAGCACCTCTCCATTGATGCTGGGGATAAAAACTTGTACAATCACTTTGGAAATCAATCTAGCATTTTCTCAGAAAATTCAGAATAGTACTACCTCAAGAACCAACCATACCACTCCTGGACATATATCTAAAAAATGTTCAACCATACAAGGACATTTTTCAACCTTGTTCATAGCAACTTTATATGTAACAGCCAGAGTCTGGAAACAACCCAGATGTCCCTCAACAACATAAGAATGGATACAGAAATTGTGCTACACTTACACAATGGTATACTACTCAGCTATTGCAAACAAGGAAAGCATGACATTTGCAGGCAAATGGTGGATAATAGAGAAGATCATCCTAAGTGAGTTAACTCTGAAGCAGCAAGACACACATGGCATACACTCAATTACAAGTGGATATTGGCCATATGATATAGGCTAAACTTCCTAAAATCTACACACCTAAAGAAGCTAAACAACAAGAAGCATCCTAGTGAAGATGCTTAATTTTCATGCAAACAGGATAGACACCAGAAGCAAAAGAAGAGAGGGAAGAGTGTGAGAGCCTCTCACAGATGTCTTCTGAAAGACTCTACCCAGCAGGGAATTGAAGCAGCTGCTGGGACTCACAGCCAAACTTTTGACAGAGAAGAGGGAGTTTTATGGAAGAAGTGGGAGACAGAATGTTATATAGGGGACAGAAGCCGCACAAGGAGACCAACAAAGCCCACAAATCTGGGCCCATGTGGGCCGGCAGAGACTGATGCATCATTCAAGGACCATGTGTGGAGAGGATGTAGAACACCAGCTTAGATATAGCCATGGGCATCTCAGTCTCTATGTGGACATCCTAATAAGGGAAGCAGGTGCAATCTCTGACATAAAATTATTTGCCTGTTCTTTGATCACTACCCAGTGGAGGGGAGACCTAGCCAGCACACAGAGAAAGAGGATCTAGCCAGTCCTGATGAGGCCAGGGTCAGATAGTAGGGGAGGAAGGCTTCCCCTATCATTGGACTAGAGGAGAGGGGTAGTGGGTGGAAGATGTAGGTAGGGTTGGACCAGGAGAAGGTGAGGGAGATTCCATGTGAATGTATTTTATAATAATAATAATAATAACTATAATCAACTTCTCAGAATTACTTCCAATAGGCCCTATTAATAACCACTAATTTTATCTGTGTGATGTATAGTTCTTTGCACTTCATACAAATTTATATAAAAAGGTGTTTTTAGTGATAATGTTACTATAGATAGAAAATGTCTTTATGGTTCACTTGCGTCATACCATGTCATGTATGAAGAAACAAATTATCTAATGCACTATAAAATTATAACTAACTGTATCCACCTATTTGATCATTCAGTTGTTTCCACCATTGTCTAAAATAGGTTTGAATTACAATCCTTAACAACTTCCTAGATATAGTGCATATGCTTGCAAGTTGGATACTTCAATAACATGGTAGTTATGGTCTTTTGTTGTTGGAGGGTATATCCTGCATCTACTGTTTTCCTCATAGTCTACAACATGTTACCTTCTTATCAGTTCAGTTTATTTACTCACTTATTGCACTCAATCATTCTCTTTATATTTTTACCAACAAGGTTAAAATCAATCAAAAAATTTAATATACATTTCCTACAAATAACAATGCCAATTATGTAGCCATCTTACTCTAAATTTCGCAGTCTGTATAATAACATTTTAAAACTAAATCAAATTGATTAAGAGAAAAAAATGTAAGTGTCTTGAATTATTTTTAAACATTGTGTCTTTTCTTCTTTTTGAGTCAAATTGACTCCTCTGTCTCACTAATATAGGCCATAAGCATGGAATGCCATGAAAACTCCTTGCCAGAGAAGGGTTGGATGTGCTTCAAGGAAATCTTAAAGGTCTTTGCTTCTTTGGCTTGGCTGTTATGAGCCCAAGGTGTACTGCCAGCAGGCAAAGGCATTCACAGAAAGCCTAGTGTACCTGGCCTACTCCTACTTTAGCTCCAGCCTAGCTGGCTGCTGAATCCAGTCCATCCTAAATTATTCAAGATGCAGTCAACTCACAGCAGTGTAAAAATAAATTATAAACCTCTGAACTTGAAACTATTGAAGCATTGGAAATATTGTTGAAAGAATTGATAAGCTTTTATTTCTGTAACACTTTTGCAGTTTAGTGGGTATAGAAGATCATAATTTATCTAAAGTCTTAAAGTTGAAAAAATATAACCATAAGAGAAAGCCATTTCAAAATATAGTTACCAGCTAAATTGTAAAAATTAACCCAGAGGACATGATTATACATTATTCTTTATATAGCTTTAACAAGATCAGTGACTTCACTGGTTACTATAATTTTAATGCCATGAGGAAGAAAAACAATTCATTAACTATATACGACATCTGTGAGGTCTCCATCTATGGGGTTCATATTTTGAAGATATATTAAATTAAAGAGAATATTTTAAGGAAAACAATGTTTTTAACTCCCTTGCATTTCAAATTTTTCATCTATGAATTCATTTTTTTACCAATGATTTTCTTGCTATTTGTGGTAAATAAATGTGAGTTTGCATTTTTACCATTAAATAGGATAAGAAGAATCCAGATATGATTTTGCACATCTATAGTTTCAGCAACTAGAAAGCCAAAAGGGAAGAATGACTTGAGCTAAGTAGTTCAAACCATCTCAAAACAAACCTAAATCACTAAATAACAAAATATTGTTGTAGAATTCTTTGTGTAAATCCTAGAATTAGAAAATATTCAGCAATTATTCAAGTGTGCAAAGAAGTCATGATCATAAAAAATTTACATATGCTTTGAAATGTGACCCTGTGTAAAAACAATAATATTTGTGTTCCTACAGCCATAACAGAGTGCACACCAAGGTAGCTCAGAGACTGGGAATCATGAAACACTGGAGGGAAATTTTTATTCTGAAAATACTACCTATTTCCTTTGGTTACAATGTCCAACTAGATTGAGGAAACAGTTTGTAAATAAACAGGATGGAAATGGTACTAGGAATCCACACACTAAGAGCTTGTGGTTGTAGCAGACCCATACAATTAATGAGTAGAGGAGGCCAGAAGCCTATTTTCTAGTGTCAAATTGTGGTGATAGTTAACCTGAGATGCCCTGCTTCATTTCTGTTAGTAAAGAATTATAGACCAAAAGATCAGACTTGTGTTTGGGGCCAGAGCTAGTCTTAGAATTTGGATTTAAGCTTGAAAATGTTTGGGCTTTGAGAAAAAGAGATTTATAATAGTGTAATAATAAAAAGAAGATTGGCCTGAAGATGTGTCTTTATAGCAGTTCTAATAGTACAATTATGAGGTTCAATCTTCTGTGTGTTTCTTTTGCACTTTTGCTCCCAGAATGACACTTTATGTGTGTAACTGTATGCAAGTACAGATTCAGATATACACTAAGTTTGCCTCTAAAAGTATTATGGAAACATTCTGCTTCCCATGTATCATAAATATATATGTGATGTATGTCTTATTAACAGGTATAGCATCATGACAAATATTCTTTTAGAGCACTGCATTATTTATGAGGGTAAATCAAAATGCCACTTTGATTTAAACTCAGTCACATGGATACTATGATTAAATAATATTTGCCCTAGATTATTCAAATATCAAATAGAATTTTAAGTACATACTGAATTCCCCAATCAGCAAAATCCAGTTGAAATAAATTTTTCAATTTTAACTTCAAGTGCCTAAAGCCTCTCCAAGATGGATGCCATAAAACACTGAGTTTTATCTGTGATGAAAGCAAATAGAAAAGCAAAAATTCAAAGTTATCATACAATCTGATAACCAGGATACAATAAGAAATAAGTGATGTTTTATGAATTTTGAATACATGGTTTAATTTATTTCTTTATTTTTTTGTGAAATCATCTTATATTGAATTTTATTTACCATATAGCCTTGCTTTTTCACAATTGTCAAATATCTTAACACAAGCAACTCATAGACAACATGTAAATGTGTAACTTCAAAACTGATCCTTGTTAGACACTACTAGGTACCCTTCCCAGATCTATGCATGCTATTTGCCACTTTTATTCTCATAGCAAATTAAAAATCCAGAAATACTGTGAAGAAAAGGAAAGACATGAACAAGAAACAAGCAAATTTTGTTTAGAAAATTTTCCCAGAAAAAATCTATTAGTATGGAAACATTGAGAGTCCATTAGAATATATTAGTGTTTTATCACAAAGGAAGAGACAGACATAACATATTGGCAAGAGAAGTAGTTTTGGAATTACAGATCGAACAACTGAAGTAAAAGAAATGTAAAACATAGGTAAAATATGTGAGGCAATAAGTAGCTCACTGTAGACAGTAAGGACAAAGGGACCAGGGGGAAATCTGCAGATGCTCACACACATTACAATGAGAGGGAAAGTACAAAAAATAAATGTTGGCTTTAAACAGCAGCATCAAGAGCTATGGAGTGATAAATAACAGGGCTTGTTGCTCAGCACGAGAGAGAGGTAGACTTCACGGAGAGAGACAACAGTCTCTCAGAGTCAAAGCCAGTGTCAGCAGTCTGGCTGTCTGGCTGTCTGGCTTCACAATGCCCTCCCTAAAGAACAGTCTAGACATTATTGCCCACTCATGTATTTTTGCTTCAAATATAATTATTGTATCAGACTAAATTTTAAGAACGGCTTCTACAAAGACTTCCTGTGTTTCAGGAAATCGATGGGCATACAGCTCCAAGATCAAGAAGTCAATCACAACTAGAGCTATGTTTTGGTCACTGAAGTAGTATGCGAAAAGCTAGCTAATAAATATGACAACAATGAGAATATGGTATAATGGACAGTCACTGAGCAATTACAAGACCCACAGGCCAATAGCAACTATCAAAGTTGGCAGCATACAAATCAGGGTCAGAGGTGAAACAAGCAATCTTTATCCACCCCTAAGTGAGTGGGCACACCATGAGCAAACTATGACTGGGCCAAGAATTGGCCAACTAGTTTTGAAATCACAACAGCATCGGTTCAGTTTATGCCATAAGTCATATAAAACAAACAAAAGTCCTTGAGAGTTTTATCTCTCTTATAAACTCCTCTCATTCCCATTTGCAATTTTTTTAACTTCTATTAACTTCTGTGCAGTAACACATGCACATGTTTGCATCTTTAATCTTTAAACATGAACCAACAAATCTGAGAGACACTGTCTCAGGTTGACATTTGGTATCTGATGAGTTAGTTTCTGTAATGTCAATCCCTAGATCAAGAACAATTAAGTTGAGAAGAGTCCTGTGGTCCTCAAAAGTGAATTTTACCAGAAATGAAGAAAAAAAATAATGACAATAAAGAAGAGTTTAGTATGGGATGTGACAGAAAAAAAAAAAGAGACTGGAAATTTGCATCTAAAAATGAACACCATGTTTTGCTTTATTAAGATAAGAAATTGTTCTTGAGGAAGATATCTGAAAACTAAATAAGTTGTTTAGTTTTCCAAGAAAAGTAAAAGTACTGTCTATTTTATGTTTTATCTACCTCTTAAAAACACAGAAAGTAAGACTTTTAATTTAACAGATAAGCTATAGTCAATGGCAAAGTAAAAGATATTCAATCAGCATTGGATAGTACATGTGCCCTTATTTAGGACACATGGGGCAAAGCCATGAATGGAAAATTACCAGGCAACATACTAAAGCTGTATGTCAATATGACATGCATTTGTTGTATCCAATCCTACTAGAACTTGTTTCATAACATCAAATAATTCCAAAATGGCTTACAAACTAAATAAACGTGGAGCAAACTCACTATAAACAGCTGAGCAATTAGAAGTCTTTAATACAGTGCACCAGTCAGAATGAGATATGAGTGCCCAGCAAGGCTTAATCTGAGTAGCAAGAAGCAATGTAGCTACTGATGGGGAAAATTATACAGTAGACTCAAATAGCAATCTAATTTAGATTTTATTCTTCTGCTTAAAAAATTAAAAAATTTCAAGTCCACTGATAGGGGAGGACCTCCTCCCCTTCCATCTAACTCTAGCTTATCAGGTCTCTTTGGGAATGGCTATAATGTCCTCTTCTGTGGCCTAGCAAGGCTACTTCTCCCTCAGGGGATGGGGAGGTCGAAGAGCCAGCCATTGAGTTTATGTCCAAAATAGTTTCTGTTCCCCTTACTGGTATACCCACTTGGGAAATGAGCTACCATTTGCTACATACAAGCAAGGGTTCTAGGTTATAACCATACATGGTCCTTGGTTGGAGAGACAGTCTCCTAAAAGACCTCTGTGCAGGGAGGAGATGAGGGAGGGAAGGGGGATAGGGGAGGGAATGTGGGAGGGGGCTATGGCTGGGATACAAAGTACATAACCTGAGATTAATATAAAATAAAAATGAAAAAAATTAAAAATTTCCTGTAAGAGAGTAATTAAAATGAACAAATAAGATGAAGTTCAGTGTTATACACAAATGAGATAGATGAAAGTGATGATGAAAAGTCAACAAAATGAAATGGTAAAAGGGAAACAAATGTGGACAATGAAAAAAGACAAAGCAAACAGTGAGGGAATAATAAATTTAGAAAAGTACTATGGACATAAAAATTACATAAAAATTGAAACTGTTAAAGTATGCTAATGATAAGTGTTTGTAATTGTGTGGGGTCATTTGGGATAAAAATAACTAGAACGAGTAAAACAGAGTGTGTGACTAGGAAGAGAGACAGTGATTCATACTGGCCTTCAGCCTTTCCTTAATGAGCTATTACAGTGTAATCAACACAACTGTTCTAACAGTTATCCACCCCTTACTATGTTCCAGAAAATAAAGGAAGCAACAGAAACGACAAATGAAATATAGTTTAAATTTTGAAAAAACTCATAATTTGGTGGGTAGCTAATCCAGCAAGGTAGAATAACAAATATCATTTAATGTATAAGGTTTTATTCTAGCGCTAGAGAACATAGCTCACTGGGGACATAAAGAAGAACATTATACGTTCCATCTAATTAAGTATTCTTTTGCTTCCAAAAGTAAGTGGTGAATAAAGTTCATTTTAACTGCGGCCAAAATATATTATGGGCTAGGCTGTTAACTGTAGATCTGTTCAGGGGGCCTGATTTATTTTTATTTTGAATACATTTCTATAATCTGCATATTTAACTTTTAATAGAAAATTAATATATATTTGCTATATAATATTGACTTTGATATTTCCTGAATGTCTGTATTGTTTCTTGCTTTACCCAGCAAAAGAAATTCGCCAGTATCCATTTTCACAGGTTATGATAAAACCATATTAGCCATATAATGAAAACAGGATTATATAATTTTTCTCAGAAATAAGATTATGATATATGTTTAACTAATTATGTTTTTGATATATGTTATTAATAGTGCCATGAATTATCTTGGTAAATATAAAGTAAACATTTAATAATAGAATTTTCTTTCATATTAAGCCACTTGATAGATATGTATATATCTAATCTTTTCCCAAAAATATAAAGCTTAGTAAAAATATATTTTTGTCAAACATCATAAAATTTGCATTCTTTTTATGAAGAATAATATGGGAAAGAGGGTGAGGAAGTCAATTGGTAAGAATCAATGACATCTAGAAGCCATACTATTATTGATTTATCTAGTTTGGATAATTTATAAAAATTCATATGTCATTAAAATTCAATTATACTTTTGGAAGTAAATTAGAAATATAGAATTTTTGTTGTGTTTATTTGCTTACCTGAGTTTTCCTCACAGATCATTAATTTATAGTATTTATGCCAACCAATACTGTAAACAATCATTCCTAATTTCAATATACACAGATTTGTGTAGGTACTGTTTTTTCCAAAAATTATTATGACAAATAATAATAATGATTATTCAATAAATCGATTAATTGTTTCTTTTTTTGATTGACACTCCTCTAACTTTAATTATGTCACACTTGTGAAGATGAAAGTGATTTATTATGTCAATGATTTCTGGCAAAGAGGTTTTTAACACTGAGCAAAATCAATCAATGGCAATTTGGCAGAAGTGAGTAAAAATACCTATGGCCTAGACTTTTTTATTTTAACCTTTTTAATGGTTCTTGGTGAATTGCACGTGCACCCCAATCCCACTCACATCTCCTTCCCCTTGTACCCACCTTCCACCCTTGCAACCTCCTTACCCACAGAGAGAGAAAAAATTCTCTTTGTGGTTGCAGAGTTTCCCAGAGTATACTCTTTTGTCTGCCCTTCTGTGCTTGCAAATGTTCATTGCAATGACTTATGGCCTCTGGCTTCTGCTACTCCATCAATACTGGAACCTCACAGTAACTCCTCTTGTATATCCCATTGCTGCCCTTTGTCGTGGAGATCCTGTAGTTTGGGATCTGTAGGTCCTTCGCCTTCATGCATTCTAGAAGTTTCTCCAGAAGTTAATCAATGGGACCGATGATGGCATAAGCTAAATCAAAGCCCTGGGTCTGGGCCCAAGAAGTATCCAAGCTACTCAGACCTCTCCGACTCTCCCACTCTCAAGTGTTTGGCAGGCTCTCCATCAGCTCCCTTCAAATAGGCCAACTCTACCCTGTTGCCCAGAAGAGGTGCAGAGCAAACTCTCAGGAGCTGCAGGCAGTGAGAAACAGGGCAAGTGTTCCCATTGGAGAACTGGAGTCTGCTTTCCTTGCCTGCGATAGTTGTCAAGGAAGCAGGAAGGAGAAAAAGGTATCTCTCCATCAGAGACATCACCCAGCAAACAAAAGGTAGGGCTGGCTGTCCTGTGCTCACTTTCTCAGGGCAGTCTCAACTGCAATCCCGACCTCAAGGGCAGCTCTACTGTGTGGCCCAGCCACAATGCAGGGCTTACCTTCTAAGTGCTGCAGCAGGTATGGGGCAAGGACAGTTCTCATGATCCCATTGGGACCAAATCTCCTGTGAGTGAAAAAGGCAGGTGAAGGGATCTCTCCCTCTAGACACCAGCACAAAGCAGACAACAGGCAGGACCTAAAAGACAATATACATATTTTTTTTTTATTGATTATCCATGGTGTAGTTCTTTTTTTTTTCTTTTTCTTTTTTTTAAATTTATTTACTTTTATCTCAATCACAGGTTAGGTACTTTGAATACCAGGCGTAGCCCCCTCCCCCATTCCCTCCCACCCTCCCACTCTCTCCCTCATCTCCCTTCTCCCCGCCCCCTCCAAGTCCACCAACAGGGGAGGACCTCTTCCCCTTCCATCCAACCCCAGCTTATCCTGTCTCCTCAGGGCTGGCTGCAATGTCCTCCCCTGGGATCTAGCCAGCCTGTCACTCCCCGGCTTGTATGGGGGAGGGTCAAAGAGTCAGCCATCAAGATCATGACTGAAACAGTCCCTGTTTCCCTCACTAGGGTCTTCAGTCCTACACCGAGCTATCATGGGCCCCACCTGAGCGGGGGTTCCAGGCCACATCCACACATGGTCACACATCCACACATGGTCCTTGATTGTAGAAACCGTCTCAAACAAGACCCCTGTGCCCTGCTCAGTTTGGTCTTTGTGGAGCTCTTGTTCTCCCCAAGTCTCAACAACCTCCCCCAGATCTATCATTACTTCTCGCCCTCTGCCAGAGGCTTGATCGCGAGTTAAAAGATAATATTTTTAAAGTCAAGAAATTTCTTGCAAAGTTTTCACTCATACCAGCAATGGGGGACTGTTCCCCTTTCTCCACATCCTTGCCATCATGTGCTGTCACTTGAGATTTTGATCTTAGCCATTCTGGCCATTGTAAGTTGGAATCTCAGAATCCTTTTGATTCCCACTTCCCTGATGACTAAGGAAGTTAAGCATTCCTTTAAGTGTTTGTCTGCCATTCAGGATTCCTCTGCTGAAAATTCTCTGTTTAGCTCTGTATCCATTTTTTTAATTGGGTTGATTTCTTTGTTGGTGTTTAATTTTTGTGAATTTTTCATATATTTTGGATATTACCCCTTTGTTGGATGTAGGATTGGTGAAGATATTTCTCCAGTTTGTAGACTGCCATTTTGTTTTATTGACAGTGTCCTTTGCTTTATAGAAGCTTTTCAGTTTCAAAAGGTTCCATTTATAGGGTCTGAGCTATTGGTGTTCTGTTCAGGCAGTTGACCACTGTGCCGATGAGTTCAGCACACTTCCTCATTTTCTCTTTTAATAGATTTAGTGTATCTGGTGTTATATTGAGTCCTGTGCTCCACTTGGACTTGAGTTTGTGCAGGATGATAAATATGGATCCATTTGGTATATTCTAAATATAGACATCAGATTAGACCAGCACCATTTGTTGAAGATGCTGCCTTTTTTCCATTGTATGGCTATTCGTTGGTTTTTCCAAGTTTTTGCCACCATTGTCATGGCATGTTTTTTTTTTTTTAAATCAGAACACCTGTCTAGATTACAGGATTTATGGCTGGCTTAGTGTTTGCATTTCTCTTTCAGTAGTTTACAGAGTTTTTTCTGTACCAAAGATCCTAGAACATAGGAGTAAAGGTTTTGAATATTCACCAGCTTGAATTCTCTTTGTTCAGTGGCTTGTATAGGTTATGTTTTCAGCAAACATATGGAGGCTTGATATCAGCTTTTAGAGAACAACCAATTCTCTTAGCAACAGTCTTTGTTTTCTGTGGATTCTCGTTTGAAACATTTGGCCAAAAACTCAATTGTAAATAAGCCAGTTCTCATACTGGAAGCTTTGTTTGGTGACAAGAGATGTCCAATTGGTTCTCGACCTCTCCATTCTTTGGCAATTTCATTTAGATTGCTTTCATATATTTAAAAATTTTAGGAAGTTTCTACTGTGTTAGGTTTCCATAATATTCAAATGCCTCCTAATTTTAACTATCTCTTCCTACACTTACCCTTCTTCCAACTCTTTCTTCCCTCCACCTCTTCACCTGATTTTTCCAATCCAGCTCCCACTCATCCTTCTATAATAATTTATTGTGTTTTCCTTTCCTAACAATATCTATTTTTAACTCTAGTCATTTACTTTATATATACTCTCTCCGGTTCTATGGATTGTAGGTTATTTATCATTGACTTAAGTGCTAACAACCACTTCAAGGGAGTATAAACCATATTTTTCTGTCTGGGCCTGGGGTATTGCATTCAGACTGATATCTTCTAGTTCCATGAATTTGCATGAAATTTTCATGTTGTCATTTTTGTTAATGACCCATTGATAGTATATAAATGTACCATTTATAAATGTACCAACATTATCTAGTCATCTGTTGAAGGGCATCTTGGTTGTTTCCAGTTTCTGGCTATTAAGAAGAGAGCAGCAATAAACATCATTGAGCAATTGTCTTTGGGGTAGAAAGTGGCCACTTTTAGGTATAAGGCCATAAGTAGTATAGCTAGATCTTGAGAGAGATTAATTCCCATGATTCTGAGAAACTGCTTCACTAATTTTTATAGCGGTTGTACAAGTTCACTATAGCACCAGAAGGGGATGAATGTTTCCTTTATTTTACATCTTTCCCTGCGTGAGCTGTCATTTATTTTATTGCTTTTAGTCATTCTGAGTGGTGTAAGATGAAATTTCTATATAGTTTTCAGTTGCAATTCCCTGATGACTAATTGTATTGAACATTTCTTTAAGTGTTTCTCAGACATTAGATATTGAGAATTTTCTGTTTAGATCTGTATTCACTTTTAAATTGGATTATTTGTTTTCTTCATATATATGTTCTTGACTTCTTTATATATTCTGGATATTAGCACTGTTTTGGAAGTGTCATTAATGGAAATCTTTACCCATTCAGTAGATTGCTGGTTTGTCCAAATGACAGTATCCTTTCCCATGAAAAAAACTTTTCAGTTTCCTGTGGTCCCATTTATTAACTGTTTATATTAGTACCTGTGCTCAGTTGTGGAAGTCTTTTCCTGTGCCAATGTGTTCAAAACTATTCCTTCCATTCTTTTTTTTATCATCCTCTCAATGTTTTTTGTTGTTGTTTTATTTTGTTTTTTCTTTTTAAAAATTGAAATCTTTGATTCATTTGGAGTTGAGTTTTGTGCAGTATGATAAGTATGGATATATTTCCTGTCTTCTACATACAACCATCTAGTTTGATAAGGACTGTTTGTTAGAATTGATATATCCAGTGTACGTTATGGCTTCTTTATCAAAAGGCAGGTGTGCGTATTGTGTGGATTTACGTGTGAGAAGCTTCCTCCTACAGCAGATGCTAGGAACTACAGAGAGCCATAGCCAGACAATATTCAGAGAGTGAGTGACCTTGGAATATTCATGTATAAATTGAATGTCTCTGTCAAGCCCCTCTACTCAAGGCTCAGGGAAGATAAAGAATTTGAAGCCAAAAGGGTATAAGAGCCAAAAAAGATGAGAAACATCAAGAAAACAAGGTCCTCTAAATTAATATGATCAAAGATTATATGAACCCACAGAGACTGAGGTGGAATGTACAGGGATGCATTGCTCTATATCATTGGGCCCTAGATCTGAAAAAAAGTGTATAAATTCCCCCATCATTAACCAGGAAGCAATCTTTAATTAATGACCACTTGCAAATAAAAATTTCACTTTCTCCAAGGGAGTCATTCTGAGGAAACAAATTATTCTCAAGTGTAAGCTACATGCTTAAAAGCAGATAGCCAACAAAAAACTAACACAACAGCATCTGTGAAGATTTCTTTTTTCATGTCATTCCATCGTTCCAAATTTAATATTTTACATTTTACCTTATGATGTTTTATTTTATTTCTGTACTTGCTTTTTCTCTCTTTTATCCTACATTTTCTTTGCCTATATATTATGTTTTCCAGTTTTGTGCTTTTATACATTTTGAATGTGTTGATGATTGGATCGCTATTTCTCCGGCCTTCTCTTGGTCTTTTTTATTCTGTTTCTTTTGTCCAATTCCTGTGTGTTAGTAGTTGTTTTGTGTTATTACGCTATATTACATTATTTTTCCATAGAAAACTTTTGTTTTTCTGATGAGAGATAGAAAAGAGGTGGATCAGGTTTGAACAATAGAGGGAAGGGACACAATTACCAGGATATATTAACTGAGGACAAAAGCTTTTTTTTTAAGTTTGTTTTTCTTTTTTTTTTGAGTTTTTGGATCCATATTTTAATAGAGTTTATTTAATGTTGCATCCTCTAAGAACATCAGTGTCAGGCAAATGATAGCTATTTGTATAACTGAGCTTCATATTTATAATAAAACCGAAATAACAAAATTTCTATAAAAGCAAGCAAACACTAGTACAAATTCATAAAAGTTGCCAAAAATATGGTAAAAGTTTTAAAAATTTCAGCTCCAAAAGGCAAAGTCCATGTGATTTTTTTCTTCATCATCATTATCTGTATGTTTTATTATGTCAAGGTTTTCTATTTGTTTTTTACATTTAAAAAATTCTTTATTAATTACACTTTATTCACTTTGTATCCCCCCTGTAGTTCCCTCCCCCATCCCTCCCAACCCTCCCTTCCTCTCCCTTCTGCACACATGCCCCTCCCCAAGTCCATTGACTGGGAAGGTCTTCTTCTCCTTCCTTCTGATCCTAGTCTATTAGGTCTCACCAGGAGTGGCTGCATTGTATTCCTCTGGGGCTTGGTAAGGCTGCTCCCCCCTCAGGGGGAAGTGATCAAAGAGCAGACCAATCAGTTCATGTCAGGGGCAGTCCCTGTTCCCATTACTATGGAAGACACTTGGACAATGAGCTGCCATGGGCTCCATCTGTGCAGGGTTTTTAGGTTATCACCATGCATGGTACTTGGTTGGAGTATCAGTCTCAGGAAAGACCCCAGTGCTAGATTTTTTGGTTCTGTTGCTCTCCTTGTGGAGTTCCTGTCCTCTCCAAATCTTAATATTTCCCATTTCTTTCATAAGATTCCCTGCACTCTGCACAAAGTTTGGCCATTAGTCTCAGCATCTGCTATGATAGTCTGCAAGGCAGAGCCTTTCAGAGGCCCTCTCTGGCAGGCTCCTGAATTGTTCCTTGTTTTCTCCTTATTCTGATGTCCATCCTCTTTGCTTTTCTGGATGAAGATAGAATATTTTAGCAAAAGTCCTCCTTCTTGATTATTTTCTTTAGGGGTATAAATTTTAGTAGGTTTATCCTATATTATATGTTTATATGAATGAGTATATACCATGTGTGTCTTTTTTCTTCTGGGATAGATCACTCAGAGATATCTTTTCCAGTTCCCAACATTTACTTGCAAATTTCATGTTATCCTTGTTTTTTATTGCTGAGTAATACTCAATTGTGTAAATGTTCCATAATTTCTGTATCCATTCCTCAGTTGAGAGGAATCTGGTTGTTTCTAGGTTCTGGTTATTACAAATAAAGCTGCTATGGGCATGGTTGAGCTGATGTCCTTATTGTGTACTTGAGCCTCTTTTGGATATATGCATAAGAGTGGTATAGCTGGATCTTGAGGAAGCTCTATTCCTAGTTGCCTGAGGAAGCACCAGATTGATTTCCAGAGTGGTTGTACAAGTTAACATTCCCACCAGCAATGGAGGAGGGTTCCCCTTTCTCCACAACCTCTCCAGTATGTGTTGTCACTTGAGTTTTTGATCTTGGCCATTTTGATGGGTGTAAGGTGAAATCTAAGGGTCTTTTTCATTTGCATTTCCCTGACAGCTAATGAAGTTGAGAATTTTTTAAGTGTTTCTCTGCCATTCGATATTCTTCTATCCAGAGTTCTCTGTTTAGCTCTGTACCCCATTTTTTAAATTAGATTACTTGATTTGTTGCTTTTAAACTTCTGTAGCTGTTTATATATACTGGATATTAGCCCTCTATCCGATGTAGGGTTGGTGAAGATCTTTTCCAAGTCTGTAGGCATTCGTTTTGTTCTGATGACAGTGTCCTTTGCTTTTCAGAAGCTTTTCAGTTTCATGAGGTACCATTTATTGATTTTTGATCTTAGAGCCTGTGCTATTGGTGTTCTGTTCAGGAAGTTGTCTCCTGTGGCAATGAATTCAAGGCTCTTCCCCACTTTTTCTTCTAAGTGGCTTAGTGTATCTGGTTTTATATTGAGGTCTTTGATCTACTTGGACTTTAGTTTTTTGCAGGGTGATAAGTATGAATCTATTTGCATTTTTTGACATGTAGACATCCAGTTGGTCCAGCACCAGTTTTTGAAGATGCTGTCTTTTTTCCATTGTATGGTTTTGGCACCTTGTCAAATATCAGATGTGTGGATTTATTTCAGGGTCTTCTATTTCATTCCATTAATCTACCAGTCTGTTTCTATGCTAGTACCATGCAGTTTTTATTATTGTTGCTCTATAGTACTTCTTGAGATCAGAGATGGAGATACCTCCAGAAGATCTTTTACTGTAGATGATTGTTTTAGCCATTCTGGGCTTCTTGTTGTTCCATATGAAGTTGAAAATTTTTTTCAAGGTTTGTAAAGAATTGTGTAGGTAATTTTATGGGAATTGCATTGAGTATGTAGAGTGCTTTTGGTAAGATGACCATTTTTACTATATTAATCCTGCCAAGTCATGAGCATGGAGATCTTTCCATCTTCTGGTATCTTCTAATTCTTTCTTCAGAAATGTTTTTCATACAAGTCTTTCACTTCCTTGGTTAGGTTCACACCAAGTTACTTCATGTCCTTTGTGGCAATTGTGAAGGGTGTTGTTTCCCTAATTTCTTTCTCAGCCCTTTTGTCTTTTGTATATAGGAGGCCTACCGAAATTTTAGAGTTAATTTTCTTTCCATCAAGACAGCACCCCCTCCTGGTCTACTCCCAATTCCACCCACCCACCTTAACTCCCTATGTCCTTTCCCTAATATCCTGATAGGAAAGACCTCCTCCCCTTCTGTCTGACCCTAGCCTCTCAAGTCTCATCAGGACTGGCTGCATCATCTTGCTCTCTGGTCTGGCAAGACTGTAACCCCCAAGGGGAAGTGATCAAAGAGCCCACCACTGAGTTCAGGTCAGAAACAGACCCTGAACTCATTACTAGGAAACCCACTTGGAAACTGAACATCCTGTGGGCTTCCTCTGAGCAGGAGGTCAAGGTCCTCTACTTATGTGGTCCTTGGTTGGACCATCAGACTCTGCAGTCTCCCCAGTGGCCAGGTTTTTTGGCTCTGTTTTTTTCCTTTTGAAGTTCCTGGACCCTCCAGGTCTTTCTGTTTCTGTTTTCTTCCAAAAAGTTTTCTGCAGTCTGTGCAAAGTTTGCCTATGAGTCTGAGTATCACCTTTGATACCCTGGGGGTGGGGGCGGGGAGATTCTTTCAAAGGTCCTCTGCTGAAGGCTCTTGTTCTGTTCCTTGTCTTCTCCTACTTCCTATCCTGTTTGCCCTTCTGAATGAGGATTAAGCTTCTTCCCTAGGGTCCTCCTTCCTTTCTAGCTTCTTTAGGACTATAGATTTTAGTATGTTTATCCTATATTATATGGCTAATATCAACTTATAAGTGAGTATATGCCATATGAGTATTTCTGCTTTTGGGTTACCTCATTCAGGATCATCTTTTCTGATTTCCACCATTTTCCTGCAAATGCCCCACCATTCAATAAGGACAGTTGCTCAACTATGTTTATAGCAGCTTTATTTATAATAGCCAGAATCAGAAAATAACCTAAATGTCCCTCAATGGAGGAATGGATACAAATAATGTGGTACATTTACACAATGGAATACTACTCAACATTTAAAAAAATAGCAATTTTCAATAAAAGGAAAAGCAAATTTTTATTTAATTGAGAGATAATTTAAAATTCTACTGCCTTGTTTAAGATTAAAGATAAAACCCACAGGTATGAAGCTTAAAATCAAAATAATATGTTCACCTCCAAAGACAACACATTTCTTCCCTTTTGATGCATCACTTATTTTATTGAACTAGTGTGTTGAACTAATTTGGAGTACATGCTTCAGCTATTAATAAGCCAAAGTTTTTTAAACTTTCAGAAAAATAACCAAGCTTCTCTGTATTGCGTGCATTAATAAAATCTCAGTGAACCGGAAGATGATCTAACTAACAGATTTTGAGTATATATACGCACACTGTTCATGGAGGCAGATATTCACTATTGGTAGACCAATATAGATGATTACAATTACATGAGAAAATTTTTGTTGTCATTTAGATAATTGCAAGTCTAATAACTCAAGTATGTCAATAAAGCTGAAAGTGAAGCATTCCTTTGAAGAAATATATATTTGAAATTTCATATATTATATATATATAATATATGTTATATGTAATATATTTGAAAAATATTTCAAAAATATTTAGTGAGAAATACAAAGTAAAGAACATTGGAAGCAGTAATGACTATGTCTTTTTCTCATAAGATATACTGAAAACAATTAAACAAAAAGCACACAAAGTTTTACAGTGTTGTATAGGAAAAGATATTGTCATATTGATATAAAATATAGCTGGTTGGACTCAAGATGTATCTCAGTAAAAGAATGCTTCCTTAACAATTCACCTTCCATGTTCCATTACCAATACAGAAAAAATATATATTTAATTTTTAAATGATATATAGTCCAAATATTCTGAGGCAAGTGTTGGGGGGCTACAAAGAATAATCATTCACCAAAGGACATGTCTCAGTGACCTGTTCAGAGAGAGCCACAGATGTTATTAAAATGGTGATGGTTCATTAAAGTCCCTGGAAAATTATGCATTAAAAGTAGTCAATAATATGATAATTTGCCAGAAGTAGCTTTAGAGGTAATTGAAAGATGATTATCAAGCCAAAATATGTGAAACGAGAAGCTTATAAAAATCTAATCTAGTTAAGATCTTGTTTTCCTTCTTTTACATTTTTACTTAAGAGAGAGAGCCTAACTCAGGATATCTTTTCTAGTTCTGACCATTTACATGCAGATTTCATGATTTCCTTGTTTTTAATTGCTGAGTAGTATTCCATTGTGTGAATGTACCAGGATTTCTGTATCCATTTCTCCGTTTGAGGGACATCCGGGTTGTTTCCAGATGCTGGTTATTACCAATAAGGCTGCCATGAATATGGTTGTGCTAATGTCATGGCTGTATACTTGAACATATTTTGGATATATGCTTAGGAATGGTATAGCTGGATCCTGACTTAGCACTATTCCTAATTTCTGAGAAAACACCAGATTGATCTCCAAAGTGGTTGTACAAGTTTACATTCTCACCTGCAATGGAGGAGGGGTCTTCTTTCTACACATCCTCTGCAGCATGTTTTGTTACCTTAGTTTTTGATCTTAGCCATTCTGATGGGTATAAGGTGAAATCTCAGGGTTATTTTGATTTGCATTTCTCTGATGACTAAGAATGCTGAGCATTTTTATGTGTTTCTCTGTCATTTGATATTCCTCTATTAAGTATTTTCTGTTTAGCTCTGTACCCCACCTCTTACTTGATTTGTTGCTGTTTAACTTGAGTTCTTTATATACTCTGGATATTAGCCCTCTGTCAGATAGAGGATTGGTAACATCCTTTCCCAGTGTGTAGGCAGTTGTTTTGTTCTAATGACAGTTTTCTTTGTTTTACAGAAGCTTTTCAGTGTCATGAAGTCCCATTTATTGATTGTTGATCTTAGAGCCTGTACTGTTGGTGTTGTCTTGGTGTTCAGGAAGTTATCTCCTGTGCCGATGAGTTCAAAGCTCTTTCCCACTTTTTCTTCTAACAGGTTTAGTGTGTCTGGGTTTATATTGAGGTCTTTGATCCACTTGGACTTTAGTTTTGTGCAGGCTGATAAATATGGATTTATTTGCATTTTTCTACATGTAGACATCCAGTTAGGCCAGCACCATTTGTTGAAGATGATTTATTTTTCCATTGTATGGTTTTTACTTCTTAGTTAAAAATCAAGTATTCTTAGGGGTGTGTGTGTGTGTGTGTGTGTGTGTGTGTGTTTTCTGGGTCTGAAATAGAAATACACACATGGCATATACTCACTTATATGTGGTTATTAGATATATAATATAGGATCTGTTCACCTAAAGAAGCTAATTAAGAAGGAGGACCCTGGGTAATATGATCAATCCTCATTCAGAAAGGCAAACAGTATGGACATTAGAAGCTGGAGAAAATAGCTTCCAACAGGGAACAGGACAGGACCCTACCAGGAGGGCCTCTGAAAGACTTTACCCAGCAGGGGATACAAAGCTGATGTTGAGACTCATAGCCAAGCTTGGGGTAGAGTTCAGGGAATCTAATGAATGAAGAGGCAGGTAGAAAGACCTGGAGATTATAGGTGCTCTAGAAGGAGAACAACAGAACTGAAAATTTTGGTGGAGGGTTCTTTGCAGAGTCTGATACTCCAACCAAGGACCAGACATGGAGATAATCTAGACCCCCTACCCAGATGAAGCCCATGGCAGCTCAGTCTGGAAGACAATATCCTAGTAAGGGGAACAAGGGCTGTCTCTAACATGAACTGGGTGGCTGGCTGTTTGATCACTTCCTCCTGAGCGGGGAGGGCAGCCTTATTAGACCACAGAAAAGGACAATGCAGCCAATCCTGGTGTGATCTGCTAGGCTAGGGTCAGAGGGAAGGGGAGAAGGACCTCCCATATCTGTGGACTTGGATAGGGACATAGGAGGAGATGAGGAGTGAGGGTAGGCTTGGGAGGCAATAAGGGAGCTGGCTACAAGTGGGATATATTGTGACTAATTGTAATAAATAAAAATAAATTTAAAAAAGAACAGAGAGATTTCTCTCTAAGCATCATGGCATTTGGGGTAGTGCTTTGGATGTAGAGTGTGCTTCAGCAGATTAAAAAAAATCAGTCTACCTCTCTTAAAATATTGTCTTATTTTTTTTAGATTATAATATATTGTCCCTTTCCTTTTCTCCACCTAATTGCTCCCTAAATCCCCTTATTTCTCTTTTAAAACATCATAGTCTCTGTCCTTAAATTGGAGTTCCATTAAATATGTATACATATTTGGACATGTCTATACACAAATACAGCCTGTTCGGTGCTGTGGTCTTTTCTGTGGAACTGTTTCACCAGCTATCAGGAAGTTTAAGGGCCCTTCATATTAGCATGTCTATTTTCCTTGCTCAATTTCTGTTTACTCTGACATCTGCTAGAATTATGATTAAATACATTGCTTCTTCTACTATGTTGAAGAACCAAATGCCTTAGAAAAGAGTGCACTGGAAACTACTTTTAGGGAGAAGAGAGTCCCGAACAAGGAACATTCCATAGAGAAACTTATAGCTGAATCTGCACCTTTGTTCTATTTAGTAGTAAACTCTTACAATTAAGAGAAAACTTTCTGTACATTTAGGCAGTGATGCAGAGAATGGATGAATCCTCTGACATATTTGTAATTTCCTGGTAAATAATAAGTACATAATCAGCAAGAATATAGACTTTTGGTGAAGAAAAACAAGTGGAAGAGAAATGGATGAATCCACCCCATGAAATTGGATTGGTACAGGTTAGAGGTATGTTTTTTCTTCTGTAAGTAGAATCACAGAACTTGAACAAAATCCAAAACTCATCTTTGTTTCACACAACTTGTTAAGATATTATTTTAATAATTCAGGTGATTAAAAGCAAAGTCCAATGACAGAGGGGAAAGGAAGCTATGGGCAAATATAGACAATATGTATAAGTATCCATGATGCAATGTGCATGAAATATCTGGAGTAATGATTAACAGTAAATAAAACTCTCCTGTTTTTAATGCCACAAAGTGTTGGAGTCCTGGTAATACCTAAAATGTTGATGAAAATAGGTGACATTTGGTTATGAATTTAATATCTGTTCGTTGCCCTTCTGAAAAACCAGACAAAAATGTCTAAGAGGCATATGACGATTGAGCTTGAACTGAGAACAGGACTATTGCTTAGAAGGAGTAATTATGACATCAACTGTGTGTACAATAATAAATATTTAGGTAAGATTAATGAATATTTGGGAAGAGTGCGAAGTAAGAAATTTAGTACATATATTTTTGGTGAATAAGTATTGATAGTTTTAATAGTGATGATGCTAATATTGTGAAATAAGGGTGAAAAAGACCCAATGAGTCCAGACCCAATGAGCCTGAGCACCAGATTTAACATGCAATAGCATTTCACAATAAAGTTTTATGAAACAAGAGCAATGCATATGGGAACAGGCTAAAGTAGGTTGAGTGATAGGTCAAATGTTAGGTATGGGGAATTTTCACAGCTAACTACAGATAAAGTTCAGAGCAAATTAAATAGACATTAGGACTAAATTAATACTTTGATTTTTGTGGAGAGGAGAATGATTTGCCTATATATATATCCAAACAGGGTACTGAGAATGCAATGAATAAGTGTAGTTCCAGGAAACCTTTTGAGGCAGACAGGCTTGGAGCCAGGCCAATACTGTCACTGAGTCTGACCTCTCTGAGGGAAACCTGCCACATGAGAGGAAGAGTCACTGTCTTTAGATGCTATTATTTCTGGAGGCTTGTCACTACTTCACAGGATTTAACATGTTATCATGTCCCAGCACAAGTTGTTGGCTAGTTTCTTCTGTCTTCTCATTTGCAGAGTTCAAAAGGGCAAGCCGTCTCTTTCTATTTTTCTATGCAGTAAAGGCATTTGTCACAGCCTCAGTTAGAGTCCCCTAGTCACCACATTCTCAAACTTTTGAATATCTGTGAAAGATTTATGCACATGGGTAAAACACACTTCATTTCCTGTCTGTATTAGTTATTTCATGTGTTACTGGTAAAAAAAAAAAAAAGAAGAAGAAGAAAAAAAAACTTGACAAAAGCAACTTTGGAAGGGAGCGCTTACTTTGATCATAGTCAAGTGTACAGTCCATCAGGACAGTGAAGTCCTGAGCTTGAGCCAACTGGCCACATTGCATTTGCTGTTTAACTTGCATCTTATTTTGATTAAGTCTTGATCCCAATCACATGGACTAAAGTAGCCCACATTTAGAGTATGTCTTTCCATCTCAATAAACTAAATCTAGGGAATTCTATGCATATGTTTTCTCTATCTCTCTAGATGATTCTAGGTGGTTCTAAATCTTCCATTTGGCAATCAAGGTTAGTCATCAAATGGTCCTATCACGTGGAATGATTTTTGTTGTTTTATCTGTGTACTGTTAAAAGCAGTATCCTTTCTTTGCTTCCAAATCTATTGAACTATTTGCATTGTTTATAATGTAATAGAATGATCATCTAAGTGTCTATATTTCACAATATGGAATAAGTTTACAGTTCATTAAGAATGTTAAGGTTGAATGTTAAGTCCAAAGTTAAGTCATTAAGTAGCCAATATTTCTAAGCCCTCATTTAAAGCTAAGTCTAAAATATCTCAGAAAAGCCATTCCCATTTATCCAATATGGCCTACAAAATCCCATGAACCTGCACACTGCTCATTGCTCTTTAACTCATTTTATGTTCTGCTCTTCAAAAAAGCGCAGTTTCACCTGTGTGTGGATCCAAGGCTATCCATCACAAAGCTATCCCTCAATTTTGGTTTAGTAAAAAAGATGATACAGACTTCGTAAAGGGTTATCAAAAGTTGGTTTTAAGTAATTATTTCAATGAAAAACAGTATCATAAGTCAGATAGATATGATTTATGTTAGATTATAAAATATTCCTGAAAGAATAAGTGCCTTTATATATTTATTGTTTATCCAATTTCATCTCTTACACTGCTACAAATGAAAAGTATGTTTGCTTTGGGAACTTTTGATTTCAGGCAGTTTATTGAATTTTGCCTTAAAATAATTTTCATACTTTACAACACTTTGGAAAATAAATATTCCTTTCCCCTTCAAAAGTGTTTTCACTGTATTTTGATGACTCACAATTTTACATATTTACAGTATGAATTTCATTTTTTCATTATTATTATTACTATTATTATTCCCAATTTGTTCACTTTGTAGCCCCCTCTTTCATCTCCTCCCAGTCCCATCTTTCCTCCTTCTACCTCCTCTATCTCTCTTCTCTAGTCCACTGATAGGGGAAGTCCTCCTCTCCTACTGTTTGACTCTAGCCTATCAGGCCCCACCAGGACTGGCTGGATCCTCTTTCTCTGTTGAGGAGACTGGCTAGGTCACCCCATTAGGGGAAAATGACCAAGGAGCAGGCAATTGAGCTCATGTCAGAGACTGTCTATTCTCCTCTTATTAGGGAACTCAAATGGAGATTGACAAGTTGTCTAAGGGTCTAGGTCCTCTCTATGCATGGTCTTTGGTGGGTGCATCAGTCTCTGTGGCTCCTCCTCATCCAGGTTTTTTGTTTGTTTGTTTGTTTTTGTTTTGTTTTGTTTTTGACTTGTTGGTTTCCTTGTGAGGCTCTTGTCCCCCCTGGGTCCTTCTATATCTCTCTGCTTCCATAAGATTTCCTGTGTTCTTTTCAAAGATTGGCTGTGAGTCTCTGTGTCTGCTTTGATCCCCTGCTGGGTGGACTCTTTTAGAGGACCTCTGTGATAGGCTCCCATCTTGTGCCCTCTCTCTACCTCTTCTAGTGTCTATCCTTTTTTCCCTTCTGAATGAAGATTAAGCACCTTCCTTTGGGTCTTCCTTGTTGTTTAGCTTCTATAGGACGATAGATTTTAGTATGTCTATTCTATATTATATGGCTAATATCAATTTATAAGTGAGTATATACCTTGTGTGTCTTTCTGCTTCTGAGTTATCTCACTCAGGATGAATTTGAACTTTCAACACATAAATGCATCGTGTAATAGTCAGGCAAGGGTAAGTTGTGTTCTTATTATCTCAAACATTAAATATTAAACATTTGTTTATGATTCTGAGAATCTTCTAGAATGGGTGGTTTGAAATACATAGAAAGTAGTTGTAAGCTACATTTATCTTACCATATTACTGAACAGTAAATGTTATACTGTTGCTTCCTTGCATCCAGTAACCACCTC
The DNA here is from genome assembly GCA_028658305.1 of Pachyuromys duprasi. Lineage (NCBI taxonomy): Eukaryota > Metazoa > Chordata > Mammalia > Rodentia > Muridae > Pachyuromys > Pachyuromys duprasi. Next base: position 49,493,436 of record CM053765.1, on the reverse strand, counting down.
CTCCTTTTTATCTTTCCTCTGCTCTCTACCCTACTATCCCTGCTATATGTACTACTCTCCACTTTAGAGAGACCACATTTCCTATTTCCATAAATAAGAGCAAATATGGGATATTTATACTTCTATGTCTAAATTTTGGTATTTAACACTGCTTTTCCATTCTATTTCTCTTTTCAAAAATAGAACTTTCCTTTTTTGACTGACACTGTGGTGTCTTTGTACCACCTTTTCTTTATCCAGATATGTGTTGTTGGAGAGAAGGTTGAGTCGTTGTTGTGGCTCTCTGAATAGTGCTACAGTAAATCAGATTTCAGGTTCCTCTGACACACTTCACAACTGCAAAGTGTGTGAGTCCACTACCTAAGAATTAAATGGAAAAGATATTAAAAGTATCCAGAGTGACACTTACTTGTGAGGATTAGTGGGATGAAAGACTAAGAATTCTAAGAACTCCTAGGGACAGAATTACTTTCATTTTTTACAAAGAACTGAGAATAAAGCTTGCTTCACAATCCTTAGAAATGTTGACTATAAGAATGTATTTGGACAGTGCTTTTCAAAGTTTGGGAAGAAAATTATTTTAAACCATATACTGTATACACTAATTGAATGCTAAAGAAATTGGGAGAATTAATTTTCCCAACAAAAATAGGGGGAAAAAAACAACTCCAAATCCTCAAATACAGTCAATTTTAAATATATAACATATTTTCTACCAGTAGAATAAATGTAAAGCAAAATGAAAATTAGGAAAAAATATAGTGAATTCCAAATAAACTAACTGCTATTTAAAGTTTGGAAAACATCTGAAAATACTTTCCTAAATATTAAAAGTTAAATTCTCCTTAGAAAAATCTTCAAGTATGTGTCACTACCACTTGACCAGAAATCTTTTATAGTTTAGGTTACCTAACAGGTAAGTCTTAAAAAACAGAGATGCTGGGATCTGTGAGGCTTCTGTGACTCCATTTCTGAAAAAGAAACTTCCACTTAAGGGTAAATGACATGGGTGTAAACTCGTTTCAAAAAGGAGAAAAACCCACAAAAATGCGCTTTGAACCACTCATGACTGGTAATATTTAACTGTCACTCCTAGCAATGATTAATCAGTGAATACCTGGAGTTTATTCAGGTGTTCTTTACAATAGCTTGAATAAAACAATTATGGTTTGGCCCTCTGGACACAATCAATGTGTTTTATCCCCTGGTATTTGTTAAATGTCAGTCATAGAACCACCAAGCTGGAATTCCCCAAAACTTGCTGTAACCCCAATAAAATCCTGTCTCTCTCTGAACTCTGGGCTCTGCACTGGAGAACTGCTGGGTAGGTAACAGTGTGGGTCTAAGCTTCAGCTTATAATAAAGACCATGCTATGTTTGCATCAGAAAAAAAAGAGGATAAAGAAATATCTTCAAAATCGTAGAAATGATCATGGAACATGATGGTAATCTGTAGGTTACCAAATAAAATGCTTGGTTTTCTTCATCACAAAACATTTAAAAGCACAGACATTTAAATGAGGAAACAATCAAAACTATATGAATATATTCACCAATTTTTAAATTCTAATGTTATTTTTAAACAATTAGTGTTTCCATTGAAACAAATTTTATATATATCTTAGCAATACTTATGAAAGAAACAAATTATACATCTTTATTAAAGAGAGAAAAATAATCACCCTAGTTTACTTTTTAGAAGTCCTGTAAAGCATTTAGTTTGCTATAAAAATAAAATATTAGAACCACTGACTTGTTTTCTAGCCAGTGGTGTCAATCAGTACAGCACTTAAAGAATAATTTTATATATTAAAAGAAGTTAATGAAATCATCAACAAATTGGACACTTACTGCTTGAACTTACAGGTATGAATGTGAAAAGTAGGACTAGTACTACACCAGACAACCTCTAAATTGAACAGTGCATACTGCAACACAGGAAATCACTGGAGTAGCATGGAGTTAGGTATAATTCAGGGAAAAATAGAATATCACTGATTGTCATCTCTTGAACTGGATAATTTTTTAGGTTGATAAAGGAGAGCGAGGGAAAACAGACAGAGGGCCTGTAGAGAAAAGAGAAACTGAAGTATCTCGGTGACAAGCTGGAGACCTAAGTCAAGGTAGGCTCCTGGGAGGACATGAGGGGTATTTAAGCAGTGACCCCCTAGTATCAGAGGCTATGGAGACTGAAGAGAACAGCTTATAAATAGATTAACCTCCTAATAGAGGAGGAGGAACTCCAACCTACCCACAGAAATTTCAACCCCAAATTTACCCCACCTACAAGATATGCAGGGATGAAGATAGAGCAGATGGAGCAGAGATTAAGGCAATGCCCCACCAATGCCTGGCTCATCCATTGACCTACCCTATGAGAGAGTGTCAACTCCTGACACTATGAACAATACGCCACTAAGCTTGCAGTCAGGAGCCTGACAGAGTTGTCCTCTGAGAGATTGTATCTGCAGTGCCTCAAAGCAGATACTGAGACTCACAGCCAAACATTAGGCAATAAGTAGGGAGTCTTGTGAAAAAGTGGAAGGAAAGAACAAAGGACCTGGAAGTGAGAGGAGCTCCACAAGCAGAACAACAGAGGGGCTTGTGGAGACTGAAGCATCAATGAAGGACCATGCATAAGCTGGACCTAGACCCCCTACAATGATATAGCAGATGGGCAGCCTAGGCTTCAAGTGGGTACTCTAGTAAGGGAAGTGGGGACTGTATCAGAAATGGACTCATTTGCTAGTTTTTAGATCACATTCCCATGGCAGGACTGTCTTGCCAGGCCACAGGGGAAGACACAAGCTCAGTACTAATACAACTTGATAAGGTGGGGTGAATAGTAAAGGGAGGTCCCCTCTTCTGGAAAAAAAAACAACTTTAAGTTTCCATCAGTATCAATAGTTACACAGAATAACTTTAAATTTCTATCAATAAACATCAACCCATACCAACATAAAATAACACACTAAACTACCAGAAACAAAATAACCACCCCATCTTTTTTAAATAGGGGAGGGATGTTCTTAAAATTACTTTTCTGGAGGCAAATATATATTTTGGGTGCACAGCTTGCAGCAAAACATCACATGACAAAACTCAGTGATCAAGGAGTCCAGAAATTTCCTTTTCATACAGGTAATCCAGAGATGTTTTCTCCAGAGCAAAGTGCTCCAACAGCTGGAACTGTGTTAAACAGCTGCTTCTGCAACCATGTAGGTGAACTGAAGCATATGGACTTTTGATTACCTTGCTTATTTTGTCTATTTTATTAAACTGCCATTCTCATCCTGTTGCATCAGTATAGAATGTTGGTGCCTCTGGAATTGGTGTTCTTTACAGTATATGGAAGAATCCAATGAGTTCCTTTTATATGTTTGTTTCTTGGGTATTTGTTATTGATTTCTACCAAATAGTTACTGCAAGCTCTTTGCTAATCTTTATTGATCACCCACAATAACATGATCTCAGCATTATTAAGAGGTACTAGAATTTTGGCTTGATCTGTTCCTTACAATTGACACAATCTTATTCTACCTTTTATAACTAATTCATAAGTCTTTTCTATACTTGTCTTCATTTTTTTAATTTTGTTCATGTGCTAAGAAAATCCATTCAACAATGCCATCTTCCCTTTTCATAATGAGCCCAGTAGGAGAATGAGTTGAAGGCAAAATGACCAAAATACATTTCAAGTTTAGCAAGTTTAACCACTGTTTGCCAGAACACATGTTTTACAGTACTTCCAAAAGCCCCTGTTTTTTCTACTGGAGTGGCCTTGCCCTTGATGTAAGGAAACAGCAACAGCTGGGCAATTTTATCCCCTGCATTAATTTGCATCCCCTTTTTAACATATGCCATGGTTAAAATTTCTTTCTTGCAATTCCCATCTACAATACCTAGTTGAAACATAAGTCCTTGAGAAGTTAGTCCATTTCTTTCTAGGATTATTCTTACTGTCTCTGAAGGTAAAGAACCATAAACACCAGTGTTTATATTGTAACATCCAACATTTTGGGATAGTCTGAGAGGTGTATCTGTGGCCATATTCAAAGCTGCATTGCCTTCAGTAACATGCTTTAGAGCACAACATTAGTTGTGATTTTCCTGCCTGCTTGGTACCTCCTGGATGACCAAAGGAAGGTGACTCTTGTTGTTTGTTGCAGGGCCTCAAGCTAACAGACCCCTTTGTTCCTTTCCTGACAGTGAGAGGTCACCTTATAAGTCTCTTTTGGACTTGCAATCCCTAGATCAGTTTTTTTCCCTTGCAATAGTGTCTACAAAACCCTGGAAGCTTTTGCATTCCATTGCAGCCAGCAACTGCTTGTTTCCTTCTATGAACACCGTTTTCTTCAAAGTCTATGTGCCTGCTACTTTGAACTTGGAAGTTCTAGTCTTATTCTTTCATTGGAAATGGCCAAATTCACTGCAATTAAAATACCAGGAATTTTGATTTTTGATATGTATAGCTATAGCTTGCCCCATGTTATTGGCATTATGCTCTCAGGGGCATATGAGGTTTTTTTTTTTTCGCTTATCCATTTATCTATTGGGCTCTTCATGCTTTTAATGGTCTAGTTACTCTCATGCATCTCATATTTGAATTTTCAAAGGCCAGTATCTCTATCAATAACTGATTTCAGGGTCTTAGATGGCTCTATTGACAGCTGAGGTCAATCTCTGTAGGAAGTCAGTGAAGGCTTCACCAGGGCCTTGTAAATGAAGCAGTTTTTACCCCTGGCTCTGAAACCGTGTCCCATATCTCAGGCTCTTAAATCTTTAGCACAACATTGTTCAATTATGGTATTATCAGATGGGATTTGCTCTTGTAAATCAGCATAATGTCCTTCACCAAGCAGTTGGTCTTTAACAACATTTATCCCCCTTGCTGCATTACCTTGTTCCATTTTCATGGCTTCGTATCTCCAACATGATAACCATTGTAATTGCTGACCAGCTTCTAGTTCAGCTTATACCAAACCCTTCCAATCTTGGAGAATAAGTCTGTTTTGTGTAGCCCAGTTTTTCAATGCTTGTTTAACAAATGGTGAATACATCCCATACCATACAATTGACTCTCTAAATGGTTTTAGATCTATCATATCTATCAGATGCCATGTCATCTCATTGTAAACTTCATCACCATTAGCAAGCATATGCTACACAAAGACTGGGAAGGGTGATGGTGCCTGAATAGGCCTAGGCAAGTCCTCTGGCAGTGCTGCACCTGGAGTGACAGTAAACTGTTTTTCCTCTACATTCTCTGCTTCTTCCTGGTCCCTTGCTTCATGGAGGTGCTCTGGGCACCTTGTAGCAAAAGCATACATATGAAGCAGGGCAGGGCAACAGCCTGCCTCCCAGCATAGTTTGCTTCCCTCTTTTTTTTTTAATTAATCACAGGTTATTTACTTCTTATCCCAGCTGTATCCCCTTCCCTCATTCCCTCCCAAACCTACCTTCCCTTATCTCCTCCCTGCCCTTCTCTTAAGTTCTCTAGTAGGGGAGGTCTTCCTCCCCTTCCCTCTGACCCTTGTTTATCAAGTCTCATCAGGGCTGGCTGCAATGTACTCCTCTGGGGCCTAGCAAGCCTATACCTCCTGGGGGGGGTTGTCAAAGAGCCCACCATTGCGTTCATGTCAGAGACAGTCCTTGTTCCCCTTAATAGTGAACTGCCCCTTGGATGCTGAACTGCCATAGGCTACATCTGAGCAGGGATTCTTGGTTACATCCATGCATGGTCCTTGGTTGGAGAGTCAGTTTCAGAAAAGACCCCTGTGCCCAGATAAATTTGGTCCATGTGGTGCTCCCATCCTCTCCAGGTCTTACTAACTCCCCCTTCTTTCATTTTATTCCCTGAACTCTGCCCAAGGTTTGGTTTGAGTCTCAGAATCTGCTTTGATACACTGCTAGGTACAGTCTTTCAGTGGCACTGTTTGGTAGGCTCCCGTCCTGTTTCTTGTTTTCTCATACTTCCAATATCTGTCCCATTTGTCTTTCTAAGTAAGGCTTGATCATCTTACCCCAGAACCTCTTCTTGTTTAGCTTCTTCAGGTGTATAGAATGGCAGAGAAACACTTAAAGAAATGCTCGAGAGAGATCCAAGATGGCTGCCAGGACAGGACACCGTGTCTGAGGAGTAGGACTGCAGAAACAATGCAGCAACCAGGAGACTGAACTCTGGGACCTAAAATACCTGCATTTGTGATTGCCCGGTGAGCGGAACTCCTACAGCGAGGAAATCAAGTGGGTAAATCCTAGGGATACCCAGTTATTCCCCTGAAAAATCTCCGGGTGACCAGCAGCTCACAGCTCTGATTTGAAAGAGCAGCAACGCTGGGCGCCCACAGACACAATACCAGACTGGGTATCACAGACTCTGGGCCAGACAGAGGAGGAACCAGATACCATTTTGACTGAAATGCACACTGCAGGTCCTCCAATAACCACCTCAGTCCGTGTGTGAGTCCACTGGCCAGTCAGAGAAAGACCCAGCAGGCATATACCAGGCACACATCAACCACATCCTCCGGAAACCACCTCAGTCCTAGTGTGTGTGTGGGTACACGAACCAGACTAAGAGGATCTAGGAGACCTTTTTGACTAGCCTGCACATTGCAGGGCACACACTGCTCAGGCCCTCCAGCGACCACCTCAATCCCTGTGTGTGTGTGTGTGTGTGTGTGTGTGTGTCCACAGGCCAGTCTGGGAAGGACCTGGGTTCTGCTTCAACCTGCTGGCATTCACGAGATGCACAGCAATCACGTCCAACGGAAACACCTCAGACTGAGAGCGCCTAGGAGACAGTTTTAACCAGCCTGCTCTCATGGGTCCCCCAGTCAGTGTGTTTGTCCACGGGCAGGTCTGAGAAGGCCTTGGGCACCATTTCAGACAGGCCTGCATACAGCAGTAAACACGCTGCTCAGCAATGTCTGCAACCAATCCTGACCCACTGTGTGTGCTCCAAATATCATCTCAGACCATGGTGCACAGCCTGTCGCCCTGAAGGGGGCGCCAAGTCTCCAGTAGAGGGAAGAGCCCTTAGCAGCAAGCCCAGGGCAGAGAGCAGAGCCCCCAGCTGACATCTCAAAATGGGACACTCAGCATCTAGCACAGAGTGAGGAGCAAAGCTTCCAGACCAGAAGGGTGACCAGCCTGCAGTGCTCACAGCTCTAGCACAGAGCATGAAGCGGGGCACACAGAGCCAACAACAGAGTTCAACTGAGACAACAACACACACACTAACAAACCACTGGAAATCCCTGATCTTCTTGAAGAATACTCCTGAAACAAGAGATTGACAGTTCCAGTCTAAAGTTCAGTCTTAAACCACAAACAGCTCCTTGATTATATATAAACAAATGCCCAGAAATCGGCTAAAGAACTCACCCAACAAAAATCAGGACACCATGGCTCTACCAGAAACACCCATAAACAGTGGAGATTTTAATTCAGTGGAGACACAGGAAAATTATATTAAAGCTATGATTATGCAGATATTGGAGGAACAAAAAGAGAGACAAAAAGAGGAAATGAACAAGGCCCTCAAAGAAATGGAGAAGAATTTAACTGCCCACATAGAGGAACAATCAAAGATAAACAGAGAAGAAACAACCAAAATAGGAGACACAGTCAATCAGTTGAAGGAAACGGTACAAAGCATGAAAACGGAATTAGAAACTCTAAAGAAGACACAAAGGGAGAAGAACTTGGAACTAGAGAACTTAGAGAAAAGATCAGGAACCACAAAGGTAAGTATCACCAATAGAATACAAGAGATGGAAGAGAGAATATCGGGAACGGAAGATACACTGGCTGAAATGAATTCCTCCATCAAGGAAAAAAGAAAATCAGAAAAGGCCCAAACACAAAACATCCA
>CM053765.1:49459450-49485057 GCA_028658305.1 Pachyuromys duprasi | reverse complement strand
CTGTCTATCTTTGATTGTTCCTCTATGTGGGCAGTTAATTTCTTCTCCATTTCTTTGAGGGCCTTGTTCATTTCCTCTTTTTGTCTCTCCTTTTCTTCCTCCAATATCTGCATAATCAAAGCTTTAACATAATTTTCCTGTGTCTCCCTTGAATTAAAATCTCCACTGCTTTTGGGTGTTTCTGGAGGGGACATGGTGTCCTGATTTTTGTTGGGTGAGTTCTTTAGCTGATTTTTGGGCATTTGTTTATATATAATTAGCGAGCTGTTTGTGTTTTAAGGCTGTACTTCAGTCTGAAACTGTCAATCTCTTGTGTCAGTAGTATTCTTCAAGAAGATCAGGGATTTCCAGTGGTTTGTTATTGTGTGTTGTAATCTCAGTTGAACTCTATTGTTTGCTCTGTGTGCCCCGCTTCATGCTCTGTGCTAGAAGCTGTGAGCACTGCAGGCCTGTCACCCCTCTTGTCTGGAGGTTTAGCTCCTCAGTGTTTTGGGATGTCAGCTGGAGGCTTTGTGCTCTTCCCTAGGCTTGCTGCTAAGGGCTCTCCCCTGAAATGGAGATTTGGTTTCCCCTTCTGGGCCAGGGTCTGTGCACCAAGGTCTGAGATGATATTTGGGGCACACACAGTGGGTTTGGGTTAGTGTGCCTCCGCTGAATGCAGGCCTGTCTGAAAGGGTGCCCGAGGCCTTCTCTGTCTGGCCTGTGGACACACACACACATGGATTGAGGTTTTTTTTGGCAGATGGGTGCAGTGTTCGTCCTGTGTGTTATCTGTTCAAGATGGTCCCCGGACTCTCTCAGTCCAGGGTGGCTCCAGTGATTGGTGCCCACTGCATACCTGTGGGGTGAGGCAGAACTCAAGTCCCTCTCAGACTTGCCCGAGGATTGGCACAGGGAGTGAGGTTTTGCTGGCGGAAGCATGCGGTGTGCTCCTGCAGTGTGCAGACTGGTCAAAAAGTTCCCCTGACCCTTTCAGCTTGTGGTGGATATGGAGATCAGTGTGAGCCTGCCACACCCCCGTAGGTTGAAGCAGAACCCGGTTGCAGTGTGTGCTCGAAGTGTGCAGGTCAGTGGAAAAGGTACCTGGTTCCTCCTCAGACTGCCTCAAGACTGTGTGATCCAGTCTATTATGGTGCATGCGGGCACCCAGTGAGGCTGCTCGTTCAGATCAGAGCTGTGCGCTGCTGGTCACCAGGAGATTTTTCCGTTAATAACTAGGTGTCCCTAGAGTTTTCCCACTTGATTTTCTCACCGTAGGAGTTCTGCTCACCTGGCAATCACAGATGCTGGCGTTTTAGGTCCCAGAATTCAGTCTCCTGGTCACTGAGTTGTTTCTTTTGTCCTACTCCTCAGACACAGTGTCCTCTCATGGCAGCCATCTTGGATCTCACCATCAGTGCACAGGCCAGGCCAGGCCAGGCCTCCTCCTGTGGCCTTCCTAGCCAGTCCTTCCCTCCTTACAGAGGGAGTCTTACCCTCTTATGGGAGAATGTAGGAAGAGCCCGAGACATATTTAAAATATGAAAAATCCTGGATTAGATCATAACAATATATTTCAAATATCCCAATTCAAACATTACCTTTCAAATTTCTTAATAAAATTCTGATTATTTTTCTGATTATCATTCCCAAATGAACGTTTGTAGGATTTTGTTGTTTTTGTTTTTTTTTTTTCTTTCTGTTTTCTCCATCTGGTATGAACTATCCAGACTGCCTTACTCAGTTGAGGATGCAAGCCTCTTTCGGTATTGTGTGTAAACCACATGGATATTGTGAAAGCTATGGGGAGAACTGGTTTCCATTCTCATAAGCTTTAGGAAGTATAGATAGAGTACAGTCATTTCTTTGTAGGTTGTAATTGGAGAAACATATATTTCTCAGAAAGAAAAAGTCACTAAACTTTCCTCTTATTTCAAATCAAACAGAATATCTGAGCAGGGTATTTTTAATGGAAAGAAAGATTAAAACAAACCAGAAGACAAGCTTGTAGGCATATTAAGAAAGTAACTAAATAATGTAGTAGAAAGAGAGAGTTGATATAAAAACCTATGGAAAAAGAAAAAAAAATAAATGGTGTCTTGATCTATGATAGTACTCAATTAAGAATTAGATTTATATAAAATAATTAAATTAAAGGAAAACCAAGTATAGAAAAAGTGAATAAAATTACAATGTATATTTAAGTGTTTTAAAGATAATCAATGTAGACAAATATAGACATCCTTGAGCTTAATACAGAAGAAAGTCCAAAAATAACATAGAAAATAAAAATAGATAGAGTAATCGATTAAAACAAACACGGAGAAGATAGTGTATATGCTGAAGATGTGAGAATAATTCAAAGTGAGGTGAACAGAAGCATGTTTCAAATGAAACAATGAACTGAAACTTCAGGAAATTTCATAACAGAAAACAATTCTCAGAATTTTTATTCTGTGAATTAGCAAGCATAGTAATAAAAATTAAGTATTTTTGTAACAAGAGGAAGAATCAGGTTAATATTAGAAACTCTACCACAGTGATTGGTGAGATTATATAAAATACCCAATTCAGAACAGTAAATATGAATGTATACAGTCTTAGCAAGAATACACTAAGACAGGTTTTCATTTAAAGGAGAAAAAAAATAGAAACATAGATGAGGGTGTAAACTGCTTCCATATAAAATGTGTGCTTGGTGGTCGGGGAGTGGGAGGGGTTGGCTCAGTCCTTAAACTGTTTGACACACAAACAAGAGGATATGTGTTCACTCCTCAACACCCATGTAAATAACCTGACATGGAAGTACATCTGTGAGAAGGAGAAGGTAGGTATACCTGAAGATCGTTGTCCAGCCTGCTAAGCTTAATAAAGAGCTTCAAACTCAATGAGAAGCAGAAGCAGCAAAAGAAGCAGAGGAAAAAGGAGGAGGAAGAGGAGGAGGAGGAATACACACACACACACACACATAAGTTAATTGAGAAGAAAGACAATGCACTGACTTTTGACCTCTAAACACATGTATGTACCCACATAAATACACCGATACTAACAAATAATTTCAATACACAAAGAGAGAGACACATGTGCACATATGCACACACTCCATATGAACTCAAAATATTTTTTAAATTATATAAACTTCATTTAAGAATTATTTGAGCCAGATGTGTGAAAGAAATAGAAAATTACCCAAATATCTGTCTCCAGCTTTGGTCCTGGAAACTAACAGAACACCATAAGGTTGGGAATTATGACCTGAAAATGTTAGAAGCAGGTCAAAACCTGTAACCATACTTCATAGCAGCAGTCAGATTCAATTTGTAAAAGTGAGTGGGAATATTTGGGACAGTGGAGATAGCCAATGAGGGCTTGGCATAGTTTACTAATGAAACAAAACAAAACAGAACAAAAGATCAGTAACTCTCACTCCAAAATCTACTTGGAAATACATGTATTCATTAAGGCAAAATGGCAGTCTGGTTGTGAGGAAATGTAAAGTAATTTTATTTAAGAAGTTATGAACAACCTCTATATAACTATAAAATATGCATGAAACATAGTCAACTTAAGTGACTATTTGTAGTGAGTTTTTATGCATATGTACTTATTTTTGCTGTTTTTTTGTTACTTTGTTTATTTTTATTTTTCAAGAGGGATACAGCTGGGATACAGAGTTAATAAAATGTAACTAATAATAAAAGAAAAAATTAAAAATAAAAAAGAGTGAACTGACTTTACTTGCAGAAGCAGAAAAAAATCACTTGTTTCTAGTCAGATAATTGAAGAAATCAATATTTAAAGATATAAAAGTAATTTAAAACTCAGTTTTCAAGCTCACGTAGGACTCTACTAAGATCAAATCATCTCTAGATCTTCCTTGGCTTTTGTTTTCACCTAAAACTTTTATTCTGAACCCATTTAATTTTATTTTGACCTATATGTATATCAAGTAATGTACCTTAATTTTACTTCCCAGATTTTGTTATGCTTCTTTCATCCCAATTAATTGCATTCATAATTGCAATATATTTGTGGTTTGCTTTATTCTAATATTAAATGATATTTCTGTTTTTTTTACATATCCCTGCTATGAATCCTTACTTCATTTTATCTATTTTTTCTAGAAAATTTGTTAGTTTCTTTTTAAATACTCTTGAACATTTTATTTATTTATTATATTTATGTATATGGTATTTATGCCTGCTTGTATGTCTGTACATCATGAGTATGCAGTGCCCACAGAAGCCTAAGGATGGTTTCTAATCCACTGAGTCTAGATTTACAGATGTTTGAGACCCACATGTAAGCCCTGGGAATTGCACCCTGGTCCTCTGGAAAAACAGCAAATACTCTTAACCTTTGAGCCATCACTCCAGACCCGAATTTCTTTTTTATATATTTCTTTATTTTTATTTTTTATTAATTACAATTGATTCAATTTGTATCCCAGCTTTGTACCCCTCCTTTGTACCTTCCCAACCCCACTCTCCCTCCCTGTTCTCCTCCTTTGCCACGCCCTGAGTCCACTGATATAGAGGCTCCTCCTCCCCTCCTATCAGACCCTTGCCTATCAGGTCTCATCAGGACTGGCTACATTGTCTTCCTCTGTGGACTGGTAAGGCTGATTCCTCCTCAAGAGGAGGTGAGTAAAGAGCCAGCCCTGGAGTTAATGTCAGAGACATTCCCTGTTCCCCTTACTAAGGAACCCACTTGGACAATGAGCTGCCATGGGCAACATCTGTGCAGGTTTTTTTAGCTAACCCTCATAATAAGAGTAGATAAAGCATAAAAATCTGAGGATGCTTTCAATATGACTTTTTAAGAGTAAACTGTTCTGAGAGAGAGGCCAACTTTTTACTTTAATATACTCTTTTCCATTATTATTAATGATCAAGAGGAATACCATCCACTGCGAAATTCCAAATGTGATTCAAACATAATATCACCTTTGGTGCAGTCAGGTAGAGGGGTAACTGCTTAAGAACACCATAACTCACTTTAAAATGAAGAAGGCAAAAGAATTCTGAAAGATGTGGTCTTTGCTTCAAATACCTTTATTGCTTAATCTTTCTGTGTTGTTTTGCATTTATTTTTTCTTGGCTAATGTACAGGGATTTCTTACCTGTGATAACATTGCAAATATATGAACTGTGATGATTTGGGTTTACCCACTGCTCTCTAGATCTGTGCAGAGCTGATTCTGTTGTTCTCACATCTCTATGCTGCTCTTTATATATTCATCCTCCCTTATCCTTTCCAATCCCACACTCCCTTTTCTTCCCATATGCTCCTCCCCCAGTCCAATGATAGGGGAGGTCCTCCTTCACTTCCATCTGACCATAGTCTATCAGGTCTTATCAGGACTGGCTTCTTTTTCTTCCTCTGTGGACTGATAAGGCTGCTACCCCCTCAGGTGGAGGTGATCAAAGAATCAGCCCATTCATTCATGTCAGAGATGGTGCCTGGTCCTACTATTGGAGAACTCTCATGGATACTGAGCTGTCTTGGGGATACTTCTGTGCAGGGGTTCTAAGATATATCCATGCATGTTCCTTGTTTAGAGTATCAATCTCAGAAAACACCCCTGTGTCCAGATTTTTTGGTTCTGTTGCTCTGCTTGTGGAGCTCCAGTTCCCTCCAGGTCTATCTATTCCCCCTTATTCCATAGATTCCCTGCACTCTGCCTAAAGATTGGCTGTGCATCTCAGCATATGCTTTGATACCTTGCTGGATGGATTATTTCATAGGCCTTCTGTGATATGCTCCTGTCCCATTCCCTGTTTTCTCCTTCTTCCATTTTCCATCTCATTTGCCTTTCTGAATGAAGACTGAGCATCTTAGCCAGGGTCTGCTTTCTTGATTAGCTTCCTTAAGTTTTATCATGATTATCCTATATTATAGGTCTAATATGTACTTTTAAGTGAGTGTATACCATGCTGCTCTTTTAAGGGTGATCTTCTTAGAAACTCATCCCTCTGTTGTTAAGGTTAAGAGGCTTATGGGCTGCAATTGCAGGCAAGTGGTGGGAACTAGAAAATAATCATCTTGAGTGAGGTAACCCAGAAGCAGAAGGACACACATGGTATATACTCATTCATAAGTGGTTATTGGATATATATTATAGGATAAACATGCTAATATATACATATATATTAGCATATAAACATATAATATATGTATATATTAGCATGTTTATATGCTAATATATGTTTATATATATACACATTCCTAAAGAAGCTAAACATTTACGCAATGGAATGCTACTCAGCAATTAAAAACAAGGAAATCATGAAATGTGCAGGCAAATGGTGGGAACTAGAAAAGATCATCTTGAGTGAGGTATCCCAGAAGCAGAAAGACAAACATGGTATATACTCACTTATAAGTGGATATTAGGCATATAATATAGGATATACATACTAAAATCTGTACACCTAAAGAAGCTAAGAAGGAGGACCCTGGGTAAAAGGATCAATCCTCAGTCCGAAAGGCAAACGGGATGGAGATCAGAAGAGGGAGAAAACAGAGAACAGGACTGGAGCCTAACACAGCGGGTCTCTGAAAGAGTCTATCCAGCAGGGTATCAAAGCAGATGCTGAGGCTCAAAGCCAGACTTTGAGCAAAGTGCAGGGAATCTTATGAAACAAGGGTGGTGGACAGAAAGACCTGGAGGGGACAGGAGCTCCACGAAGAGAGCAAAAGAACCAAGAAAAGAGGGCACAGGGGTCTTTTCTGGGACTGATACTCCAACCAAGCATCACACGTGGTGATAACCTAGAACCTCTGCCCAGATACAGCCCATGGCAGCTTAGCCTCCAAATGGGTACCCTAGTAAGTGGAACAGTGACTGTCTCTGACATGAACTCGGTGGCTGGCTCCTTTATCACCTCCCCTTGAGGGGACAGCATCCTAACAAGGCCACAGAAGAAGGCAATGTAGCCAGCCTTAATGAGACCTGATAAGCTAGGGTCAGATGGAAGGATAGGAAGACCTCTCCTATCAGTGGACATGGATAGGGGAATAAGAGGAGATGAGGGAGGAAGAGCAGGAATGGGAGAGAATGAGGGAGGGGTCTACAGCTGCTATACAAAATGAATAAATTATAATTAATAGAAAAATAAAAATAATTAAAAATAATTTAAAAAAAAGAGCTAAACAACAAGGAAGGCCCTAGGGAAGATACTCAATCCTCATTTAGAAGAACAAATGCGATAGACATTGGAAGCAGGAGACGACAGGGAACAGGACAGGAGCTTACCACAGACGGCCTCAGAAAGATTCTACCGATCATGGTATCGAAGCAGGGCTGAGACTCATAGCCAAACTTTGGACAAAATGCATGGAATTTCATGAAAAAAAGAGGGAGACAGAAAGACCTGGGAGAACAGGAGCTCCACAAGGAGACCAAGAGAGGGAAAAAAAAATGGCCCCTGAGGAACATGCAGTGACTGATACCCCAACAAAAGAATAAGCATGGAAAGGACCTAACCCTCCCCTCCTGCTCGGATGTAGCCCATAGACAGTCTCCAAAAGAGGTCCCAATTAAGGGATACAGAGGCTGTCTCTGGAATGAATTCAGTACCAGGCTCTCTTATCATCTTCCCCTAGAGGAGTGTACCCTTGCCAGGCCTGAGAAGAACACAATGCAACCATTCCTGATGATACCTGATAGGCTAGGATCAGATCGAAGGGGAGGAGTTCCTCCCCTAAGAGTGGACTAGGGGAGGAGCATGAGGGAAGAAAATGGATGGAAGGTGGGATTGGAAGGAGATGAGGGAGGGGACCACAGCTGGGATACAACGTGTATAAATTGTAATGCGCAACAAAAATTAAAATAAAAAATAAAAATGTAAACAAAAAGAAAAAATGTAAACAAAAAAGGAGGGCTTATTGGCATTGGTTTTGTGAAGGTTGGTGCTGAAAACTTTTAGAGTTACAGCGATTTTCCATTTTTCTTGCATCCTCTTGAAAAATGTAGACGGAATAGAAAGAAATCTCAGTCCAAAAACTGTACTGCTTGAATTTCTACTACATGTAATTGGCAGACTCCTGTGGCTTCTAGTCTTAGCTGAGCAGAGAAACTCCCTGCAAGAAAATTTTCCCCTTACATTTCTTTGACTTTCTGTGGAGACGTAAATTCTCTGCACTCATTTCTACAGTCTCTCTTTCCATATGTCTCTGTCTGTGAGTGTGGTGTTTCTTTTTTATGGTAAATTAAACTTCATAGTTTTTATTTTTTTTTCTTTTTGGTTTATTTGTTTGTTTGTTTACTTCATGGTGTTTAGCAGTTTGGTCTTATCTTTTGACTCCAGGATATCTGTGTGATTTTTGTGGTTTTACTTATACTTTCTGCTGATTTATGAGCATCAAGCATTTGATGTTTGCCTGCTCATTTATAATTAAAAATACATTTAGATTCACATATAAGATATCTAATATTGGTTTTGTTATTTATATTTACTTCTTTTATTTATTTTTATTAATTACACTTGATTCACTTTGTATCACCCCTGTAGCTCCCTCCTCCCTTTCCTCCCACTCCCATCATTCCTCCCCCTTCTCCACACAAGCCCCTCCCCAAGTCCACTGATAAGGGAGGTCTTCTTTTCCTTCCTTCGGATCCTAGTCTATCAGATATCATCAGGAGTGGCCACATTGTCTTCCTCTGTGTCCTGGTAAGGCTGCTCCCCCCTCAGGGGGAGGTGATCAAAGAGCAAGCCAATTAGTTCATGTAAGGGGCAATCCCTGTTCCCATTACTATGGAACCCACTTGGACACTGAACTGCCATGAGCTACATCTGTGCAGGGGTTCTGGGTAGTCTCCATGCATTGTGCTTAGTTGGAGTATAAGTCTCAGGAAAAACTCATGTCCTTAGAATTTTTTGTTCTGTTGCTCTCCTTGTGGAGCTCCTGTCCTCTCCAGATCTTACTATTTCCCACTTCTTTTATAAGATTCCTTGCACACTGCCCAAAAGTTGGCCATAAGTCTTAGCATCTGCTCTGATAGTATGCAGGGCAGAGCCTTTCAGAGGTAAGCTCCTAACTTGTTCCCTGTTTTCTGCTTCTTCTGATGTCCATCCTCTTTGCCTTTCTGGCTGGGCATTTAACATTTTAGCCAGAGTAGTCTCTCTTATTTAGTTTCTCTAGGTGTACAAATTGTACTAGGTTTATCCAATATGTCTATACAAGTGAGTATATACCATGTGCGTCTTTCTGCTTCTGGGATAGCTCACTCAGGATGATCTTTTCCAGTTCTAACCATTTACCTGCAAATTTCATGATTTCTTTGTTTTTCGTTGCTGTGTAATATTCCATTTCGTAGATGTACCACAATTTCTGAATCCATTCCTCAGTTGAGTTTGGTTTGTTTCCAGCTCCTGACTATTACAAATAAAGTTGCTACAAACATAATTGAGTAAATGTCCTTATTGTGTACTTGATCCTCTTTTGGATACATGCCTAGGAGTGGTATAGCTGGATCTTGAAGAAGCACTATTCCTATCTGTCTGAGAAAGCACCAGATTGATTTTCATAGAGGTTGTACAAGTTTACATTCCCACCAGCAGTGGAAGAGGGTTCCCCTTTCTCCAAAACCTCTCCAGCATGTGTTGTCACTTGAGTTTTTTATCTTGACCATTCTGATGGGTGTAAGGTGAAATCTCAGGGTCATTTTGATTTGCATTTCCCTGATGGCTTATGATGTTGAACTTTTCTTTTCGTGTTTCTCTGCCATTTGATATTCCTCTATTGAGAATTCTCTGTTTAGTTGTTTTCCTCATTTTTAATTGGATTACTTGATTTGTTGCTTTCAAACTTCTGTAATTCTACATATATACTGAATATTAGCCCTCTGTCAGATGTAGGGTTGATGAAGATTCTTTCCCAATCTGTAGGCATCCGTTTTGTTTTGATGATAGTGTCCTTTGCTTTACAGAAGCTTTTCAGTTTCATGAGATCCCATTTATTGATTGTTGCTCTTAGACCTGTGTTGTTGGTGTTCTGTTCAGGATGTTGTCTCCTATGCCAATGAGTTCAAGCCTCTTTCCCAATTTTCTTCTAACAGATTTTATGTGTCTGGTTTTGTGTTGAGGTATTTGATTCCCTTGGAGTTTATTTTTGTGCAGGGTGATAAGTATGGATCTATGTGCATATTTCTACATGTAGACATCCAGTAGTTAGACCAGCCCAATTTGTTGAAGATGCTATCATTTTCCATTGTATGGTTTTGGCATCTTTGTAAAAAATCAGGTGTCCATATGTGTGTGGGTTTATTTCTGGGTCTTCTATTCGGGTCCATTCATCCACCATTCCGTTTCTATGCCAGTACCATGTGGTTTTTATTACTGTTGCTCTATAGTACAGCTTGAAATCAGGGATGGAGATACCTCCAGAAGATCTTTTATTAGAGAGGATTGTTTTAGCAGTTCTGGGTTTCTTGTTATTCCATATGAAGTTGAGAATTTTTCTTTCAAGGTCTGTAAAGAAATTGTGTAGGTGATTTGATGAGAATTGCATTGAATCTGTAGATTGCTTTGGGGAAGATGGCCATTTTCACTATGTTAATCCTGCCAAGCCATGAGCATGGGAGATCTTTCTATCTTTTGATATCATCTTCTAATTCCTTCTTCAGTGACTTGAAATTGTTTCATACAAGTCTTTGACATCCTTGGTTAGGGTCACACCAACTTACTTTATATCTTTTGTGGCTATTGTGAAGGGTGTTGTTTCCTTAATTTCTTTCTTCGCCCATTTGTCTTTTGTATACAGGAAGGCTACTGATTTTTTTGAGTTAATTTCGTATCCAGCCACTTTTTGAAGGTGTGAATTCATGGGGTCACTCAGGTATACTATCATATCATCTGCAAATAGTGACATTTGACTTCTTCCTTTCCGATTTGAATCTCCTTGATTTTCTTCCATTGCCTTTTTGCTCTAACAAGGACTTCTAGAACTATGTTGAAGAGATATGGAGAGAGTGGGCAGCCTTGCCTTGTGCCTGATTTCAATTGGATTGCTTTAAGTTTCTCTCTGTTTAGTTTGATGTAGGCTCTAGGATTGCTGCATATTGCCTTTACTATGTTTAGATATGTGCCTTGTATTCCTGATCTCTCTAATACTTTAAACATGAATGGATGTTGGAATTTGTCAAATGCTTTTTCAGCATCTAAGGAGATTATCATGTGTTTTTTTTTTCTTTCAGTGTGTTAATATGGTGGATCACATTGATGGATTTCTGTATATTGAACCACCCATGCATACCTGGGATGAAGCCTACTTGGTCATAGTGGATGATATCTTTGATGTGTTTTTGTATTCGGTTTGTAAGTATTATGTTGAGTATTTTTGCATCAATGATCATAAGGGAGATTGGCTTGAAATTCTCTTTCTTTGTTGGGTCCTTTTTAGGTTTACATCCCAAGGTGACTGTAGCTTCATAGAATTAATTTTGTTGTGTTCCTTCTGTTTCTATTTTGTGGAATAGTTTGAAGAGACCTGGAGTTAGCTCTTATTTGAAGGTCTGGTAGAATTCTTCTCTGAAACCATCTTGTCCTGGGCTTTTTTCTTAATGTGAGATTTTTGATGACTGCTTCTATTTCCTTAGGGGACATAGGACTATTTAATTGATTTACCTGGTCTTTATTCAGCTTTCGTAAATGGAACCAATCAAGAAAATTGTCCATTTCATTTAGATTTTCAAATTTTGTGGTATCTTGACTTTTGAAGTAAGTCTTGATGATTGTTTGGGTTTCCTCAGAGTCTGTAGTTATGCCCCCCTTTTCATTTCTGATTTTGTTAATTTGGATAATGTCTCTCTGCCTTTTAGTTTGTTTGGCTAAGGGTTTATCTATTTTGTTGATTTTCTCAAAGAACCAGCTTTTTTTTTTTCATTGATTCTGTGAATTGTTTTATTTGTTTCTAATTGATTGATTTCAGCCCTAAGTTTGATTATTTCCAGCCTTCTATTCCTTTTTGGTGTGTCTGCTTCCTTCTTTTCCAGGGCTTTCAGCTGAGCCATTAAGTTGCTTGAATGAGAAGTCTCGAATTTCTTCTTGAAGGCACTTAATGCCTTCCTCTTAGCACTGCTGTCCCATAAATTTGGGTGTGTTATGTCTTCATTTTCATTGAATTCTAGGAAGTCTTTAATTTCTTTCTTAATTTCTTCCCTGACCCAGCTGTCATTGAGTAGCAAGTTGTTCAGTTTCCATGTATGTGTAGTCTTTTTCCTATTTCTGTTGTTGTTGAGATTCAGCTTTAGTCCATGGTGATCAGATAGGATACAAGGGATTATTTCAATCTTTTTGTATCTGTCGAGGCTCACTTTTTTATCAACCATGTGGTCTATTTTGTAGAAGGATCCATGTGGTGCTGGGAAGAAGGTAAATTCTTTTGTGTTTGGGTGTAAGGTTCTGTAGATGTCTTTTAGATCCGTTTGATTCTTGACCTCTGTTAGAGACATTGTTTCTTTGTTTAATTTCTGTTTTGTTGACCTGTCCCTTGTTGAGAGTAGGGTGTTGAAGTCTCCCACTATTATTGTGCAGGGATCTATGTGTGGTTTAAGTTTCATTAATGTTTCTTTTACAATGCAGGTGCCCTTGTATTTGGGGCATAGATGTTCAGGATTGTGATGCCATCCTGGTGGAATTTTCCCTTAATGAGTATGAAGTGTCCTTCCCAATCTCTTTTTTCAATTTTGGTTGAAAGTCTTTTTTATCAGATATTAGAATGGCTACTCTTGTTTGCTTCTTGGGTCCATTTGCTTGGAAAACCATCTTCCAGTCTTTTACCCTCAGGTAATGTCTATCTTTGTGAGTTAGGTGTTTTTCTTGTATGCAACAGAGTGCTGGGTCTTGTTTATACATCCATTCTGTTAGTCTGTGTTTTTTTTTTTTTTATTGGAGAATTGAGTCCATTGATGTTGAGAAAGATTAATCACCAGTGACTATTAGATCCTTTGATTTGATGTTAAGTGTGGTAATAAGTTTGTGTACTTGGTTACTTTTTGTTTTGCTCTAGTGAGATAATTATTTCCTGTGTTTCTTTTGAAAGTAGTTATTTTTCTTGGGTTGTATTTTTCCTTCTAGTGTCTTATGTAACGCTGGATTTGTGTGTAGGTATTGTTGAAATTTGTTTTTGTTGTTGAATATCTTGTGATCTCTGTCTATGAGGATTGAGAGTTTTGGTGGGTATTATAACCCATGTTGACATCTGTGTTCTCTTAGGGTCTGCATGATATCTTTCCAGGCCCTTCTGGCTTTCATACTCTCTGTTGAGAAGTCAGGTGTGATTCTGATGGGTTTGCTTTTGTATATTCCTTGGACTTTTTCCCTTGAAGCTTTTAGTATTTTTGTTGTTGTTGTTTTCTGTATACTTACTGTTTTGATTATTATGTGGCAGGAGGATATTCTTTTCTGGTCTAATTTATTAGGTGATTTGTAGAACTCTTGTATTCTTATGGACCTCTCCTTTAAGTTGGGGAAATTTTCTTCAATGATTTTGTTGAAAATATTTTCTGGGCCTTGGAGGAGGGAATCTTCTTTTTCCTCTAGTCCTATTATTCTTACATTTTGTCTTTTTATGTTGTCTTGAATTTCTTGGATGGTCTGGGTCAGGAACTTTTTTTTTACATTTAACATTTTCTTTCACTGATACATCTATTTCTTCCACTGTATCTTCTACACCTGAGATTTTCTCTTCTATCTCTTGTAGTCTATTGGTTATGCTTACCTCTGTAGTTCCTGTTTTCTTCCCTAAGTTCTTTCTCTCCACAATTTCCTCCATTTTTGTCTTTTGATCTTGAGCTGTTTTGTTGATTTCCTTCACCTGTCTGTCTGTATTTTCCTTCAATTCCTTCAGCTGTTTGTTCAAACAATCTTCTTTTTCTTTTATTTCTTTCAGTGATTTAAGTATCTCTAAAGGCCACAAACTGTTTGGCTGCAACTTCCTCTATTTCTTTATGGATGGCCATAATCTGTTTGTCTTCATCTTCCTGTAGTTCTTTACGCATTTCATTTGTTTCCTCTATTTCCTCTTCATAAGCATAGATGTCAGGTCATCTTCTTGAATTTCAATTTTGCTGTGGTTTTTGCCGCTGCTTGCTCTTGGATAACTGGGTTCTGGTGATGCCATATTGCTTTGTCTTTTTTTGGTTGAGCTTTTATGCTGGCCTCTACCCTTTGTGCTATCTTAGGTGTTGGTTGTTAATTTCTGGTGGTTTCTGAAATCCTGTGTTAGAGAGAATTTCCTTGGCAGGAAGATGGTTTTTCCTAAAGGAAGCCTCCTAAGTTTTTTGGGTATGGTCACTGAAAGGCCAGTGTTTTTCAGGTATTGCCACAGCAAACCTCATTTGTACAGACCTGAGTGATAGCTGTGGTCCTTGTTAGTCAAGAGGGCTCTCCTTTCACCCAGAGAAGTCCTGGATACAGCTGCCCTGCTTCTGAGTTTCTTGATGTAAACTTACTGAGCTGCTTCTGTAACACGGGTGTCCCATGGTTTGATCAGTTAAATTATGGATAACTGGTTGTCTCTTGTAGGTCTGAGGTTGGGGCTCTGTGCCCCAGTACCCAAGCAGTATTCAGTGGCCAATGAGCTCTGCTCTCATGGCTGCAGCTGGAGGCTAGAGTCAGGAACCTGTGGATAGCCAGAAACTTATCCAGAGCTAGGTGTCGTGAGGTAGGGCCAGATGTTTCCCCTACTGTGGGGTTTTCTTCCAACAGGAAGGCCCAGTCTGTAGTGTGTTGGGGTGGCATGTAGAGCACGCAGGCACAGGCAGGTGGTGGCTCCTGGTGCCTGGGCAGGAACCTGAGACATTTTCCAGAGAACTTTCCCGTGTGAGGTGGTGGAGGTGGTGGTGGTAGAGGTGGGTTAGCTGAGTGTTCTAAGCTGTCTCCCTCCCTGTGGGGTTTTTGTTTTTGTTTGGGGTTGAGGAGGGTTCTCTTCCCTCTTTTGCTATCAGGAGATTTTGATATTGGAATGGTTGGCTTGAACGAAATAATAGAATAATAAAATGACAGGAGAGATGTTAAATTAGTATCACAGTAGAAACTCCCTACAGTACATGGAAACTGACAAGGAATCTAAATGAAGTCAATAATCAAAGAGGAGCTAGTGCTCCAACTAGGCCACCAAGTAAAACCTCCAGTTCCAGGAATGGTTAAATTTTGTTCAGTTGTTCACACAGCGGCCACTTGGAACTCATAAAACATCACAGGCTATTTCCGAAGCTATTCATTGTTCTCCACAACTTGACAATAAGGATCTGCTGCTGAAGGCAACAGTTACTTATGTTGTAAAACAAAGAACAACAACAACATATGAGCTAGTATCTTGCTAGAAATTTCACCAATACTATCATTTGTGATACTGGAAGTACTCTGCACACTAGAAAGATAATCATAAATATCCAACACAAATACAAACTGTGTAACCCACAATAGTGACCTGCATGTAAGAATACAAGTGTAGTAGTAGCATAAATACTCTGCCTGTAGCCAACCACTTTTATTGATATATAATATTCTACTGTATTTTTGTATTTTACTTTTTACATTTTGAGATCATAATTACATTATTTATCCATTCCTTTCCTCCCTTGAAACTCTTCTATATATTTCTTCTTGATAGCTTCATATTCATTTCCTTTTTACACTGATTGCTGTTTCTTGAATATATGTATATTTTCATACCTATATGTGTCTGTTTACATGTTTCATATTTAGAAATATATGTGAATATACACACATATATGACTATACACACATATGTGTGTGTGTTTCTAAATATAAACTGTTCAAATTTTTCTTTTGTATATTTTCAGGGCTGACCATTTGGTACTGGATAACCAGTTGGTATGCTCTCCACTAAAGCAGACTATTTCCTCCACTCTATGCATTTTTAAATTTCTTGTCATTGTTTGTGTCACATTTATTGTTGTTGTTACTCACATTTAGCCATAAGATTGGGAGTTTTTCTTTTTCTTCTTCTTTTTAGTTTTCTTCTTAGATTAAATCTCCAAGTAATGTCACAAGCTATATCCATGAAGTCTGACTGACTCCTTTATGATTGACCTTAAGGACTACTCCATGAGATAGAAATGGACACTATTAAAATGATCAAAAACTATTACCATGGCCAAGAGATGAGTTATGTTATGAATTTAAGGAAAAACCTAATACTACTGTTCTGAAAAGGAACATGGCAATAAAATAATGCCCAGTGACATATTGTTATATTCAGTGTATATTGTTCAGTATATCACATAACCTTCATCATAGAAGCTTCTTATTGTATGATGATAATTAACAAAAAGAATCACAGTTGAACAATATGCAAGGAGAGGGTTTGGAGCATACTATCCTAAAAGTGATGCTTTTACCAAAACTTCTGCTAAGTGATCTATGTGGAAGAAGAGACAAAATAATTCTAAGAGCCAGCAGTTTTAGATGATGCCAAGTAAAGAATATTTTCCAAATACAAGAAGAGATGATGCAAACATAAATTCACGGAGATTGTGGTAGCATACACAAAACTTGTGCATGTTCAAGCCAAATGGGTCCCAGTATTTAGAAGGGGAAGAGGCCATGAGATCCTACCCACTTGCCAAGAAGCTATAAACAATCAAAATGTTTTAAAAAACATTTTTGTTTTAATTTGACTTGTTTGGATTTTTTTGTCTGATTAGTCTTTTGCTTATTTGTTTTGACTTTCTGTTTCTTTTCCTTTTTGCAGGTCCTTCTGTTTTTCTTTTTTTGGTTTGTGTTGTGTTTAAGAGAGAGAGATATAATATTGGGTGGGTAAGGAGGTATGAACTAAAGGAGTTTGAAGGGTATTTGCCAACGGTAAAACTTCATTACATAAAAATATTTTTCAACATGAGCTCCACAAGAAGGCCAACTGAGCCAACTAATCAGAGCTCAAGGGGGTCTGTGGAGACCTGAGCCCAAAACAAAGCCTGGACATTGATCGAATTTAGACATCCTAGACAGATGTAGCCAATGGGCAGCTTTGTCCTCATATAGGTTCCCTAGAAAGGAGAAGGGAGGCTTACTCTGACATGGAACCTGTTGCTTGTTTTTTGATAGCTGTCCTCTGGTGAGACTATCTCACCAGTCCACAGGGGAAAAGGATGAGGCACTAAAGCCTGATGCAACTCGATATGCTGGGGTAGGTAGGTGGATGGGTGGATGGGTGAGGCTTCCCTTTTCTAAGAAGTAGGACAGGAGGAAATCGGGAAACAGGGAGGCAGGGTGAGACAAAGAGGAAAGGAAGGAGGTGGCTACGACTGAGATGTAAAATGAATAAATAAAATTAAAATTAAGTTACTTTTCAATGAAAAATATTAAAAAGGATATTAGACCACTTCATCTGTCCTGCACAGCATTCCACATGAAAATCAAATATCAAATGAACTTCAGTTCGCATAACAATTATTTATTTTTCTATTATTGTACTTAGGTTTTTAAAATTCTTTTTGCTTGTGTTACTCTGAATCTATATATTTGGTATTTAATTAAAATTATTGATTATCTAAATGTATGCTTTCAAAAATTTAGTTATTTGCTAGTATTGTTTCTTGGAATATTTTTTGTCCTTTGGCTCTTGATGATAGAAACTTGATTATTTGAATATTAGTTTGCTAAACAATATTTTGAAATTCATAAGATTGTTTTTCAGGTTACTTATTGTTTTTTCAAAATGAGAAAATTCAATTAATATGTCCAAGTTTACTGATTTTCTTTTCTTTTTTTATTTTCTTTTTATTTTCTTTTTGTTTTTTTTTTGAGACAGGGTTTTTCTGTGCAGCCTTGGCTATCCTGGACTCACTAGGCTGGCCTTGAAGTCACAAATATCTACCTGCCTCTGCCTTCCTGAGTGCTAGTTTTAAAGGCATATGTCACCATGTCCGGCTCTAATTTTATTTTCTGCTGTATTCATTCTATTGTTGAACACATCCAGTGCCTTTTTATTTCAGCACCTATTTGATTCATTTTCATGCCTTCTAATTTTGTTTTATATTTGTCTAAATATCATAAATTATTATTGAATAAGTTTTTTCTTTTTAATTTTTTATTACTAATTACATTTTATTAACTCTGTATCCCAAGTGAATACCACTCCCTCATTCCCTCCTAATCCCACCCTCCCTCACTCATCTACTCCCTGCCCCTTTCCAAGTTCACTGATAGGGGAGGACCTCCTCCCCTTTCATCTGACCCTGGTTTATCATGTATCATCAGGACTAGCTGCAAAGTCCTCCTTTGTGGCCTAGGAGGGCTACTCCTCCCTTACAGGGTGGAGAGGTCAAAGAGCCTGACATTGAGTTCATGTCAGAAATAGTCCGTATTTCCCTTACTAGGGTACCCACTTGAATACTGAGCTACCATGGGCTACAGGCAAGCAGAGGTTCTAGGTTATATCCACCCATGGTCCTTAGTTGTAGAAACAGTCTCATATAGGACCCCTGTGTCCAGATATATTTGGTCCTTTTGGAGCTCCTATCATCTCCAGATCATATTAACTCTCCCTTCTTTCA
Organism: Pachyuromys duprasi; assembly: GCA_028658305.1. NCBI lineage: Eukaryota > Metazoa > Chordata > Mammalia > Rodentia > Muridae > Pachyuromys > Pachyuromys duprasi. The sequence continues at coordinate 49,466,546 of CM053765.1, read as the reverse complement.
TATGATTCCATGTCATCTGCTGAAGGTTTGGTTATGAGTCTCAGTTTCTGCTTTGATACACTGCTAGGTAGAGTCATTCAGGGGACCTCTGTGGTAGGACCCTGTCCTGTTGCTTGTTTTCTCCTATATCCCATTTGTTTAATTAAGGATTGATCATCTTACTCTGGGTCCTATTTTTTTGTTTATCTTCTTTAGGTGTATAGAATTCAGTACATTTATCATATCTTACAGGAATAAATAAGTGAGTATATACCATATGTGTCTTTCTCCTTCTGGGATACCTCACTCAGAATGATATTTTCTAGATCCCACCATTGGCCTGCAAATTTCATGATTTCCTCATTTTTAATTGCTGAGTAGTATTCCATTGTGTACAAATACCACAATTTCTGTATCCATTCCTCAGTTGACAAACATCTGGGTTGTTTCCAGGCTCTGGCTATTACAAATAAAGCTGCTACAAACATGGTTGAGCAAATGTCCTTGTTGTATACTTGAGCATCTTTTGGATATATACCCAGGTGTTGTATAACTCGGTCTTGAAGCACTATTCCTAGTTGCCTGAGAAGTGCCAGATTGATTTCCAAAGTGGTTGTACTAGTTTACATTCCCACTAGCAATGGAGAAGAGTTCCCCTTTCTCCACAACCTCTCCAGCATGTGTTGTCACTTGAGTTTTTGGTCTTAGCCATTCTAATGGGTGTAAGGTGAAATCTCAGGGTTGTTTTGATTTGCATCTCTCTGATGGCTAAGGATGTTGAGCATCTCCTTAAGTGTTTCCCATTCTATATTCCTCTACAGAGAATTCTCTGTTTAGCTCCATATCCATTTTTTAAAATTAGATTGCTTGATTTATTGCTTTTTTAACTTCTTAAGTTCTTTATATATCCTGGATATCAGCCCTCTGTCGGATATAGGGTTGGTGAACATCCTTTCTCAGTCTGTAGGCTGTTGTTTTGTCCTTATAACAGTGTCTTTTGCTTTACAGAAGCTGTTCAGTTTCATGAGGTCCCATTTATTGACTGTTTCTCTTAGAGCCTGTGCTGTTGGTGTTCTTCTCAGGAAATTGTCTCCTGTGACTATGAGATCTAGGCTCTTCCCCACTTTTTCTTCTAACTGATTTAGAATATCTGGTTTTATGTTGAGGTCTTTGATATGGATCTATTTTTATTTTTTCTGCATGTAGACATCCAGTTGGACCAGCACCATTTGTTGAAAATTCTTTTTTCCATTGAAAGGTTCTGGCTTCTTTGTCAAAAATCAAGTACTCATGGGTTGTCGGTTTATTTCTGGGTCTTCTATTTGGTTCCCTTGATCCTCCTTTCTGTTTCTATGCCAATACAATGCAGTCTTATTACTATTGCTTTGTAATGAAGTTTGAGGTCAGGGATGGAGATACCTCCAGATGATCTGTTGTTGTACAGGATTGTTTTGGAGATTCTGGGTTAGTGTTTCTCCATATGAAGTTGAGAATCTTTCTTTCAAGGGCTGTAAAGAATTATTTTGGTATTTTGATGGGAATTGTGCTGAATCTGTAATTGATTTTGGCAGGCTGGCCATTTTCACTATGTTAATCTTACCAATCCACGAGCACAGGAGATCTTTCCATCTTCTGAAGTCTTCTTCAATTTATTTCTTCAGAGACTTCAAGTTTTTTTTAAACAGGTCTTTCACTTGCTTGGTAAGAGTCACACCAAGGTACTTTATGTTATTAGTAGCGTTTTACACCCAACAGCCTAAAAGAACTTTTAAATTGTAATATCTGATTTCTTTCTCAGCCCTTTTGTCTTTGGTGTACAGGAGGCCTTCTGATGTTTTGAGTTGATTTTCTGTCCAGCCATGTTGCTGAAGGTGTTAATCAGCTGAAGGTGTTCTCTGGTTGAATTTTTGGGGTCAGTCATGTACACTATCATATCATCTGCAAATAGTGACACTTTGACTTCTTCCTTTCCGATTTGTATCCCCTTGATCTCCTTTAGTTGTCTTATTGCTTTAGCTAGGACTTCAAGTACTATGTTGAAGTGATATGGAGAAAGTGCCTTGCCCCTGATTTCAGTGGGATTGATTTAAGTTTCTCTCCATTGAGTTTAATGGTGGCTATAGGCTTCCTGTATGTTGCCTTTACTATGTTTAGGTATGTGCCTTGTATCCCTGATCTCTCCAAGACTTTAAACATGAATGTGTGTTGGATTTTGTCAAATGCTTTTTTGGCATCTAAGTAGATGGGGATATGATTTTTCTCCTTCAGTTTGTTTATGTGGTGGATTGCATTGATGGATTTCCCTATGTTGAACCACCCTTAAATTAAGGGACATTGGAGCATTTCTTCTAGTGTTTTCTCTACAGAGAATTCTCTCTTTAGCTCCATACTCCATTCTTTAATTATCTTACTTGACTTTTTGTTTTTTAAGTTCTTTAGTTTTTTTTTTATATATATATATTCTGGATATTAGCCCTTTGTCACATATGGGGTTGGTGAAGATCCTTTCCCAGTCTGTAGGCTGTGTAATTGTTATGGCAACAGCATCTTTTGTTTTACATAGATTTTCAGTTTCATGAAGTCCCATTTATTGATTGTTGCTGTTAGGGTCTGTGCTGTTGGTATTCTCTTCAGGAAGTTGTCTCCTATGTCAATGAGTTCTAGGCTCTTCCCCAGTTTTTTTTTTCCTAACCACTTTAGTGTGTCTGGTTTTATGTTGAGGTCTTTGATCCACTTGGACTTTAGTTTTGTGCAGGGTGATAAATATGGATCTGTTTTAATTTTTGTGCATGTAGTCATCCAGTTGGAGCAGCACCATTTGTTGAAGATGCTTTCTTTTTTCCACTGAATGGTTTTGGCTTCTTCAAAAAAATCAAATATCCATAGATGTGTGGGTTTATATCTGGGTCCTTTATTCGAGATACAGCTATACCACTCCTAGACATATATCCAAAATATGCTCAAGTACACGATAAGGACATTTGTTCAACCACATTTGTAGCAGCTTTATTTGTGATAGCCAGAACCTGGAAATAACCCAGATGTCCCTCAATGAAAGAATGGATACTGAAATTGTGGTACATTTACACAATGGAATACCACTCAGCAATTCAAAACGAGGAAACCATGAAATTTGCAGGCAAATGGTGGGATCTACAAAAAATCATCCTGTGTGAGGTATCCCAGAAGCAGAAAGACACACTTGGTATATACTCAGGTATCTGTGGATACTAGACCAATAAGATAGGATACACATACTAAAATATGTACACCTAATGTAGCTAAACAAGGAGGAGGACCCAGGGTATGAGGATCAATGCCCACTTAGAAAGACAAAGGGGAAGGGCATGGGAAGAAGGAGAAAACAAGAAACAGGACAAGAGCTTACCACTGAGGGCCTCTGAATGATTCTACCTAGTCGTATATCAAGGCAAATGCTGAGACTCATAACCAAACTTTGGGCAGAGTGCAGGGAATCATATGAAAGAAGTGGTAGTTAGCAAGACCTGGAGAGCACAGGAGTTCCACAAGAAGAGCAACAGAACCAAAATATCTGGGCTCAGGGGTATTTTCTGAGACTGATTCTCCAACCAATGTACAATTATGGATATAACCTAGAACCCCTGCTCAGATGTAGACCATGGCAGCTCAGAGTCCATGTGGGTGCCCTAGTAAAGGGTAGAGGGACTGTCTCTGACATGATCTCAGTGGCCTGCTCTTTGACCAATGACCCTGAGGGAGGAGTATCCTTTCCAGGACATGGAGGAGGACATTGCAGTCAGACCTGATGAAACCTGATAAGCTAGGGTCAGATGGAAGGGGAGGTGGATATTCTCTTTTGGTTGACTGGGAGAGAGGAATGGGAGGAGATGAGAGAGGGAGTGTGGGATTGGGAGGGAATGAGGGAGGGAGCTTCAGCTGGGATGCAAAGTGAATTTATTGTAATTAATATATAAAAACAAAAATTTAATTAAAAAATCAAAGCCTATACAAGGTGCCATAATTATGACTTGTGGGATCGTTAATGAAGATGAGGTTTTTGAGTGGTACATGTACTTTTAACTAATAAACTTACAAGTTCATAAGATAATCTCAGAGAGGAATCTATTTTTTTTTTATCTATTGTAAGTAAGTTTTCCCCTGTAGGGTGAATACTTGTTTGGTCATTTGTGTTTCTCCAGGAAACATCCCACAGCAGTCCACTTAAAGTCTAGACCCATCTTTCAAGGCCTGAATTTATGTTGTGTTTCATTGTTTAAATTTCATAACATGTTTTCTTTCTCTGAATCTGGCTCATCATTATTTTAAATATGCTTGAGATTTATACTAAATTTTGGTACCATTAAATCTATATCAAATACCATACAATACATAAATTATAGACAAAGAAATCAAAAGAAAATATATTAGTTTGGACAAGGACACACTTTTACAATAGATTTGTTTAGGATCATGGATATACTGTATTTTCTCTAAGGGAAACTTTCAGCTTTTCCCTTATTCCAAAGCATCAAAACTCTTCAAATGAAAATAAATTGCCGTAAAGCCTCTTTATTCCCTGGCAATGCCTTATAACTGTATAGCAATGTTGTCCTTCTTTATAAAAATATAGCACTGTAGCACTAATGATGATCAATCTCATAGCTACCAAAAATAAACACACTGAAACTCAGCTTCCTCTGAGGTTAGCTCTCCTGTGTATCTAATGTCTGCTCAATGTGAGCAGAAGGAAGAAGAATGTGTACAATATTGGGTTCACATATTTATGATGAATGGATGACATCCCAATCTCTTTGTCTTTCCATGGATTATAATGTAGATATGAAGTAATTCATCTTCAACTGTGTACATGAATGAGCACCATAAAGATGAAGGAGAAAAAACTAAAACACACTTGTTCTATTTGCAGAGCAGAGGCACACAACGAGATCCTCATATTTTACATGAGATAGAAATTTATTTCTTCATTAAGGTGTTGTTAGTTTTTCTTTCCTTTATTGAAAATCAGTGTTCATACAAAATATTCTGAGTATGGTTTCCCTCCTGCCAAAAGATAACCCTCACCTTTCCTCTCATTGGATTCACAGTTTTTCTATCTCTTGGTAATATAAAATAAAACAAAACAGAAATAAACTAGAATTAGACTAAAAAAACAAACATAATAAAAAGGAGCCAAAGAATTATATGTATGTGTCCTCATAGATACAGATATTTGTACACACAGCAAACCCATAAAAGCATAAAGCCAGAAATCATATTACATACACAAGGAACCTATAAGAAAAAAAATGCCTTTTCAAAACCTTGTATGGTAATGAACCTCCAGATATACCATTGGGTCTGTTTTCTGTTGGCCATCTACTGCTGAGCATGGAGCCTGCCCTAGAGAGTGGTTGATATCCCCAGTGAGAGTCCACTGGACAGAACTGATTCTCATTTGCAAGTTATTATCCATCAGACATAGCTTCTGGGTTGCAGGTAGAAGCTTGTGCTCACATCTCTCAGTGCCGGGACCCCGTCTGGCACAGAGCCCTGAAGGCCCTGTGCATGCTTCAGTTGTTTTTAAAAATCCATATGGGTTTTGGTCCTATTGTGTTTAGAAGGTCTTGTTTCCTTAGAGAGTCTTAGTTTCCCTGTCCTCCATTTCTTCCTGCTCTAAAAATCTTCCAGTCTTCTCTTCTGCAGGGTTCGCTGAGCCCTACAGGGGCTGATTAGATGGAGTTATACTGTTTAGGAATGAGTGTTCCTAAGTCTTTATCTTTCTGCACATTGCCCACTTCTAGGTCCCTATACTTGTTCCCTCTACTGCAAATAAAGCTTCTCAAATGGTGGTTGAGCACAAACTTATCTCTGAGAAAAGCAGAATCTCATTAGGAGTCATTTTCTGTCTATGATTCTTTAGAAGAACAGTGGTATTTGGTTTCCACCTAGATTTCTGGCATATCTGGGCTCCAAATCTTAGTCACTCAAGCAGTATGAGTAATGGGTTCCATCTCATGAAGTCAGCTTTAACACCAATCAGATATTGGTTACTCTCACAAGCTTTGTGTCACTAGTATAACAGCAGATCTTGCAGGAAGGTCATCACTGTCAATGAAGACATTGTTTATTTTAATGTTGATCTTTACCTTTTTTTTCTTTGGTAGCTTTCAGGGTACTTTCAACTACCGTGAACACTACTCAGTAGGGGTATATGCCCTAGTTAAGTACCAGCTCATCTTCTTCACATTTAATGAGTTGTGTAGGTGTTTGCTTCAGCAATAGAGCCTTATCATCATTTTCTGGAGAACAATCAATAGCATTGCAAAGAATCATTGTGGTGCTGTGAGATTTCAAAGATAACATCAGCTTTCAAATCTTACACACACTCCCAATGAAAATGTTGTTTTTTTTTAATTTATTTATTTTTATCTCAATCACAGGTTAGGTACTTCGAATCCCAGGCATGGACCCCTCCCTCATTCCCTCCTACCCTCCCACTCCCTCCCTCATCTCCCTCCTCCCCGCCCCCTCCAAGTCCACCAACAGGGGAGGACCTCCTTCCCTTCCATCCAACCCCAGCTTATCCTGTCTCCTCAGGGCTGGCTGCAATGTCCTCCCTGGGATCTAGCAAGTCTGTCACTCCCAGCTTGTATGGGGGAGGGTCAAAGAATCAGCCATCAAGATCATGACTGAAACAGTCCCTGTTTCCCTCACTAGGGTCTTCAGTCCTACACCAAGCTATCATGGGCCCCATCTGAACTGGGGTTCCAGGCCACATCCACACATGGTCCTTGATTGTAGAAACCGTCTCATACAAGACCCCTGTGCCCTGCTCAGTTTGGTCTTTGTGGAGCTCTTGTTCTCCCCAAGTCTCAACAAACTCCCCCAGTCTATCATTGCTTCTCCCCCTCTGTTAGAGGCTTGATCGCAAGTCTCAATATCCTCAATATCTGCTCTGATACATCGCTACATTGACACCCCCCCCCCTGCCCCCAAGAGGTCCTTTTTGGCATGCTCCTGTTCTGTTGCTTGTTTTCTCCTCCACTCAATGTCCATCCCATTTGATCATTCAAACAAGCATTGATCATACCAACCTGGGTCCTCCTTCTTGTATATCCTCTCTAGGTGTATAAAT
>CM053765.1:49426554-49458950 GCA_028658305.1 Pachyuromys duprasi | reverse complement strand
CAACTGAGACAAAACACACACCGCAAACCACTGGAAATCCCTGATCTTCTTGAAGAATACTCCTGACACAAGAGATTGACAGATTCAGACTGAAGTACAGCCTTAAAGCACAAACAGCGCCCTGATTATATATAAACAAATGCCTAGAAATTGGTGAAAGAACTCACCAAAGAAAAATCAGGACACCATGGCCCAACCGGAAACACCAAAAAGCAGTGGAGTTTTTAATTCAGCGTAGACACAGGAAAATTATATTAAAGCTTTGATTATGCAGATATTGGAGGAACAAGAGGAGAGACAAAAAGAGGAAATGAACAAGGCCCTCAAAGAAATGGAGAGGAAATTAACTGCCCACATACAGGAACAATCAAAGATAAACAGAGAGGAAACATCCAAAATAGGAGACACAGTCAATCAGAATCCTATGACATAAGCATAAATTATTTATTTATTTATTTATTTATTTATTTATTTATTTATTTATCTGTCTGTCTGTCTGTCTATCTATCTATCTATCTATCTATTTATTTATTTATTTATTTATTTATTTATTTATAAGGAAGCATGTTGAGTGACACACTGAATTTCTTTAACAGTAACTAGAAAATGGACTGTACCAGACACTGGAAAGTGAATTACAGACATAGGAATTTCTTAAAGGTCTGTAGGAACTCTTACAGAATAAAGGTGAAAATAAGACATATGCTATTTCTCATCTGATTATTACCTGTGACCCCTAGAAAAGTGAGAAATAATAGTTTTCTATCATCACCATTTTTGCACCAATTAAATGTGGCCCAATGTGAATATTTAAAGGAAAATAGAAAAATTTCCACCAACTCTTAATAGAACCTAAACTAATATCAACAGAAATTATTTGTTTAGGTTAACAACCACTGTTTTTCTTGACATGTCAATATAGGCTGAAACATCAAACAGGTAGAAGGTTATCAATGCTAAAGTTATAAGACAAGTGAGAGCTAGTATTAGTCTGAAAAAACCAATAATGTATGTATAGCATTCCTGCCTAAGTAAAACCATTATTCTGTTACAATAAAATGGGGTAAGTTAGAAATATTTTAATGAATATATTTTTTATTAATTACAATTTATTCATTTTGTATCCCAGCTATAGCTCCCTCCCTTGTCCCCTCTCAATCCCACTCTGAGAAAAGTATCTTACTAAGGCAATGCAGACCCTTCAGTTGTTCATTTTGAGATAGCTGAAACTATTATTTTATTAAAAATTCATAGTGTTTCTCTAGCAGATGCCATTACAAATACAATGAAATTATTAACTTAGTTTCTTTTGTGTCAAAACAAAAATAGAATTGTGATTTAATTTAACAATTGATAAATTTTATGAATCTACTAAGAAAGTGCTTTAGACTTAAAATACAAATTATATTTTCAATCTGAAGCTTCAGTACATAATAACTTTTTAAAATATTTTGAGGTCAAGCATAAGGGTTAAGTATTGAACAAATTTATGTAAATCCCCAAGCTATAAAATAGCAATTTATTATCTTGATGAAAATTGTCCATATGAGAAAAACATTACCATGCTTGAGCTTGTGTATAATTAGTATGCCATGTTTTTCTTCCCTGATTTTTCATTTTGACCTTTTGTGGTATTTTAAAGCCATACAAAATGAAGAAAATCTTACTGTTCAATTATTTTATGAACTTAGGTTACTCATTAAGCTGTTCAACTTTGATAGTTTTGGGTGCTGTAGAAAATATCACTCTTCATCTATTTTATACAAAAACATGCACTCTCAGGATTTTAGTAAATTAAAGCATTTTAGACCATTTGGTTGCAGGTTCTCTGGAAGGTTCTTAAAGTAAACAAGAATACATTGAATTGTTATGCATTTGAATATGTTGAAATAAAGGTGAAACTGCCAAAATATTCTAATCCACTTGCTAGGAGCAATCTTGTGCTTCAGAAAAATTATACTTTTAGAAAATCCCTATGAAATGATTTTTCCATTGACAGTTATCAGTTGAAATCCTGTGTCCATGATTTTATATATGTATATTTTTAATATTTAAATTCATACAATTTAGCATAAATATGTATTAAATTTATGGACAAAGGTATTTACAAATTACTGCCAACATTGAAGGAATATGTACAGTAGTCAACCAATTCTACTGTTAGGGACATCCATGCATTACTTCCCATATATTCTTCCATATATAATTCTGAGAACAATTTAGAACTCTCATCACTAATATTTCACAGTTATTGAAACAGTTATAGCATAAGTTATGATCTATGGAAATTTTGTCCTTAAAATGATGTTTTTCACTAAATTAAAGAATCTAACTAGTTCTGCCTCCAGTTTTACATATTGAAACATTTTTCATGTTTCCTCAGTTTGGTTCAATGAAATCTTTAATATTATCATTTGTCTCCCTGTCATTTCAGAAGGTCATTAAACTTGTCTTCAGGTTTTGGAGGTCTTTCAGTAAACAGAGCCAAGTGAAAAAGATTGATAAATTGTGAGCCATAAAACACTAGAGCCTTAAAGAGCCTCTACTTGGGACAATACACCTTTGCTAAGAAGAGAATCATTCTGTGCACCTCTAAAACCAACATGAAAAGGCTGCAGCTGGGGGAGCACCACTTCTACATCATCCTTAGGATACATAGCAAAACTCTATCAAATGAAACAAAACAAAGAACCAGGAAATAGATGTAGTGGAACAGAGAGAGAGACAGAAAGAGACAGCGAGAAACAGACATATACAAAAAGAGATAGAGAAGGATAGAGAGACGCAGAGACAGAGGAGAAAGGGAAAACAAGACAGATAAATTTCTGACTGTTATCTAATTTCACTTTTACTTAATAGATAGTCTGTATTTTAATCTATATTACTTTAAATTCCAGTGTATTGACAGGAAAGTATTCCGGCCAATGAAAAATTATATGTTGATTTTTGTTGTTGTTGTTGTTGTTGTTTTTGTTTCCTTTGAGAAAGGGTTTCTCTGTGTAGCCTTAGCTTCCCTGGACTCCCTTTATAGAATAGGTTGGCTTCAAACTCACAGAGGTTAGCCTGCCTCTGCCTCCTTGAGTGTTGGATTACAGGTGTGCACTGGTGATAATTTGAGTTTGAGGTGATCTGTTTTTTTCTTTGAATATTTGGTGATCAGCTGGGTATCTCCTAAGTGTTTGGTGAGAGCTGAGAGACAATGGGTATGTGGGCCTTCCCTATTTCTTTGCTTTGTAGTCTCTTTCAAGATCTATTTCCTTAAGAGACCTGATATGCTAGGATCAGATGGAAAAGGAGGAGGACTTCCCCTAGCAGTGAACTTGGAGAGGGGTTTGGGAGGAGATGAGGGAGGGTGGGTGGAATTGGGAGGAAATGAGGAAGGGGGCTACAGCTGGAATACAAGGTGAATAAACTGCAATTAATATAAAAATAAATTTAAAAAGAAGTTTTTGCTCACAAGAACTGTTGTTGATGCATGGACAACTTAGTTCATTTGATTCTTTCTGTTTTCCCTTGATCTGTGGCAGAAATTATAAGGTGAAAGGAGAAAGCTTTTTCACTGTTTATCTTGCTATATTTGTAATTCAATACAAGTTCTTAGAAATTGAAACACTATCAGAAATCCCATTACATGGTCGTCAAAACTAATGGAACAGATGCACTAGATGTGCTTAGAGATGGCCCTAACAGCTATAGCTCTCCATCCCCAGGGAAGACTCACCTGGTATACATTTAGCCATAGAGGCAGAGTTTTTTGACTAGCAGTAGTGGGCAATGTAGCATTTTTACTTTCCATGTATCATTTTGGTGTGATATTCATCAAAATTTGATCTCAACTTTCCTCTTTCATTTATTGTATTGTACTTATCACCTTTCTATAATCCTCTCAACCTCAAATTATCAGACAAAGTAAAATGTCTTTCTGTTTGTTTTGGAGATTCTTTTTTTTTTTTTTTTTAGTAAAAATAAAATCCAAATCTAGTATGGATATTGTGACCAAAAGCAAAGCAGAGAAACTTATCAAAGACAGAGAATTGGGGTCATTTTTCTAGTTGGGGTTGAAAGTTTTAGAAAAACAGACAATATTAGAGATGGATATTATTCACAGCATGTGGATCACTTCAAAAGTATAATTCTATTATAACCTGTTATGTTTAAATACTTAAAGGGGTTTGCTGTTATGTTCCTCTTTTTTGCAGTTTCTCTGCAGTAGTTCCTTCTGTCTATCTTCCAAACATTCTTTGTCGTTAACACTTAAAATAACTGGTAAAACCGCTAGTTATTTTTCTTCAAGAAGAATTTTTTACATTCAAAAACGGTTATATCACAACAGCCACAACAATTGATTGTGAAGCAAATTATTGTGGAAGAAGGGCATGTGAGTGTGTTGGGTACCCAACTTGTGGAGTAGAGTAGGGGACATCATTATTCATCTTCCTATTACTTCAAAGCTCTGTCTGGTAAAACTGTATTTTAGCAATCTAGAACAGATTGGTAAATTGGGAAAACTTTGAGGATAGGAATACTAGAAAATCTTTTCATTCACAATTTGGAACCCACTATTTTCGTCATGCACAATCTAGAGTTTACATTTAAACTAAAAGCTAATAGTTGATGCTGTAAGGCAGACGATACTGGCATAAAGAGACAAGAAAAAATTCAGTTTTGAGGTTATATTGGCTCCAGCAACAGCTAGTTTTTCCTATTCTGGCACTTGTATTTCCCCTGGATTAAGAGCTGTGTCTCACCCAAAATAGGAGCTAGAAAGAATGAGAAATGCTATGGTCATCCTGTTCTGTAGAAAAAAACAAAGCGAAAAAGGGAAAACAAACAAACATACAATAATAACAAAGAAAATCTCAGCAACAACAAAATCTCAGATCATTTGGTATGCTTATGAATTTATTCACACTTTTCTTCAGAATCAGGAGACACTGTTCCAAAATGGAGGAGAAAACATTCTAATTTTTATGTTATTGTTATTTTCTTGAACTTTATTACCTTCACAGGAAAGGTGTTATTTTTTAAAGTGTTTTCTTTACCAGGAACACAGGTTGCTTTCCTATTTTATCATAAAAAGAATTCTAGGCCTTACGTCTAGGACAAAGAATGTAGCTAGCTCAGTTGCACAGACAGATAAAATGTTTTGCACCTTCCTTTTGTTGTCTGACCCTCAAGGGATATATGACTCCACCCATATTGAAGAATGTGATTTTGCCAAATTCATAAATTCAAATGGTAATCTGTTTTGTTTGGAACTAGCTCACCCACATACTCTAAAATACTGTTCCAACAGTTACCAGGGTATCTCTTATCAAATTCATACTTGAAGTTAACCACTAAAAAATCCTGGGGAGATGGCTTAACATATATTAAGTGCTTCTTTTTAAGCATAAGGACCTGTTTTGTTCTTCAGTTTCTACATAAATACCTGCTGAGTGGAGTGTTTTCCTGCTCCTGAAGCTCTCAGGAGATATAGTGTGTCCCTGGGAAAATTTTAGCTGGTTAGAATAGACTCAGGAGCAATATTCAACTGAGAGATCTCGATTAGTTGAAAAATGTGGAGAGTGATCACAGAATACACCTGATATCAGAATCAAGCCTTCTTATAGAGTATGTTCACCCACCCATATATGTGTTTATGAACACACATGCACACACACACTCAGAGACATGTCATAAGAAGAGAAAAAAAAATAGAGTAACCACAAATGGTGAAGCTGTTTCCAATGGAAATGGAGCCATTTCACAATCATATTTGCAAAGTTAGAAGGTTCAAACTGTTTTACATTCTGGCCATCATTTCTTATTTTCTAAGGATTTTTTTTCTGTTATCATTTGCCTATATAACATATGACAGATTGGGTGAGATAAAGAAAATAATCTAAGAAAGGATATTTAATTTATATATATAAGTTGAAATATCCTTTCTTAGGAAAAAGTTGTGACCTAAGCAAGATATAAAACCAAGGTGTCATAGAGTGAATGCCTACAAGAAACAGAAAGTATAAAAATGACAGAGATGTAGAAGGAGTGGTAAGAAATTGACCAAAGGATACACAAGTGTCCCCGGACTTTCACATCCCTGCCATGGCATATGCTCATTCCGAACCATCAAAATAAATAAAATGGGAACAAATACAGAGAGTCACAACTAGATGTTATGTAAGGAGTGGGAGACTTTGGAAAATTCTACATATGTGCCCTACCCTTTAGTCATACCTCTAGCCTTTGACCTTTTTAGTATTTCACACATATAGGTATCAAAAAATATTTTTCTAACTTCTTTCCTAACTTTTATTAAGTGAAATTCCTTTCAGCTCAATCTTGGTTGCTTTCAATAACAGATATTTCCTCCTTTTTGTTAGGCTAAACATTTCTATTTTATCTCTATGTCTATATTAACACATATTACATGTATATATCACTGTATTATTTCTGTTTATTCAACCATGGAAACTTTAGTTATTTCTCTGTATTGGCTACTGTCAATACACAGCAATGGTCATGGATATTCACAGGTTCTTGGACTTCATGAAATTAACACTAGTTTTAAGGCTCATAAAAGACAATTGATTTTTTTCAAGCAGAAGTCCCTTTTGTTTATCAGTCTCTTTGCCTTCACTCTCCAGAAATTTTTTGAGAATCTTTTTGAAAAGCATCATATCATTTATTACCTATGACATGATATTATAGACACTTACGACTAATAAATAAAAAATTGCTTTCTTAATAAAATATTTGTATTCAGAGATTGATCATGAAAGATCACAACTAGGATTCAGATCACATAAGGTCCCATGAATTTTAGTGCACAACTCATGTTTGTTTTATTATTCATGCACAGGATGTCCTCCCCAAATGTGTTTAAGTTTCCCAAGGTAAGGCACTCTAGTGTTAATGTTAGTGCAGAAGCACCATAATATTAACAAACATCAGAAGTTTAGAAACTGTGTCATGTTTTAAAAATATCTAGTAGAGTTTCCATGCATACTTTATTTTTTAAATTAATCTAATTTTTGTCATAATACTCCATTTTAAAAGACAATCTATTAGAAGTAACAGAAAACATATTGGTAAAATTGAAGTGTTACTCGAGAAATGTGGATACTAAAGAAAATATTTTGTTAGAGGCTAAATGGACAGAATATAAATTTTTAATTCAGTTTTGTCTTTTGAAAATAACAATGTCTATTTGTGTACCCAAATATGTTAAAAATAAGATTTAAAAACTTTAACCCAAGTTTGGTTGTAAAAAGTAACCATTAGTCAACAAAAGCTGGAGAAGTTGTCTTTAGAAGGAATCTTAACTTATTTCTGCCTATCATTATCTTAGTTTAAGATTACATTTTAAAAATCTTTATTAGCCAGCCCTGAGGAGACAGGATAAGCTGGGGTTGGATGGAAGGGAAGGAGGTCCTCCCCTGTTGGTGGACTTGGAGGGGGCGGGAAAGAAGGGGATGAGGGAGGGAGTGGGAGGGTAGAAGGGAATGGGGGAGGGGGCTACTCCTGGGATTCAGAGTACCTAACCTGTGATTGAGATAAAAATAAATAAATTAAAAAATAATAATAATTAAAAAAATCTTTATCTTGTAGTCAAAGTCATTATGATCTTAGGTGAAATGTCAATAAACTACCTTGCTATCTTTCTATCTATACAAGAAAAAGATTAAATGTGAAACTATAACTAAATAAAAATATTATCTATGTGAATATTGTATAGTAATTACACTTTTGTCCTCCAATAATGGCAGTACTATATCAGAGCTCAGTAAAATGGAGACTGAATACATATTACAACTTAAAAAAATCATTTAACTAGAGTTTTTTGAAGCTAGGAAATCCAAGAATACCATGATATATCTGGAGAGAAATTACTTTCTCTTAGTTTTTTTTTAATTTTTATTATTTTATTTTTTTTTATTTTCCCCCTGCCATTCTATAGTGAAAAATTGATGTCAGGAAGGATCAGGGAGAGGCACCACTCAGAGGGTCCATTTTAAAAAGAAATCTACCCTCATGAAAACCAATCAAGTCTGAAGAAGTTGACAAAATTCATTCATTGAGAAGGACCCAATCACTTCGGTAAGCATATGCTCGTCTGTATATCTGTTCATCCACCGTTCCTCAGGGATAGACACACATGAGAGGATTCACGTGCTTCTATTCTCCCTTCATGTAGGCATTTTTGCTTCTGTATCATGTGTGAAAAAGCACTTGGAAAACGACAGGGATTATAATAAGATGAATTTTATAAAAGCATATACCTGAAAGTGAAAACTTTGAGTTCCTATTTTCTGTCTTAAAAAATAAATAAATAAGAAAGTAAGCCTTTACACAATGCAATACTACTCAGCAATTAAAAACAAGGAAAACATGAAATTTGCAGGCAAATGGTGGAACCTAGAAAAGATCATCCTGAGTGAGGTATTCCAAAAGCGGAAAGACACACATGGTATATACTCAATTTATGATATCTATAAGATAGGATAAACATACTAAAATATGTGCACCTAAAAAAGATAAACAAGAAAGAGGTCCTGGGGTAAGATGATCAGTCCTCACTTAGAAAAACAAATGGGATGGGAATTTGATGTAGGAGAAAACAAGTAAAAGGACAGGAGCCTACCACAGAGAGCCTATGAATGACTCTACCTAGCAGTGTTTCAAAGCAGATGTTGAGACTCATAACCAAAACTTGGGCAGAGTGCAGGGAATCATATGAAAGAAGGGGGAGTTAGTAAGACCTGGAGAGGACAGGAGCTCCACAAGGACCTAACACATCTGGGCACAGGGGTCTTTTATGAGACTCTTTCTCCAACCAATGACCATGTATGGATATAACCGAGAACCTCTGTTTAGATGTAGCCCGTGGTACAGTATCAAAGTGGGTACCCCAGTAAGGGGAACACGGATTATTTCTGACATGAACTCAATGGCAGACTCTTTGACCTCCTCCCGCCCCACCCTGACTGAGGAGCAGTCTTGCTAAACCACAGAGGAGGACTTTGTAGCCAGTCCAGAAGATATCTGATAATCCAGGGTCAGATGAAAGGGGAGAGGTCCGCTCCCCATCAGTGGACTTGGAAAGGGGCAGGGAGGATATGAGAGAGGGAGCGTAGAATTCTGAGGGAATGATGGAGCAAGATACAGCTAGGATACAAAGTTAATAAAATGTAACTAATATCAAAAACAATAAAAAGTTTTAAAAAAGAATATAATAGAATATATATCTAAAATTTAAAAATAAAAATCATTTTATTTAAAATAAAAAGTAAATTAATAAACAGATAAATGGCATCAACAAAACTGCAGCATTTAATGTGAAAAAGAAAGTAAACCTTGATTGCATCCATTAAGAATTAATTGTTTCTTAATAAGGAATAAGATTTATTGAATATGTTTATGGTAATAACTGACTTATTTAATAAAGTTTAATTTTTCCCAGTTGATTGTAAACTATATAAAGTTATTTTAACTAATAAATAAATTAAATGGACATTAATTAAGAATTTTTGCCTGGAAAATTTTTATTAACTGTATTATTCCTGAGACATATTAATACTGGACACTTTTCATAACTTTTGATTTAGAGAGATTTTTGTAGTCAGATGTAAATTCATTTCAAATTGGATGTTTCAGGCAATAAAAAATGCTTCATGGCTATTCCACCGAGGTGGGAGAGTAATAAAATGAATAATCTTTTCATAATTATTAACCTTCCAAGGTACTTATTTTCATTCAAACACCTTGAATCCTGGAAGCAAAATGCACTTCCTTGCTTACACCAACCATCTGCTTAAGTTAAAAGCTTTGTTCACTATATTAAAAAATCTCAGTTTATTCATGATTTATGTCCTACGTATACTCAAGATGACAAAAATTTCTATCTCCTAGAAAACATTTATTACTTCAGTCTAACAACAAATTTGGATCATATTATCACACAAAGTAAAAAAAAATAAAAGCATTGTGTTGTATTTTACTAAGAGAACTAAAATGAATTGTTTACAGAAGTGTCATTTCATAGTGCCATTAAAACATAGGGTAATCTAGCCAGAGTCCTCCCTCTTGATTAGTTTCTTTAGGTGTACAGATTTTAGTAGGTTTATCCTATTTTATATGTCTATGTGAGTGAGTATATACCATATGTGTCTTTCTGCTTCTGGGACAGCTCACTCAGGATGATCCTCTCCAGTCCCCACCATTTACCTGCAAATTTCATGATATCCTTGTCTTTTTATTGCTGAGTAATATCCCATTGTGCAGATGTGCCACAATTTCTGTATCCATTCCTCAGTTGAGGGGCATCTGGGTTGTTTCCAGCATCTGGCTATGACAAATAAAGCTGCTTCAAACATGGTTGAGCTAATGTCCTTATTGTATACTTAAGCCTCTTTTGTATATATGCCTAAGAGTGGTAATCTGGATCTTAAGGAAGGGATATTCCTAGTTGTCTGAGGAAGCACCAGATTGATTTCCAGAGTGATTGTACAAGTTTATATTACCACCAGCAGGGGAGGAGGGTTCCCTTTTCTCCACAACCTCTCCAGCATGTGTTATCACTTGAGTTTTTTATTTTGGCCATTCTGATAAGGTGAAATCTCAGGGTTGTTTTGATTTGCATTTCCCTGATGACTGATGATATTGAGCATTCAATATAGTTCTATACAGAGTTCTCTGTTTAGCTCTGTTCCCCATTTTTTAATTGGATTACTTGATTTATTGCTTTTAAACTTCTTTATGTATACTGAATATTATACCTCTGTCAGATAAAGGGTTGGTGAAGATTCTTTCCCAATCTGGAGGCAGTCATTTTGTTTGGATGATAGTGTCCTTTGCTTTACAGAAGTTTTTTCAGTTTCATGAGCTCCCATTTATTGATTGTTGCTCTTAGAGCCTGTGCTATTGGTGTTCTGTTCAGGAAGTTGTCTCCTGTACCAATGAGTTCAAGGCTCTTCCCCACTTTTTCTTCTAACAGATTTAATGTGTCTGGTTTTATGTTGAGGTCTTTGATCCACTTGGAATTTATTTTTGTGCAAGGTGATAAGTATGGATCTATTTGCATTTTTCTACATGTGGACATCCAGTTAGACCAGCACCATTTGCTGAAGATGCTATCATTTTCCATTGTATGGTTTTGGCATCAAAAATCAGGTGTCCATATGTGTGTGGGTTTATTTCTGGTCTTCTATTCTTTTCCATTGATCCACCATTCTGTTTCTATTTCAGTACCACGAACTTTTTATTACTGTTGTTCTATAGTACAGCTTGAGATCAGGGATGGAAATGCCTCCAGAAGATTTTTTATTGTAGAGGACTGTTTTAGCAATTCTGGGTTCCTTGCTATTCCACATGAAGTTAAGAATTTTTCTTGCAAGTTCTGTAGAGAATTGGGCTGGTAATTTGATGGGAATTGCATTGAATCTGTAGATTGCTTTTGGTAAGATGGCCATTTTTACTATATTAATCCTGCCAAGCCATGAGTATGGGAGATCTTTCCATCCTCTCATATCTTCTTCTAATTCTTTCTTCAGAGACTTGAATTTTTTTTCATGTAAGTCTTTGACTTCCTTGGTTAGGGTCATACTAAGATACTTTATGTCTTTTGTGGCAATTGTGAAGGGTGTTGTTTCCCTAATTTCTTTCTCAGCCCTTTTATCTTGTTTACAGGAAAGCTGCTTTTTTTTTTTTGAGTTAATTTTGTATCCAGCCACTTTGCTGAAGGTGTTTATCAGCTGTAGGAGTTCCCTGGTAGAATTTTTGGGGTCACTCAGGTATACTATCATATCATCTGCAAATAGCTTTATAAATTACTCACTAATTAATCTATAATAAATGTGATATGAGTAAAAAATTTTTAAAAAATGAGGTAAATTTACAGAGCAATAATATTTTAGAAAAAACTTGTATAATTTTGAGTGAATTTAAAACTTCTCTTAGAAAATATATTGTATAAAATAATAATTTACAGTTATTAAGCTAGAAATTGAAAAGTAGCTTAGTGACATATACATATACACTTAATAGCTAAGTGTACATATACATAGAAAACTGACATTTTAAACCAATATTGAATTTAAGGCATTTAGTATATAAGATGGCAAATTTATCAATGAAATAATTAATTGAAACACAAATTGTGAAAAAAAATGCTTATGTAGAGAAAATATGCTTCTGAAGTACAGCTTATAGAAAGTTAGTAATGGATTAAATTGATTATGTACAAACTAGTAATTATTTTTTCCAAATTCACAGAACTGATTTATAGCTACTGCAGTAGTTACTATCTATGTTTTAAGCACAGAAGTACAAATAATGAATCTCTTTACACCAAATAGTGGAGAACAACCTGCAAGTAATTCTGCTATGAGAGAACAAACAAATATGAAAATATGTGCTGAAAAGTGAATGTTGGATAAAACTGTAGATACTTAAAGAGGTTTGGTCATAGACCATCGGAAGTCACAAAATAAACCATAGCGCAAATGAGTTTTTCTTTTGCTGCTGAAAAATGTCAAAATATTCAGCTATATTTTGAACGTTAAATTTGAAGTTTGCTTCCATTACTGGCTTATTTGAAACCTGTCTAGCTGTTCTTCTTTGAAGAGGCAGTCTGATGATAGTTTGAGTTTAACATGAGGGAAAGCTATTCCTCAAAGTGGGAGCAAATATGGTGCTAACAGTTCAATGATCTATGGGAAAAAAGTGAAATAAGACAAAACAATAATATGAAACAAAAGAAGAAAAACCCAAGTCCCAGTTGATCCTCTCTGGATCCATAGTACTAGTCATTTCATTTATGCTTTACTGAGGTGGTCAGGTGAAACAATTTTTTTTGAGCAGCTTAAAAACAATTGCCATCTATAAATTTTATATTTAATGATTCTATATAACTCAAAAATAAGGAAAATATGTTTTGATGTAAAAAAAAACTAAAAGATATTTTTTGTTGTTGTTCCCAGAATTCCTATTCCAAAAGCCTGGACAATAGAAGTTGTGCAGTGAAAGAAATTATGAAAACTATAATACATATATTTATATAAAATATAAGAATATAGCTACACTGGCTATAACAGGGAACAATGGGAAGACACACATGAGGACACACAGAGTGTGAGGAAGAGTCACGGGATTTCCAAATGAGTCCCCTAGAACTATCATTTCTAAACTTGTTTTTAACAATGCCCACTGCACTACCAATAAAACAGCCCACAGAGAAAATGTAAAACTAAAACAGACAGCTAAAGCTACTATTCGGAGGAGTTCTCAGCACTTTCTCTTGTCTTGGAAGTGCAAAATCCTCAGAAGGAAAAAATATTAAGGAGCTGCTTTCTCAGTTTAGTGTGATTCAGAAACACAAAGGATCCAGAGATAAGAAATATAATTCCGCTTTGGCAAAACATGAATTATTATTATTTTTGTTGAAAAAGCAAGAATGTTTGCATAGCATATGAATAGTGCCTTTATTTTTTATATACTGTCAGCATTTATAGTAAGGAAAGTTATAGGCAGATTTATTTTCTAGGGCTTTTGTATTTTGGTAGTTCCAAGTAAAAGTCTCCTAAGCAAAACCAAGTTAAAAAATAATTTAAAGCCTTACCATGTCCACAAATTTTTAGATAAGAAACCCTCAGTTTAATCACACATGGGGTCCAGGAAACATAAAAGAATTATTCCTATTTTCCCACAGGGAAACAATGATCTTTTCTAAGTCCAAATCAGGGACACTCAAATTTCTGTCTCTTTCCTCTGCAGGCACTGTCATGTTTCTGTTACATTGTTTTCAGAAATACGTTTGTAAAGTTGCTCTAGGTATGACTGGCAGGCATATGATCACCACTGTATGACCAGATAACTTCCCACACATGTCCTTTCTTCTCTGATATGAAGGTATGTATCCCCTTGAATTATAAGCCAAAATAAATGAATCCATTCTTTCTTAGGTTGCTCTTCTCAAGGAATATTATCACAGCAACAGAACAAATTCCTAAGACATGTTTCCTAAAGTAAAGACTGAAGATCTGATGAGATGGCTCAACACTTAAGAGCTTTTGTGTTTCTTGCGGGAGTCAACTTAGGCCTCCAGCACCCAAGAGGATTACAAACCGTCTGGAATTCCAGCACCAGAAAAGCAACAAAATCTTCTGGCCTCCAGGTGTCCCTGCACACACGTGTGAATGCAAATATCTAAACACATATGCACACTCATAGATAAAAAAAATAATAATAATCTTAAAGAAATTCTATGAATTAGCTGTTCCTTAGTGGTGTAAAACATCACAGCATATGTGGCTCATCCAGGCTATCAGATCTAGGGAACATGAGAAATATACAAGAATTGTCTGCTGTATGTAGATAACAAAGTGTTTTGTCTTACCCAGGGATCTCCAATCAGCATGCCAGTAACCAAATTTGCTCAAGAAACATGAGTTTCATACCTTTTTTAGTTCTTGACATGTTCCACAAGTAAATATATTAGATACTCTTTCTGCATAGATGCAAATACAAATGAGATTTTTATCCTCAGATTAAAACAGGAAAGTTAAAACAGAACAAAATAAACAATCTAGAACTTAATTTCTTGATCCCCATTCCAAGAAAACCACAGGAAAAGCATATACATGCCTGTATAAATTATTAATGAAACATTTCTCAATGAGTAAACACAAAATACCAAAATTTGAAGTTTTTCTTTTGAAAAATACTGTTGACATATAGATATATAGATACCCATATATTCTATAAAAATAATTGTTATTATATTCTTCAAATTAAAAAATAAATAATAGATGTTTTATTACATAGGGACAGAATCATCGATAAGATTCCATCTGATAAGGCAGCCAGTTACACACTTGTGTTTGTAAAGAGAAAATAGAAATGTGATAAGATTATAGGATTAGATATTTCAGGAATTAATGAATGACCGTAAAGATCAGAAAATGTAACTTAAAAAGACTGAATAAGCATATTTTTTGTAAACTTCATGTTTCCAAATGAGCTATGATGCCTAAATAACACTTCCCAGTGACAAACTGAAATAGAGAAAAAAAAATGAGGGCATAAATATGTAGTGTCATATAATTTTTAATATATGAGTTAAGATTGGATATTTATAAAGTAAAAATGAGAGAACCTGAGGACAGTAACCACACTAAGTAACTACAATTGAAAACTTGACAAATGTTATCAGAGCATTTCTGAGGAGATCTCAGTGGGATCTCTTCTCTAGGACAGGAAGAATAGTGTGAAGGTGGAAGAGCTAGAAGAGAATATCCCAGGGCTTTTTGACAGTTCAGCAGTGGGAAAAATGGAGTTTCAAGGATGCTACAAGCAATATTTATTTCTTGATAAATAAAACCATAAAATAAGTGTATTATAATGCAAAGGAACCAGATGACTAAATAAATTATGTTATTTTTACTTACCCTGTACTGCTAATAATGGTGACAGCCTAAAGGTGTAAAAGAAATGTGGAACCAGCAGCACCATTTTGGAAGTGTAGTAATTCCCAGGAGTCATGCTAGGTGTGAGGTCACTGAACTTATTGGTAGTACCAGGGCCTCTTGTTCAGAACAGGCAGTGGTAGAAGATATTAATTTGTGTGGCATGTTAACAGCAGTTCGAAGAAACTCAGAGATGAGCTTTAGATTGGATACTTTTACCAACTTACTTTAAGACTGGCACCCAGAAGTTCTTTTATTTTGCATTTAAGAAGGTACTATGAAATACATTCATTTTTCTTTTTAATTAATTTATTTATATTTTATAATTACAGTTTATTCATTTTGTATCCCAGCTGTAGTCTCCTCATTCATCCCCTAGCAAGCCCACTTACCCTTCCTCATCTCCTCCCAAGTCCACTGATAGGGGAGGTCCTCCTCCCCTTCCCTCTGACCCTAGCCTATCAGGTCTCATCAGGACTGGCTGCATTGTCTTCCTCTGTGGCCTAGTAAGGCTGCTCCCTGACCTCAGGGGAAGGTGATCAAAGAGCCAGCTACTGAGTTTATGTGAGAGATAGTCCCTGTTCCCATTATTAGAGAATCCACATTTATTTTTGAAGTGATTTTTATTTTAATCTTGGAGCTTAGCATTTTACTAAGCCTGATTTTAGTTGTAAAGATTTGTAATTTAAATAAGATTATTCTAACATCTTCTTAAATGCAATTATTTTTATCAGGACAGGGCCACACTTTATATACATCTGTTATGCTGGAGCTGCTCACATGGTAAACTTCTCATATAATTTTATGTTTGTTGTTACATACACAGTGTTTGACCATGAACACAGAAGGCTGATATTTAATAAATAATGCTTGTATATCTTGATTGTAAGAGTCAACTTCATTTTTAAACCAGTGTGTTTCAAATATCCCCTTTTATGCTGCTAAGTTTGAATGATGAAGTACATAGTCTCTGTATTTATAGCTCCTTGGTGACTTGAACAAGTAAGCACTAACCTAAGAAAATGATGGTTACTCAAAAAAGGTTTTTGTAATTAGTTTGGAGAAGTATTTCAGAGGAAGAATGCATGTCTAATATGGCTGGGCTACCCTGATAGCACCACAACAAACTTCATCGTTAGTGCATAAATTAATGCTTAAGTAATTAAGTGACTTTAAACATTTTTGACTATACTTTAACACATTCACTTCTGAAGGCATGATCACTCACAGTGGAGAAGGAGGCAATGAGGAACAGTTTTCATCATCTTTAAAACTTGCTGAGAATTTCATGAATGACTTCAGAGAAAACTGTTTCTGTTTTTACTGGGACAGTTATCTACTTTTCCGGTTACTTATTTTTCTCTTCTACTTTCCCTTTTGTTTCCTTTTTGTTCTCTCACTGACTTGTTATTTTTCATAATTCTTCATGATGTCAGTAAGAGCCAAACTTAAAAGATCTTTATGGAGCTCCTCTGTTAAGTATAAAAAATATTTCATTTATAGCTTTCAGTTCTTCTTATCTATTTCTTTTGAAGAATTTGATCATGAATTATACATTCTGGCACAGCATGAAATATTCAACTCATCTTCTTTCATTCCAGGTCAGCCTACCAAACAAAGCAGTTTGAGCACAGAGAGCAGGTCTGTGAATAGCAACATCCCAGTGTTATTTCATAGTTTTTTTTTTTTTCTCTTAGCAGCTAGCATGTAAAAATCCACCACACAGGGGTTTCTTACCCAGTGCAGTCCTTGTAAATCATCCAATTAGCTGAAACTGAAACTTTATATTATAGCATGCTTCTCTAATCACAGCAGTCAGCTCTGAGAAGACACTAAAACTAACATTGCTGAAAAATGGAATTATCATGCAAAGCAACAATTGGATATATTTTTACAGAACTGGCACATCAAGTTTTGAGTTGTAAGAAAGATGTTCATCATTAATTTGTTCATCATGAATTTGCTCAATTATTCTGTTCAGTTTAATTCCTTATGACTCTCTTTCGAAGTCACTGACTCAGGGACATTTTTACTATTTAGTCAAGTAGAGGGGAAGAGTGTTAACTGCCTACTAGATTTCAAAAAATTAAGAGAAGACAGCAGAAACAAACAACATAAAGGAAAAACCTAATTTATGGTGGAATTGGCAAATACGCCAGAAAATTTCATTCTACAGTGTGTTTTTCCAATTTTTCCTTCAGCAAGTGTCCACTTCTCTTGTTCCTGAACCTGGTAAAATTAACACTGTCATCCTTTTCTAACAAAACAAGCAGACCAACGAAGTAAATGCTAATCGCTATTGAGATTTTAGCCCTGTTACCTTCTCAGACTCACATTGTTTACAATGAACTATTTACTGACAATCTACACTTTAGTCATGATTAGCTATTTAGTGCTATACAAGTATTTTATCTACCATAACACAATTGAGTATTGCATATATTTGTACTCATCTCTGATATTCTGATGAGTAGATTAACTTGAGTTGATCTACTAATTCTAGTTCTCATTTCTGTTCTCCTCTTTTCCTATACTATGGCTTGACAGATTTATTTTGAAGAAACATAAGAAATTGTTTTAAATCTACTATTTCTTTATAATGCTGTTGCTCTACCAGGAAAAGGCCATCTGTGCTTGTGATATGCAATTAAAGTAGGTGTAAATGATTCAACACAGCATGGAGAAAATAATGTCAGAGCTATGTTCACCTTGAAGCCAAGGTTCCTTCTGCTGTTACATACTCTGGGAACCTTTCACAGGTCTCTACTGAGATGCCTTCTCAGAAGGCCCTGAAATCCACTAATTTTTTCAGTTCTTCAATGAGATTGCTCAAACATTGCCTGTTTTTCTGCCCTGCTCTGTTTACTGTGAAATGAAATCAAGCAGCAGAGCACTGTCAAGCCTTCTTTCTGCTCCTGTCCCGCCCCCCCCCACCCCCATGGATTATATGATCAATTTTAACCCTTTATGATTTCTTTGAATATCCTAGTCATCTCTTTTGTCCTTTGGTGGCAGTAAAAAAAATGTTCTTGTACTTTTCCTCCCTTCCTTTTCTGTTTTGTGTTTTGTTTTACTTCAATCAGGACATGAGCCTACCATAGAGTGTCTCTGAAAGATTCTGCCTCTACCTAACAGTGCATCAAAGCAGATGCTGAGACTCATAACCAAACCTTGGGCAGAGTGCAAGAAAGAAGGAGGAGTTAGTAAGACCTGGAGAGGATAGGAGAGCCACAAGGGATCCTCTTCCCCTTCCATCTGACCTATCTTATCAGGGCTCATCAGGGCAGGCTGTATCACCTTCCTCTGTGGCCTGGGAAGGCTGCACCCCTCAGGGGGTGCTAGTCAACGAGCCAGCCACTAAGTTCATATCAGTCAGTCCCTGCCCCGCCCCTCACTAGGGAACCCACTTGAAAACTGAGTAAGCTTTCTCTCTCCTCTTTCAGAAAGATCACTGAGCCTGGAGAGTAGTTTGATGAAGACATCTCATTTAGGACTCACCTGAAGACTTTTCAATAACTGAATATTTATATTTGTTTAAATAACAATGTTTTGTTGTTGTGATGTTGTTGTACAATTCTTTTGCAAATATATGCATCTTTTGTCACTCTGGACTCTTCCATTGAAGTTTTGTGTTTACCTTCATTTCATAGTATTTTAAATATGTTAAAGTTATTCAAAGTCAAGGTGCTTTTAAACTACTGCTGTATCTCTTTAATCCCTTTAGTAGAAATTTTATTATTTTTAAATTTTAAATGAGCTCTTAGAATTTTATCAGTTTTATTTTCCTACAGCAAGCCAGGACAAATATAAGAGAAAAGCATACTAAATTATTAGTTCATA
This sequence comes from Pachyuromys duprasi, assembly GCA_028658305.1. Taxonomy (NCBI): domain Eukaryota; kingdom Metazoa; phylum Chordata; class Mammalia; order Rodentia; family Muridae; genus Pachyuromys; species Pachyuromys duprasi. The sequence goes on along the minus strand of CM053765.1, from coordinate 49,439,661 downwards.
GGTGAATAAGTTAAAAGAATGGACGGATGTGAGAGAGGTTTTCACTTAGTGACATGGTAGCTTATATGAGTCCAATGAGGAGAAATGTGCCCATACATGAAGTGCACACATAACTTGAGGGAAAAACTAACTTACAGTGATAGAATTCTGAACAGAGAGTATTATACAGGGTTAATATATTAATGGATCTTGACTGAAACTGAACATGAAGGACCATTATTGGCCAATACTTTTCCAAGCTATAAAAGATTGTATATGTAACTATTCTTCGAGCAGTGAATTATCCTCTGATCATTTAACATATCAAGTGTGTTTTGCAATCAGTTGAAAGGCACAAAAGATTCAAGAGGAATAAACAAAACTATTAGAGCACATTCTACTTAGTTATATCATCATGTCTCTCTACATGCAGTAGTTTGTGCTATTTTTTATTTTATCCTTCTTTTCCTTTTATTCTTTTTCTTTTATACATCTCAGCTGCAGTTTCGCCTCCCTCTACTCCTCCCAGTCCTTCCCTATATCTCACCTCTCCCCAGATCCACTCTTAATTTACTTTTCTTCAAAACACATAGCATGCCTTCCAGGGATATCAACTGAACATAGTACCACAAGTTAGAAAAATCTAGGCATAAACTTCAATATCAAGGCTGGGCAAGGTAACCCAGTAGGAACAAAATGGTCAGAGCACAGGCAAAGGACTCAGAGAGACCCCAGATTCAATGTTGGGAGTCCCAGAAGAACTGCAAGCTACACAGCAAATCTCAGACCCCAAGATCTGTGTTTGTAGCATCAGCCTCTGTGAGCTTCCATTAGCACTGCTTAGTTGTCAATGTGGGCCATGTCATGTTGTCTTCGATCCCTCTGGCTCTTAGAATCCTTCCTTCCCCCTTCTATAGTGTGTGTTATTACATGTATTTAATTCATAGTATCTTGAATGGTCACACATATAAATGTATATATGTTTCCTAATATTTTATGTGAATTTTGTGGCCCAATTGTTATAAAATAAAACATCTTTGAAAAATACTCTTTAAACTCCTGATTAAAGGTGTTGGCTGCACATGCTGGTAATCCCAGCACTCAGGGAGGTAGAGGCTGTAGAATCTCTGTAAGTTTGAGGCCAGCCTGGTCTACAAAGCCAGCATAGGACAGCCACAGCTACACAGAGGAATCTTGTTACAAAAAAAACCAAAATAATAAAATAAATACAGAAAAGAAAACAGTTTTGTAAAGTAATGTTTTCATTTTAAAAATTATATAAATCAGTGAAACAAAGATAGCAATAAACTGACACTTATTCAGAAAATAGTAAAAATATTTCAAGCCAGGTTTTTTTTTTTTTTGGTTAAGAATATCATCCAATTTTTCATGCTTCAGTCAAAACACATTTTTTTTTCTCATTCACTATGTTGGGGGGTGACTGTGAGTTCAATTTTTTAAATCAAGAAATAATGAGGATTTTTTTTTTAGAATTGTACACTTATACATAGAAATAGGTAAAATGATCGTATAGTCACAACATTACATTTTCCAGTAAAGTCATTATTGTGGGATATTCACTAGAAAGACTGCTCGGACATATTTTTAAGCCAATAAAAAGCCTTTATATCAGCTGCCCTGTGACTACACTAGGTGTTTGCAATACAAGTGTAGCCTCCAGCCTCTCTCAGGATAAAGTACAAAAAAGTATGTCGTGGGCTGACATACTTTAGTTAACAAGAACAGTTAGCTAAAGTAGAACTTCAGAACCTAAAGCCCAGGGTTAGTACATTAAGAGACTTCACCCAAACTATGGACTTTGATGGATTAGATCTTCTGGTTTTTTTTTGTTTTGTTTTGTTTTGTTTTTCATTTTTGGCAGATAGTACTGTCTACCTGCTGAGTTTTAAAATCTGATTGACACTTGCATCATGGAGTCAACTGTGCTAAGGTGTGGGAGCCTACTAAGATCTGGGGCCTATTTCAAGCAGTATGTACCTAGTAGTTCTGAAGTTAAATCAAGAAAACAAGAAGCCAAAAACAAAGAAAACAAATATTAAAGTAGGGGATAACTTTTTGTTGTTGTTCATTTTAGGAAGTTTGATATTCTATATAATAAAAGCTGAGTTATCACCAAAATTTATGAGTATATTTTCGTTAAAACTTTATATATAGCTTGCAGTATCATAGTAGTCCACATTCACAAGTCACTAATAACGTTATATTAAGGGTCAGCGAGCCAGCTTATGCAGAAATGTAATGTGGAACCTCAAATGTAACATAAAATACCTGGGTGATGGTGTGCTCCTGAAAATGTAGTACTGAAGGAGAAACAAAAGCAGGAAGAACCCTGATGTTCAGTGGCAAGCCAGTCTAGCCAATCAGTGAGCTTCAGTTTCAGGAAAAGGTCTTATCTCAAAAACTGTGGTGTGGAGAATGAGAAATGACAACTGATGCTGACCTCCAACTTCCATGCACATATACAGCCATCTATACACACATACGCACAATACACAGAAACACAGAAAAACGAAATTAAAAAAAATTTAAAGTATATTACTATTAATACATCAAAACAAGGAAAAATGTTTAATTCAACAAAGTAAAAAAAGATTCACTCTTGGCAAAATGCTACATGAGTCCAATTATGAAGGGTTTTAAAGAGATTTCATGGGATGACCTGGATAAAAAGTAAAAATGAAAGGTTTGCATTTATTTCCAATTAATTGCAAATTGCTGACCAAAATTTTAAAAGTTTAGAAGTGGTATTTTTATAGTTGTATATAAAAACTGAATAGAGTAAGAAAAAAGTTATTGTTAACAAATTTGGTGGAAAAGGTAAGATATAGGCTACTGCCTAAAAGGAAGAAATGGAGGCTGGAGAGATTACCAGCAGTTAGAGGCTCTTGCCTTTCTTCTGAGGACCAAGCTCAGGTTCCCATCATCTGCGTCAAATGGCCTGCAGCCTCCTATAATACAAGTCCTCATATAATATCAGTTCAAGGAATCTGTCACCCTCTTCTCTCCTCTGTAGACATTGCTTACACCAGGTACAAATACACACAAAGAGAAAGACACACGCAAATAAATAAATAAATAAATAAAAATCTTTAAAAATAGAAAGTCCTGAGCTGCTTGCAAAATGGCAGATTCTCTTTGTCAATAGGTACTTCTCTTCTCTGCCTGATCTGGAGAGCATAAATCCCCGCATCATCTATGTGAGGTATGTAGTGTAGTCCTTAGGAAAATTTCAGGTCAAACTCCCTTTCTCTCAGTAGAACCTGTTCAGCAAGCACCTGGGATTCCTGAAATGCCCCTCCATGTAAATGAGAAATCTCAGTTCCTTAAGTCCCCAGCCAATGACATTGGTGCACTCTGGAAATCTCCAATCCCCAAAGTTCTATATAAGCCTCCTTGCCTCCAAATAGAATCAATCTGCCTCCTGGAAACTGATACAGTCATCCTTGTCATCTTCCCTGGTCCCCCATCTTCCCCACACCCTGTCCATCCCACCAGTCTCCCACCTCCCTCTCTTCATCTTCTCCACCTACCTTTTCCTCCCATCTCCCACCCTGTCTCTCCACGTCAAACCCCTTCCCCCAGTCTCCCCTTGCCTTGTGGTATTCCTGTCACAGTCCCTGTCCCCTGCCTCTGCTTCCTTTGTCCTCAGGATCCTATGACTACTGTCCCCAGAAGGCCAGGGAAAAGCCATACACTGCCATAATCTAGCTCTCTCCTCCCAAATCTTCAGGGCTAGTTTTAGTGTTTAATCTTACATTAAACAAAAAGCACTGTAACTAGGCAGATTTATGTAGAAATCAAAAGAAAGTATGTTTTGTTATTTTTGTTTGTTTTTTAATATTATCTTCAATCATTTATCATTTTCGAGAATACAACATGTAAAATATTTTATCCCATTTAAAATTAAAAAGGAATTAAAAATTATATCAGTATTGGATTAAGTATTTGTAGGTCATATTAGCTGAGTTTTGGTTCCTCAGCAAATTGAATTGTTAAAGCATATGATGAATTGTGTCCTAGTATCCTTTTGATTATTGTCATAAGCTTGACCAGAGGCAACCTGAGGAAAGAATGGTTTATTTCCTTTTTTAGCTTAGAGTTCATTCGGGAAAGTCAGGACAGGAATTAAAGCAGGAATCTAGAACAAAACCTGAAGCAGAACTACAGAGGAGGGCTCCTCCCTGCTTTGTATTCCAAGGTTTGCTCATCTTGATTTCATTTTTTTCTGACAAAAAGTATTTATTTATTTGCAATTCATTAAATTACAATATAAGTATGTCATTCATCCTCCCTCTCCTTAGAATGACTTCCATTAATCCCCTTGCTCTCACTCCTCCTTCCACAGTTTCTACAGTTCCATGAAATGATTTCCTGAAGTGTATGGCACTTTAGAAAGAACAATTCTTCTACAGTGTATTATCAACTCCCAAATTTAAGTAAACATACTCATTCTTCTTAAATTACGCTGAAGTTTAGTAATTCATCCTTTAAAGTGTGTTTTGATACTTCCCATAGTTATTGCCCATCTATGTAGAAGAAATTTCATTCTTAATTATTTAGAAATTTTGAAGAAACAGGTACAATGTTACCTTCTGAGTCATATAAAAAGCTAATTCTGTAAAACTCAACTCCATTAACTTCCAGAAAGTTGAGACAATCTAACTATTGGACACAAGGAACATAATTTTAATCTTCAGAGGCATCTTGAGTGGGTGCCCACATACCTCCCCTCTAGCAGAAAACAATCTTGCTTCAGTTGGAATATTCCTTATAGAAACAGTGCTACCTGCTACCAATTGAAAATGCCTCCATTTTCAACCAGCAGTAGCTTATGAATAATGAGGAGCTGTGCCTCAATGTGAATTTAAAAGGATATATGTTTTCTTCAGCATCATAAAATGCAATCTTTTAACACAGTTATTCACTAAAAATAATACTTATCAAAAATTTAAATACATGTTTTTGTAAATTGTGTACATACACAGTGTAGCCTTTGATTATATATCGATCAAGAAACTGAATTTAAACTGATGTTGCTGTGTACTCAGCCAGCCAATCATAAAGGAAGGAAGTCCAATCAAGAGTTTAAATGGTCTATGTAGACACTATTGCAAAGTGAAGGCAAAACTAGTTTCATATTAGAGTGTGCTTCTGCAAAGCTTTATAGTCCTTTTCTAAGAGAAATAATTACTTATTATAATTTGGATGAGTAGATTTTCTATTGCTCATTTCTTACTATGATGTTTTTTTCTTGAGATGAATGTTTTTCTATATTTTTGTTTCAACAAACTCACCTCATCAGGGGACTTCTTTTGACAAACAAAGAGCAAACTTTCACATAAAGAGAAAAATAAAATTTTAACCAGAAGAAAAGTTGGATCCTGCTGTGTGTGTCCCCAGGCCTCTATAAAAATTCACAGGTTAAGTTCTGCCACCTTAATAAGAAACTTCAAACTGACTCGATCAGCTAAAAGGAAATCGTTTTTATTCCAAGCACATTAAGATATACAAAGAAATCACAGTAAAACATCGCTTTTGGCTTTCCTCATTTATGATGTTTTATGACAAAACTGTAAAATAAACTTTGAAATAGTTTCTAACCCCACAAGTATTGAAAACAACCCCATGCTGAGTGCAGAAAATCCTTTGACTTCCCACTAAACTCCAACCTTAATTCATGTTTTGCTTATTTTAGAAATTATTTTTGTCTCTTAAGTTGAATGTATTTTTACTTATTTTACATTCAAAGGGTGCCCCCTCACTCTTCTCCTCCCAGTTTTCCCTTTTCTCTCTTTTCCCCTTCTGCCTTTCCCCCTCTCTTTCCCACCAAAAAATGGGACCCCCCCCCATATCAACCTTCTCCAACACATCAACCCACATCAGGACTGAGCATATATCTTCATCCCTTGAGGCCAGGGAACGCAGCTCTCTCAGGGGGAAATGATCCAACAGCAGGCAATAGAGTCCATGTTAGAAACAATCTCCCCCCCCCTCCATTTGCCAGGCACCCCATATGAAGACCCAGCCACCCGTTTGCTACATGTGTGCTGGGATCCTAGGTCCAGATCATGCATGCTCCTTAGTTAAGTGTGTCATCCTCTGAAAGACCCCATGGGACTGGGTGCATTGATACTTTTGGTCTTTTGTGAGGTTCCTGTCCCCTCAAGATTTTTCCATCAGATACCCTGCTGGCTGGATCCTCCCAGAGGACAGTCATAGCAATCATAGCAGAACATCATTAATAGTGTCAGGGGCTGGCTCTCTACTGAGAGATGGGTCTCAGGTTTGGCCAATCCTTGCTTGGACTTTCTCTCAATCTTTGTTCCCTCATTATCCCTGCAATTCTTGTAGGCAGGATAATTTATGAATCACAGGTTTTGTCATTGGGTTGTTGTTCCCCTCTTCCCACTAGTCATGCCTGGCTAGGTAGGGTCACTTCAGTCTTCATGCCCCCTCCAGCTACCTCCTCCACCTTTGTTAGGATTCTCAGCTAGATTCACATCCATATCCTCCAGGAGTCTACCCAGTCAAAGGCCTGCAGCTTTACAAGGAGATGCCCACCCCCTTTAGTTTCCCTTCCTGTTCCCCTCTCTCTCACCTCCCACCCCTGTTCTTACCACATCTAATCCATACTCTCATTTACCTCCCCATTCATCTCCTAAAAAGTTGCCTCCCTTCATCCACTTTATTTGTCTGTTCTATTTATTTTCCCTTCTGAGCGACATTTCAGCACCCTCCCTTAGGCCCTCCTTGTTACTTAGATTCTTTGGGTCTGTGCATTGTGATATGACTATCCTGTAACAGAGGTCTAATACATACTTATAAGTGAATACATACTACATTTGTCTTTCTGCTTCGGAGTTACATCACTCAGAATGATCTTTTCTAGTTCCATCCATTTGACAGCAAATTTCATTATTTCTTTGTTTTTTATAGCTGAGTAGTATTCTATTGTGTAAATGTAGTACAATTTCTGTATCTATTCTTTGGTTGAGGGACATCTAGGTTGTTTCCAGTTTCTGGGTATTACGAATAAAGCCCCTATGCACTGAGCAAATATCTTTGTTGTATGGTAGAACATCTTTTAGGTATATGCCCAGGGGTGGGATAGCTGAATTTTGAGGTAAAACTATTTTTAATTTTCTCAGAACATGCCAGACTGATTTCTAGAGAGGTTGTACAAGTTTGCACTCCCACTAGCAATGGAGGAGGGTTCCCCTTTCTCCACAACCTCTCCAGCATGTGTTGTCACTTGAGTTTTTGATCTGATCCATTCTGACTGATGTAAAACAGAGTCTCTGAATTGTTTTGAAATAATAGCTCACTTAAAACAAAGAAGTTAATTAAAAACATGACTTTTATAATGAAAACTTAATTTTTTATTAATTATACTTTATTCACTTTGCATCCCTCCATAAACCCCTCCCATCCCAATTCCACCTTCCCTCCCCCTTCTCTACTCATGCCCCTACCCAAGTCCGCCGATAGAGGAGGTCTTCCTCTCCTTCCTTCTGATCCTAGTCTATCAGATCTCATCAGGAGTGGCTGCATTGTCTTCCTCTGTGTCCTGGTAACTCTGCTCCCTGATCACAGTGAGGTGATCAAAGAGCAGGCAAATTAGTTCATGTCAGAGGCAGTCCCTGTTCCCATTACTATGTAACCCACTTGGACAATGAACTGCCATGGGCTACATCTGTGCAGGGGTTCTAGGTTATCTCCATGCATGGTATTTGTTTGGAGTATCAGTCTCAGGAAAGACCCCTGTGCTCAGATTATTTGCTTTTGTTGCTCTCTTTGTGGAGCTCCTGACCTCTCCAGATCTTACTATTTCCCACATCTTTCATAAGATTCCATGCACTCTTCCCAACAGTTGGCCATAAGTCTCAGCATCTGCTTTGATAGTCTATAGGGCAGATCCTCTCAGAGGCCCTCTGTAGCAGGCTCCTAACTTCTTTCTTTTTTTCTTTTTTTTTAATTCTTCTAATGTCCATCCTCTTTGCCTTTCTGGATGCGGATTGAGCATTTTAGCCAGAGTCTTCCCTCTTGATTAGTTTCTTTAGGTGTACAGATTTTAGTAGGTTTATCTTAGATTATATGTCTATATGAGTGAGTATATATAACACTTGTGTCTTTCTGATTCTGGGATAGCTCACTGAGAATGATCTTTCCCATTTCCGAACATTTACCTGCAAATTTCATAATTTCCTTGCTTTTATATTGCTCAGTAGTATTCTATTATGTAGATGTACCACAATTTCTATATCCATTCTTCAGTTGGGGGGTATCTGGGTTGTTTCCAGCTTCTGGCTATTACAAATAAAGCTGCTACAAACCAAATTTTCAGTGCTTCTCCATTAAAACAACTGCGATTAAATTTATATTTTTATATTATCACATATTAACTTTATTCTTGCTACTTTTATTTATTATTATTTATTACAATATATCTACCTTATATCCCAGCTGTAGCTCTCTCTGATGCTCTGACTTTCATAGCAGAACCTCACCAATTCAGCTCCTTCACTGGAGTCCTGCACCTTCCTGCAAGTCCCCTCTGCTACTCCTTCCTGAGTATTTTCTTATCCTACCTTCTAAGGCCACCTCTGACATTTGCAAAGACTTTAAAACTGCTCCAAACTTTCTAACTATACTTTCAAAATGTCTAATTTCAGGGAATCTAAAGACAAGGTGCACAGGATGCGTGCCCACCACAAGCTAGGAGAGGACCCCATTTTATCTCCAGCTATTCTCGCTGTTCATTTTTCAGTGACTCCTGCCTAGACCCAGTTTGGTCTTTTCCCTCTATCTGCTAGCTAATTTTGAAGACACTTCCCTTAAGATGTTTGCATGAGTCAGCCCTTGGGAATGCTATCCACATTAGGGTTCGGTATCAAGGGTCTTCAGCTTTGCTTCCTGTTTCAGCTGCTACACTGAGAACCCAATAGCCATCAAGCCATGAGGCCTGGAGAACCTGATGCACCTCTCAGCACACCTATGCCATGCCCATTCACATGATGGACATTTCATTGGCTTATCTAAAGGATTATTTAAAACACAATGAAAAACAGATCAATCCATGAGAATGCTTCTTGTAATCGTTATTTACTGGTCCAACACAATTGACAAAATGATTCTGCAGAATATAAGTGATTTTTATTTGCACACACACGCACACACACACATACAGTATGTTAACTTGTGAATGCATTACTTCACAGGCTGGACAACCATATTACTATTCTCATATACCCGCACCTGTAGAGGCTCAGGTCTCCTCCGAGTCCAATCACCCTCCATCTTCTCTCCCTATGCCTCTCACCTAGTCCAATGTTAGAGGAGGACGTCTTCTCCTTCTATCTGACCCAGCCTATCTGTTCTCATCAGGGCTGCCTGCATTGTCTTCCTCTGTGGCCTGTCAAGGCTTCATCAGTGGCTGATCAAGCCACTGAGTTGATGTCAGTAACAGACCCTGATCCACTTACTAAGGTACCCAATTGGAAATTGAGAAGCCTTCCTCTCAGCAAGGGGTCTAGGTCCTCTCCATGCATAGTCCTTGGTTGATTCATCAGTCTCTGCAGGACCACCTGAACCCAGAATTTCTGGCTCTGTTGGTCTCCTTGTGGAGTCCTGTCCATTCCATGTTTTTCTATCTCCCCCTTCTTCCATTAGGTTCCCTGCAGGTTACCCAAAGTTGAGCTATGAGTCTCAAAATAGAGACTTTCAGAGACCCACTGTGGAAGGCTCCCATCATGTTCCCTGTCTTCTCCTATTCCAATTTCTATCCTGTTTACCCTTCTAAGTGAGCTTTCAGTCTCTTCCCTAGGGTCCTCCTTGTTGCTTAGCTTCTTTAGGACTATAGATTTTAGTGTGTTTATCCTATATTATATGGCTAATATCCACTTATAAGTGAATACATACCATATGTACCTTTCTGTTTCTGTATTACCTCACTGAGGATGATCTTTTCTAGTACCATCCATTTGCCTGCAAATGTCATGATTTCCTTGTTTTTAATTGCTGATTAGTAATCCATTGAGTAATTTTTGTATCCATTCCTTAGTCGAGGGACATCCTGGTTGTTTCCAGATTCTGGCTATTACAAATAAAGCTGTTATGAACATGGTAGAGAAAATGTCTTTGTTGTATGATTTAGCATCTTTCAGATATATGCCCAGGAGTGCTACACCTGGATCTTGAGGTAGCACTATTGCTAATTTTCTGAGAAAGCACAAGATTGATTTCCAAAGCACTTTTACAATTTTACATTCCCAGCAGCAATGGAGGAGGGTTCTACTTTCTTCACAACATCTGCAACATATGTTGTCCATTGAGAGATAAACAGAGAATTCTCAACAGATGAATATCGAATGCCAGAGAAACACTGAAAGAAATGCTCAATGTCTTTAGTCATCTGGGAAGTGCAAATCAAAACGACTTTGAGATTTTACCTCACACCCATCAGAATGGCCAAGATCAAAAACTCAAGGATGACACATATTAACTTTAAAACTGATATTTTGTAGTAATAGTCTCTGGAAAATTTCCCTCTGTCCCTTTATTAATAAGGGCACGATGCTTTAGAAAATAGTATCCTACTATACCTTAGTAAGTAAGTCATTGTTTTTAGATCAATATATTTTAGAGCATCGTGTTGGTATTAAAAGCTTTATATCTACTATATTTTAAAAGGCAGTTGGCATTTTTATTAATTTTAAATGTGTGTTTGGGAATTATACAAATTTCTTACCAAGTTATGAGTCAGCTTAATCAGAATTCTCTTTTTTCAAAGAAATTATGTATTACATTTCTGTACATAGGAAAACACTTTTTTTTCATGTAACAAACAAAAAGGACTATGTTTCAAGAATTATGTTATGTAAGGGAGAGTATGACCCTATGCCATCATGTCAGAATCTCAACTGGAAAACTCCAACACTAATAGTGAATGAGAGTGTTGAAAGCATGGCCTTTCTTGATGTGCTGAGCTATCTTTACAATGTGTTTATCAGTATACAAAGTTAAGATTCCAAAAAGGAGAGCCGGAAAGTTGTAGTGGATAAATCATTATTTTAGCTGCATTTTAACAATTAAATGTAATTACTAAGGTCACTTATTTTGAAGAGAAAGTAATAAGAATCTTTCTTTAAATTGGATGAATTTCAATAATTGACAGACTCTTTAAAATGAACCATTACTCTGCACCACCAAACACCCCCTAGTGACTGCCCACATTACACTAATAACTACCTGAAAGTTCTTGATGAGGATGTCTGAAAAACAGAAACAATTTTTCTCGTGTTTCAGAATTAATTTATATTGGCAAGCAACTCAATTGCTTGAACATATTAAAATATAGTAATTTGGAAGTAGCTTGAACATCTGGATACACAGCAGCTAAATAGGATACTAATTTTCTAATGGAGTTATTTAATACTCTAAGTTCATTGTATGTGCCAACTCTAAATCACAGACACTATTTTATAAACTCTAGCCAAATATAATTTGCAGGATAACTTTAAAAGAAACTTTGTAAACAACTTGTTTCTAGAACCCAAATCTACAAATGCTCACCACAAAGCTCCCTTTGCTAGTCACTATATCTGTGTGGAGTTCCCAGGGTAGAAGATATTAAATACATGTATTGTATATGATCATTGGTTGCTCTTAAGAACAATGTGCTACCCCAGCTTATTTTCTGGGTCCATTTGCTTGGAAAATGGTTTTCCATCCTTTTACTCTGAGGTAGTGTTTATCTTTGTTGCATAGGTGTGTTTCTTGAATGCAGCAGAATGTAGGATACTGTTTCCGCAGCCATTCTGTTAGTCTGTGTCTTTTTATTGGAGAGTTGAGTCCATTGATGTTGATAGATAATAGTGACCAATGACTGTTAGTTCCTTTCATTGTGGAGTTGGTGGTCTTACTGTGATTCATTGCTTTTTTGTTGTTGTTGTCATTGGGAGATTATCTGTATCCTATATTTTCTTTGGTGTAGTTGTTTCCCTTGGACTGAAGTTTTCTTTTTCTAGTACCTTCTATAGGGCTGGGTTTCAGTGTAGGTATTGCATGAATTTTGTTTTGTCACGGAAAATTTTGTTTTCTCCATCTATGTTGATTGAAAGCTTCACTGGGTATAGTAGTTTTGGTTGGCATCTGTGTTCCCTTAAAGACTGCATGACTTCTGCCCAAGCCCTTCTGGCTGTCATAGTTTCTCATGAGAAGTCTGGTGTGAGTCCCATCGGTCTACCTTCATATGTTACTTGACCCTTTTCCCTTGCTGCCTTTAATATTTTTCTTTGTTTTGTAGGTTTAGTGTTTTGACTATGATGTGAGGAGAGGTATTTCTTTTCTGGTCTAGTCTATTTGGTGTTCTGTAGGCTTACTGTATGTTTATGGACATTTCTTTTTTTAAGTTGGGAAAATTTTCTTCTATGATTTTCTTAAAAATATTTCCGGTCCTTGGAGCCTGGAGTCTTCTTTTTCATCTATTCCAATTATTCTTAGGTTTCGTCTTTTGATGGCATCCTTAATTTCTTGGATGTTTTGTGGGATTTTTCCGATTTTTTATTTTCCTTGAGTGAGGAATCCATTTCATAAAGAACTCAAGAAGTTAAAAAGTAAGAAACCAAATGATACAATTAAAAAATGAGGTATGGAACTAAAAAGAGAACTGACTGTAGAGGATAATAGAATGGCAGAAAAACACTTAAAGAAATGCTCAACGTCCTTAGCCATCAGGGGGATGCAAATCAAAACGATTCTGAGATTTCACCTTACACCCACCAGAATAGCTAAGATCAAAAACTCTAGTGACAACGCATGCTGGAGAGGTTGTGGAGAAAGAGGAACCCTCCTCCATTGCTAGTGGGAATGCAAACTTGTACAACCACTCTGCAAATCAATTTGGTGCCTTCTTAGACAATTAGGAATAGTGATTCCTCAAGACCCAGCTATACCACTCTTAGGCATATATCCAAAAGATGCTCAAGTACACAACAAGGACATTTGCTCAACCATGTTTGTGGCTGCTTTATTTGTAATAGCCAGAACCTGGAAACAACCCAGATGTCCCTCAGTTGAGGAATGGATACAGAAATTGTGGTACTTTTA
>CM053765.1:49404820-49426054 GCA_028658305.1 Pachyuromys duprasi | reverse complement strand
GTGGGCGGGCTGCGCATGGGATGCAAAGTACCTAACCTGTGATTGATAACAAAAATAAAATAAAAAAAGTAAATAAAAAAGAAGTTAAAAAAAAGAAATAGGAAATAGATTAGTTAGCTATAGACAGATGGCTATATGGAAGAAGAGGATCAAATGGAAAGGGTAAGGGAAAGTGGTGTGTGTGTGTGTGTGTGTGTGTGTGTATGTGTATGAATACAGGAAGAGATAGCATTTCTTTAAGTGTTTCTCTGTCATTCTGTATTCCTCTGCTGAGAATTCTCTGTTTAGCTCTGTACCCCATATTTTAATCAGAATGCTCGATTTGTTGCTTTTTATCTTCTTTAGTTCTTTATCTATTCTGGATATCAGCTCTCTGTCAGATATAGGGTTGGTGAAGGTCCTTTCCCAGTCTGTAGGCTGTTGTTTTGTTCTGACAACAGTGTATTTTGTTTTACAGAAGCTTTTCAGTTTTATGAGGTCCCATTTATTGATTGTTGATCTTAGAGCCTGTGCTGTTGGTGCTCTGTTCAGGAAGTTGTCACCTGTGCCAATGAGTTTAAGGCTCTTTCCCACTTTTTACTCTAACTGATTTAGTGTGTCTGGTTTTATACCTAGAAGTGTATCAAAGCAGATACTAAGACTCATAACCAAGCTTTCAGCAAAGTACAGGGAGTCATAAGAAAGAAAGGGAAGTTAATATGACCTGGAGAGGACAGGAGCTCTACAAGGACCAAATATATCTGGGCACAGAGGTGTTTTATGAGACTGCTTCTCCAACCAAGGATCATCTATGGATATAACCTAGAACATCTGTTCGAATGTAGCCCTTGGTAGCTAAGTATCCACGTGGGTACCCTATTAAGGGGAACAAAGACTATTTCTGACATGAACTCAATTGCAGGCTCTTTGGCCTCCCTCTCTCCCCCTCCCCCAGGAGAGAGGGGCATCCCTACTATGCCACAGAGGAGGACTTTGCAGCTAGTAGGAAGATACCTTATACACAAGGGGAGGAGGTTCTCTCCTATCAGTGGACTTGGAAAGGGACAGGGAGGAAATGAGGGAGGGAAGGTAGGTTTGGGAGGGAATGAGGGAGCGGGATACAGCTAGGACACAAAGTTAATAAACTGTAATTAATATTAAAAAATAAAAAATAAAAAGGGACATTTGAGGTATAGTATGCAAACCTAATGAAGATGGAATTTTCAACTGGACATCTCTTGTCACACAAAGGACTCTTCCTGTATCCATACTGGTTACATCTGATTAGATTGTTGGACAAAGGGGCCCTAGGAGAATCCCCAAAGTACACAGGCTGTTGCCAAGCCTATGGGATGCTATCCACAAACTACCACCAAGGCCCCATTGCTAAAGAGAAAACCAATACAGCTCATTAAAAATGGAGATTTCAGGCTACTACCTACATGGAGCCTTCACTGCTATGTTCTGGCATCTTTAGTACAGGACTGCTCAGCATGCTCTCAAGCTCCAAGCCTGCCACAAAATCTTTATCTGCAATGGTGTACTGCCAGCAAAATACACTAGGGTAATGGTGTCATAAAAACATTTTCCACTTTAGAGTATTACTGATTTTTCAGTTTCTCCATATGAATAATTGAGTTCCTGGAGATTTTATGTCCTAGAATCATAAATACTTACCTACTATTATATTACATTTATTTAGAGGATGAAATCTGAGTCTGCTGTGGCTTTCTTGTGTTCCTAAAACAATGGATACTTATTAAAATATTCTTCTGTGACCATAAAAAATACTAGGTAACAGCAAGATTTCTTTCTCACATAGTTCTGCTATGTAAGATACATGATTATTTGCAATAAAATATATTAATTCATTATCTAAAATTTTAAAATAATTTTAATCCAAAAATGTAATGTTTTCAATTTTGCTTTAAGCAAATGATGCTTTATAGCTTAGGTTACCATAGTGAATAGTTATAAAGTCTCCTCAATGTAAAGAGGAATTAAAAGAGTAAAATGAAGTCTATTTCACATCTTAAATGAATGAAGGTATAACACTGCAGTTATGAAAAATGGATTTAAACCTTTAGCAAAATTAAATAACATACCATGGTAGCCTACAGTAATCCTAGTTGTTTGGAGACAGAGAAAGCCAAACCTAGATGCAATCTGGCTAGTTACATTTGATATATTAGTAAGCTCTAGTTTCTGCAAAAGACTCTGCCTCAGTGTGTATGATAGAGCTTCATTGAGAAAGAACCTGATATGAATCTCTAGCCACACATTCACTTATGAGCACTTGTACGTACATGCAAAGACACAGATGTACACACTCATGTGAACACAACAAATACATACTCACACACACCAAAGAAATTACTGAAGATATATATTTCCTTGCTTACTGATCTTTCCTATCTGTTTTTTTTAAAAACCAAATCCTGTATGACATGATTATTTTCAGATCATATAAACCGTGACTTTTTTCAATAAAATACAGTAACTGAAGTAACTGGATGTATGGGTTTATATGCATACATACTTATATACATTTATGTTTGTATATATGTCTATATATATAGTTCTAGTTACTGTCTCAGATAATGAATTTTATAAGCTATAATATTATTTTAGTATAACACTGAGTTCACATAACTATTTATAATTTAACAGCAAAACTAAGCCTCTCTGTCCAAAAATAAGCCTCATTGAGAATATAAATGGTTAATATGATATACTTCTGTAAAACTTGAATTGTGGAATATAACTGTAAATCTGCAACACTAAAGTTTTTAAGAGATTAAGATAAATTTGGAAACAGCATTGTGTTAATTTGAAGAATTTTTATGAAGGTCTCTGAAAGCTCATTAGCCAGCATATGAGTGGTCCAAAGAGAGACAAGAATGGCAAGCACCTTAAGTTAGCAGCTGTTTGTTGGGTCAAACTTCAGCTGTCTGACACTAGGTGATTTATTTTAGCCATATTTAATCAGGGTCAATTTTGACAAAAAAAAATCTGATGACAAATAACTCAGTCCTGAGTGTAAACAAAGTTTAAGATATTTTACATTGAAATTATTAGAAAGTACCTATGGCTTCTTCCGTAAAGATGGGGTCTGTTGACTCAGAAACAATGCTAAAGATCAGGATGTGTGGAGAATGACTGTGGTAAACATAATGTCTGTTGAAGCCAGAATTCACCTGGCCCTAAGATAACAGAGAAGTTATGTAGGCTCTTGTAAAATGCAAGTGACAGCTCTCTTAAGGATGAGTTTTATAGGCCGTGAATAAATGTTCATAATTTAAAAGGAGAGGAAGTCTGGGATAAACAAACATAATATTACAGGTAATTTGGATGAAGCCCAGCCCTAGAGATAGCAAGGTTCACCACATTGAAGACTGCATCCTTTCCCAGCATTCTGGGTGAAAGACAGGTAAATGCCTCCATCCTTGTGGTTAACTTTTCTGACTTTCCAGTGCTTATCTGTGTGCACAAGGACCTCTTAACCACTACAAACTTTAACATGAAGAAAGAAATTTTAAAAACTACATATGGTGCTAGAGAGATGGCTCAAAGGTTAAGAGCACTGGCTGCTCTTCCAGATGTCCTGAGTTCAGTTCCTAGCAACCGCATGGTGGCTTCTGACCAGTTATAATGAGATCTGGTACCCTCTTCTGACTGGCAAGCATAAATTCAGACAGAGCACTGTATACATAATAAATAAGTAAATAAACCTAAAAAGTAAAACTACATATGTCTGAAGCAGTAATAGGCTTACAACTCACAAATATATTACATTCTGCACATCTTTAAAATTTAATTGTTTTTTAATATTTTATTTGATGCATGAAAACATAAATATGCCCATTCTTATGGAGTATATTTTTATATCTAAATATGTGTAGGTAGCAACATATTTAAATCAGGTAGGACATACCTTGTTCTTTAGCCATTTCCTATGTGTGATAGAAACATCTCAAAACTTTTACTTTTTTTTTTTTTTAAGGAATAGAGTATTGCTATTATGTCTAGTTATACTCCTGTGCAACACCATCCAGGACTCCAGTGGTCTCATATAATTTTAACTTTTATACTTTTCATTGACTGTCTTGTGCCCCTTTTCCTCCTGACTCTCACTGGCATTTGGCACTTAACTTATATTGCCACCTTTGATAACATCAACAATTTAGCTATTACCTTTGAGTGAGACAGTGCAGTGTTTCTCTTTCTGTTCCTATCTAATAAGCTTAAGATTGTCTTTATGCTGCTGTTTTATGAACTTCAGCGTGTTGGCAATATACCTTCTTTAGCCATTCTTCACTTAAACTTCAGGCTTATTTCCATTCTACAACTTATGAATAAAGATGCAGTGAACCCAAGTTTATGTGTCTCTCCAAGAAACAGACATTTCTATGTATGATCAGCAATGGGACTGTTAGATCATATAGTACTTTTGTTCTTAACTTTTGAATATTTTTGTGTTATTTTTCATCACAGTTTTACTAATTTACATTCCCACCAACAGTTTATAAGACATTCTTTTTATTTCATTGAATTTTTATTAAAAAGTCATTCCAACTGGGATAAAGAGGTAGCTCATTGTTGCTTTTCCTTGTATTTGCAGTATGATTATTAATGCTGATTATTTTTCCAAATGCCTGGTTGCCTTTCTTATGAAAAGTAATTATCCACTTAAATTAGGATATTTGATTTTTCACACTTGAAATTTCATTTTTTGTATATTCTGTATACAAATATACAAAATTACAAATGGACATATACAAATGGACAAAATAATTTAGTCCATTATCATATTTAAAATTTAAACAATATTTTTCCCATTTTGTAGATATGGTCTTCACTAAAATAATTATCTCCTTGGTAAAAAAAAGAATAGGCTACTTGAATAAATTCTGCTGGCTCTTCTTAAATCACTCGCATGGCTTTCAATGAAGGGGCTCTTATCTGGAAATATTCAAATAAAACTTGATAAACCATCACTGGTCAAGTATCTCATATATGATTATCCTTCTCAGTATCATGGTTATTGTCCAAGTATTCTGCCCATATTTTAATTTTTAAAGTACTACCATATTTTAAAATACTAGAATAAAAAAATATCTGATGCTGTTATTGAGATCCCTCTGAGGAACAAATCCATAAGCATTTTTATGACTCAGAGTTAAGATTTTTCTCCTGGTATATATCATCTTAAAAGATTAGCTTCCAGCTGTTCCTTTCACTCTGTGACTTGTTATATTTTCACACACAAAAAACCCCTTAATTTTCATACTGAACCAAATAGAAGACACAGAAATAAACACACAAAACTGTGGAAACTTGATTTTTGATAAGGAAGCCAAATCCATCCAATGGAAAAAAGAAAGCATCTTCAACAAATGGTGATGTACCAACTGAATGTCTCTATGCAGAAAAATGAAAATAGATACATATATATCACCCTGCACAAAACTAAAGTCCAAGTGGATCAAAGACCACAACATAACACCAGACATATTAAATCGGTTAGAAGAAAAAGTGGGAAAGACCCTGGAACTCATCGGCACAGGAGACTACTTCCTGAACAGAACACCAACAGCACAGGCTCTAAGAGCAACAATCAATAAATGGGACCTCATGAAAATGAAAAGCTTCTGTAAAGCAAAAGACACTGTCATCAGAACAAAACTACAGCCTACAGACTGGGAAAGGATCTTCACCAACCCTATATCTGACAGAGGGCTAATATATAGTATATATAAAGAAATCAAGAAGTTAAAAAGCAACAAATGAAGTAATCCAATTAAAAAACAGGGAATGGAGCTAAACGGATAACTCTCTGTAGGAGAATGTAGAATGGCAGAAAAGCACTTAAAGAAATGCTCAACATCCTTAGCCATCAGGGAGATGCAAATCAAAATGACCCTCAGATTTCACTTTACACCTGTAAGAATGGCTAAGATCAAAAACTCAAGTGACAACACATGCTGGAGAGGATGTGGATAAAGAGGAACCTTCCTCCATTGCTGGTGGGAATGTAAACTTGTACAACCACTCTGGAAATCAATTTGGTGCTTTCTTAGACAATTAGGAATAGTGATTCCTCAAGATGCAGGTGTACCACTCCTAGGCATATATCCAAAAGATGCTCAAGTACACAACAAGGACATTTGCTCAACTATGTTCGTAGCTGCTTTATTCATAATAGCCAGAACCTGGAAACAACCCAGATGTCCCTCAGCTGAGGAATGGATACAGAAACTGTGGTACATTTATACAATGGAATACTACTCAGCAATTAAGAACAAGGAAATCAAGAAATTTGCAGGCAAATGGTGGGACCTGTAAACAATCATCCTGAGTGAGGTATCCCAAAAGCAGAAAGACACACATGCTATATACTCACTTATATAGACCTATAAGATAGGATAAACATACTAAAATCTGTACACCTAAAGAAGATAAACAAGAAAGAGGACCTGGGGTAAGAGGATTAATCCTCACTTAGAAAGACAAATGGGATGGACATTGGATGTAGGAGAAAACAAGTATCAGGACAAGAGCCTATCACAGAGGGCCTCGGAAAGACTCTACCTAGCAGTGTATTTAAGACACATAACCAGCACGTTGGCAGAGTGCAGGGAATCATATGAAAAACGGGGGAGTTAGTATGACCTGGAGAGTACAGGAGCTCCACAAGGACCAAATATATCAGGTCCTAGGGGTCTTTTATGAGACTGTTTCTCCAACCAAGTACCCTGAATGGATATAACCTAGAACCCCTGCTTGAATGCAGCAAATCGTAGCTCAATATCCAAGTGGGTACCCTAGTAAGGGGAACAGGGACTATTTAGGACAAGAACTCAATGGCTGACTCTTTGACCCCCTGCCCGCCAAGGGAGGAGCAGCCTTGCTAGGCCACAGAAGAGGACATTGCAGTCAGTCTTAAAGAGACCTGATGAGCTAGAAGTAGATGGAAGGGGAAGAGGTCCTCCCCTATCAGGGGACTTGGAAAGGGGCAGAAAGGAGATGAGGGAGGGATGGGGGGGGGGATAGTGAGGAAATGTGGGAGGGGGCTATGGCTGGGTACAAAGTACACAACCTGTGATTAATATAAAATAAAAATATTTTAAAAATTCCCATTCAACAACCTAATAACCTTGCTTATAAATCTATACAAATTTTGCTAATGTCTAAAACCGAACATAATAGTATTAAGTCGGAAACTAAGCTGAGCATAAATTTAGTTATAAACAATCATGTGCAAAGTGATTTTACATAACTGATATATAAGATAGTTCCACATTATGAACAAATCATAACAGAAGTACATGTGAATTTATGAAATAGAGAGTGTAAAATATTCTTTTGTATAATATAATGTCAAAATAGCTTTCCATTCAAGTCTTGGTTCTTTCTTTGTCTATGATTGTTGGTGAATTCCTTAAATTCTTTCTACTCTCATCAACTAAAATATAAACAATTAACTCTCAATGATTTTTATTAAGATACAAATTCTGATTCACAAAAAAAAAAAAACTATTTCAATGCCTGATCACATGAAGTATAAAACTCTATGTTCTGTTTCTTCCATAGAATACCTATTAGTACATTTCAGGCTTATAGGAAACAAATTGAAGAAAAAAAAAATTCTCATACCAATGTTTATAAGAAATTTGAGTAGTGGATGAAAACCCGAGAGAATGTTTTTCATTAAAGGAGCACAACCATGCCAAGGTCCTCAATGCCTCTGAGTCATGTGAATGTGGATGTCAAGGCTTCCCCAGTTCAGGCTCAGGGGAATATCAAGTAACTTTAAAATTAAAAGAGAATGTCAGTGGAAACCACATATCAAATTAAATATAACAAAGAAGGAATTATCTCACAACACAAGTGTTTCTTTCCATTAGTAATCTCCAGTCAGATAGGTATTCCCCTTGATTGACAAGTCCAGCAGGAAATCTTCCAATCAAGCCTGTAGAGACAAGCCCTGGCTTACTGATCAACAGAAGCAAGGGAAATGCAAATTTTTGTAGTAAACCATAAGGGAGAGACAGAGGAGAAAAGTTCCTAAACACAAAAACCAGGAAGTGGTTTTGAAAGGAAGTTTAGAAAACAACATTAATTGATATAAATGAAACATCAAGAAACAGGACTTACTTAGTGAATCAAAAAACCTTTGAGTGATTTGTAAAATATTTGTAATGTGGTAAACCAAAACAATACAATGGTAAAAGACAGCACCTTCAACAAATGGTGCTGGTCCAACTGGATGTCTACCTGTAGAAAAATGCAAATAGATACATATTTATCACCCTGCAGAAAACTAAAGTCTAAGTGGATCAAAGACCTCAACATAAAACCGGAAACACTATACTTGTTAGAAGAAAAAGTGGAGCAGAGCCCGGAACTCATTGCCACAGTAGACAACTTCCTGATCCAAACACCAACCATACAGGCTATAAGATCAACAATCAACAAATAATACTTCATAAAAATGAAAAGCTTCTGTAAGGCTAAGAATACTCATCATAACAAAATGACAGCCTACAGACTGGGAAAGGATCTTCACCAACCCTATATCTGACAGAGGGCTAATATCCAGAATACATAAAAAAACTAAAGAAGTTTAAAAGCAACAAATCAAGTAATCCAATTAAAAAATGGGGTACAGAGCTAGACAGATGATTCTCTGTAGAGGATAATATAATGGCAGATCAATACTTAAGGAAATGCGCAATGTCCTTAGTCATCAGGGAAATGCAAATAAAAACTACCCTAAGATTTCACCTTACACACATCAGAATGTCTAAGATCAAACCTAAGTGACAATACATGAGGGAGAGGATGTGGAGAAAGGTGAACCCTCCCCCATTGCTGGTGGGAATGTAAACTTGTACAACCACTTTGGAAATCAATCTGGTGCTTTCTCAGACAATTAGGAATAGCACTGTTTCAATACCGAGCTATACCACTCCTAAGCATGTATCCAAAATATGCTCAAATACACAAGGACATTTGTACAACCATATTTTTGACAGCTTCTTTAGTAATAGCCAGAACCTGGAAACTACCCAGTTGTCCCTCTATGGAGGAATGGATACAGAAATTGTGTTATATTTACACAATGGAATACTACTCATGCATTAAAAACTGGAAATCATGAAATTTACAGGCAAATGGTGGGATCGAGAAAAAAATCATCATGAGTGAGGTATCCCAGAAGCAGAGAAACATATATAATATATACTCACTTATAAGTGGACATAAGACATATACTATAGGATAAACATACTAAAATCTGTTCACCTAAAGAAGCTAAACAAGAAGGAAGACCCTGGGTATGATGATCAATCCTCAGTCAGAAAGACAAACGGGATGGACATCGAAGAGGAAGAAAACAGGAAACGAGACTGTAGCCTACAACAAAGGGCCTCTGAAAGACTCTACCCAGCAGTGTGTCAAAGCAGATGCTGAAGTTTATAACCAAAATTTGAGCAGAGTGCAGGGAATCTTATGAAAAGAGGGGGGGATTGAAAGACCTGAATAGGAGAGGAGATCAACAAGGAGAGCAACAGAACCAAAAAATCTGGGCATAGGGGTCTTTTCTGAACGAATACTCCATCCTTGGACTGTGTATGGAGAGAATCTAGAACTTCTGCACAGATGTAGCTCATGGCAGCTCAGTGTCCAAGTGGGTTCCCTAGTAAGGGGAAGATGGACTGTCTCTGACATGGACTCAGTGGCTGACTCTTTGATTTACTCCCCCTAAGGAGGTAGCAGCCTTACCAGGCCACAGAGGGACACAATACAACCAGTCCTAAGGAGAGATTATAGGCTAGGGTCAGATGGGAGGGCAGGAGGATCTCTCATATCAGTGGACTTGGAGAGGAGCATGGGAGGAGATGAAGGAAGGAGGATGGGATTGGGAGGGAATGAGTGAGGGGGCTATAACTGGGATACAAAGTGAATAAACTGTAATTAATATAAAAATAAAATTAGAGTTAAAACAAGGAAAGAATTTTAAAAATTATTTCCTTGTTTTCCATTACACAAGAATACCTATGTGTTGTTTCAACCTTGCCAAAGATCTAGAATGAAAAGGCAAAATTCAAAAAGGAAGCACTAACCAGCTGGCAAATAAAAACAGGTAAAAGTAAAGATAAAGTAACATAAATCAGAATTTCAGAAACAACAACAAAATGACTGGAGGGGAAATCAAATTAATTATTTTTTATAAAACAGTAATAACAAGAATTGATTTCTAAATTAAAACGTTTCAACTAGAACACGTATAATACTTTCTTTAACTATTGAAATATTCTACAGTGAGCCTGTTATAATAATCCTTATAAACGAACCTATCCAGAGTAAAATGTAATGGCAGCAGTTACAGGGTCCACATGACCAGAGATGTATATGAGTGCAAATTTTTACATTTATGTGTTGGTACATGTTGGGTTACAACTTAGCAACTTTCAAAGTTATTTTCTTAATAAGAATCAAAATATACTTGCAGCATGTCCATGGAATTGGATAACATTACTCTGAGAAAAAAAGTCAGGTAAAGATAGAAAAATACCAAGTTCCTACTTATATATGTAAACCAATAGATAATTGGTAGAAGGAAAAATAAAATAGTGCTCACTCTAGATGAGCAGAGAGGGAGGGATAAGCAGGAGTGTAGTTGGAGATAGCATGAGGTTCTTGCTCTCAAAAGGAAGCACTGTTTTCATTACTCATACAGAGTTGTGTCCTCAACGGAGGCATTAATGTATGCTGACAATGAACCACGTGGTATTATGCTTCCAAAAGTCTGAGTCAGGTTGACAAATCCAGGCTGCGCTGGGTTTTTATTCTCATCTCTTTATGCAGTTTGGTTTCCTGTCTGACACCTGAAGAGACCACCTTGTGTAGGTGTGGACAAGATCAGTTAATGGGGATGAAATTGTTAAAAGTATGTGACATATTTAAATCAAGATCTTTTTATAGAATATAGACTTTTGTGTAATGGAAATCCTATATAATGGAAATACATAAATTAAATGTTTGAAAGGAAACAGATCAAATTTAAAAGTAAAATAAGCCCCTTTTTCAGGTAGGGAAAGAAAGAGAAGGGCAGGAAAGGAAGATAGTAGAGGGAAGGAGAAACATGAGCCATGTACTGTGTATGTATGGAAATATTACAGGGACTCCCTACTAGTTTGCACAATTGATATTTTATAGTAATAATCAATGTCATCCTTGAAAATATTTTGTTGTAGATAAGATGATTGTCTCCTGATGATATCCACAGATTTTGTGAATATATTATCTTCAGTGGTAAAATGGAATTTGAAAAATATTTTTAGAATTTAAAAAAAAACTGTGAAATTGTAAAAATATCAACCATTACCTTCAAACCTCCAGCTGGTTATCATCACTTTTTAAGTATGCAGAACTTTTGCAAGCCAAAGAAATGAAAAATCAGAGAGACTGTAACCAATAAAAGACTGGCTCAAGCTGCTGGTTTTGAACACAGGGACAGCACCACAGATCCTTGAGGCTGTTACCTGAAAGCAGGCCACAACAAACTTGTACTAAGTACACATGGACTTGGTTTAACAGCTGATGATTCTGAGTTATGCCAACACTAAAAACAGGTCTTAAAAGAGAAAAAAAAAAGCCTAGGGACTTAAAAAAGGAATCCATCTTTGCTGACATCTTGATATCTATTTTGACAGACCTGGTATGAGAGTCTGCAGAATCAGCAATGGATGTCCGAGAGTACTCTCTAATATATGCCCCTTGTGCTAACTTGCTGATTCTATAGTAACTTGTTATGGCTAATAACCACAAACGTGTTCTATTTATCAGATAGCACTAGCAGCACTGTGCATTTGGTTTTATTTCTGAGTGTCTTTTGGACAGAGAGCACATGATTTCATTGATTTATGAAGCAGGAGTTCTATGTTACATTCAACTTTTTAAAAGCATGCCTGAATAAATGCAAAATAAAAATATATGGGGAAAAAGATTCACCTACAATGGTTTTTGTAGAGAGAAGAAGGATTTTTCTTATATCCTTGGGTTAGAGTTGGTTAAGGATGGCAACTTGAAAGTTGTCAAAAGGACAGAATAATGAAAATTGAATGCTGTGGTGGAGTTTTTGTTTACTCAGTGGACCATAAAGAGGGCATTTACCATGATTATGATTTGAACACAAGATATCTGAGCTATTCAACATTTCTAGAAAACTGTTCTTAGAACTCTTATAATTCTCTAAGGCAATTTTATACTAGTAAAGAAACATTCATCAAAAGACTAAACAATTGTGACATAAGGCTCCAGAAATAATGATTTGGCTACTCATGTAAGGGAGAAGAGAGGAGATGTCACTGTTCAAATTTAAAGGATGATGACTTGATCACATACAGCAAAGAAGGGTGACAGTAGGGATGATATCATCAAGGTTATCCTCAGCTCATTCAAAGGACAAATATGTCAAATCTATGTATTAAGCACACAAGGGTTCAATTGATCCTTTCAGAATGAGTGCCACTGGTGAGAAATGACAATATAAGTGCATCAGTAGAGAGGGAGAAATTAGCAATTCAAACCACTTTGCATATGGAAATTAAGGTTTGAAGTATTTTAAATGATCCTTTAAGTATTTCAAAAGATATCTTGTGGCCCTCACTTTAGTTAATTTTTTTGTAATTGCATTTATAAGATTTTTTTGTGTGTGGCTTCATTGTTCTACATCTCTAATGCTGATCAGTGCACAAAGAAAAGGACACATTCTGCTAAGATGAATGAATGGCAAGCACACTTTTCTTGATTACTGATGATTCATTGTTCATGTCCTTTAGACTGAAATGTTACTGTTAAATTATTAGAGTTTTTGAAAACCAAATGATCTAAAATGGTGCATAATTGACTGAACATTAAATTTCTTAATTTCTTCATAATATTCAATTTCTTGTCCTCACCCAGTCATATATTATCCCCTCTAAGTGTTTAGTGCAAAGAAAAAAGCAAAAGGAGAATAAAATATTTATAAGTGATTCAAAATAGACCTTGTCCTATCATCACTGTGGGATGGTGGAGATGACTATGTCCTGAACCAGCTAATTCACTACCACGTCCTTGAACAGACAATAAGCTTTGTTGCTATAATTAGAGAATTTGATTACCAGTACGAGGCCACAAATGGCAATGGTAACTCGTTTACTATTTCGATGGGAAAAGTTAAGGTTGGATAATTCAGATACAGCACAGTGTAACCCTGCTGGTGCCTAATGTGCCTTTCAAGGTGAAGTTTATGAGCAGTGTGCAGATAAAAAAGAAAACGAAACAGCATTTCTTCTGCTTATTCTAACTCTTTGAAAACATAAGCTTAAATTGCAAGATAATAAAACTTAGCAAACACTACTGACCAGCTATATGACTTATGTAAATAAATGAAGTCCAAGTGATCCACAATTGCCTATTTTTCTAAACAGTGAAATGAAGAAGCAAGTACGTATTTTTATTAAGGATAAATCAAGAGTCAGGTGCTTTACATTAGCTGACTCTACATGCCATTGATACTTAGACATAAAGAAAGCTTATTGCAGGTGAATATTTTACATGAATAAAATAAAATTTCTCATTACATCTTATCATCTTTCATCAGTCATATGGTTTATTCTTGTAACTTACTTTGAACAAGTATATTATTCTTTACTCAAAGAAGGCAAGACTCTATCAGCCTTTCAGCTGGGCATTTTTATTGTATTTCCATTTTTTAAGTTCAATATAGTATCATTAGACTCATTCCTAACAACAATTTAGAAGGAGCCCCAATTATACAGATCTATTTTCCAGTTGACTTTAGATAAAATACACCTATCTGTATTTTATAGAAAAAATTTCTGGTTACGATCATTTTGATAGTTATCAGTATTAATGTTGATGAGTAATTACTGTAGTTATACAAACATAATAGAGTCACTAAAATAGCAACCACTGAAAGTTCAGGGAGATTAGAGTCAAGGAAAGAAGGCACATTTCTCTTCTTCAGAGAATAATTTTTACCAGAAATATTAAAATGTTATGTATTAATCTGAGTTTTATATATATACTAAAATTTAAAGGTAAAAATATATTATTATTCATTTTATAAGAAAAATAAAGAGGAAATGTCACTTGGAGAGGCCGTGTGTTTATTCAACTCTATCTGTGGGAAGTCTCAGTAACATTTTCATCTGTCAAAGACTATAAGTCTGCCTGTTCTGTACTAATGTCTTGATTCAAATTTTGATGATGACAATTTTGTTCTACTTTGACATTATTATTTCTCTTGACATATATTCATTATTTTACCTCAAAACATCTGTATCTTCTTCTGGGGAGAGATATTAAGCATTTTTGTTGCATTTTGGTAATATAAAACAATATCCTTTAATTCAATTTCATTAGCGTGGTAAGTTCCCATAGGTATTTCAAGTCCATTTTCAACTTTTTTTGCATGTCTCCTTATAAGTCATGAAAAATAACTAACTTAGCAGGTAAACATAGGGCTGATAGAGCCCTGTAATGATTTGCAAAGAAACACATACACACAAAATTTTGTTTCTCAAAATTTATTGCAAAAATAGGGGAAAGAAACATTCTCTATTCTCAAGAAAAGAAAAGCCATCAGAAGATGTCCTGTACCTAGGGAACTTTGCCACATGGGTATATTACTTCCTAAAATGACATTCCCAACCGTGGAGACACTATGTCATATGTGCTAAGTGATCAAAGAATATCAATCTTAAGTGTGTTTTTATCTACAGAGAGGTCAATATCTTCACTTTAAGTCTATGGGATAGAGCAAAGAAAGTAAATAAGAATGAACATTTCCTTAAATGTTAAATGAAAATATTTCTTTGCAATAGAAAATTTAAACTACAATAATAAAATAATAGTTTCTAAATATCTTTTGGCAAAAATATAAATCTTGGGTATGAATCTGTGCAAAATGAAAGTTTTCCAGCACTAAGGATGCACTGACTAAAAGCTTTCTTTGCTCATATTCTGGGAAGAGGAAGCATTGAACATGACATGCTTTGGTTATAAAATAGGTAGGAAGCACAGTGGAGAATAAGTATTGGAGATTCCAGGATTGTCAATCACATGGGCCTATTTTCTGCAAGGAAGGAAGTGAATGATGTCTGTTTACCTGGAATGCTGGAGTGACATGGAAACAATGTACTTTGTATCCTCTACCAACAGAATCTATCTTCATGCTTATTGAAGAGACCTCTTCTAGGCCAGCAGTTTTTTCAACCTGTGTGTCACGAACCCTCTGGGGGCCAGAAGAACTTTTCACAGGTGTCACCTGAAAACACGCTAAGATATATAACAGTACCACAATTACAGTTATAAAGTAAAACCCAAAATAATTTTATGGTTGGGAGTCACTACAACTAGAGGAAATATATTTATTTTTATCATTATTTATTTATTTATTTATTTATTTATTATAATTTATTCAATTTGCATCCCAATTATAGCCCCCTCCCTAGTCTCCTCCCAGTCTCACCCTCCCTCTATTCCCTCCCCTATTTCTCAGAAAGGGAGTGCCCTCCTCCTCTACCATCTGACCCCATCCTATCAAGTTTCATCAAGACTACTTGTATCTTCTTCCTCTGTGCCCTGGCCAAGAGCAACATACAGACTGGGAAAAGATCTTCACCCAAACTACACTTGACAGAGGGCTAATATCCAGAATATATAAAGAAATCAAAAAATTAAATACCAACAAAGCAAGTAATCCAATTAAAGAACTCAGTACAGAGCTAAACAGAGAATTCACAACAGTGGAATAGTGAAAGGCAGAGAAACACTTAAAGAAATGCTCAATGTCCTTAGTCATCAGGGAAATGCAAATCAAAATGACCCGGAAATTCCACCACACAACTATCAGAATGGCTAAGATCAAAAACTTAAAGGATAACACATGCTGGCAAGGTTGTGGAGAAAGGGGAACCTTCTTCCATTACTGGTGGGAATGTAAACTTGTACAACCACTTTGGAAATCAATCTGGTGATTACTCAGAAAGTTAGGAATAGTGCTACCACAAGATCCAGCTACACCAACCCTAAGCATATATCTGAAAGATGCTCAGCCATAAAACAAGGACATTTGTTCAACTATGTTTATAGCAGTTTTATTCATAATAGACAGAATCCAGAAACAACCTAGACATCCCTCAACTGAAGAATGGATACAGAAATTGAGGTACATATACACAATGAATTAGCACTCAACAATTGAAAACATCATGAGATTTGCAGGCAAATGGATAGAATAAGGAAATTTATTAAAGGCCCACATCACTGGGAAGGTTGAAAACCAGTGCTCTTGGACCTCTTAGCCATGAGCACTGTTTATCAGCCAAAAGAATTCATTTTTATTGTAAAAGTTATAGGTTCTTTGCCATTTCTCAAGAGAATGTTGATGGAGACAGTTCTATTATGAAAACTGATATTGTTACAAAAATTGTCACATGGAAAACCCCTACCCAAAGTGCTACCATACTTAAATGTGTAAGAAAATAAGCCATGAGGTCAGTTCCTGGATAGTATAACGAAGTGCTTACAATGTTAGTACTGTCTTTTTGTTTTTATTAATTGCATTTATTCACTTTGTATCACCCCTGTAGCTCCCTCCTTCCTCCCCTCCCCAAACCTCCCTTCCTCCTCCTCTCCAAGCATGCCCACTCCCAAGTCCACTGACAGGGTTGGTCTTCTTTTCCTTCCTTCTGATCCTAGTCTATTAGGTCTCATCAGACCTGGCCTGGTAAGGCTGCTCCTCCCTCAGGGGGAGGTGATCAAAAAGCAGGCCAATCAGTTCCTGCCAGAGACAGTGCCTGTACCCATTACAATGGAACCCATTTGGAGGCTGAATTTCCATGGGCTACATCTGTGCAGGGGTTCTAGGTTATCTCCATGAATGGTCCTTGGATGGAGTATCAGTCTCAGAAAAGACCCCTGTGCCCAGATTTTTTGGTTCTGTGGCTCTCCTTGGGGAGCTCCTATCATCTCCAGATCTTCCTATTTCCCACTTCTTTCATAAGGTTCCCTGCACTCTGCTCAAAAGGGTGGCCATAAATCTCACCATCTGCTTTGATAGTCTGCAGGCCAGAGCCTTTTAGAGGCCCTCTGTATCAGGCTCCTGACTTTTTCCCTGTTTTCTCCTTCTTCTGATGTCTGTGCTCTTTACCTTTCTGGATGGGGATTGAGCATTTTAGCCAGAGTCCTCCCTCTTGATTAGTTTCTTTCGGTGTACAGATTTTAGTAGGTTTATCCTATATTACATGTCTATATGAGTGAGTTTATGCCATGTGTGTCTTTACCACAATTTCTGTATCCATTCCTCAGTTGAGGGGGATCTGGGTTGTTTCCAGCTTCTGGCTATTACAAATAAAGATGCTACAAACATGGTGGTTGAGCAAATGTCCTTATTGTGTACTTGAGCCTAGGAGTGATATAGCTGGATCTTGACGAAGTACTATTCCTGTTTGTCTGAGAAAGTACCAAATTGGTTTCAAGAGTGGTTGTACAAGTTTACATTCCCAACAGCAATGGAGGAGGGTTCCCCTTTCTCCATAACCTCTGCAGCATGCATTGTCACTTGAGTTTTTGATCTTAGCCATTCTGATGGGTGTAAGGTGAAATCACAGGGTTGTTTTGATTTGCATTTCCCGGATGAGTAAGGATTTTAACCATTTCTTTAATTGTTTCTCTGCCATTCGATATTCCTCAGTTGAGAATTCTCTGTTTAGATCTGTTCCCCATTTTTTAATTGGATTACTTCATTTTCTGCTTTTCAAGTTCTTTAGTTCTTTATATAAACTGGATATCAGCCCTCTGTCAGATAGAAGATTGGTGAAGATCCTTGCCCTGTATGGAGGCTGTCTTTTGGTTCTGATGACAGTGTCCTTTGCTTTACAGAAGCTTTTCATTTTTATGAGGTTCCATTTATTGATTGTTGATCTTAGAGCTTGTGCTGTTGGTGTTCTGTTCACGAAGTTGTCTCCTGCGCCAATGACTTCAAGGAATCAGTAGCCCTCCTACATACAAAAGATGAAAGGGCTGAGAAAGAAATTAGGGAAACACCCTTCACAATAGTTAATTACAAAGACATAAACTACCTTGGTGTGACCCTAACCAAGCAAGTCAAAGAGTTGTATGAAAAAAATTTCCAGTCTCTGAAGAAAGAATTAGAAGAAGATATCAGAAGATGGAAAAATCTCCCATGCTCATGGCTTGGCAGGATAAACACAGTAAAAATGGTCATCTTACCAAAAGCAATCTATAGATTCAATGCAATTCCCATCAAATTACCAATACAATTCTTTACAGACCTTAAAAGAAAAATTCTCAACTTCATATGGAATAACAAGAAACCCAGAATTGCTAAAACAATCCTGTACAATAAAAGATCTTCTAGAGGTATTTCCATCCCTTATCTCAAGCTGTACTATAGAGCAACAGTAATAAAAACTGCATGGTACTGATATAGAAACAGCATGGTGGATCAATGCATCCGATTAGAAGACACTGAAATAAAAGACCACACACTTATGGACACATGATTTTTGACAAAGATGCGAAAACCATACAATGGAAAAAAAGATAGCATCTTCAACAATGGTGCTGGTCTAACTGGATGTCTACATGTAGAAAAGTGCAAATAGGTCCATACTTATCACCCTGCAAAAAACTAAAGTCCAAGTGGATCAAAGACCTCAATATAAAACCAGACACAATAAACCTGTTTGAAGAAAAAGTTGGTACTGTCTTGAGCTTCATTCTTCACCTCTCTGAGGTGGTACCCGGAGGGAGGCAGAATAATGATAAGATTGTATTGTTTTTTTTAAATAATAAGATAGAGAAAACATACAAATTCCTCAATATTGGACACTCTGTAACTAAACTTTGACACTACAAAAAAGTCAATATAAAAGTCTTAAAGACTTACAAATAAGATTTTAAGTAATAAAAGTTTCAGAAGATAAGTCATGGGGAAATTTTTGATGTTGGTCTTTGAAGTGATTTCTTATATATATATTATCAACCACTCATATACCTATATGTAAATAATGTGGAATATTATTATCCCTAAGTATAAGAAATTAAACAATTAGTGATAATATGAATGGATCTGAAAAACATTGTGAAAAGTAAAACATGTCAGTCACAGAAAAATAAACACCCAATATCATCAATTATATGGAGTATTTCAAATATGTGGGCATTAAAAACAGTTAATGGAATAACAATTTTCCTAGCAGAATGAGAATAAGTTTTCTCATAAATGGACATGAAGATGCAGTTAAGCAAGATAAAATAGTTCTAGTTATCTCTCCTGTGATGCAATGCTTTCAGCAGCAGTGTGCAGTATACAGTGCTGCACATTTAAATTTTAATAAATTACCTCTCATATCTTATCATACACAAAACAGCTAGATTTCCAGATAATGCTTCTAGGAATAAGCTATATGTTTATTGTCTTTATTTCTGTGTTAATTTCACATCTACATTATTTAAATTACACATGTTTACTTGGTTAGTACATCATTTATATACTAAGAAAGCTATAGGAACTTTAAAATTAACCACCACAAAAGGGAAACGTACAAGCTGTAACCAGAATAGAATTTGTAAGCAGTGTTTTTGTCTCTTAATCAACAACAATAATTTATTTAGCTTTGAGGATTGGGAAGTCCAGTGTTAGATTAGGCATGAACAGATTTGATGTCTGAGTGATATTCTACTTTCTCTTACAATAACTGCATTTCCTATGCAACATTATAGGGAAGAATAAGAAAAAAACATGCTCTCTTTTGTCCTTGTAAGTTACACGAAAATCCTGCCTCCTAACGTATGCTGAGCTTAATGACATAACATTGAACATTTTGCATTTTATAAGCAGATCTGAAAACTGCTTTAATGTCAACTTTTTTATATTTTCTCAAAGAAAACGTTGAGTAATCAACTTATTAAATATGAAAGCAAGCAAACAAACAAAATAATAATGAGCCAAATGGGGGAAACAAACAGTACAGTTAGCAACACAAATGTTATTTTTAGAAAAATGACAGATTAATATAGAAAAAAAATTGATGTAACAGAGGATTTTAACGTTTTTTTAATTTATTTATTTTTATATCAATCACAGGTTAGGCACTTTACATCCCAGGCATAGCTCCCTGCTCATTCCCTCCTGCCCTCCCCATCCCTCCCTCATCACCTCCCCACCCCCTCCAAGTCCACCAACAGGGGAGGATCTCCTCCCCTTCCATCAAACCCCAACTCATCTTGTCTCCTCAGGGCAGGCTGCAATGTTGTCCCCTGGGATATAGCCAGGCTGTTACTCCCTGGCATGTATGGGGGAGGGTCAAAGAGTCAGCCATCAAGTTCATGACTGAAAGAGTCCCTGTTTCCCTTACTAGGGTCTTCAGTTCGACACTGAGCTCTCATGGGCCACATCTGAGCAGGGTTCTAGGTCATATACATATATGGTCCTTGGTTGGAGAAATTGTCACATATAAGACTCCTGTGCCCTGCTCAGTTTGGTGTTTGGGGAGCTCTTGTTCTCCCCAAGTCTTACTAATTTCCCCTATTTTTATTATTACTTCCTGCCTTCTGCCAAAGGTTTGATTGTGAGTCTTAATATCTGCTTTGATACATTGCTATATTGATTCTTTCAGAGGCCCTCTTTGGTATGCTCCTGTCCTGTTGCTTGTTTTCTCCTCCATTCAATGTCCATCCTATTTGTTCATCTAAATGAGCATTGATCATACCAACCTGGGTCCTCCTTCTTGTATATCTTCCCTAGGTGTGTAAATTTCAGCATGATCTTCCTATCCTATAGCTCTATATAAGTGAGTATATACCATATGTTTCTTTATGCTTTTGGGATATCTCACTTAGGATGATCATTTCCAGGTCCCACTATTTGCCTACAAATTTCATGATTTCCTACTTTTTAATTGCTGAGTAATATATTCCATTGTGTAAAAGTACCACAATTTCTGTATCCATTCCTCAACTGAGGGACATCTGGGTTGTTTCCAGGTTCTGGCTATTACAAATAAAGCAGCTATGAACATAGTTGAGCAAAGTCCTTCTTGTGTACTTGAGCATCTTTTGGATATATGCCTAAGAGTGGTATAGCTGGGTCTTGAGGAATCACTATTCCTAATTGTCTACGTAAGTGCCAAATTGATTTCCAGAGTGGTT
>CM053765.1:49342952-49404320 GCA_028658305.1 Pachyuromys duprasi | reverse complement strand
GCGCCCAGCGCAGTGGCTGCTCGTTCCGATCAGAGCTGTGTGCCGCTGGTCACCGGGAGGTTTTTGCGGGGAATAACTGGGTGTCCCTAGGGTTTTCCCACTTGATTTTCTCACCGTGGGAGTTCTGCTCACCTGGCAATCATGGGTGCTGGCGTTTTAGGTCCCAGAGTTCAGTCTCCTGGTCGCTGTGTTATTTCTGTTGTCCTACTCCTCAGACACAGTGTCCTCTAGTGGCAGCCATCTTGGATCTCTCATCTTAATTTCTTAGTTAAGGTTTCTATTGCTGTGATAAAACAATATAACTAAAACAAATTGGGAAGGAAAGGGTTCATTTCATCTTACACCTTAGTCCATCATCCAACAAAGTTAGGGCAGGAATTCAGGAAAGAACCTGAAGGCAAGAGCTTATACAGAACCCATAGAGGGGTTCTGCTTACTGGCTTATCCCCTTGTTTGCCCAATCTGATTTCTTATAGTCCCCAGAACCACTGGCCCAGAGGAGGAACTGCCCAGAGTACTCTTTGCCCTCCTTTATCAGTATCCAGGCCAGAAACTGTCTTACAGGATTTCAAATCAGCCATTGTTAGAAACATTTTTTTCCAATGAGGGTTTCTCCTTTCAGATAAGTGTAGCTTGTGTCAAGTTGACAAATAAAGAAAAAAATAGCCACAACAAATAACAAAGTTCACCAACCCTGGTTTAAACAGTGGAATTTATTTCCAAAAGTTCCTGTTCATACTACTGAAATTAAAATTCTATATTCCAGAGAATTTAACCATAAATTTGTATTCTGTGAGCAAACATTTGCTATTTTTTATTACACTGTGAGCATAGGGTAATATTATGTTCACAATGAGAGTTTGAGGAAACACTGGAATATCCCTATCATGAACATGCAGAAATTACAGTTAACTTAAAATACAAAGTAAGACATTTAAAAGGTAATATGACAGACATCAAGATATGGTGATGGAGATTTCTTATCCAACACTCAGAAAAGAGAGGCTGGAGGATTGCAACAAGTTCCTACCTGGATGGAACTCCAAAATTGGACCATGCTCCAAAAAATAATTAACCACCACCAACAAAACAAACAACACACAAAAATTTTGCACAGATTCTACGTTGTGTCTTTGTTGTTCTTTCCATGAAAGGTATGAGATATTGCACATATGTTAATTACCAAGTGTCATTACAAGTCAGACTTTAGCATTGTCACTGTTTAGTTTTTGAGATACTTCTCACTTATGGAGTTCTGGCTCATTATGTGTTCCAGGGTAGTGTCAAACTTGCATCACCCCTCCTTCCTCAGACTCCCAGATACTGACTGTGCATGTGAGTCCCATGGTTTTCACTTATTCAATTTTGGGGAATTTGTCTTTGGCTGACTTCTTTTGAAGGCTCTGCCACCTTTTCTGCCTTTTTTTCCCCCCTGAACAAACAGATAAGCTCTGTCTAACCTGCATTCTTTAGTGAACACTGAGAATTTAATACTTTGTTCAAGTCCAGCCCTCTCGCCACTAAAGAGACTAAGTACACTCAGATATGATCACACATAACGCTCTGTTTTCTTCACAGTCCCTTTTGAACACACTCCTGGTAAATTGTCCTGTTGTGTCAAGTGGCAACAGTTCTTTCTCTTTCCAAGTGATTTAAGCAAACAAACTGTGAAGTCTACTTTTTAAATTCCCCAGGATACAGACTGTAAAATAGCTTGCTTAATATTTTAAACTAAATAAGCTTAAAATCTCCAATACTTGGTGTTGTTTTTCCAATCTAATTTTTCAAAGAGTAAATTAGAAAAATCTACAGTTTTCTGAGTGACTTAGAGCATACAGGTTCTGCATGTGTTATCTTTTATAGAGTTGTTTTTTCCTTCCAATTTTATGTGACTTCCATACATCGAAATCAAAGGTTCCAGGCTATATAGCAAGTGCCTTTTCTCCTTGAACCATGCCAACTAGCCTTATATGCTCTTTTACTACCATCCTACAAAGACATTTGCTCAACCATGTTCAAAGCAGCTTTATTTGTAATAGCCAGAGTCTGGAAATAACCTAGATGTCCCTCAACTGAAGAATGGATAGAGAAATTGTGATACATTCACACAGTGAAATACTACTCAGCTATTAAAAACAATGACATTGTGAAATTTGCAAGAAAATGGTGGGAACTAGAAAATACTATCCTGAGGGATGTTACCCATACCCAGAAAGACATACATGGTATATACTCACTTATAAGGGGATTTTTATCATATAGTACAGGATAAACATACTATGAGGCACAAACCTAAAGAAGATAAATAACGTAGAGGGTCTCAGAGAGGATACATAAATCTCACTTAGAAGAGAAGATAAAATAGACAGAGGTAGTGGCTGATGAGAGTGGATAAGGGAGGCAAGGGATCATAGAGAGTTAAAAGGATGGAGAACAAATCTGGGGAGAACAAGGAGAAGAGGACATAAGCCTATAGAGAAAAGAGAAACTGAGGGTGGGGTTATCTTTGAGAAAAGCTGGACACCTAAGTCAGAGTAGGTTCCTGGGAGGATACGAGGGATATTCAAGCAGAGACTTCAAATAGGAGAGGACACAGACACTGAAATGGACACCTGTAACTAGACTAGTCTCCTACTAAGGGAGGAAAAACCAACCCACCCACAAAAATTTTGACCCCAAATTTACCCTGTCTACAAGATGGACAGGGAGAAATATAAAGCAGATAGAGCAGAGATTGATTGTGGGAATACCCAACCAATGTCTGGCCCAACTACATTTCCACCCGATGGGAGAGTGAGAACCCTAACACTATGAATAATACTCTGCTAAGCTTACAGACAGGAGCCTGTCAGAGCTGTCCTCTAAGAGACTATAGTAACAGTTCCTCAAAACATTATACATATATTATGCACACACACAACACACACAAAGAAGAATGAAAAGATTTAAAGAAACAATTATCTTTGTGTACCTACACATTGCTATCAAAGACTGATGGAAGGGTTAAAATGAAGGAAGAATGGAAGGAAATATAAAAGAAGGGGTGGAGGTCAGGAAGTGAATGAGGGGAATTAAAGAAGAAACAAAAGAAAACACCTAGACCCCCTGCTCAGGTGTAGTCTATAGGCAGCTCAGTCTCTATGGGGTTTTCCTAGTAAGGGAAGCAGGGGAAGTCACTGGCTTGACCTTGGTTGTCTGCCCTTTGATCAACTCTCCCTGGCGTGGTGACCTTACTACTCTACAGAGAAAGAGGATCCAGATAGACCTGATGAGACCTGATATGCTAAGGTCAGATAGTAGAGGAGGAGGACCACTGCTATCAGTGAACTAGGGGAAAGGTGAGGGAAGGAGGGGATGAGGGAGGAGGCTAGAGCTGGGACACAAGTGAATAAATTATAAATAATAATAGTGATGATGATGAAAAAAGAAAGCAAAGAAGAAAAGAAGCATGTTATCTATACATTTGCTGAAAAAGATGTTGTTATATAAAAAGAAAATCCTGAGCAGAAACAAGATGGTGGCCCCAGGAGGACAGTGTGTCTGAGGAGTAGGAGAGCAGTATCAGCACAGCGACCAGGAGCCCAAACTCTGGGACCTAAACAACAGCATTTGTGATTGCCAGGTGAGAAGAATTCCTATTGGGAGAAAATCAAGTGGGAAAGTCCTAGGAACACCCAGTTAATCCCTGGAAAATGTCTGGGTGGCCGGCTGTGCACATCTGCTAGGCCTGATCTGAACGTGCAGCCTGCCATGGCACCCCAGCCACCTTCCTGGACCAGGACACACAGTCTGAGGTCCAGACTGAGGCGACCCAAGATACCATCCCAGACCTGGGTGCACTGGCAGTCACACATCTGCCAGCCAGGATCTGAATGTTCAGCCCCCCATGGCACAGCCAGCTGCCATCCTGGACTGGGACACATAGTCTCTTGTCCAGAAGAGGCGCCCCCAGATACTATCCCAGACCTGGGTGCACAGCCTCTGGCTCAGAAGGAGGCTCCAAGTCTCCAGACCAGAGCAGAACCCTTAGCAACAAGCCTAGGTTGGAGAGAGCAAAGAGCCAGGCACACAGAGCGCACAACAGAGTATGTGTCCTGCCCTCAGTGACACCCACTGACCTCAGAGTCCAGCCTGCAGAGCCCACCACAGATTGAACACCACTGGGAATTCAGGAAACCTGTGTAGGTGCTTGGCGCCCAAAATCTGTGCTTGCTAAATGGACTAGCACCCAAATCCCCCCCTGTTCTTGATCCCAAACCCAATAGCCCAAGCATATACACGCTCTAGCACTCTGCTTCAAGACACCTTCCTAGCACGAAAGTGCACAAACACACACACACTTACATCTCCACCCCCCACCCACAACAAAGATACTGTACCAGCTGCTTTATCTCCCACAGGGACAACTAAATCAACAACACACACTCAAAAAAATACCACTGGAACTCCCTAATCTTCCTGAAGAATACTCCAGACACCAGAGACTGACAGTTCCAGTCTGAAGTACAGCCTCAAGGCACAAACAGCTCCTTGATTATATATAAACAAATGGCCAAATGTCGACATAAGAACTCACCCAACAAATATCAGGACACCATGGCCCCACCAACAACCCCAAAAAGCAACGGAGATTTTGATTCAGCGGAGATACAGGAAAATGATGGTAAAGCTATGCTTATGCAATTACTAGAGGAACAAAAAGAGGAAATGTACAAGGCCCTCAAAGAAATACAGAAAAATATAACTGCCCATGTAGAGGAACATATAGAGAGGAAACAAATAAGAAACAGGAGCCACATTCAATCAGATGAAGGAAATGGAACAAAGCATGAAAACAGAATTAGAATCTATAAAGAAAACACAAACAGAGAAAAACATGGACTGGAGAACTTAGAGAAAAGATCAGGAACCACAAAGGTAAGCATCACCAATAGAATATAAGAGATGGAAGAGAGACTCTTGGGAGCTAAGATACACTTGCTGAAATTGATTCCTCACTCAAAGAAAAAATAAAATCGGAAAAGTCCCAATCAAAAAACATCCAAGAAATCAAGGATGCCATGAAAAGATGAAACCTAAGAATAATAGGAATAGATGAAAAAAGAAGACTCCAGGCTCCAAGGACCTGAAAATATTTTGGGGAAAATCATAGAAGAAAATTTTCCCAACTTAAAGAAAGAGATGTCCATAAATATACAAGAAGCCTACAGAACACCAAGTAGACTAGACCAGGAAAGAAATACTTCTGTCACATCATAGTCAAAACACTAAACCTACAAAACAAAGAAAAAATATTAAAGGCAGCAAGGGAAAAGGGTCAAGTAACATATGAAGGTAGACAGATCAGAATCACACCAGATTTCTCATCAGAAACTATGAAAGCCAGAAGGGCCTGGGTAGAGGTCATACAATCTTTAGGGGAACACAGATGGCAACCCAGACTACTATACCCAGAAAAGCTTTCAATCAACATAGATGGAGAAAACAATATATTCCACAACAAAACTAAATTTAAGCAATATCTGCAAAGCAACCCAGCCCTACAGAAGATACTAGAGGGAAACTTCAATCCAATGAAAAAAAAGTACACCAAAGAAAATATAGGATACAGCAACAAAAAGGGGGAAAAAAAAAGCAATGAATCATGGCAAGACCATCAACTCCACAATAAAAGGAACTAACAGTCATTGGTGACTATTATCTATCAATATCAATGGACTCAACTCTCCAATAAAAAGACACAGGCTAACAGAATGGTTGAGGAAACAGGATCTAACAGAATGGTTGAGGAAACAGGATCCAAGATTCTGCTGCATCCAAGAAACACACCTATGCAACAAAGATGAACACTATCTCAGAATAAAGGGCTGGAAAACTATTTTCCAAGCAAATGGACCCCCAAAACAAGCTGAGGTAGCAATCCTAGTATCTAATAAAATAGACTTTCAACCAAAGTTAATCAAGAGAGATGAGGAGGGGTACTTCCTTCTCATCAAAGGAAAATTCCAACAGGAGGACATCACAATTTTGAACATCTATGCCCCGAATAAAAGACCACGGGCATTTGTAAAAGAAACATTATTAAAGCTGAAATCACGCATTGATCCCAACACACTAATAGTGGGAGACTTCAACACTCCACTCTCACCAAGGGACAGTTTATCCGGTCAGAAGCACAACAAGGAACCAAGAGGCCCCAAATCAAATGGACCTAACAGATGTGTACAGAACTTTTCACCCTAGATCAAAAGAGTATACGTTCTTTACAGCACCTCATGGAATCTTCTATCAAAATAGACCAAACAGTTGGTCACAAAGCAAGCCTCAGCAGATACAAGAAGATTGAAATAATCCATTGCATCATATCTGACCATCATGGTTTAAAGCTGGACCTCAACAATAATAGAAATAGCAAAAAGCCTGCACATACATGGAATCTGAACAACTTGCTATTCAATGACAGCTTGGTGAGGGAAGAAATAAAGAAAGAAATTAAAGACTTCCTAGGATTCAATGAAAATGAAAGCACAACATACCCAAACTTATGGGACACAATAAAGGCAGTGCTAAGAGGAAAGTTCATAGCACTATGTGCCTTCAAGAAGAAATTTGAAACATCTCATACAAGCAACTTAATGGCCCAACTGAAAAAAAAAAAAAAAGAATCAGATACACCCAAGAGGAGCAGACAATGAATTATATAAAGAATGCAGGGAATTATATGAAAGAAGGGGGAGTTAGTAAGACTTGGCAAGGACAAGAGCTCCACAAAGACCAAATAGATCAGGGGACAGGGGTCTTTTATGAGACTGTTCCTCCAACCAAGGACCATGCATGGATATAACCTAGATCCCCTGCTCGGATATAGCTTATGGTAGCTCCGTATCCAACTGGGTACCCTAGTAAGGGGAACAGAGACTATTTCTTTCATGAATGCAATGGCTGGCTCTTCAACCCTTTCCCTTGCCCCCTGAGGGAGGATCAGCCTCGCTAGACCCCAGAAGAGGACATTGCAGCCAGCCCTGAAGAGACCTGATAAGCTAGCATCAGATGAAAGGGGAGGATGTCCTCCATTATCAGTGGACTTGGAAAGGGGCAGGGGAGAGATGAGGGAAGGATGGGTAGAGAGGGAGGGAATGAAGAAGGGGGCTATGGCTGGGATACAAAGTACATAACCTGTGATTAATATAAAAATAAATAAATGATGAAAAAAAAGAAAATCCCAAGTGTTCTATTTTACCAATGAAGACTCAGGAGTCAGATACTGGGCTAAAAACTTTCTAGTTCAGAGAGGAAGAAGAAGGCACCCAGATGATCTTCCTACTCAACTCATGTCCTAGAAAGAAAAGGCCAAAAGCCCAAAGTTAAAAGCTTGCTAGCTCAGCTGATTTAAGGAAGAAAATACCTGCTAGGTCATCCAACAGCCCAGGAAGAAAACATAAATTGGCTAAAATCCAAAGAGCCTTAGAAATGAACATGCCAAAGAGCCAAAGGCCAAGGAGCTGAAGAGCTCAAGAACTAAAGCCTAAAGCACCCTTCTTTTCCACACTGACTTAAATACCCTTCAATTCAAAGTCCCTTCTTTCTGTTAATCCCTGTCATCTGGTTATTTGCTCTGCCTCTTGATCTAAGGTTAATTTCATTAAATCTTGTGTACAGAAAGCTCTTGGACTAAAGGTGCATGCTAGGACTGAACCATACCATAATCTCCTATATAAAATAAGAGTTGGGAGAAGGATAGACATACCCAGAGGAGATAAGAACTCCATAAGAAGACCAACAGAGCCAATTAACCTACGTCCATGGGGACTCAATAGAAATTGAACCACAAACCAAAGAGCAAGCATGGACTAGATCTAGGCTGCCTACACCCATGTAGTTAGTGAGCAGCTTGGTCTTCATGAGGGTCCCCTAGCAATTGGAGTGGGGGATATCTCTGACATGGTTTTGTATCAGTTTCCTCTTGGTAGGCTGCCTTTTCTGGCTTATGTAAAAGAGGATGCACTTAGCCCTGATGAGATTAGATGTGCCAGGTGGGTTGGTATGGTGGGGGTGTCATCTTTTCTGAAGAGAGGGGGAGTTGGTAAAGGTAGAAGTAGATGAGAAGATGGAACTGAAAGAAGAGAAGGGAGGGAGTTTCAATTGTGATGTAAAGCAAACAAGTAAATAAATGAGAAAAATGTATAGAATACACAGCATGGAAATCATCCTGTTATTTTTCATTCAGAGCATAAATTAGGATTCACACATGAACTGAAAGCAGACAGATACAGATCTAAACAGGCAAAATCGTTGTTCTGTCACACATTTCTGCATATCTTCCTGACTCACTAAGCTGTTTTGAAATGATGTGAAATGTCTGCTCTGTAGCCATTCCAGCAGTGGTCAATCAGTTGTTGGAGGTCTCTCAGACACTTTTCAGGTTAACATCACTGTTGAGAAGTACATATGGTACTGGCAGTTGAAGCACTGTGAGTGAGGAATACATGCTCTCAGACCAAGCATTGGTGTGTAAAAACACAGTATGCAGTTTGGGAACAATGCACACTTCAGATTTAATACCAGCCAGTTCAGCCTCTCTCTCTCTCTCTCTCTCTCTCTCTCTCTCTCTCTCTCTCTCTCTCTCTCTCTCTCTCTCTCTCTCTCTCTCTCTCTCACACACACACACACACACACACACACACACACACACGCACACACACACAAGGATGTGGAGTCATCGGTCGAGCTACCTCCTTCCTTTCACGCTGTTCCATAGAGTGACCAGATATGGCAGAGGGTAGAGGATCAATGATGTTCATTCCCAGCTCTGTTGGAAACATGCATACAACATGTTATTAGGAACATTAACTTCAAAGTACCATTTGGAAACATCTTTGTTCCTAATCCCTATCTTCAGGCAACTGACCTAACATGTTTTTTTACGTGTTTTTTTTTTTTTCTGAGAAGACTCATATAGACACCAAAGGCTAACTGTTCTGCCAATAAACATGTTGCTAAGAAAAAAAAAAAAGCTGAGGGCTAATATAGCACAGGCTCCTGCATCTCCAAAAAGACTAAAGCATACATATAGAAGTAACTTACTCTGGATAAAACATTTCAGCCCAAACCTAGAGTATCTATTTTAATCCTATACTTGAATCTCAGTCATTTAAATTGGTTTTCTCATTTTAAGGGCAGATGTACTAATTCTAGACTTTGTGACCTTTGACTGTGTCTCTTCAATTTTAGTGCCTCATACACTAAACTTCATTCATAAGAGATTTTATTATAGCTCAAAGGAGGAAAAGGAAATTGAATCCAGAAACAGAAAATGTAGAGATCTGAATTACAAATATTATAAATGGACCTTATTGTAGGCATAAGGTTATTGTGTAATTTAAGTGCTGATTTCTGTACCCTTCATATCGGGTTGCAACCCTTGTTCTGAGAATCTCCTGCCGTAATGTTGT
Organism: Pachyuromys duprasi; assembly: GCA_028658305.1. Classification (NCBI taxonomy): domain Eukaryota; kingdom Metazoa; phylum Chordata; class Mammalia; order Rodentia; family Muridae; genus Pachyuromys; species Pachyuromys duprasi. The sequence goes on along the minus strand of CM053765.1, from coordinate 49,394,868 downwards.
GTAAACATTGTGCCCTGGTATGTCAATAAAACACCTTACATTCAATCACTGACTAGGGGAGAGAATAGGGCTGGACTTCCTACATCCTGAGGAGGAGCAGTTAGAGGAGAATGCAGAGAATTGAGACATAAGCAAATATACTGCAGGGACAGGTGACGGAGCTTACCAAGAAAAGCTACAAAGCACAAGTATCTCTGGGATATATGTTGGGAGGAAGCCAAGTTAGCTTAGTGGGTTAAGAATCAACCACTAAGAATCAGGTATTGCGTTGTAAAGCTTATTATTAAACAAATATAATGGAGTTTCAATTATTTGTGTGGTACCCAAGTTAAGAGAGAATCAGAGAAACAAACAGTTTTATGAAAACAACTTTAACAGTCCTGTAATTGAGGATATGGTGGCAAGTGCAGCAGAGCCAGCTACCTCTAACTGTACTAGCATGCATATCAGAAGAGGGGCTGCTCATTTTTGTCACTGGAGACCCATGTGTATTCATCCCGAGGTACCTTTATAATGGGAAACTGGGGTAGGACTTGTACTCATATGAATAATTCAGGTTCTTGGTCAATGATAAAATGACTGGCAGAGAGACAAAGAGTAAGCCCTGAATACAGGCAAACCAAACCCATTTGGGTGCAGCCAGGAGGTTGCTTTATTTTAATCCAATGGAGTTAGAGGTTTGTATTAAATGTGCATCAGGATTATGACATATTTGAGGGTAAGATAGAGTGGTTAGGAAATACTCATATTACATAAAACAAGTTCCATTTTCTGTATGTTTTCTAAGGTGAGGGGCATGTCCCAGGGGAAAAAGGTAGTATTGTGAGAAACCCGTTTATGGTTCTGGAAAGCTTTGGGACCTATCTCTGCTAAAACTATGCGGGGCAGGGGGGGGAGGGGAAAGTTGAGGTTTAAATAGAACCAGAAGTGTTCCGTCATAAAGGTAGGTGACTGCTCAGACAGTTTGACCAACCCACAGCCACAAAGTCCAATTTCTTACACAACTAGGCCATAGGCTATCCCCAGGACCCCAAATTTTGTGTTAGTACCCCTTTGGCAACACCTTGGCTCTTTCCACAAACAAATGGAAAGGCTTAATCACATCAACGCTGGAGCTAGGGCAGACAGAAATGCCAGTTTTAAGTCATTGAAGGCTTTCTCAGCCTCTTTGGTCCATTCAAAAGTTCCCTCCTGTCCTCTGGTTGCCTCATGGAGTAGCCTTAATATTTCAGCAAAGGTAGGGAATCTAAAGTTTGCAAAAGCCGGCCAAACTAAAATTGGGAATTCTTGGCATAGATTCTTGGGTGTTGTTCCATGGAATGCCCAGGTCTCTTTGTGACCTTGAAATAGGCTTCTGTGACCCCTCCTTGAGTCTGAAGCCCCAACAGGTGTCCTCAACCAAGAGGGACTGAGCATGTTTTGGCAGATACACTGTATCTTACCTCTTATAAAGTTTCTAGGAGGATCTCAGTTGCTGCTATGCAACAGTCCATGTCCATGGCAGCTAAGAGTAGATCGCCTACATATTGAAGTGATATTTGGTGTTTTTCACCTGTACTCACGTAGGCATTGGTGGAGGGTCTCATCGAAGATGTATTAAGTTTTAAATCCTTGAGGCAGCATCGTCTTGGACTACCACTGTTGATCCTGATCCTGTACATTCCTAAGAAGGGCAGACACCTTCTCCTTCTCCATAGGTTGAGGGGACCGAGAAATAGCACACTTTAACCATTAAGGAGGGTTAGATAAAAGAAAATGCCAGGCCATGACATACAGCACCTTGTCAGAGTGTCCTGGTCCACGGAGAGCTATATAATCTGTGTGAAAAGAAGAGCAGAAGTGTTAAACAAGTTTTCAGTGGGCCAACCAGTTGTAAAAGGAGACAATTCTAGCTTGGGCAAGACTCAGCCACCTGAAGTGGTGGCAGCCTTTGGAAATCTTTGAAATGATGCAGAATAGTTTTAAGAGGGGTGTCTGGGTTGAGGAAGATTAGCCCATAGAGTAGGGTATAGAAGAAGGAGAAGGCTGGTGAATGGGATGAAACATGAAGTAGAGAATAATGTTGCCATGAAAGACAGTGAAACCAAAGATAGACCGCGGAAGAGCCAGAAGTTTAAGAGAAAATGCTGTTCATTGGGAACCCGGAAGAGGAGTCCTTCCAAAGTCTGATGGAGCAGAGAGAGATCCATGCCATTTTGCCAAATGGACAACTGAAGGGTCTCTCGTCACCTAGTTTGAAGAGTAATACTGAACCCAGTATCTCTTTGAGTCACAAAAAGACCAAGACTACAATAACAAAACCAAGTAACAAAAAACAATTTTAAAATGGCTATCTAGATCATCAATCATCCCAGACTATTCCAGTGAGCACTTCAGTTAGGCTCTGAACTTCCTCAGCATTCAGAGACTGGAGAGCAAAAGACTGGACAATATCCGAATTTTCTTGGCTCCCCCCAAAAGAAAAAAAAATACTAGTTCCAAAATCAGGAGGAAGCAGTTTAAGAAAACTGTAACCATTCTTAAGAGGGAGTTGGATGGGTTTTGGTCATTCTGTGAGTGATAGATGTTAAAATATTAAAGGGGCTGGTCATAGGAATAAGTTAAAAGGGTACATTATTCAATCTATTTTTAGATCAAAGAGTATTAATAATACAATAATCTTACATTGGTATAAAACTCTGTACGGTGATATAGATTTAAGATTATATTTGGTTACAATTTGCTAAGGTCATATTTCTAGTTTTGGTCCCTGGCTAGCGTCTCAGACCATCGAAAGCTCCGGGCCTGGGATGAATGGCTACTACATTATACATTGTTGCCACAGAGAGGACTCCCCTGGAGCTCACACTCTAGCTGCAGTTAAACACTTGTTCCTCCCTGAGTTCCTTGTTAACTGCAGCCTAACTGAGGCCCCAGGAGCAGTTGTTTTCTCTATGGCTTCAGCTTCTCAATTTCTCCAGACATATGTCCTGAGGTGTTGCTGTCTAGAGGTGTAGATTGGGACAGAGCACAGCCTGGTGATTTGAGCACCCCTTTTAGGGACCACAGGGGGTGGCACCCAGGGGAGATGAAAAGTTGAAAAGGGGTACCCAGGGAAAGATGTAGGGGGAGCCCAGAGGCAAAACTTGAAGGAGCCCAGCCTGGCTGTTGGAGATCCTCAGCAAAGGGCCTTAATGCTTTCCTGCAAAGCATACAAGGTTTATAAAGTATGCAAAGTGAACAAACAAACAAACAAACAAACAAACAAGAAAAGGAGTCTGGCAGGGAAAGCTTTCCCTGCCTGGAGTAGCCAACAACAGTCACTTTTTATTAAAGAACCATTTTTGACCTAGGATTTATTTTCATTTTTCTTTCTTTTCCCCCCAGTTATTGAAAGCAGATTTTTTTCTCATAAAATATATTCCTACCTATCTCTCCTCTCATCCTTTTTGTCCCTCATCAGAAAAGAATAGGATTCTAAGACATAATAATACAATATAAAAAAATAAAATATAATGAGATAAAACAAAAATTCTCACGCTGGAGTTGGACAAGGCAAACCAATAGAAGGAAAGGTCACAAGAGAAGGCAAAAGACACATACCTACCAATTCACACACTCAGGATTCGCATAAAAATCAAAATGGAAAGCTATAATACATCTGCAGAGGACCTGGTGTAGACATGTGTAGGTCCTGTGCTAGCTCCTTCAGTCTCTGTAAGTTTATATGAGCTTTGCTCAGATAATTTAGAAATACTTGTTTTTGTTTTTCTCCTGTGTCCTCTACCCTCCTTGTACTTACATTATTTCCACTGCCTCTTCTGAGAATTTTCCTGAGCCAAGAGGAGAGGGATTTGATGGAAACAGTCCACTTAGGGCTGTTTCCAGGTCTCCCCCTCTCTGTGTCTCTCTCTTTGCTTAATGTCTACTGTCTGCTCAGGGATCTCTGTATTTGTTCTTATCTGCTGCAGGAGGAAGCTTCTCTAATGCTGTTTGATTAATAAGGCACTGATCTAATAGAATAGCAGAACACCATTAGGAGTCATTGTCATTTTAGTCTTACTTTTTTTTTTTAACCACAAGTATTTGGTATTATCTAAGATCTCTGGGCTATCTTGTGTCTGTTTCCTGGTCACCCCAGCATTTTGTGGAGTGGACCTTAAATTAATCAGACTTTGGTTAGTTACTTCTACAAACTTTGTGCCATCAGTGCCCTAGCATAAGCTGGACCATATTGTAGATTAAAGCTTTGTGGATGGATTGATGTTTATATTTCTCTTTTGGGAGCCTGCAGGGTACTGTCTGAATAAAAGACAGTAGGACATAGGGTTATGGTTCCATATAGGCACCAGCTCAACCCCTCTATGAGTAATGTGGATGTTATCTTCAGCAATGCCACCTTCCTTTAATTTTGTTGTCTTGGCAACAGCCTGGGTTGTTTGGGGATTTCTATAAGACCTCTTAGGCCAACAGCCAACAACTCAATGTGATGTAATTAAGTCTGGTATTTGAAGCTTCTGTTGGTGATGGTCAGATGAGACTCTGTCTCCCTCTGGGAGGGGAGGGTACCCCTATGCCAGTTCCTGAGGTCCCTAAGCACACAGCCCTCTTTTTTCTCAGTCTCAAGGACCATGCTAGATCTTTCTCCCCAACAGAGAGGCAATGGCCTGGTGCTGAGATTATTTCGGCTTGAAGAGTTCCTGCCCAACTGTCCTATCCATTGCTCGGCCCATCTCTAGCTCCACCCACGTGATGTCAACCAGATGTCCATCCCCAGATTCTGAAAACACAGCTTGCCCAGACTTTGCCACATTCTCCCCACCTGAGATTCACTGTCTGAAGACTTTATTAGGATCACTTTTATATATTTTAGGAAGTTTCCACTGCACTAAGTTCCCATAACATCCCTCAAATGTTCAATTCTAGCTGCCTCTTGCTGAATTTTCTCCCTTAACCCAATCTGCCTTTCTTTTTCTTACCTTCTGCTCCAATTTCCATCCTCTCCTATCCCAACGCTACCCTTAAAATCTATTGCATTTCCCCATTCCGTGGAAATCCTTATGTCTCTCCCAGTCCCTTAGTCTATACCTAACCTCTCTAGGTCTGTGGATTGTAGCTTGATTATAATTTACTTAATAGGTAATAGCTACATATAATTGAATACATAACATCTTCGTATTTCTTGTGTGTGTTTCCTCACTCAGGAAATCTAGTTTCATCAAATTGTCTGCTATAAATATTCTATTGTATGTATGAGCCACATTTCCTTTATTTTTCTGTTGAGGGACATCTAGATTCTTTCTAGTTTTTTGCTATTACGAATAGAGCAGCAATGAACATTGATTAAGCAAGTGTCCTTAGGATAGGATGAAGTGTCTTTTGGGTATATGCCCAAGAGTGGTACAGTTGGATCTTGAGATAGATTGATTCCTATCTATTGAAGGAACTGCCTCACTGAATTCCATAGTGACTAAATGAAAACACTTCCAATAGCAATGAGAAGTGTTCCCCTTCCTCCACATCCTCTCCAGCCTTGGTTTTCACTATCGATCTTAACCACACTGACATATGTAAGATGGAAAATCAAAATAGTTTTGATTTGCATTTCCTTGATGGCTAATGAAACACTTAAGTGTTTCTCAGCCATTTAAGTTTCCTCTAATGAGAATTCCCTGTTTAGATCTGTATCCCACTTTTAAATTAGGTTATTTGTTGGTTTGATATCTAATTTTTGAGTTATTTAAATATTTTTTATATTGATCCTTTAGCAGATGTGAAATTTCTTAAAATATTTCCCATTCTATAGGCTGCTGCTTTTTTGAATAAAAGTGTCCTTTGACTTATAGAAGCTTTTTGGTTTCATGAGGTTCCATTTATGAATTGTTGATCTTGGTACCCATACTACGGCTGTTCTGTTCAGAAAAAAACTCAGAGCAAGTTCAAGGCTATTCCTTACTTTGTCTTCAATCAGGTTCGGTGAATTTGTTTTTGTTGTTGTTGTTGTTTTGTTTTGTTTTGAGTTCTTTGACCTATTTGAAGTTATTTTGTGCCATAAGTATTTTGTGCCATAAGTATTGCTCTATTTGCATTTTTCCACATGCAGATTTAGTGTCTGATCATCAGTATTTTGTCAAGATGCTTCAACCCTATCTTTTAAAAAGTTATTTATTTATTTATTTATTTATTTATTTATTTATTTATTTAGTATACAGATGTTTGAGAGCCACCATGTGGATGCTGGGAATTGAACTCAGAATCTCTGAAAGAGCAGTCAGTGCTCTTACCCTCTGAACTATCTCTTAACCTTAATTTTTGATGCTATCATTTTAAGAATTTATAAAGATTTGTTTGTGTCTTAGTCTGGTCTTGTCATTAAATCAGGATTCCTTAGAGTTAGTAATTTATAAAGTACCAAAATTATTTGTTACATTTTAGAGACTGGAGGTCAGGCAAAAGCTCATTCTGAAAACCTCAGGTGGCAGCTAATTCTAATGTAGTTGAAACAATAGAGGGAATAATCTGTTTGATCCTAAATTCTCTTTGGGGAAGTCCATCCAAACCCAGAGAAGAGATCCCACATGAGATAATCAGCTGTAAGGCCCCCAGCTCTTAATGCTATCATTTTGGGTGGTCAGTTCCAAGAAAGGGATTTACAGATACCATAGTCCAACATACAGCACTTGGAGACTTGGATTAGAAGCACACCTTATATAATGTATTAATCCATTAATCCTGCAGAGTTCCTTTTGTTTCTCTGTATTCCATCCAAGTGCAAGTGTCCCATTGCTTAAGTGTCTGCTCCAGCACATAATTAGTTACTAAAGTTTATTTACTATTTATAAATTTCATATGCATACATGAATAATTGCTTAATACTTAACTAGTTACTAGGACTTCATGGTTCTGAAGAACTGTTAGTAACATCTCTTCCTTTAAAGATCAAATATACAAATATGGAAGTTTATATGTAGTGAGACACATTTGGGTAAACATTTCTTATAAGGAAGGAAAGGAAGACCTCCCCTATCAGTGGACTTGGGGAGGGGCATGTGGAAAAGGAGGATGGAAGGTGGGATTGGGAGGGGAGGAGAGAGGGGTTTATGTGGGGATACAAAGTGAATAAAGTGTAATTAATTAAAAAGATTTATTTTAAAATTGAATTTCATTTTTAAAATAGAAAGGTAAGAGGATCTCGCCTATCAGTGGACTAGGGATGGGGCATAGAGGGAGAAGAAGGAGGGAGGGTGGGATTGGGAAGAGAAAAGGGAGGAGGCCACAGACAGGATACAAATTGAATAAATTATAATAAATGATAATAATAAAAAAGGAAAGAAATAAGATTACTGGGAGTCTTACTCTTTCTTTTAGAATAGTTTTTATATGGTTGTGAATCAAATCTGCAGTCTTCACTCAACAAGCATTCTACTATTGTTCTATACACCAACATCTTATAACAACTTTGTAATTGAAGATTTAAAAAACTCACCAAATATAAAAAGCTGTACTTAAATACACATTAATAATAGTTAATATTACTAAAAGCATTTTGTTGTAATGTTTTTCTTATTTTTCCATGGATAACCAATCATTGTTTATTATCTTAGTTTGTGAGAAATGTAATGTTTTCTATTTAAGTGGCTCTAACAGAGATAATGGAAAACTGTGGCTAATTATGATAAGTGCTTGCTATCTACATGCATGGAAATTTCTCATGGTTATTTCCAAATAACATACACTAAACTAAAATAGAATACTTTATACTTTTATGATTGAAGAACTACTTGTGACATTCATCTTAATGCTTTGAAATATTGGATAATATTAATGCCTAAATTTTTTATATGACTTTAATTTCATTAAGTATTTGCTGTAGTTTCCTTTAAAGTATCTACTTAAAATTTTCTTTAAAATATGCCAATTCTAATATTTAGTTACATTAACTAATACTTGTAAATCTCGTGAAAGATGTTAAGTGTGAGGCCACATTCCTCTACATTGTGAGACACTGTCCGAAAAGAAAATAAAGTTATTTTTCTACTTTTTGTGTAACTGGTATATCAAACAAATTGGGTTTGTTTTATTCTGTTATTGAATAGCTTTAATATCTAAATTAAAACTCTGACAATGAGGGGCTATTTTTGTCAATATTAAACACATAGTGTATATAACTTGTTCTGAAAGCAGCAGAAGCAAAGTACAAACATATACGAAAAAAAGAGCAAGTAACCCAGGATGACAGAGTTTTAAAATTTAAAACAATTACATTTTAAAACTCAACTTCAGATAGTACTTATTAAAGGCAGTAGATTATGCATTTTATATCAACTTTAAAACCAATTAAGTTATATGAACCCCATTATCTGTTTTCCTTGGTGACTTAAAGATCAGTGTTCCATTCATAGCACATTAAGTATAAATGTTTTACACCTATTCTTTACTTACTGTGTTGGTAACTGAAGCATGTGAAAATTTTACTCCTGGGAGTTTAAAAGAAATGAGAAGATAATATGCACAAGGAAGTGCATGGAAAGAAACTTCCTAAAACTGGACTGTTTTATTCCTATAGAATAATTTTTGTTTTCCATAAACCTATACATATAATACATTGTTACTGGAAATACCCAAAACATAACTTGTGAAATAGTAAAAAAAATCACTATATTCTAAACACATAAAAACTTTACTAAATATAAAAAGATCAATTCAGCTTTTTTGATAATTTAAAATTAAATGTTCTTTATGATTTATTTTATCTTTAATTGTGTGTGTGTGTATGTGTGTGTGTAAACTGGAAGATGACATAAATAACCACAAATATCATGGAGCTATAGCTGCAGGGAGTTGTGAGCTACCCAACTACCAAGAGTGAGTGCTGGAAATTGAAATGAAGTCCTTTGCAAGACAACAAATCGCTTAACCTGAGAGCAATCTATTTCCAATTCAAAATTTTAAAAGAATGTTTGTATAGTCACACACTTCTTAGTATATTTTGTCCTTTGCTCTTTTCATTTATATAGGGATGTCTCAGACTTTCTCTTCCAAGTCCTATGATTCAATGATCAGTTGGTCTGCCTCTGAGCACATTTTTTTTTTCTTGAATTAAATCCTAACAAACACCACCAGGTAATATATCTTTTAAAAATTCACCACATACTATAGTTTAATATTATAGATCTTAGCTGTTCTAAAGTACTTTAAAAAACCAGATGAAATACAAAAACAATGAGTATAGAGAATACAGAGACAAAAGTATGTTTGTAAACATGAGTTATTTCTGTAAGTTTACTCTTGTTTGGGTTTGAAAAGGAAAGTTTTATTGTTCTATTTAATTTCAATCCTATATTAATTCATTATCAAGTTTGTATTCATTATATAAATTCATATATAAGTGAATTGCTTGAAACATTTACAGGAGTTATAAGAGTAAAAGCAACTACAATTTGCTGAAATACATCATTTGAACCAATCAATAGTCATCATATAGAAAATGATTTCTTTAAATAACAAATGCTATGCATTGGGAACCTCGATTTAGAAGTTCAAAAGAACAGGGCCTCAAAACAGATGCTAAGACTCACAGCCAAACATTGGGCAATGAATAAGGAGTCTTGTGAAAAAGTGGAAGGAAAGAGAAGAGAAAGTGACAGGAGTTCCACAGGAAGACCAACAGAGCCAACTAATCAGGCCTCAGAGAGTCTTACTGGGACTAGAGCTCCAGCCAAGGACCATGCACAAAGAGGACCTAGGCCCCCTACAAAGATGTAGTTGTTGGGCAGCTAAGCCCTCATGTGGGTTCTCTTGTAAGGGAAGTGGGGTCAGCATCTGATGTGGATTCACTTGCCAGCTTTTTATTGCTTACCCCTGGTGGGACTGTGTTGCCAGGCCACAGGGGAAGAGGACAAGCTCAGTCTTGATGCAACTTGATGAGCTGGGGTACATGAGAAAGGGAGCTCCCCTTTTCTGAGGAATAAGCTAGGGGATAGGGGGAAAAGTGTGACTGAGAAGGGAGAAGGTATATGGGTATAACCAGTATGAAAAGTGAATAAAAATAATTAAAATAAAGAGAAATCTTGTAGTCATAGAACTAAAATTGTTTGACTTAAAAATAGAATTCTGTTAATATACTATATTCTTATGCATTCCATGGTAAAACAACTTTTAACTTGACTGTTTATGTACAGATTTTACATTTCCAATAGATTCATCCAAAATTTCATACTCAGTACAGATTATAAATAAAAGTGTTCTAACGTTGTATTCCTTCTGGCTTATGCTGGATCTCTCCTATTATTCTGGCACATATGGCAGAGATTTTCCATATGTGAGGAGACAGTTAATTTCTTTAGAAGACTCATATAAAATAAAAATAAAGTGAGATTATTCAATATATAAATAATTTCTTTACAGCATCATGGCTTTTCAGTAGCTAACATCTTGTGGAAACAATCTTCATTTAACTAAGATTATTTTTGTATCTATGCAAAAAAGAATAGGTTTTCTCAATTATACTGTTAAATGGATTAAAATGATCATTATGTCAAATGGACAATTGAATCTACATAGTATGGATTAACTTAAAAATTAATTCACTGCATTTCACTTCTAAACTAAACTAAGTCACAATGTCACATTAAATATAAGTGTGTATTAATCCAGCAAAGTTTTTTCACTTATTCAAAATCCATACTTATTTTTTTACATTCTTGTTTTTATCTGCTCAATCTTTTTCTCTCTAACTGTTCTCAATTATTTTAAAACACTGTTTCTATCTTGTGTACTGATCCTTGCTTTACGTAAATAGAAAAGGCAAGCAACCAACTACAACTTTCAAAACTATCTTCAGAAACCATAAAGCAATCTGAAAAAATGAAACATTCCAAAGTAATCACTGTTGCAGAACATTCTGGTCTTGATTGGTGCCATATCCCAAGTTTCTCCCTTATTTCAAAAGCACATGCATTTTCCTCTAAAACTCAGGTGTCCTGAAGAATTCCAGGTCAGTTAAGAGACAATATGATTAAAGACAAATTGTTCAAACCAGGACCTGTAGTTAGGCACTTGGAAAATTTAAGGGTTTGTAACTTTTAAGTCTTTTACAAGTTTAGATCCAATGGTGCTAAAAGCAAGATAAACATTCAGAAGTCTTGATGTTTCTGTTGCAGTGTGGTATCAAGAAAATGCTGTTGTCCTAGCTGAGTCATCGTCCTTACTACTTTCTGATGCCGTTTTCTTTTCATCCTACTGATAATTTTAGTTGACTGTGAGAACACCATTAAAGTATGCAATCTATTTTAGATGTCCTGCTGATTATAACATTGGGTTGATCTAAAATCCCTTACAGGTATGTCTGGAAATATGTTTCACTGAATAACCAAACCTAGTCAAGTTGTCATGTACATTAACCATGATGATGTCGAATGGAAATAGGAAAAAATTATGAAACCAGGAAAAACAACTGAATGACTTACATTTTATCTGTTTTGTTTCCTAAGAGGTTATTGAGATGTCTTTACCATGTCTTTTTAAATGTAATTTATTTATTTTTATATCAATCACAGGTTAGGTACTTTGCATCCCAGGCATAGCCCCCTGCCTCATTCCCTCCCACTCTCCCCATCCCTCCCTCATCTCCTCCCGGCCCCCTCCAAGTCCACCAACGGGGGGAGGACCTCCTCCCCTTCCATCCGACCCCAGATCATTTTGTCTCCTCAGGGATGGTTGCACTGTCCTCCCCTGGGATCTAGCCAGGCTGTTACTCCCTGGCATGTATGGGGGAGGGTCAAAGAGCCAGCTATCGAGTTCATGGCTGAAACAGTCCCTGTTTCCCTTAATAGGGTCTTCAGTTGGACACCGAGCTACTATGGGCCACATCTGAGCGGGGAATCTAGGCCATATCCATACATGGTCCTTGGTTGGAGAAACTGTCTCGTATAAGACCCCTGTGCCCTGCTCAGTTTGGTCTTTGTGGAGCTCTTGTTCTCCATAAGTCTTACTAACTTCCCCTATTTTTATTATTACTTCCCGCCCTCTGCCAAAGTCTTGGTTGTGAGTCTTAATATCTTCTTTGATAGATTGCTATATTGATTCTTTCAGAGGTCCTCTTTGGTATGATCCTGTCCTGTTGCTTGTTTTATCCTCCATTCAATGTCCATTCCATTTGTTCATCTAAACGAGCATTGATCATACCAACCTGGGTCCTCCTTCTTGTATATCTTCCCTAGGAGTATAGATTTCAGCTTGACCTTCCTATCCTATAGGTCTATATAAGTGAGTATATACCATATGTTTCTTTTAAAGGATTTATACACATCAGTGTGTCTCTCTGAGTATATGCCGTATGCGTGCAGGTGCCATTAGTAGCCAGAAGAGGGAATCCGTTCTCCTAGAGCTGGAGGCACAGGCATTTGTAAACTGCCCGATGTGGGTGTTAGGAAACAATTCTGTGTCCTCTGGAAGAAGAGTGAAAGCTCTAAACCATCATTCCCTCTTTACTCTATACTACAGCTTTTTTAATACTTTCATTTTTAATGTTCACAAACTAACATCAAGATATTCAATAGTACAAAGCCTCAAATCCATATCAGAAGAGTTGTGTGAATAAGAGCACTTCTCTTTCCTGATTATACTTTGAGAGTTTCTCAAATCATTTATTTAAAAAAAAGTTTTTCCTATTTTTCCTTTTAAAATTATCACTTATTACAATTTATTCAATTGTATCCCAGCTGTGACTTCCTCCCTCGGCTACTCCCAATCCCATGCTCCCTTCCTTCTCTCCCCCTATGTGTTTTGCCTGCATGTATGTATGTGTACCATGCCCATGCAGTGTCTTCAGAGGCCAGAAGATGGCAGTGAGAAACCAAGAACAATGGTAACAATCAGTATTGTTTGGCATGCCTGGGAGGCTTCTCCAATAGTAATGGTAAGGCACTGAGATTTTCATTTAGTAGTTCATGACTTCCAGAAACAACATTTTTCACCATAATGGGTTGCTGCTTTTTAAACTCATGTTAATACCTATGTCAACTTACAAGTTAGTAGAGTTTCCTGACATTTCTTTGATAGATTTAGTTTTGGTGAACTCATACTGTGCTTCTCTTTATATCCTCTTCAATTCTTGCACAATCCTTTATATTCCAATATTTGTCCCTTTTTTTTTTTAAATAGCATACATTCAAATAAGCAATCCTTTTAATTTGAATTCTAAGATTATGAGTCTTCAAGTAGCTTTTCAATACATACTTCATTTAGTTAAGCTTTGGCTTCACCTTTCATATCCCCATCACTCCACTCACTGTATGAACTCTTCTGTTCCCAGTATTCCAATCTTTAAATTCATTTTACCTAGAGTGTACTAAGACATGTATTTGCTCAGTGTCCTCTTCTAGTTTCATAGCTTCCACATATAGTCATGTTAAATAACAGCATATCAAAGAATAAAAGCTAGGACCCTCAGATTAAAAAGAATATGTTACATGTGTCTTTGGTGATCATAATGACTTCATAAAGTATATATTTTTTTCATCGTAAGTTTCTTGATTTCACTTTTTTCCACTGTGCATATATAACCACATTTTCATTTTTTTCATCAGTTGATGAACATCTAGGTTAATGACATATTCTGGGTATTTTGGATAATGAACAGTGAACATGGGTAAACAAATATCTCTGGGATAAGATATAAAGTTTTTGTGTGTGTATACTCAGAAGTGGTACAGTTGGGTAATTCTCTAAATCTAATTCTGCTTTAAAAATATCAGATGTATTTCCACAGTACTTGGCATTAGTTGTCACATCTAACAATTGTTTTCAAGAGTCCCCCTTCACTCACATCTGATACAGCCTTTGTTTTCATGAAAATTCCTGAGCATGGCCATTTTGACTGGGATATGCTAGAATCTTCATAAACTTTTAATCCACATTTATCTAATGGCTGTGGATATTGAACAGGTTTGGTTTTGTTTACAATCCGTTTTCGACTTTTCTTTAAGAACTGTTTCGTTCCATTGCCCAGTTTTAGTTCTGTTTTGTTTTTTTGTTTTGTTTTGTTTTCTTGGTGTTTAATTGGTTTTTTTGAGACATTTTTATAGACTTGCTTATGAACCCTTTATTCTATCTGCTTGGTCTATAGCTTGGTCTACATCCTCACCATGCTGGATTTGTTACTGAGTCTCTACAGTATAGCTTGAAACCAAGTCTGGTGATGTATCTAGCATTATTCTCTTTGCTCAGACTCACTTTAACTCAGTGTCTTTTGTGTTTCCATAAAATTTTTAGATATTTTTTTTTTCCATTTCTACAAAGAGTGACATTGGGATTTTGATGGCAATTGCAGTGGGTGCACGTGTTGGTTGCTTTTGGAACAACAGCCACTTCACAGCACTAATTCTGATCCATATGCATGGAAGTCATTCTGTCACACAGTGTCTTCTTAACTTTCTTTGGTGCATCACAGTTTTCACTGTGGAGGGTTTTCACTTTCTTCTTAGGTTTATTCCAAGTTATTTTTAGGCAATTGTACATAGGCTTCCATCTCTGATTTCTTTCTCAGCATGTTTGTTATCGGTATATAGGAAAAATACTGATTTCTGTATCCTGATTCTGTAGCCTGCCACAATGCAGAAACAAAATCTGAGAGTGTTCTGGTACACTCCTTAAGAACCCTTATGTATAGAATTATACGAAATAGAGACACTTTGCCTTCTTCCTTTTCTTCCTTTGGTCCTTTTTATTCATTTCACTTGTGTTTATGCTATAATAATTGTCTATATAGAAATAGTAAGTTGCACAGCTCAACATAATAAAAGATATACATGACAAACCTATGGCCGTCATTCTAGTATATGGAGGGAATTCAAAGCATTTTGACCAAAATCAGGAAATAGTCAAGGGTGTTCATTTTATCCAGTCTTAATATAGTATTGGAGACACTTTTTTTTTTGTATTCTAAATACTAGTCCACTATAAGATGCAAAGCTCATATTTTTCTGCCAACTTACTGTTTTTGTTTGTTTGCTTGTTTGTTTGTTTGTTTGATATAGAGAAGCCTTTTGGTTTCATGGGGTCCCAAGTGGTCAGTTTTGATACTTAATTCTTGCTCCACCAGAATCCTATCTAGAGAGCCCTACCTCTGCCTATGTATTTAAATATACAGTCTACTTCCTCTCAGTCATTATGGCTTTATTTTCCCAAAACATCACACAAGTTCTACAAATATTTATTAATGCTTTATATTTACCTTAGTTTTCCATGAGTATATTAATTTTCATCTGTTACTGTGCTTCAAATGATGTAAAAGTTTATTTCTATTAATTTATTTGAGTACTCAGCTAATTTATTTCTGTAGAATAAAACCCCTATATGCTAAATAAGTTAAATCTGTTTGTCTTTGATTCGGCATTTCATATAACATCATTATGGGAAAGAAAAGCGGGATGTTGTGTTCCAAAAATTCCTAGAAAATGAACATAATTTATTTATGTTTTGTTCCACACCAATTTTTATTTTACATTTTGCTTATTACACCATTCAATATGGTCACTAATTAATGACTCTTTACTATTCTTTCTATAATAAAATGGATCTTTCCAAATAAAACTTGTAAAAAAATGACTACATTTTAAAACTCTTCTCACAGTCCTAACAACTTCACCATGTTGTTTAGGCACATATGCCTTCCTTTCTGTGAAGTAAAGTCATCAGGGGATACCTATGAGACTCTTCATCACAATAATACTTAATTAAATACATCATTAAGTTTATTGATGAGTCAAGTAAGAGTATACAAGGTACTTTTGCTCTAGGTAAATTCAAAATGCAACATATGTATTGCCAAACAAAGAACAATGAAGCAAATTTACAAAAAAAATTGCAATAATCCATGACACTGGTCAAGACACACAAGGCAATATTCAAGTGTCACCTGATACATTTAACACTTATAAGGAGAAGAAAAAATTATAATACATTATTTTTTATGTGATGTAAATATACCTGGCAAGATCATTTAAAAAGGACTAATAAAAAGTAAAACAATAACAAAAAAATATACACCGTGCTCTATACAGTAGATGTCTCTAAATTGAAAGAATCTTGTCAAAAATAATCTTGTGTATTCCATCATTCTCTATAGGAAGATTACATTATGAGAAAAAAAATAATGTAATTTATTCATTTTTATATTAATCACAGGTTAGGTATTTATCATCCCAGGCATAGCCCCCTCCCTCATTCCCTCCCACTCTCCCCATCCCTCCCTCATCTCCTCCCGGCCCCCTCCATGTCCACCTACGGAGGAGGGAGGAGGACCTCCTCCCCTTCCATCAGACCCCAGTTCATCTTGTCTCCTCAGGGCTGGCTGCACTGTCCTTCCCTGGGATCTAGCCAGGCTGTTACCCCCTGGCGTGTATGGGGGTGGGTCAAAGAGCCAGCCATCGAGTTCATGACAGAAACAGTCCCTCTTCCCCTTACTAGAATCTTCAGTTGGACACCGAGCTACCATGGGCCACATCTGAGCAGGGGTTCTAGGCCATATCCATACATGGTCCTTGGTTGGAGAAACAGTCTCGTAAAAGACCCCTGAGCCCTGCTCAATTTGGTCTTTGTGGAGATCTTATTCTCCATAAGTCTTACTAACTTCCCCTATTTTCATTATTATTTCCATCCCTCTGCGGAAGGCTTGGTTGTGAGTGTTAATATCTGCTTTGATACATTGCTATATCGATTCTTTCAGAGGCCCTCTTTGGTATGCTCCTGTCCTGTTGCTTGTTTTATCCTCCATTCAATGTCCATCCCATTTGTTCATCTAAACGAGCATTGATCATACCAACCTGGGTCCTCCTTCTTGTTTATCTTCCATAGGTGTATAGATTTCAGCTTGACCTTCCTATCCTATAGGTCTATATAAATGATTACATACCATATGTTTCTTTCTGCTTTTGGGATACCTCATTCATGATGATCATTTCCAGGTCCCTCCATTTGCCTACGAATTTCATGATTTCCTCCTTTTTAATTGCTGAGTAGTATTCCATTGTGTAAAAGTAACATAATTTCTGTATCCATTCCTCAACTGAGGGACATCTGGGTTGTTTCCAGGTTCTGGCTATTATAAATAAAGCAGCTATGAACATAGTTGAGCAAATGTCCTTGTTGTGTACTTGAGCATCTTTTGGATATATGCCTAAGAGTGGTATAGCTGGGTCTTGAGGAATCACTATTCCTAATTGTCTAAGAAAGCACCAAATTGATTTGCAGAGTGGTTGTACAAGTTTGCATTCTCACAAGCAATGGAGGAGGGTTCCTCTTTCTCCACCACCTCTCCAGCATGTGTTGTCACTAGAGTTTTTGATCTTAGCCATTCTGGTGGGTGTAAGGTGAAATCTCAGGGTCATTTTGATTTGCATCTCCCTGTAGGCTAAGGACGGTGAGCATTTCTTTAAGTGTTTTTCTGCCATTCTATAATCCTCTACAGTGAATATGAGAAAAAATTATTTAATTTATTTGATAGAAGAATCGAAACTTTACCCATGATTTCTTCAGAAATTGTTACATTCCATTATATTCCTCTCAAATAAATAAGTAAAACATGAAAGTACAAAACTTGCACACAAAGAGAAAACACACTTCTATTTTCATATGTTCAATTATATTTCCTCTTACATTCCATATATTCTCATTTTACTTATAGTCGGTGTTTCTGTGCTATATTTAGTTTCTCAGACATATAAAATATTTTGATCTCTGTTTTGTGTCAAGGTCATGTCCACAGTTGTGAAATTCACAGATGTGGAATTCAATTGTTCTGTAAATGAGCTCTATCTCATTTTTAAAGAGAACTTAAAATTACATATGATAATAATGATATTGCTTGTGACATTAATTATACCCTATACTTTACAAGATGATGTTCTTCACATTCCAGTATCTAATGGCATATATACCTTATAAGCACTAGGGTTTAAAGCAATTTTAGCTTTTCTACTATCATTTAGAAAATGCTGTGAAGGAAGTGAGATTCTGATTCTGTTGTTCTATGATAAAGTGTGCCAAGTAACCAGAATTAAGGCTGTAAAACCAGGTTAGAGTGTATTTTTTATTTTACATACATTTCTGATGTTAATAGGTTCATTGAAGATTATTTTTAGGTATTTTATTATATTTTATAAGCTGGAAGTTAAATTTACTTCACTTATTGCCAAAACTAATCAGAAGTTAGCATTTTACTTAATAATTTATAGGATTTTCGCAATTGAAAAAAACCTAAATTACTGTTGATAGTATGTAACATAGGGATGTTTAGGGCACAATGATTGTCAGTATCCTGTATCCTGTATCTTGCTGGTGTCAATACTGAAAACTGGCAGATATATTTCTGAAACTGTTTTATAAGAAAAAAAAACACTTCAGACATATTTTATTTGATATTACAATGCTGTATCTAAAATTAAATTCATTGTTTTATTTTAATTTGAGACCATCTCACTCAGCTGAGGCTGGTTTCAAATGTTCAGTCCTGCCTTTGTTACTCCTGAGTGCTAAGACTGTAGACTTCATGATCAAATTTGGCACGGTTTTTTAAATTTTATTACAGAAACTTAAAACCTTGGAAATTTTTTGATGAAATGGACCTAAAATTACAGAAATTGACAATTCTGTTTTAAGACAAAATAAATTAACTTTAAATAGCAAGAATATAAGATTTTGTTCTCCACATTTCTTATTCTACAAGAAACAATATGAAGCAGAAAAGCATGTCATGAAGTTCATGAAATACTGAAATAAAAACGTCATTTAATTTAGAAAAAAATAAGCTGGAAGAAAAAGCTTATTTATCTAAGAAAAAGACACCTGCAGGCAGAACTAGGAAAAAACAATAAATGGGGCATCAAAGAATTATTTGTGCAACCAAGGAGAATTCTGAATTTCAGATTAAATGGTAAATATTAACCAGAAAATAAAACTGAAAGACAAATGACTAGAAAATAGCAAGGAATGAACAAATGAGATTCTATAATTATTCTTCAGCCATTCCACTCCTAGGCATATATCCAAAAGTTCTTCAAGTACACAACAAGGACAGTTGTTCAACCATGTTTGTAGCAGCTTTATTTTTAGTAGCCAGAAGCTGCAAACAACCCATATTTTCCTCAATTGAGGAATGGATACAGAAATTGTGGTATATTTACACAATGGAATACTACTCAGCAATTAAAAACAAGGAAATCATGACATTTGCATGCAAATGGTGGGAACTAGAAAACATCATCCTGAGTGAGGTATCCCAGAAGCAGAAAGACAAATATGGTATAAACTCACTTATAAGTAGATGTTAGACATATAATAAAGGATAATCATACTAAAATCTGTAATACTAAAGAAGCTAATCAAGAAGGAGGACCCTGGGGTAAGATGCTCAGTCCTCATTCACAAAGGCAAATTTGAATGCTGCGGATTTTAACATTAGCTGCTGATTTGGCATCCAGAGGGTGATGCTTTCAAAGTCACCGTGGCTGAGAATGGCCCAAATGGCCTTTATGTATATTAGCAAACAACTGTGAGTGTGTCACAGCATCTTAGGAAGACCTCTGCCTAGCAAGCTTCTCTTGCACAGGGTCTCTGATGGAACCTCTGAGGCATTCACATGGCATACTTCTGAATCCCTCTCTTGCTGGTCTGTTGGACTCTCTCATTAAAAATGGTCACATGGTATACACTCACTTATATAGACCTATAAGATAGGATAAACATACTGAAATCTATACACCTAAAGAAGATAAACAAGAAAAAGGACCTGGGGTAAGAGGATTAATCCTCACTTAGAAAGACAAATGGGATGGACAATGGATGTAGGAGAAAACAAGTAGCAGGGAAAGAGCTGCTACCACAGAGGGCCTCGGAAAAACTCTACCTAACAGTGTATGAAAGCAAATATTAAGACACATAACCAACCCTTCCACAGAGTGCAGGTAGTCATATGATAGAAGGGGGAGTTAGTATGACCTGGAGAGGATAGGAGCTCCTCAAGGACAAAATATATCAGGGCACAGGGGTCTTTTATGAGATTATTTCTCCAAACAAGGACCATGTATGGATGTAACCTAGAACCCCTGCTTGAATGTAGCAAATGGTAGCTCAATATCCAAGTGGGTACTCTAGTAAGGGGAACAGGGACTATTTTGGACATGAACTCAATGACTGGCTCTTCGACCCCTCCCCCACCCCCCAAGAGAGGAGCAGCCTTGCTAGACCCCAGAAGAGGACATTGCAGCCATTCCTGAAGAGACCTGATAAGCTGGAGTTAGATGGAAGGGGAGGAGGACCTCCCTTGTCATTGGAAATGGGGGAGGGGCATGGGAGAGGAGGAGAGAGGGAGGGTTAGATTACAGGGATGGGGAGGGGCCTGCAGTTGGGCTACAAAGTGAATAAACTGTAATTAATAAAAATATATTTTAAAAAATGGTCACATCCATTCAATATGGAGCACAAAGATCTGCTGCTTATATCCAAGTAGGTCTGATGGATCAGTGAAACGAAGGCTTCCTTCCTTCCTTCGTGATTAGTCCTGTTGGCCCTCCAATAACAACCTGTGGTAGAAGAAATAATGATGTTACCTCATCCTACGTCTTCTATGTCCTTTAATATGAAAGCAGAATAGCTAACCGTTATCCCCACTGCAGGTTGGAATAGTCCCAGTTTCCCTGACACACAAACATATGAAACCAGACATAATATATTAACCCATGCCAGCCCTTGTGGCTGAACCACCCTTCTTTGTCCTTATCTCATTAACTCTTTACTGTGATACACCAGCTGCTTTTTGTTGTCATGTTTGGTGAGTAGGTGTTGCACAGTATCAAGTAAGGAGCTGTACTTGGACCAAGAGAAGGCTGGGTAGTATGTACATTTGTGCTTGTTATAATAACGGGATCCGAAGTGACAGGACTTTAACTTAGAAACTTGAGTATAAGCAAAACACTAAAAAGAGAGAGAGAAATAAAAACGTTTTCTTACAGACAGCTCGTAAACAGCTAAATCCAGTCACTTCCAATTTACTTTTTAACTTTTTCTTTATTATCATTATTATTTATTACAATATATGCACTTTGTCTCCTGCCTATAGCCCCTTCTTCATGTCCTTCTGGCCCTACCCTCCCTCTCTCTCCTCCCTATATTCCTCCCCTAGTCCACTGGTAGGGGAGGTCCTCCTCCCCTACTCTGTGATCCTAGTCTATCAAGTCTCATCAGGACTGTCTGGATCCTGCTTCTCTGTGGCTTAATTAGACCACCTCACGGGGGTAGGTGATCAAAGAGCAGGTAACTGAGTTCATGGCAGTGACTGCCCCTGTTCCCCTTACTAGTGAATCCACATGGAGACTGAGCTGCTCATGGGCTACATCTGAGCAGTAGGTTAGGTCCTCTTCATGTTTGGTCTTTGGATGATTCATCAGTATCTACAATTACCCCTGAACCCAGATATTTTGGCTCTGTTAGTCTTCTTGTTGAGCTCCTGTTCCCTCGGTATCTTTCTATATTTTATTTTTATTTTTATTTTTATATTAAATACTGTTTATTTACTTTGTATCCCAGCTGTAGCCCCTCCTTTATTCCCTCCCAATCCCACCCTTCCTCCCTCATCTCCTCCCTGCCCCTCTCTAAGTCCACTGATAGGGGAGGTCCTCATCTCCTTCCATCTGACTCTAGTTTATCAAGTCTCATCAGCAGTAGCTGCAATGTCCTCCTCTGTGGCCTAGCAAGGCTGCTTCTCTCTTGGGGAGGTCAAAGAGCTAGCCACTGAGTTCATATCAGAGACAGTCTCTCTTCCCCTTACTAAGGGAACCCACTTGGATGCTGAGATGACATGGGCTACATCTGAGCAGGAGTTCTATGTTATATCCATGCATGGTCCTTGGTTGGAGAATCAGTCTCAGAAAAGACCCCTATTCCAGATATATTTGGTACTTGTAGAGCTCCTGTCCTCTTCAGTTCTTACTCACTCCC
Organism: Pachyuromys duprasi; assembly: GCA_028658305.1. Lineage (NCBI taxonomy): Eukaryota > Metazoa > Chordata > Mammalia > Rodentia > Muridae > Pachyuromys > Pachyuromys duprasi. The sequence goes on along the minus strand of CM053765.1, from coordinate 49,372,893 downwards.
CCATCTTTCATATGATTCCCTGTACTCTGCCCAAGGCTTCTTCCATAATATTCCTTGTACTCTGCCCAACGTTTGGATATGAGTCTCAGCATCTGCTTTGATACCCTAATGGGCCAAGCTTTTCAGAGGCCCCTCTGGAAGGGGTTTAATCTTCACTCAGAAGGGCAAACGAGGTAGACATGAGAAGTAGAAGAAGACATTAACAAGACAAATTTAATTTTTTTTGTTGATGATAAATGTCAATGAAGAAAATGAGATCTATGAAGATTAAAAAAAAACTTTCAGAAAGTACCTTTGCATTCTAAGAAGTAATTAACTAAGACTCATTGAAAATACTTTTAGGGCTGGAGAGATGGCTCAGAGATTAAGAATACTGGCTGTTCTTCCAAAGGTACTGAGTTCAATTCCCAGGAACCACCTGATGGCTCATAACACCTATAATGAGATCTGGTGCTCTCTTCTGGCCTCTAGACACATGTGCAAGCAGTATAGTGTATAAATAATACATCTAAAAAATAAAGAAGAAAAAGTACCTTTGATGTATCTCTGTGAGTTCAAGGCCAACCTGGTCTACAGATGAGTTTCAAGACATCTGGCCTACACAGAGAAACCCTGTCTAGAAAAACTGGGAGCGGGTCAGGCATGGTGGTACATGCCTTTCATCCCAGCACTCAGAAGACAGAGGCAGATGGATCTCTGAATTCAAGGCTAGTCTGGTCTACAAATCAGTAAAGCATAGCCAGGGATACAGAGAAACCCTATCTCAAAAAACCCAAAAAGCTGGAGGGGGTAAAAGAAAGCCATGATTTAAGCTTTTTTCTTATATTCTTATTTTATGTGTATTTGATCTGAGAGCATGTCATATCTCATATGTGGATATATATATATATATATATATATATATATATATAGAGAGAGAGAGAGAGAGAGAGAGAGAGAGAGAGAGAGAGAGAGAGGATGGAGCTGATTAGCTCTTTCAGCTTGGGTACCAGTGATTGAACGTGGATGTGCTTTATCTGTTGAGCCATCTCACTCAAAGGAACTAGTGTCCCATGCTTAGCTGTGCCATCCGAGTTGCTGTTCCTTCTGCTGCCCAGACACTGCTACATCTGCTCCCTTCTTGCGGTTCTGTCAACATCCAGAGACTGACACATGCTAGTGACTTCTGTTCTGTCTTCACCAGCCATGCTTCAGTCAAGGTTGTTCCTGGAAAAGGGAGGGAGTTGTACTCTTCTAAGTCTAGTATATTTAAGCAGTCAGCAGTGAGGTTGGGTTTGTATCTAAAACAAGACACTGCTGATTTCTAATCTCTGCAGGCAAACTAACTGTGATGTCATGTTCCTTGACTGACTTTATCCTTTATTCTGATTGAGTCCAAGTAGAAAATCCCCTTATCTTGTTATAAACATTTGAATTTAGTTCAAAATCTTATTTTTGTCTTACTTTTCTGTAACTGTTGTTGGCTGATGGTTGACTCTGCTGGCCTCAGTGCAGAATTGGGAATAATATATCAGCATTCAGAAGAGACAGGTAGAAAGATATCCAAGAACCCAAAGTGCTTTCATTCTTTCTTCCTCATCAAAGTCAAAGAGAGATCCAGGATCCTAAGTCCAGGGCATACCCATGCAATATGCGGATTTTGCCTAGGCAGGAAGATGTCCATAGGAACCTGGGCAGCTGTATATAAAGTGAGCCTATTGTTTAACATTCACTAAATTCTATTGGGCTTTTCTATGATGCAGCTAGTTTCCCAATAATTGAGACAAAGACCTATTGATTTCTTTAAACATGCCTTGAGTACATTAACAGGGCATGTGCAATTTAAACTAATTTTCTAAGCGAGTCTGTCTACCTGTAAGCTTTATTCCCCAAGTACTAACTAATATGTTCTCCTGTCTGGGCTGGATCTGCTCTATAGTACCTGAGGCCCTTTTCTTTCTCTCCATATTCTTCCTTCTTTTTTCTCATTTTTTCCTCCCCTCCCAACCTCATGGTCCCTACCTGAGACACCCATCCCAGGAAACAAAGCTCTTCCTAATTCTGTTCTGCCCAGTTGCAGGCTGCTCAGCCTATTTTATTAACCAATAAAAAGTTATTGGGGAGTAAAATTTATACAACATTATTCAGTCTACATATGAATGTATTCTTCTGGACTTAAAGCAGATCTTGGGAATCAGAAATTAGTTTTTGTATACACAGTACCAGACCAAACACCAACACCAACCCACAGTACTGTGACTCTTCTGTTGCACTCATAGTCTTCAACTATTTCTAGAACCAGTAGCTCACTGTGTTTGGGATTGCAGAATAGTGGGTAGATGGACATGAGTACTTAGACAGTAGGTCTTAGAAACTACTGTGATTTCTGACTGTCCCGGTAGGTTCTACCATTTCTGTTAATATTAAGCTGATAGACTTTGGTGGTGAAAGTGACATTTTGGGACTTGAAAGGATTGTTTATAAGAAAATACATGGTTGGCAGAAAAAAAAAGTGTCTCCTTTTAAAGAACTGTTCAATGGCTCACAGGATGGCAACTAGCCAGTAGAACACACTGTCACCCTCAGAGTCCAGTGCAAAACTGGTCAGCAGATGAATGTTTATTCAGCCAGATAATCTGCATTTGTATGAGCACCATGATCCTGCTGCAAAGGGTCAAGAACAGGTGGGAACTAAACTTAATTTAACAATTTTGTGGGTCTCTTCCTAGAAAAAAAAGCGCTTTATAATCATTTCTATTTTATTATGAAATGAAGAGAAAAGCTGAAGCTTATAGTGTTATGGTAGACATCTTTAAAAGATTCACATTACAGGAAAGTTAAAAGAAGGAATTTCTTGTGAAATTATGTGATATAAGTGGACAAAGTACCAAGTTTGGGTGTGGCAGGAAGAGGATACGTAGATATTAACCAAAGTGCACATTGCTAACATACTCTGAAAATGATTAAATGATCATTAACTAAACACGTACCTTCCCCATGATATTGATTTTATCCACAAGTGATTATTACAAGGGAATAGATTATTACCTAATTGCTGATGATAATTCCTGTGATCTGAAACCCTGAGGCAAATTTGCCTTGGAGAAAACAACTCTGCTCACATGTATGCAAGGACACATTGCTTGGCAAGGCTTGAGCTTCGAGGAGGAAATAGATTCAAAATTACCTTAAATTCTGCTTTTCTGAGACTACACATCGAGGAAATATTCAGTTTAATGTTCCTTGGTTTATATATAGATGAATAATTCATATAATATTAAAACTAGACTTATAGCAAAAGTAAAAGTAAGAAAAGGTGTATAATACTGAAAACTTTTTTATTGTTTTGAGGATCATTTTTTCAGCATTATTCAATAGAAAAATTAACTTAAGTGTTAAATAAGTACATCAGATATAAACACTAGACTCTGTACAACAGAGCTATTTAATATGCAAACCTAAGTAGCAGTTTTCTAGAAAGCTAGCTCTAACCAAATATGGAGATTGGCACATTAAAATGTTCCCTTACTTACAGCATTTTAATTAAAGCAAGTTCAGGGGAGAAATCTCATTTTCACAGACATCAGTCATCTGTAAAATCCCTCGTGTTTGCTGAATGCAAATTCAGTTTAAAATATACATGCCAAAAGATAGGTAAAGTGTAAGAGCTGTCCCAGTAGTCGCTAAATTTTCTGTCTGTTCATGGATGGACAATTTTAATTTTTTAATGCATTTTCTAAGTTACTAATTTCTCATCTATTTCAACCTAATTTCAGAATTATTAGTGCACAAGCTTTCTTATGAACCTCTCCAACAGCCCAGAAAAATATTTCTATGACACTTGAAAATAAATAACCATTAATGGTGATTAGAAATTTGTAAAGTAGTAAAATGGAGATGAATTTGAGGGAAGCAAATGCAAATTAAAGAAAATACAATTTAGGCAATGCAATTTTTTTTCCTTTTTTCTTTTCTTTACTTTACAGCATGAGGTGTCTTTTGCTCAAATGACAGCAGGTTGTTGAGAGGAGAACAGCCTCTGTAACAGAGTTTTAAAGAATGAGTTTGGTTATGTTTTGCTTTACACTGTTTTGCCAAAAGACCGTGATAAATTTCAAAACAAAACCACCACCAACAACAACAACAACAACAAAAACTACTGCTGCTAAAGAAAAAAAAAAAACCTAAACCTCATGATATTCTAGTTTAGGAGTTTAGAATTCAGAATGCTCCAGTTGGGCCAGTTAACAATGGATAGAAAATAAGACCATCTTGCTTTCTGCCTTTCTCTAGATATAGTGGTTTGCCTGGCATAATTGTTTTTATGTTGTTTTTATTTTTTCTTTGTTTTTTGTTTTGTTTTATTTTTCTATCAATCTCAATGAAACTGTGGGCATGAAGGTGCAGTAGGAAGTTTAAGAGCTGAATGTATATGTTTAAGAGAATATGTAAACATTAGAGCACTGTGCCTACAACTTTCTGCCACTTCTTCTTTGGTGGTGGCTAAAACTCTTATATTTTGCTATGTCTTTGCATCAACTTCCCTCCCAGCTCAAGAATGATCCCACCCACCTCCCCTCAGTGGGCTTTTCTAATTGTACCTGCTCCTTAATCTATCCTCCTGCCATAATAAAGGGCATGCTCCTCTTCTTCCTGCTTCACACATGAGCTCCTTCAAAGCAAAGAAAGAGCTGGAATCAGCCTTCAGTCCCTGGGAATTAACTCAGTACAAGTATCACAGTAAGTTCTTTAATTTTCAAATATTTATATGTACTTTATGTGTGTGTGAGTGGGCATGAGAATATGAATGTGTGCCACATGTTTGCAGGACCAGTCACAAGAAAGCACAGAAGGTACAGGCTGTTGTGAGCCACTTTGTGGATGCTGGGAAATAATCATGCCCTCTGCAAAAGCAATTATCCACCAAGCCATGCCATTAGCCCCACAGGTTCTTAATATATCTCAAATTGAATGAAAAATAACTGAAATCAATCCCCACTGCAATTAAAATAATTTGAGTTTATAAATTAAAGCATCCATTTGTGTACTTGCATGAGATGTATCATTCTTGCATCTCAAGTAAAAAGAATAAATAAAATTTTAAAGATTAAATGAAACAAAATTATTATTTGATACTTCTTCATTACCTTCAAGCTATGAGAAGAGATTACAGTGCCTTGATAATCATTCAATGACTGTTTAAAAACTAGTATGTTCAGAATGGGGTATGTAAAATTGTATTTAAAAGATAGCATAGATCTTAAGCAATTCAGGATTTTACACTGGTAACCATGTAATGTTGTCTCCTTAACTAACTGCACTGTGTCCATTTATTAATAATATTATAATTACATTAAATACAAAGTTCAAATAAATGGCAAACTACCCAAAATAATTTACAGAGAATGTAATATTATAAAATCATTCTCAATTAACATCAAATATTATGTCATTAATATTTAAAATATGTGCACATTGTATTTGATATTAAGATGAACACAATTTCTTATTTATTTATTTTTATTAATGATAATTTATTCACTTTGTATCCCAGCTGTAGTCCTGTCCCTCATGCCCTCCCAATCCCACCATCAGTTTCTGTTCCCCTCCCATGTCCCTCTGTCAGTCTACTGAGAGGGGAGGTCCTCCTCCACATTCCATCTGACCCTAGTCTATCAGGTCTCATCAGGACTGGCTTGCATTGTCTTTCTCTCTGGCCTTAAAAGGCTGAAAAGAGCCAGCCACTGAGTTCATGTCAGAGACAGTCCCTGTTCCCATTACTAGGGAACCCACTTGGACACTGATATGCCATGGGCTACATCTGTGCAGGGGTTCTAGGTTATCTTGATGAATGGCCCTTGGTAGGATTATCAGTCTCAGAAAAGACCCCAGTGCCCAGATTTTTATTCCTCTCCTTGCGGAGCTCCTCTCCACTCAAGGTCTTTCTATCTCCTTTTTCTTTCATAAGGTTCCCTGCACTCTCCCCAAAGTTTAGCTATGTGTCTCAGCCTCTGCTTTGATACCTGACAGGGTATACTCTTTCAGAGTCCCTCTGTGGTAGGCTAACAAAATGACAGCATACAGACTGGAAAAGGATCTTCACAAACCCTTTGTCTGAAAGAGGGCGAATATCCAGAATATATAAAGAACTCAAGAAGTTAAAAGGCAACAAATCAAGTAATAAAATTAAAACTTGAGATATAGAGCTAAACAGAGAACTCTCTATAGAGGAATATCAAATGTCAGAGAAATACGTAAAGAAATGTTCAACATCCTTAGCTATCAAGAAAATGCAAATCAAAATGACCCTGAGATTTCACCTTACACCCATCAGAATGGCTAAGAACAAAATCTCAAGTGATAACACATGCTGGAGAGGATGTGTAGAAAGCAGAACACTTATCCATTGCTGGTGGGAATGTAAACTTATACAACAACTTTGGAAATCAATCTGGTGCTTTCCCAGACAATTAGGAATAGCTCTTCCTCAAGATCTAGCTATATAACTCCTAGGCATATATCCAAAAGTACACAAATACATTTGCTTAACCATGTTTGTAATAGCTTTATTCATAAAAGCCAGAACCTAGAAACAACCTAGATGTTTCTCAACCAAAGAATGGATACAGAAATTGTAATACATTTACACAATTCAATATTACTCAGCAATTAAAAACAAGGAAACCATGACATTTGCAGGCAAATGGTGGGAACTAGAAAAGATCATCTTGAGTGAGGTATCCCAGAAACAGAGAGACACACATGGTATATATTCACTTGTAAGTAGATATTAGACATATAATATAGGATAATCATACTAAAATCTGTACACCTAAAGAAGCTAGTCAAGAAGGAGGTCCCTTGGTAAAATGCTCAATCCTCATTCACAAAGGCAAACGGGGTGGACATTCGAAGAGGGAGAAAATAGGGGACACAATTTTTCTTAATGAATTCCACTTAATTTCAGTTTTCAAGTAATTTCCTGTGATAATACATTATGAACTTTGAACTTATGAAGTGTATTTCATGTGTCTTGCTTCAGTGATACAAGCTGTATTAAAACAAAGCACAGAAGTTACATACTCTTTATGATTTTGATGTGCAAATTCAGAAACATATGAAACTTACATGACAAACTAAATAAATGCCATTTTCAACTTGTACTGTTGAGAGCTACTATAAGGGGGAAACATGGTAATTGAGAGCAACAAAATGCCTACAATACAGTACTTATACTATGAGAACACGATCAAATTATATAAAACCTAACAGTTATTAGTCATTCCTATGACATTTAAAGGGATATCAACACATGTACTGTCATGACCTCCACCAAAAGCATGTATATGGCATGATCCACTGAGACTGTGAAAAGACCAAGATCATCTATGAACTATCCCCAACAAGCCCTAGTACATTAATAACAATAAAAAATTTAAAATAACATAGTATTTAAGAAATTGATTTTTCACTAAAGACCATATGAAAATAGTGTCCTTAAGATAGCTGTACTGTGTCAATTTAGTAATGATATTGTTAAATAATAAATAAACATTCAAAATAAAAGGCAAACAGCTAGGTGACAAACTATCTGAGTACATAACAGAGAATACACTTATATAATATGAATATAATCGAAATGAGTCCCCGTCCCCGTATCAGCAAAATCTTCCTTCTGTGATTTGCAACACCACCTGGATTTCACAAGTTGTGATGAGCTCACTGTTGCTTTCATGAGAAAGAAACAATATAACTGTAATTTGTATCTTATCATCACATGTCCTAAGAACAAAGTAAATATTAAATAAATGAAGCATGAAGTGAAATCAAAGGTAAAAAATAAAACTAACTATACAGTGAAGACATTTCATGTATATATTTTTAAATTTTTATTATTATCATTTATGACAATTTATCCAATTTGTATCCCTGCTGTGTCCCCCTCCCTCATCTCCTCCCACTTCCACTCTCCCTCCCTTTTCTCCTGGTTTGCCCTTCCCTTAATCCACTGATAAGTGGGGTCTTCTGTGCCTTCTTTTGATCCTAGGCTATCAGGTCTCATCAGGACTGGTTGCATAGTCTTCCTCTGTGGCCTGGCAAGGCTGCACCCCTCGGGGGAGTGATCAGAGGGCCTGTAAATGAGTTCATGCCAGAAAAATCCCCTTCTCTCCTTATTAAGAAACCCTCTTGGAGACTGAGTCTCTGGGCTACATCTGATCCTGGGTTTTCGGTCCTCTCTTTGCATTGTGCTTGGTTGGGGTAACAATCTCTGCAAGGTCCTCAGGGCTCATATTTTTTTTTATTCTTAAAAATAATTTATTCACTTTATATAGTGATTGTAGACTACTCCCTTGTCTCTTCCTAGTGCCTCTCTCCCATCTTCCCTCCCTCTTTCTTCCTTATTCCCGTTCCGTATTTCTCAGAAATAAAACCAGACACTGTTAGAAGCAAAAGTAGGGAAGAGCCTTGAACTCATTAGCACAAGGGATAACTTCCCTACCATCTGACATCAGCCTATTAAGTCTCATTAGGCCTCATTAGCCTATAAGTCTCATTAGTCTCCTTCCCTACCATCTGACCTCATTAAGACTGCCTGCATCTTTCTTCTTCTTCTAAGGCAGGGGGAATGATCAAAGAGCAGGCAACAGAGTCCATGTCAGAGACAGGCCCTGCTCCCTTTATTAGAGAACTCATATGAAGACTGAGGTGTCTATCAGCTACATCTGAGCAGGGGGTCTATGTCCTCTCCATGCATGGTCCTTTATTGGTGCATCAGTTTCCGTGGGCCCCCATGGGCCCAAATTTGTTGGTTCTGTTAGTCTTCTTATGGAGCTCCTGTCAGCTCTAGGTTCTTCTCTTCCCTCACTCTTTTTCTGGTGCTATGGCCAAAGTCTGGCTGTGAGTCTTAGCATCTGCTTTGATTTCATGCTGGGTGGAGTTTTCCAAAGAACATTTATGGTAGGCTCCCATCCTATTCCCTCTCTTCAGCCACTTCCAGTGTCTATTCTATTTGCCCTTCTGAATGAGAATTAAGCATCCTCCCTAGGGTCCTCCTTGTTATTTGGCTTCTTCAGATCTGTGGATTGCAGTATGGTTATCCTGTATTACATGGCTAATATCCACTTATAAGTGAGTATATTCCTTGTGTGTCTTTCTAGCTCTGGGTTACTTCTCTCAGGATGGTCTTTTCTAGTTTCATCCAATTTCCTGCAAATGTCATGATTTTTTTTAAATAGCTGAGTAGTATCCCATTGCATAAGTGTACCACAATTTCTGAATACATTATTCTGCTTAGAGACATACAGATTGTTTCCAGATTCTGGCTTTTATAAATAAGGCTGCTATGAGCATAGCTGAGCAAATGTCCTTGTATTGTGGAGCATCTTCCTGATATATGCCCAGAAGTGTTATAGTTGGGTTTTGAGGTAGCAGTATTCCTAATTTTCTGAGAAAGCACCAGGGTGATTTCCAAAGTGTTTGTAGAAGTTTGCACTTCCACCAGCAGTCAAGGAGTGTTCACCTTTCTCTCCATCTTCACTAACATGTGTTGTCACTGGAGTTTTTGATCTTAGTCACTCTGATGGATGTAAGATGGAATCTCAGAGTTGTTTTGATTTTCATTTCCCCAATGACTAAGGACACCTCTTTTCCTCCCAACCCCACCCTCCTTCCCTCATATCCTCCCTGCCCCCTTCCAAGTCCACTGATAGGGGAGGTCCTCCTCCCCTTCCATCTGACCCTAGCTTATCAGGATCTTCAGGACTGGCTGCAATGTCCTTATATGTGTCCTAGCAAGGCTGCTCCTACCTTGGGGTGGGGAGAAGGGAAGCTCAATGAGCCAGTCATTGAGTTCATGTCAGAAATAATCTTTGTCCCCCTTACTGGGAAACCCACTTGGGTACTGAGCTACCATGGGGCTACATCTGAGCAGGGGTTTTAAGTTATATCCATGCATGGTCCTTGGTTGGAGAAACAGTCTCATAGAAGACCCTTGTGCCCTGACATATTTGGTCCTTGTGGGGATCCTGTCCACTCTAGGACATACTAACTCCCCCTTCTTTCATATGGTTCCCTGCAATCTGCCAAAGGTTTGGTTATGAATCTCATATCTGCTATGATATACTGCTGTGTAGAGTCTTTCAGATGCCCTCTGCAGTAGGCTCCTGTCCTGTTACTTGTTTTCTCCTACTTCCAATATCAATCCCCTGTGTCTTTCTAGGTGAGGATTGATCATCTTACCCCGGGTCCTCTTTCTTGTTTATATTCTTTAGGTGTACAGATTTTAATATGTTTATCCTATCTTATAGGTCTAGTATCCACTTATAAGTGAGTATATACCGTGTGTGTCTTTCTGCTCCTGGGATACCTCACTCAGGATGATCTTTCCTAGATCCCACCACTTGCCTGCAAAATTCATGATTTCCTTGTTTCTATTGCTGAGTAGTATTCCATTGTGTAAAAGTACCACAATTTCTTTATCCATTCCTCAACTGAGAGACATCTTTGTTGTTTCCAGGTTCTGGCTATTACGAATAAAGCTCCTTCAAATATAGTTGAGCAAATTTCCTTTTTGTGTACTTGAGCATCTTTTGGATATATGCCTAGGAGTGGTATAGCTCTATTTTGAGGAAGCAGTATTCCTAATTATCTGAGAAAGAGCCAGATTGATTTCCAGAGTAGTTGTAAAGTTTGCATTCCCACCAGCAATGGAGGAGGGTTCCCCATTCTCTACAACATCTCCAGCATGTGTTGTCACTTGAGTTTTTGATCTTAGCCATTCTGATGGGTGTAAGGTGAAATCTCAGGGTTGTTCTGATTTGCGTCTCTCTGATGTTGAGGATCTCTTTAAGTGTTTCTCTGCCATTCTACATTCTTCTGCAGAGAGTTCTCTGTTTAGATCCATAGCCCATTTTTTAAAATTTGATTACTTGAATTATTGCTCTTTAGCTTCTTTAGTTCTTTATATATTCTGGAAACAACACCCTTCATGATAGACACTAATAGCATAAAGTACCTTGGCGTAACTTTAACCAAGTAGGTGAAAGACCTGTTTGAAAAAAACTTCAAGTCTCTGAAGAAAGAAATCAAAGAAGACATCAGAAGATGGAAAGATCTCCCGTGCTCTTGGATCTGTAATATTAACATAGTGAAACTGGCCATTTTGCCAAAAGCAATGTACAGATTCAATGCAATTCCCATCAAAATACCAAACAATTCTTTACAGATCTTGAAAGAAAAATTTTCAACTTTATATGGAGAAACAAAAACCCCAGAATTTCTGAAATGATCCTGTACAATAACAGATCATCTGGAGGTACCTCCATCCCTGATCTCAAGTTGTACTACAGAGGAATAGTAATAAAAACTGCATGGTATCGGCATAGGAACAGAAAGGTAGATCAATGGACCTGAATAGAAGACCCGGAAATAAACCCACACACCTAGGAATACTTGATGTTTGACAAAATAGGCAAAACCATTCAATAGAAAAAAGACAGCATCTTCAACAAATGGTACTGGTCCAACTAGATGTCTACATGCAGAAAATGGAAATAGATCCATATTTATCACCCTGCACAAAACTAAATTCCAAGTGGGTCAAAGACCTCAACATAAAACCAGACACACTAAACTGCTTAGAAGAAAAAGTGGGGAAGAGCCTAGAACTCACTTGCACAAGAGACAATTTCCTGAGCAGAACACCATCCGCTCAGTCTCTAAGAGCAACAATCAATAAATGGAACCCCATGAAACTGAAAAGTTTCTGTAAAGCAAAGGACACTGTTTTCAGAACAAAACGACAGCCTCCATGTCTTTCTATCTCTTTCACAAGATTACCTGCACTCTGCCCAATGTTTGGCTATAAGTCTCAGCCTCTGCTTGGATACCTCAGTCAGTAGAGTCTTTCTGAGGCAGTCTGTGGTAGGCTCCTGTCCTGTTCCCTGTCTTCTCCTGCTTCCAATTTCTATCACATTCATCCTTCTGAATGAGGATTGAGCATCTTCCCTAGGGTCTTCTTTGTTCTTTAAAATCTATGCTGATGTATACTTTTGTTGTAAATGAGATTTTCAGATAGGAAAATGGAATATGTCATTTGAAGGCATTAGGGATGAGAGTGCATGTATGGTTCACATTTCACATGGAGAACAGAAACTGCTCACCTTCATATATTTCATCATACATTCACTGGAAAAGAACATAAAGAGTAAGTTTCCAGCTGCTAATCAGAAAAAGAATAGAAATTCTATTTATTATTTCTTGCTCACTCACCTCTTTCCTCTGTTTCTGTGGGACCCTCAGATTCATAGTTCAGTACTAACAGGGAAGGAAATCTATCCTCTGGTTGGTGTAAAGACTCCATTGGTTCCCTGAATGCCTGCTGTGTCTGTTGCATAAACAAGTTGTGTAACATTCATGCCTGTTTCTATCATAGAATTATTATATGTTTGTTTGCTTGCTTGCTTGGAGTTTCCATGTGATTTGCATTGTAGATAATCTTTTTTCTGGCTGCTTTCACTGTTGCAAGAATTTAACCTCAGCCTCCCTCACAGCTGCTTGGGGAATAATTTTGCTCATCATACAGCAAAAAACAGTGTGGAACCTTTGTGCTTCATATTGAACTTGGGGAAATGTTTTTAAGAGTAAATATTAGCAGATTTCCACTGTAGTTCAAGAGCACATGTTCAATCTGTTTTAGATAAACAACAAGCCTATCAGTACCAACCTACACTGCCATAAAGAAGACAGAAAACACACCTTTTTCTGGGCTCTAACACCCTTGTAACTATTTGCCTTTCTTTATTTACATAAAGATTGTTTAATTTCATTAGGGTTTCCCATATTGTTTAAAAGATGAGTTTTAAATTTATTTAACAACCTACATGCATTTAAATACATTATAATGCAAATTAAAATAAGTTACAAAGATTTTATTTAGATAAAGGAAGCCTTCTTACCTACATTGAAAGTTGTTAATAACTATGTAATAAAGAATCCAATATGTTAAAGTACTTAATTTAATATTATTCTATTTTTTTGTGAACATGATGTGTATGAGGGTGTATTGGCCATGGCACTCATGTGGCTGTCAGATCTCTATACAAAATATCTGCGACTGAACTCTAGTCACTATTTTGTTTGGACAAGTGCCTTTACCCACTGAGTCATCTAGTGCTCCAAAATACCTAATTACTCTGTATCTTATACTTTAATAGCATTTCCAAATTTAAGATAAACTCACATATTGACATACTGGCAGTTCATATGAACACCATCTTAGATAGTGAGCATCATGGGAATAGCAGAATGTAATCTCTCTGCATTGCATCATAGCAGGATGAAATCTCTCTGTGTTGAAGACAATATTATCTCAGGAAATTGTTATGTCCCTAGCAGTAGAATTATAAACTTTAATTTGTGGGTAGAAGGTGTTGTTCTATCTGTAGAGTGCCTGCCAATGATGCATGAAAGCCTGCACTGCTCCAAACATGAGTTCTGTCCACACAAGAATGCAGCAATCCCAGCTGTCTGGACATTAATTAGTCTAAAAGATTAGAAGTTCATGGTCTTCAGCATCATTTGTATAGCCAGTGTGTGATTAGCCAGGGCTTCATGAGACCTCATTTCCAAAACAAAATAACAACAATCAACAAAAATCAAACAAATACACAAAACAGAATAACAAAATAACTTTAATTTGTATTGATATGTTTTTGGTTGAAGAACAACTAAAATTGGCTATCTGAAATAGAAAAACTAGACAGAACTGAAGATATCAAAACCAAACAAAGTTTGACACATTATACTTAGTATAAAATATTTTCTATGTTATATTTACTTTTATAAGACATACCATACAAGGAAATGAAGTTCTTAACTACTCTGCGATTTATTATCTTAGCTTATTAGTGAATTTTAATTAAATATTAAAATGCCAAGTAGCATAAGTTGATACATTAAGGACAAAAATCACTCTCTTGTTCTTTTGCCAATGATTAAGTTCCAAATGACTTTTATGAGATTTCTTTCAGACATTAAAAATTTTGTGATAAAAAAAGCATCCTCCAGCAGCTGATGAAAGATGAAATTTGGCCCTGCTGTGGTTTTTCTACCACATGAGGACTAATCTTTGCATGTTATTATGTTACATTTTGGTTTTCCCAAATGTTCACTCAGACTCAGGTTCTACTAAGAATCAGGTGCTTCTGTTGGTTTTTAATATCTATGACAGGGATGGAAAATGATGGTGGACTGAGGGTAAATCAGCATCCACACATACTGACAAATGTGCATGTAACTGTAGTGTGCATGTGGACACCATGGGTATGCCTACTTTTATGCCTCCATTATTAAGAATGGAGATTAATTAAGTCAAATCATCAAGTAAATATAGACAAACTAGAATTCTGAAGGAAGCCAGCTAAAGAGGAAATTTCAGTTGACTGAAACTTGCCAGTTGTAAATAAACCATGTCATGATTTCAGTTATTTATAGTACACAAGCCAGTTCTCATTGTCACATATATGTCACTATGTTTGTAGCATATTCTTTAAATATTTTAAATGACTGTAGAACACATTGCTTTTAAAAGTTCATGTGATATTAACTCTTTATAATGATTCATATCTAAACAAGGAATTTATAAGTATGATCTCAAGAAAGGCTGGCTCTTTTACTGTCGTTTTTATTTTTACCTGTTGCTATGATTGAAACGATTTTTCACAGACATTTGTCATCTTAAACTGCATATTTCAATTTTCCCTTGGTTATCTGTGTATTTGATTTAACTTGAAACTGTCTTCATCGCGCATTTCAAAATAAGAAGAGGCTGATGCCTGTGCTGTTGTACACAGAGGTAGAATCTGAATGAGCCAATGTGAGCTCATTCTGTCTAGCTATCTGTAGAAATCTTGCACTGCCTCTCCCCAGACAGTTTTACATCAGACATAGAAGAATGCAGAATTTAAGGAAGGCACCTCAACCTTCTTATTTCTGGAAAGTTCCATTTCTCTTCATCATATCCCAATACCATAAATCCATAAGAATTGCCCTATCCAGAGCCTAAGGGATTGGAACCATGGAAGAAACTATAAGAGATTATTATATGCTTCTGCTCATAAAGTCAAAGAAGCAATCCCAATTGTGCAGTATAATCTCTGCCAAATACAAGAGATCTAAATCATAAAGACACTGATGATTTAAACAGAGAACATCCAACTGGCTGCTTTCTACAATGTGAGCTGATGAACATCACAGTGTTGTTAAGGTGTTTTTCTATTCCCCTGGGTTAGAGCCTTAGGAATTGAATACAAATCTTAAGAAATAAAACAAGGGCCAAGGAACCTTGTAAGGAATCTTCAGACCTTCATTCCCTTTATTAGTCAACAATTTCCCAATAGAACTACTGAAAATTTAATTTTCTATAAAGTTGTTTAAGTATAAAACAGTAATTCAGTGGTTAATGAAATACTCATTTTTAAACATTATAGTAATAACATGTTTTCAACAATTTAGAACAATAGCATATTTCCATAAAACACATTGTTGTTGATGAAAAATGTAACATCAGCCTAATTTATTCTTAGCCAAGGCTGACTTTTTGCTATGTGAGATGCAGAAGCACACTATATTCTCAATAGTGGAATCAATTAACCTTAATGCACAAACATAGTACGTTGTCTTTTAATGAATTGTTCCTGGATTATTGTTATCTGAATAAAATGTTCTATTCTACTAGACATAACTTCCTTTAGGATGTTACTTTTAGGACTACAGTATATCATACACTGAAGGACATCAAGAGTAAATAGCTGGAGGCTATTCCAAATTGTGTATCTATTTATCAATTTGTATAAAAGGGCAAGACTGGTTTCTGAACATGACAAAGACGTTTTTGCATTTATCAATGTGTTGTACCAGGATTTTTTTTCTCTTCTTTTCCAGAGTGAGAAATGCAAGCCAGAGCCCTGTTGTTGTTACCCATTAGCTATATCTCCATGATTCTGCTATGCTGAGTATTAAAATAAACTCCGCATTAATAATTGCTGTACATATTGTGTGTTATGTCTTTAAATATTACTATTCTGAAGATCTATCAAAGTGTACCTGATCCATTGTAGAAAGTAATTAAAATATTTTGCTATATTATTTATTAAGTACCTTTCCCAGTTCTCTAATTATAAACAAACATCCTCCTTTGTTTTCTGAGTGTGAATTGATCAGCCTACCAGAGACTCATTTAGTTTAATGAAATAACAAACATGAGTTTCAAAACCATCAAATATCTGCAGCTAATATTGTGCCATTAAGTTAAATAAGTACTGGAAGAGAGATGGGAATTGATTATTTGTAGATTCTTGACTCTCATTCATAAATAAAAACATCTATTGCATTATAAGTTCTTATTTCTTGTGTTGTTTTGAAGATTTGACCCTAGCTGATGTCATATAACTGGATAGTAGTGTGCATTAGTGTGTGTTGATGAGAATCAAACTTGTGCCTATGTGCAGGCTGGTGATACACTCAACAAGTGTGCTTCATCTCCAACCGAAAGGTAAGACCTGTGACTGAAAGTACACAACCAGTTATGTAAGAAGTTAAACAATAGACGAACATGTCTTCATGAAGGATGAGCTTAAAATATTGTTGTTAGGCATAAACTGCTGAGGGTGGGGGGTTGTGATAGGGAAAAGTAACCACATCACTTATCCATCATTACATAAGCATATTTATGTATTATCTAAAATGTTATTCCTAATAAAAGCATCCAACATCTATTCTTTCATTTGACCATTACTCACTATGAATGTCAAATTGACACTGTTTTAGAGCTTTAAATAGACAGAAGTGAAAAAAAGCACACTTTATGCAATGTGGGCCAGCATTCCAATGAGAGAAAAACAATAATCAGAAAAAATACAATTCATTTACAATAAATTATGTGGTAAACGGTGTTCCCATCACTGCAAACAAGAAGAAAGATAGTGTTTGATATACTTTTTTATTGAAGATAGTGTTTGATATACTTTTTATTGGCATTATATAGAATGCCATCTTCTGGCCATTATGCAAATATTCTAATCATGAATTCATTGTAATTACAATTGTCTGTACTGGGTTTTCACAAAAAGGAACTTTCAACTGCCAATCATGGGCAGAGACAGGTTCAAGAGGCTCATCTGGCCTCATTGAATTAGTAGCTGCTAACAAGATCCTAGGTAATGAAAAGTCATTGTCATCATTTAAGTAACTGCCAGTGAACCCACCAGTTTCCAAATCCACACAGATAGTGCCATTTAAATTAACTGAGTTTTAAAATAAAAGAAACTGTTCTACATGAATGGAAACGGAGAAGAGATCCTTGATGGGAACAGGAGGGGTATCATGGAAGTAGAAGGTACAGTAACCAGACTGCAATGTTTACATGTAAGAAAATACCAATAACAAATTTAATGAAAAAAATAATATCCTTGTTACACAGTTGAGTATATTCTGGTTATATGTCTAGGAGTAGTATGGCTGGATCTTCTTTCATTTTTTAATTTTAATTTTTATTAATTGAACTTTATTCACTTTGTATTCCCCCATAAACCCATCTTTCCTTCCCTCCCAATCCTACTTTCCCTCCCCTTTCTCCACACATGCCCCTCCCCATGTCCACTGATAGGGAAGGTCTTCCTCTCCTTCCTTCTGAACCTAGTCTATCAGATTTCATCAGGAGTGGTTGAATTATCTTCCTCTGTGGCCTGGTAAGACTGTTACCCCATCAGAGTGAGGTGATCAAAGAGCAGGCCAATCAGTTTATGTCAGAGGCAGTCCCTATTCCCATTGCTATGGAACCCACTTGGACACTGAACTGCCATGGGCTATATCTGTGCAGGGGTTCTAGGTTTTCTCCAGGCATGGTAAATGGTTGGAGTATCAGTCTCAGGAAAGACCCCTGTGCTCATATGTTTTGGTTCTGTTGCTCTCCTTGTGGAGCTCCTGTCCTCTCCCTATCTTACTATTTCCCACATCTTTCGTAAGATTCCACACATTCTGCCCAACAGTTGACCATAAGTCTCAGCATCTGCTTTGATATTCTGCAAGGCAGACCCTTTCAGGGGCCCTCTGTGACAGGCAAAGCAGATTGACATCAGAAGAAGAAAACAGGAAACAAGCTAGGAGTATGGCTGGATCTTGAGGTAATGCTATTCCTCACTGTCTGAGAAAGCGCCAGATTAATTTCCAAAGCTGTTGTATAAGTTTACATTCTCACCAGCAATGGAGGAGGGTTCCCCTTTCTCCACATCCTCTCCAGCATGTGTTGTCACTTCAGTTTTTTTTTTTTTTATCTTAGTCATTCTGATGGGTGTAAGGTGAAATCTCAGAGTCATTTTGATTTGCATTTCCCTGATGACTAAGGAAACTGCATATTTCTTTAAGTGGAGAGGTACATGGGAGGAGATGAGGGAGGAAGGGTAGGATTGGGAGAGAATGAGGAAGGGACCTACAGCTGGAATACAAAATGAATAAACTGTAATTAATATAAAAAATACTATCATCCTGAGTGAGGTAACCCAGACCCAGAAAGACCGGCATGGTATGCACTCACTTATAAGTAGATATTAACCATGAAGTTCAGGATGGCCATCCTACAATCTACAGACCCAAAGAAGCTAAGTAACAAAAAAAGGCCCAAAGAAGGATGCTTAAATCCCACTCAGAAGAAGAAATAAAATAGACATCTAAGGTAGATAAAGGAAGAGTACTAGGTGAGAGAGAGGGTAGGGAGGAACAGGATTGGGGATCAGGTATGGGGAAAGGACAGAGGGTTCAGAGAGAGAAGGAAATCAATTGGTCTGCGGGGCCATCTGTGAGACAGGTGTGGTTCCCAGGAGTCTATGGTGGTTACTACAACTGAGACTTCTAGCCACAGGGGATATAGAGAGTGAAGTGGTCACCTCCTGTAGCCAGGTAGGACTTTCAGTGGGGGAAGAGGGACACCAACCATTTGACCTAGCCAATCAATGACTGGCCCAACTTGAAACACATGCTGAGAGACAGACAAACAGATAGACAGACAGACACAGGCAGACACAGACACAGACACACACACACAGACACACACACACAGACACACACACACACATGCTGAGAGAGAGAGAGAGAGAGAGAGAGAGAGAGAGAGAGAGAGAGAGAGAGAGAGAGAGAGAACCTACTACTGGCACTAATAATAATATTCTGCTATCCTTTAGGACAGGAGCCTAGCATAACTGTCATCTGAGTGGCTTCACCCAGCAGCTGATGAAAACAGATGCAGAGACCCACAGCTAAGCATTAGGCATTATATGTAGCCAGGGGAAGACAGGGAGGAAAGATTGAAAAAGCCAAAGAGGTCAAGGATGCCAGTGGAAACCTATAGAACTTAACCTGCAGAAAGTCTGAGACACCAACCAGAGAGCCTATGTGGGATGATTCTAGGCCTCCCCTACATATGTTACAGTTTCCTAACTTAGATCTCAAGTGGAACCTCTAGCAGCAGGAATGGGGCTACCTCTATCTCTGTTGCCTGTCTTTGAATCATTTTCCCCTAACTGGATTGCCTTGTGTAGCCTCAATGGAAGATGTGTCCCAGTCCAACTTGATATGGTAAGGCAAGATGATCCCCAGGGGAAATCTCTCCTTCTCTGAAAAGAAAGGGAGGGGGAGAGGCTCAGCTGCCATTGGACATTCCTAACAGAGCTAAGATCTGATTGGTGACAACTCTCAGAGCCAGCTCAGCTTGCAGTCACAGGGACAGCAGCAATATGAGAATGCCAGGAGAGGTAGGTTCTGCCCTGAGCCTAGTTTACATTCCCACCAGTTCCTTGGCACTAGCTTGGCTTGCATTTCCAGAGAAAGTGGTGGGCAAGAGGGGGAGGGTTGCAGGAGCCAATGGAGACTCCCAGCAGAGCAGAGGTCTTTTCCTTGACCTGTACATGCCAACTCCTAGAAGCCAGCTCTGCCTGGGGTCACAGGGATAGCAGTAATTAGAGACTGCCAGCAGAGGTGAGGTCTGCACTGAGCCCTCTACCCACTAGTTCTTCCCACTAGGCCAGCTCTGTATGTGATCTCAGAGACAGTGACCATTACAAAGAGTCATCAGAGAGCCAAAAGACATCAGCAACTACAAAGAGTGACAGTGATCAGGGACTACCAGGAAATTTAATAGCAGAGAAAGTGAGAAAGAGCCTTGAACTCACTGGCAAAGAGAGAAGTTTTTAAACAGAACTGAAACTGCACAGGCACTAAGATCAGTGATTAATAAGTGGGAACTGGTGAAACAGAAAACTTTTGTAAAGCAAAGGACACTGTCAATAGAATAAAATGGCAGCCTACAGATCTTTACCAACCATATATCTGATAAAGAGTTAATATCCAAAATATATAAAGAACTCAAAAAATTAAACACCAACAAACCAAATAACCCAATTGAAAATTGGGTAAAGAGCTAAACAGATAATTCTCAAAAGAAAAATCTCTAATGGTCAAGAAACACTCAAAGAAGTACTCACCATCCTTAGTCATCAGGAAAATGTATATTAAAAGGACACTGAGATTCCATCTTACACCAATCAGAATGGCCAGTATCAAAAACTCAAGTGACTGAAAATTCTGGTGAAGTTGTAAAGAAAATGGAACATTCCTCCATTGCTTGTGGGAATGTAAACTTGTGAAACCACTTTGGAAATCAATCTGGCACTTTCTTAGAAAATTGGGAACAGCTTAATACCCAGCCATACCACTCTGGTATACCCAAAAGCTTTTCTACCATACAACAAGTAATTTTGAGCAACTATGTTCATAGCAGCTTTATTTATAATAGCCAGAAACTACCCAGATGTCCCTCAGTTGAATAATGGATAAATAAAATTGTGGCATATTTACAGAATGGAATATTACTCAGCTATTGAAAACAAGGAAAATTTGAAATTTGCAGATAAATAGATGGAACCAGAAAAGATCATCCTGAATGAGTTAACCCAGATTGTGAAAGACACACATGGTATGTGCTCATTTGTAAGTGGATATTAGCCATATAGTACAGGATAACCATGCTAAAATTTATAGATCCCAAAACAATAAGTAACAAGGAGGACCCTAGAGATCACATTCCAGTATATTGCATGTCGATAAGTATTATTGGTTTTGTCCATCTACTCTGGAAATGGCTTCTCAGGTAGATACATAATTTGTGAAGATGTCTCCTGTTTGTTGAACTTTCTCTTTTACTCTATGCTTAATTGTAGGTTATGGTATAAAAATAGTTAATTTTATATCTCAAGAGACTCCAGTTCATTTTTCATTTAACCTTTAATTTCAGACACAACAGACCACTGAGTCCTCTAAGAACAACCATTGATTCCTATGTTTATGTAAGAATTTTATAGTTTAGATTTTATGTATTATACGCTTAGGTTTATGGTTGATTTTAGTTGATTTTAACACAATGTGTACGATACAATCCCTGCATTGTCCTTTTGTAGGATAATATTCAGGTTTATCATAATTATTCACTGAAAATGCTACCATTTCTCCAAATGACCTTTGAACTATTAGAAAATACCAAATGACTACAGAAATAGATGTTCCTCTATTCTCCATTTTATTTAATGGTTTTTCGTGATGAAGTCATTTTTGGTTTGAGTGCTGGGCATTTAAAGTTCAGAGGAGGCAAATCATTGCCACTATTTCTTCAGACTTTTAGGATAACCTTGAAAATTAAACAACAGAAAAACAACAGAAAAAGCATACAAATACAAATAAATTTAACTGGACACAGGAGACTTTGTAAGAACATGAAAGTTCAACAAGGTGACAAAGCTAAAAGTTTTCTACAACAAAAATACAGAAGATTATGCTAAACTGTGAAAAAAACGGGGGGGTGAGAAACACATTATTTTGCTGAGGTTGTCTTACTGAATTACGTTTCCCAGGGCTCAACTGAAAATGTTCTTTTCTCTTCTAACAGACAGATTTCTATATTCCCAGACAGACAGAAATCCCACATCCTCGTAGGATTTTTAAAAATATTCTCTTTTGAGAAAGAAAATGAGGTGGCTTAAAGTACAGTTCTTCCATCTTCTATTTGTCAGATACTTTTAATTCATAGTTATGGATAAGCCAAACTTCCACGTTTCATGGTGCACATTCTGTCACTTGCAGCTTTGGAAAGAGGACACGTGAGTCACTCAGCAGTGTGAGACTTTCTGGCTAGTGTCCTTCCAATACACAAGTTTGTTTTCGATTAGTCTCTTAAGTTTTAGCAACAGTTCACCGATTTCTGACAAGAAGGTGGATTTTAATAGAAATATCATTGAATGTTCAGATCACTTAAAGGAATCATTACCTTAATGACATTAAGTGCTTCAACCTATTGACAAGGGGGCTCATCTATTTATTTAAAGACTTTAAAACCAATTCCAGCAACTCTAGTTCAATACACACATACATACACACATATCACAAAATGCTCCTAATACATTTATTCTAACAATTTTATTTTTTATAATATTATAAATTGAATGTTTTCTTAATTTACAATGTGGACTATTCACTCACATCTAATCCATACAACTAATTTTTACACACTGATTTGAACTATATTCTTAAATATGCTTATTGCATTCAAATATTAGTAATATATTTCATAAGCTTTTTGATATACACACAGTCTGGAATTAGAGAATCTTTAAATATCGTTTTCTTCCAAGCTCTTGCTAAAACTCCTATACATTTTCTACAAGTAAGAAGGATATCCATCTCTTGTATTTGTCCTGGTCTTGAATTAGAAGTATTTCCTCCTTTTATAAAACATTTAACATTTTTTTGTCAATTTATTTTGTGTCTGGGTATAGGTGAGTGTAAATGTCCTAGGATATGTTGGTGGAGGTCAGAGAACAATTTAAAGGATTGGTTTAGCATTGGGTTTTGAGGGTAGAATATAGTTCATTGGTCCTGGAAGCAATCTCAATGGTCTCCATGTCTTCTATCATTAGTAAATATCAGCTGCATAAATTACTCTACACATGTAGTGACTGTGATCAATTGGAGAAAGCTCCCTTCCATTTCCAGTTGTGTAGTTGTATGAATAGTTGTGGTTTTTGGTCTAATACCTCTTCTGTATCTGTTTACACAATCACAAGACTTTTTCGATTAAATTACAGAGATATTACTAAAGTGAGTTTTCATTATTTTTATTTGTTTTTTATTAGCTTATTGGATAATCATATATTATTGGAATAAGTCTCACTTAGTAACAGTTTACAGACCTTTCTATATTTAAATTTACTTATATTTGTTGAGAAACTGCACATAAATCTAAGTGTATGCTCACCTTGTGAAATCTATTTGTCATGTTTACATTTACATTTTATCATTGCAGTTTCATAGAAACGGGTGTTCATTCTCTAGAAATTTTGAAGAGCTTATGAGGGTTTCTTCATTTTTTTTTGAAATATTCAATAGAATTTTACAGTGAAGGCATAAAAGCACGAGTTTGTTGCTAGTAAATTATAGAATTGCTAATTAACTTCTTTAGGTATTATATATGTACACAATGTAAAAATTTTTCAGTGTCTTAAACACATGTTGTTCCTTACTTAATTTTTAATTTTTTTATTTATTACAGTTTATTCACTTTGTATCACAGCTGTAGCCCCCTCACTCATCTTACTTCTTAATATCCCTAGTCATTATATTTTACCGGAACATACATTTTGAGGAATTACATACTGTGACAGACATTTATATGTATTGAATGCATTAGAATAAACAGTGATTAAGGAATTCTTAAATTATCATTTAGTTGTTATCATTAGTTAGAAATACATCTAACTCTCTTTCTCTAAGGTGAAATGAACTGTAAAGATTACAGTGACAAAATGGTTATAAGCAGGACTCAGAAATGATATTAAACTCCAATTTAGCCAAAAAGTCTTGGATCTTGGTTCTGCTTCATTGGAAAGAGTTACAGTCAGGCTTAAAGGTAACTTGCAATAATCATGATAAGCATTAAGATATTGTCTGATATTTATACAAACTAGAGAGTGAACTTTCAGTATTCCCCTATTACTGTCTTTCCATTCAGAGATTATGAGCATATACCATCACACCCAGGTTTTTATTCAGAACATACTGTCCTCATCACATGCATGACAAACATTTTATCTGCTGAACTATCTTCTTTTGATGTATTACTAACTTTCAGCCCATGGAATGGTCCTTCAGAGCTTAAAATCTCTCTTTAAGTTTAATTAACTAACTCTCTAAACTCTTTCATGAATATGCCTAGAGGTGTGTCTCCTAAGTGATTTTTGATCCTGTAAAGATGGCAATTAATATTAACCGTCATAGGAGATAGCCGTGAATAACAAGTTAACACATTTGTAATTATTAAAGGTTACTATATAAATTAAAACTAGTTTCATTGATGTTTCCTAAATTATTTAAAAGGTAAAAAATCATGATGGTATTTATATGGCTAGTATAAGATGTATAAACTAAGTGATATTATTCATATAATATAGGATAAACATACTAAAATCTATAGTCCCAAAGAAGCTAAACAACTAGGAGGACCCTAGGGAAAGATGCTTAATCCTCATTCAGAAAAGCAAACAAAATAGACTTCAAAAGTAGAAAAAGACAAAGACCAGAACCAGAACAGCAGCCTTCCACAGAGGACCTCTGAAAGACTCTACCCACCAGAGTATTAAAGGAGATACTGAGAATCATAGCCAAACTTTGGGCAGAGTGCTGGAAAACTATGGAAGAAGAGGGAGGTAGAAAGATCTGGAGGGGTTAGGAATTCCACAAGGAGAAGAGCAGAGCTAAAAAATCTGGGCCAAGGGAGGCCTGCAGAGATGGATACTCCAACCAAGGACCATTCACGGAGAGCAGTTAGACCCCCAGTTCAGAGGAAACCCATAGGCTGCTCAGTTTACAAGTGGTTTCCCTAGCCTAGTAAGGGGGGCAGGGCCTGTCTCTGACATGAACTCAGTAGCAGGCTCTTTGATCACCTTCCCCTGGGGTTTACAGCTTTGCAAGGCCATAGAGGAAAATGATGCTGCCAGCCCTGATGAGACCTGATAGATTAGGGTCAGATAGAAGTAGAGGAGGTACTCCCCATCAGAGGACCAGGGAAGGCATAAGTGGAGAATGGGAAGTGTGGTTGGGACTGGGGGGAGACAAGGGAAGGGGCTGCACCAGGGATAAAAACTGAATAAGTTGCAATGAATAAATAAGCAAACAAATAATAAATAAATAAAATAGAAAAAAAATGTGTAAACTATCTTCAAAGGTAATATGACACTCTTGGTTATCTCTAAGAACTTCAAAATATTGATTGTTGATCTTAGAGCCTGTGCTGTTGGTGTTCTCTTCTAGAAGTTGTCTTTGTGCCAATGAGTTCAAGGCTCTTCCTCACTTTTTCTTTTAACAGTTTTAGTGTGTCTGGTTTTATGTTCAGTTCTTTGATCCACTTTTACTTTAGTCTTATGCAGGGTGATAAGTATGGATCTATTTGCATTTTCTACATGTAGATATTCAGGGAGCCTGTGGCAGCTCAGTCTCCAAATGGGCTCCCTTAAGTCAAGCAGGGGCTGTCTCTGACATGAACTCAGTGGCCAGCACTTTGATCGCCTCCCTCTGGAGTCAGGGTCAGCCTTACCAGGCCACAGAGGAAGACAATGCATCCAGTCCTGATGAGACCTGATATGCTAGAGTCAGATAGAAGGGGAGCAAGACCTCCCCTATCAGTAGACTGTGGAAGGGGCATGGGAGGAGAAGAGGCAGGGGCCCTGGGATTCAGAGGGTATGAGGGGAGGGCCTACAACTGGGATACAAAGTGAATAAACTTTAATAAATAAAAACATTTAAAAAATAACTTCAAAATAAACAGGTAGCATGGTATAGGAATGTAACTCTCCTACCCAGGAAGCTGAAGCAAAAAACAAAACAAAACAAACAAACAAACAAACAAACAAAAAACTTAAGTTTAAGGCTTATCTGAGGTATGAATCCAGTCAAATCAAGGCTTGGAATCTTAAGGGTACCTGTCTCAAAATAAAAATTGATTGAGGATTCTCATTGTTAGAGCACTCAGCACACGCAAGCACTTATTCTCCATTGAACACACACACACACACCAAACAGAAAAAAATAGAGAACAACAAAAGTGAAATAAATCAATAACTCATGAGACGATCATGTACAGTAAATAAAATCACACAGTCTAAATTTAAAAAGCCTCTCAAAATGTGAGAACCTTTATGAAATTAAATTATTGAATATTCTCCCTGTGTCATGTAGCTGAAAACTGGATCTCTTGCCTGGAATGCAAATAGCCCTGCAATCAACCATTAACACTATAAGCAGAAAGAAAGGAAGGTATGGAGAGAGGCAGCTGCTTAGGAAGCAGGAAAGTAGAGAAAAATGAAGGAAGGGTGAGGTGGGTAAAGAAACATCTTTCATGTCCAAGCCAGTGAAGAAAATGGGCCAGAACTCAAAGAAGTCATATTACTACTGCTCTCAGAATCATCCCTGGAGAGTGTAATGCATACTAGGCTAAAGTAAGGGCATGCTTGCTGTTTATACAAAGGGTATTTGTTGAAGTAAAACATTGTAACTTTATTTCAAACCCAGCCTCCAAATTGCCTGTCACAGAAAGCTTTATAACTTAAACTTTTCATCTCCTTGCCTATTCTCTGCTGTCATAAAGTTCAGTGTCTGTTGTCCATGCTGCTTATCATGATATATTGTAAGAGTTTAATTTTCATTGTTTTTCATTATCCTGAAAACACCATATAAGCTAGTAGTGTTGTTAGTCTGTATTCCCAATGTCACAGATTTTTGCCTGATGTGAAGTCA
Source organism: Pachyuromys duprasi (assembly GCA_028658305.1). Classification (NCBI taxonomy): domain Eukaryota; kingdom Metazoa; phylum Chordata; class Mammalia; order Rodentia; family Muridae; genus Pachyuromys; species Pachyuromys duprasi. Next base: position 49,346,025 of record CM053765.1, on the reverse strand, counting down.
TTTAATGAAATGCAATTTCCATTATCAACATGATAAATTAAAGTGTACAACACACAGAGTGACTAAAACACAAAACACATTGAGAAAGATGTAAAAGCATCAAAATATTCAGCTGAAACTCATAGGTATCTACTTACTAATGTTTTATTAGTTTTAATTTTTATTTTTTATTTATTATAATTTATTTACTTTGTATCCCAGCTGTAGCCCCCTACCTTGTCTCCTCTATATCCCATCCCCCATCCCTCATCTCTTCCCATTACCTCCCTTCCTCAAATCCACTGACAGGGAAGGTTCTCCTACCCTTCCTCCTGACCCCAGCCTATCAGTTCTCATAGGGACTGGCTGAAGTATCTTCCTCTGTGACCTGGTAAGGCTGCTCCCCCATCAGGAAGAGGTGATCCAAGAGTCAGCCACTGAGTTCATGTCAGAGACAGCCCCTGTTCCCCTCACTAGGGAACCCACTTGGACACTTAGCTGCCATTGGCAACATCTGTGCGGGAGTTCTAGATTATATCTATGCATGGTCCTAGGTTGGAGTATAAGTCTCCCAAAAGATCCCTGTGCCAAGATATTTTGGTTCTGTTGTTCTTCTTGTGGAGCTCCTGTCCCCTCTAGGTATTTCATCTCCCCCTTCTTTCACAAGGTACTCTGCACTTTGCCCAAAATTTGGCTATGAGTCTCAGCATCTGCTTTAATACACTGCTGGGTAGAGTCTTTTACAGGCCCTCTATGGTAGGCTCCTGTCTTTTTTCCCTGTTTTCTCCCTCTTTAACAAGGTCTTCTTTCTTTGTATTGGCATTAACTTCTTACTTTATCCTTGTGTGAGGTTTACAAACAAAGCCAAAGGACCAAATGCTTCTGTTCTTAAAGCACATTCTGCAAAGAAAAACAGTACCCTCTGCTTTTGTATAGGTATGCCTTGTCTTAGTCTTACCCATGCACAGGTGGCCATGAAATTGGGTTAGCAGTGAAGAAAACTCTGAAGTAGCTACAGTGTTTCTGAGAAGTCCAGGTCATTCTGCATTTCATGAATACCTTTTAAAGGATGTTCATGTTCATAGTAAAAGGTTTCAAGTATGTCATATGACTCTAAAATATTTGTTGAGGTAAGCGATTTAGTAATGCTGCTAACTTTGGAATTCTATGTAAGCCAGAGCCAGATTTAGTGGATATGTATTGATGCAAGGCTCAGCTTATGAACTTAAAACCGTGAGACACAGACTCATAATTTATTAAAAGCCATCATGTTCCAGGAAATATGATGAATAATCCACTCCCCAAACGCCTGGGAATGAAATGCGATGCCTTTCCAGCAGACAGACTTCTGCTGAATCTACGTGAAAGCTCCTCATGTATATTTAATAGAAAAGCGGGTTGTTTCATGCAGACATTCTGTGAACAGAGATAAAATGAATAGAGCAATATCAGAAATGAAAGATAGCTGTCCCACAGAGCTGACTACAAGAGATCTAAAATGATAAGGGAAGAATGGGATTCAGTGAGGGAACCAAATCAAGTCAGAGCCAACACAAGAGTGAGTTTAGAAAGTTGGAAAGATATTTAACATAAAATGCAGAATAACTTCTAACTTAGTAAAAGCAATTTCTTGCTTAGTGAAGCAAGTGTAAGATACAGAGTTCTAATGTGAAAAGACAAATGCAAGGACAGGATACACAGCATACTTCCAAATATGTCTCATGTGATAGAATCTATAAACCTGTTCACTCTTTCATATAATTCCCTTTAGAGTTCTTGTATCTTACACCTTCAACTGATAAAGTCAGTACTTTCCAGAAAGAAGGTTGTTAAGATCTTAAGGGCAGACTTAGTAAGATCCCAAAGAGTATTCTCCAAAAATATCTTATCATCGGAAAGGTAAATTCTGTCAAAAAGAATTTTTTAAGAGCAATTATTCACAGTAGTAACACATCAGAAGTCGTGTCAGGAGTGATTACAACTCCATTCTGCATATTTTACATCTTTCTAACTAGGTTTTGATACCACGTGTTCTTACAGGGCAGAGGATTATGTGACACTGTTCTCAGAAACTTGGCAAGCAAATTTAGGGTTTTTCAGAGGCCTTAGTGCTCAGAACCAGTTTTAATTAGGCAGAGAAGAGAACCCTGACCTCTCCACAGCTGTTATGCCAATTGATCTTCAAAATCCAAGTATTTACTGAGAAACCTGGCTGGTTAGCTGCAGAGAGATCTCTTGCCTAGGAGAAACCTGGCTTTACAGTCAAGCTTCCTGAGCCTTGGCCTGTGCACTGTTGTGTCTTACTGTTTCACTCCCATAGCCATCCTGCATGGAAATGGATGATGCAAAAGTGGGTAGAATTCTTAAAAAATGAAATATTAAAGTTGTTTTCACAGGAATAGGAAAAAGTTTGAAAAAAGCAAAAGCAGCACCTTCAAATTCCTTTGGTAAATAACTACAAACACACACACACACACACACACACACGAAGCTTTCATCCAGGTAGCTTTTAATTTCCATCTAGAAGTCCAGAATTTTTTTTTTAAATCTGAAAGAGCTCTAAAACTTAGAATACAAAGCTTAAATAAAGTTGATTACTCTGTTTGTTTCATGTATGCAGCAGTCACAATCTCAAACAAGTGATCTACACACTATCCTAACACAATATTCATCCATAAGCCGATCTTTATTTTTAAGTAATTTATTTATTTTTATATTAATCACAGGTTATATACTTTGTATCCCAGCCGTAGCCCCTTCCCTCATTCCCTCCCACTCTCCCCATCCCTCCCTCATCTTCTCCCTGCCCTTCTCCAAGTCCACTGATGTGGGAGGACCGCCCTCCCCCCCCCTTCCACCTGACCCTAGCTTATCATGTCTCTTCAGGGCTGGCTTCAATGTCCTCTTCTGGGATCTAGTTAGGCTGCTCCTCTCTCGGGGGTGGGGGTGGGGCTGAGGGCAGTCAGCAAGCCAGCCATTGAGTTCATAACAGAAATAGCCCCTGTTCCCCTTACTAGGGTACGCAGTTGGGTACTGAGCTACCCTGGGCCACATCTGAGCAGGGGTTATAGTTTGTGTCCATACATGCTCCTTG
>CM053765.1:49323630-49342452 GCA_028658305.1 Pachyuromys duprasi | reverse complement strand
GCCCTGAGGAGACATGATAAGTTGGGGTTGGATGGAAGGGAAGGAGGTCCTCCCCTGTTGGTGGACTTGGAGGGGGCGGGGAAGAAGGAGATGAGGGAGGGAGTGGGAGGGTGGGAGGGAATGGGGGAGGGGGCTACGCCTGGGATTCAAAGTACCCAACCTGTGATTGAGATAAAAATAAATAAATTAAAAAAAAAAATAAAATAAAAAAAATAAAAATCAACACTAAAAAAAAAAAGAAACTTAAAAAAAAAAGAAAGAAAAAAAACTTCAAATCTCTGAATAAAAAATTGAAGAATATATCAGAAGATGCAAAGACCTCCCGTGTTCATAGATTGGTAGGATTAACATAGTGATAATTGCTATTCTGCCAAAAGCAATCTACAGATTCAATGCATCAAAATACCCATCAAGATACCAACACAATTATTTACAGATCTTGAAAGAAAAATTCTCAACTTCATATGGAGAAACAAAGAAACACACTCACACATAAAAACAAAACCAGAATTCCCAAAATGATCCTGTACAACAACAGATCATCACGAAGTATCTCCATCTCTGACCTCAAGCTGTACTTCTGAGCAACAGTAATAAAAACTACATGGTATTGGCATAGAAACAGAATAGTTGATCAATGGAAAGAAATAGAAGACCCAGAAATAAACCCACATAACTATGGAAACTTGATTTTTGACTAAAAAGCCAAAACCATTCAGTGCTAAAAAGACAGCATCTTCAACAAATGGTGCTGGTCCAACTGAATGCCCATATGCAGAAAAATGAAAATAGATCCATATTTATCACTCTGCACAAAACTAAATTCCAAGTAGATCAAAGACCTCAACATAAAACCAGACACACTGAAACTGTTAGAAAAAAATTGTGGAAGTCCCTAGAACTCATCAACACAGTAGACTACTTTCTGAACAGAACACCAACAGCACAGGCTCTAAGATCAAAAATAACTAAATGGGACCTTACAAAACTGAAAAGCTTCTGTAAAGCAAAAGACACTGTAGTTGAAACAAAACAACAGTCTACAGACTAGGAAAGAATTTTTACCAATCCTGCATCTGACAGAGGGTTAATATCCAGTATATATAAAGAACACAAGAAGTTAAACATCAACAACTCAAGTAATCCAATTTAAAAATTGGGTATGGACCTAAACAGAGAACTCTCTGTAGGGGACTGTAGAATTCCAGAAAAAACACTTAAAGAAATGCTCAAAGTCCTTAGCCATCAGGGAGATGCAAATCAAAAAGACCCTGAGATTTTACCTTATACCCACCAGAATGGCCAAGGTCAAAAACTCAAGTGACAACACATGCTGGAGAGATTGTAGAGAAATGGGAACCCTCCTCCATTGCTGGTGGGAATGCAAACTTGTACAACCACTGTGGAAATCAATTTTGTGCTTTCTTAGACAATTAGGAATAATGATTCCTCAAATCCCTGCTATACCACCCTTAGGCTTATACCCACAAGATGCTCAAGTATACAACAAGTACATTTGTTCAACCATGTTCGTAGCAGCTTTTTTTTTAATAGCCAGAACTTGGAAACAACCCAGATGTCCCCCAGTGTACGAATGGATACAGAAATTATGGTAGTTTTACACAATGGAATATTACTCAGCAATTAAAAATGAGGAAATCATGAAATTTGCAGGCAAATGGTGGGACCTGGAAATGATCATCCTGAGTGAGATATCCCAAAATCAGAAAGAAACATATGGTATATACTCACTTATAGAGAGCTATAAGATAGGGTAAACATACTGTAATCTATACACTTAAAGAAGATAAACAAGAAAAAGGACCCACGGAAACATGATCAATCCTCACTATGATAGACAAATGGGATTGACATTGGATGTAAGAGAAAACAAGCAACAGGACAGGAGCCTACCACAGAAGGCCTCTGAAAGACTCTAACTATCAATGTATCAAAGCAGATAGTAAGACTCATAACCAAATCTTTGGCAGAGTTCAGGGAATCATATGAAAAAGGGGGAGTTAGTAAGACTTGGAGAGAACAAGAGCTCCACAAACACTAAATAGATCAGGGCACAGGGGTCTTTTCTGAGACTGATAATCCAACCAAGGACCATGTATGGATATAACCTAGAACCCATGCTGGGATACAGCCCATGGGCATCTCAGTGGACTTGGAAAGGGGCAGTGAAGAGATGAGGGAGGGATGGGGAGAGTGGGAGGGAATGAGGGAGAGGGCTACAGCTGGGATACAATGTACATACCTGTGATTAATATAAACATAAATAAATCATAAAAAACTAGGCCTTTGTGATCATCATTATAATATAGAAGACTCTTATAGGTAAAACCAAAGGAGACATGGCATGTATTTCCAGCATGCAGGTCTTTCTATTTTCTACCGTGACTGATTTTTTAAGATTAAATAAACTGATATAATATAGAGGTAAAAAAAATTGTAGTCTAGAAATAAAATTACTTCTAATGTGAAACAGCTTTACAGTCTTTTTGATGATTTTTGAAAATAACTCAGAGAAATCTATGAAACCCCCTCCTTAGTAACCTTAAGTGACATAATGTTGGCCACTTAGTTCTTTAGCATCTATAAATATCTTACGGTTTTCTTACACCAGCCTTCCAATCACTACTACCATAAAAGCTCTTCCAGGAACCCTTGTGCTCCATTCAACTTCCTCAGACATGGGTTCAAACCCTAACTTAGATTTGTTAATTCTTTTGTTTACAAAGCAGCGCTAAACACTCCATCTTCTATTGGGTAGTGACTCTTGGCCATGGAACCCTTTCTGAATGAACCCTCTCTTATATTTATTTTTGTCTGCTCTTAATTATTTATTTGTGTGTAGAATTTTGTGCCTTTAAATTTATATTGTAAGTGTTGTAGATACTAGTGATATTAATTTAACGTGTTCAGAATCCAAAGATGTCATTTAAAAACTCTGATGCCATAAAGTACTGTGCAATCTGTATATAACTGGGTACATTTAAGGCTGCCATGTTAAAATTAGTAATCTTCAATTTTGTTTTTGTATCAACTTTATTTGAAATACTCGTGGATATTTTCAAGAATGTATCTGAACAAAAGCAAAACAAGCACTTCTTTATCACATATAAATATTTCTGTTGCCCATAGACCCCATGATGAGATTAATCTAATTGCTCAGTGTTTGTTAGGTTTTAAAAAGCAAGCATAATTTTTAAATCTCTCTAATTTCCAAAAAAAAGTGTAGTGGGACACTGTGATTTATTAGTGTGTTCTACTTTCAATTTAAGGAAATTGTGCTTGGTTTAAATTTTGGAAGAATAGTAAGATTAACTAAATTTTTGACACACAAATATGTGATTTTTACATCTTGAATTTCCTATATAATAGCTACCAACTGTATTTCACTGTGTTCTTGCAAAGGGTATGAACATGGTTTATACCTTTATTTCTAGCATTTAGAAGGTGATATATTATTCTCTGTTACATCATCTCCATGGCAAGTTCTATGCCAGCAAGAGCTAAATAAAATTCAACATTTAAAAATAGTATTTTTTGTTTTGCATCTATGTTTTTTAATATTAATTACCATTTATTCACTTTGTATCCCACTTGTATCACGCTCTCTCACTCCCTCCCAAACCCATCCTCCCTCTCTTATGTCCTCCATGTCCTTCTCCAAGTCAACTGGTAGTGGAGGTTCTCCTCCTCTTCCCTCTGACCCTAGCTTATCAGGTCTCATCAGGACTGGCTACCTTGTCTTCCTCTGTGGCCTGATAAGGCTGCTCTCCTCTCAGGGGGAGGTGGTCAAAGAGCCAGCCACTGAGTTCATGTCAGATACAGTACCTATTCCCCTAACTAGGAAACCCACTTGGTGAGTGAACTGTCATGGGTTAAATCTGTAAAGGGGTTCTAGGTTATCTCCATGCATAGTTCTTGGTTGGCATGTAAGTCTTAGAAAAGACCTCTGAGAGCAACAGAACTAAACAGTAATTTAATGTGCTTTAAAAATAAAATGATCAAATATTTTTTTAAAAAACACAAGAGCAATATTCTGCATTAAGTTATTTGATTAGCATATTAAATCTGCTAATACATGTATCAATTAAGTACATATATCTTTTGTTATTATTTGTAAAACAGTTCAAGTTCCTGCTCAGATAAGGCTGTTGCTATATATACATTTTGGAATATTGCACCTTGAGTTACCTCTATTTAAAATTTGTAAATTGAATTAAAATAAAGAAATCTTCAGATTTTCAAAAGTCAGCAATTTCACATTCATATTTTTTTTCTAATGAAATCATTTTGGAAATGTTGGAAACATTACAAATTTTAGGTATCCTAATAAAATTTACTAAGTTTAGAAGTATAAGGCTCAAATTATAGAGAGACATCTTGCATTTTATTTTGTTTAAATATTCCTTGGGTGAAATTAGAGTTCACAATTTGTATTAACTTTTAATAATATATTTTGTATTTTACTTTCAAACTTGTTTGCAGATTTTAATAAATGTATGTGTGTCAACATATGTTTCTTAGTGAATACGTATAAATATATACATGCTGATATATAGTTTTAAGGTAAAGAGATATTTCAATTTTTACAGCTATTACAAATACCCTGAAAGTGATCACAAGTCACATTTTCATTTGTTCCATGTTTTAGCTTCATGTGTTAAATAATATTCTATTCATCTATTTTGAAAAAGCACAAGTATTGTATTCACTGAAAATGTTTTATTTAAAATAAATCTCTCCTCTAAGCAATCAAACTTAGATAAAATTTTTTGTTCTCTGCTATGTAGTTTGCATAAATTTGTATAAAACATGATTTATTGTCTATAATAGCAAATTGTTGACATATTTTTTCTCTGAATTCTGCCATGAATTATTACATAATTTAAATTAGTACAAACCTCAGGCTATTACAACTCCATATGCTTGTTTGGTGAAACCTTATTTGAAAATACTAAGTTGTACTAAAATGTCATAAATATTTAGGAAAGAACTCTTATAAATTCCCCCAAAATGCTAAGTGTCAAAGGGCACTATTGGAAACATATTTGTTGTTTTGATGTACATATCTATAATATTTCATAGGTTATGTAGCTCTCTTACATTGAGTAAAGATTACATATAAATAAACAATGTTGATCATGTTGATTGTGAACTTGTATAAATTATGGTTTCACAGTTTGCTAGGGCAATATGAAAATAATAACACATCACTTTTCTGTTTGTTTGGTTTTTTTTTTTTTTAGTACTTAATTCCTAAATAGTAAAATCTGGTCTAAAATTTGAAGAAGTTAAGTCACTTTAGTCCACGTTAGTTTGTCTTTACATCACAGAGACTAAAACTCTCTTAACTGTGGATTTACCAAAAATGTCACATAGGTAGAGCCTTGATGGCTGATGCCAGATGTAGTGACTGAAACTTCTGTTTTAATTTTTACCCATTACTAATCTGTCTATATTATTAATTATTGGGCAATTGTTCACCATAATTCTCTTAGAAAGAGTCAAATCTCTGCACTCCTATATTTTACTGAAATATTTAGTTTTATCATTTTTATTACATATTATATCATTGGTCTTTTTGTTTATGAACAAGTTTCTTCAAAATAGTGGAATATTTATTTTTCAGTCCTCCCAAATGCACTGATGTTTTGGAAAAATGCAATAATATATAATTAAATATATGTGTGTCTATGTATTTGTCTACATATTCGATTTTCAAGTGAATGATGTATATAATGAGAATACATTACATATGATATTTAGCCAAATTAAATATGTAGTTCATTTTTCACAAATATTATAAATTCATAATATATATTTATAATACACTAAAATCTTAAATATGTCCTCTTAAATTATATACATTAAATTCTTTTAACTTATATTTTAAATGTTAACTTATACTTAAAATGTTAAAAGCATTTACACATTAGTCATGAAATTAACAATATTATAAGTCTATACGCTGGTTGAAATAATTTTATTCCATTCTATATATCAAATACATGATTTTTGAAATAAATATGTAGAGGATCATTTAAAAAATCTCATTACAGAACTTAAAATTCTTCCTAATAAGAAAAGCTTTTCTACATTAAACACGATATTTAAGTAAATACTGAGGTAAAAATATACTAAGAACATTCAAATGACGTATATCAAATATCTAATTTAAGCATGTCATTCAAGAATAGCATAACACTCCCCCTGATGAAAGAGCATCCTTACCAGACCACAGAGGAAGACAATGCAGCCAATCCTGATGAGACCTGATAAGCTAGGGTCAGATGGAAGGGGAGGAGGACTTGCCCTATCAGTTGACCAAGAGAAGGACATGGGAGGAGATGAGGAAAGGAGGGTGGGTGTGGGAGGGGATGAGGGAAGTTCCTACAGCTGGAATACAAAGTGAATAAACTGAAATTTATATAATAAAAAAGAAGAGTAGCATAACACTACATTTAAAAGTAAACCAACTTTCATGTGCAATAACACTGTAAATAATTCAAGTATTATTATATTCACAAAGTAGATACTATTAAAATATTATTTTATTTTAAATATTAAATTGTGTGTACTTGTGGGGGCTAGGGGATGGCATATGCACCTAAGTCCAGGTTTCTACAGTGGCATTGGATCCACTAGAAATGGAGCATCACTTGGTTATAACATGTTTAACATGGATTCTAGAAACTGACTCAGGTCTGAAACATGAACTGATGCATGTTCTTAATCATTAAGCCTTTTCTGAAATCCATTTTTTTTTCAATTTGTATGTGTGTGTAGTGAGAACTTTGGGGTTCTTTAAAAACACAGAAATGTTATGGAAACATGTTTTTGCTTTAAACCCAGGTGTGGGATATGGGGCTGTCTAAGATTGTCCACAGCAGCTGGCTATGATTTTGCCAGCTGCAGATAGTTTCTGCAAGTGCATGAAATTTGGAAGTTGGAGAACTCTTGAGAAGGTATGTAAATGCTGGAGCCCTGAGAGGGCTGCTCCTGCTGCTAGTTGCTGGTTGCTGGTTGCCAAGTAGTCATGTGCAAAGGAAGAGAAAGAGAAGTTTAATATCCTAACGGTGAAGACCAAATTGGCCCCAAGTAACTGGATGGCCCTAATTGGCAGAAAGTAGTATAAAGATAGGAGTGTCCCATCTCCCTTCTATTCTTTTTTCCTCTCCTATTTAATCTTACAGGATTAATAGGGGTGTGGAGGGTGGAAGAGCGAGAAAGGAACCTACAAAGTCTTACAAAATCTCTTTATGTGCATTTGCAGTGTGTGTCAGTGTGTGTGTGTGTGTGTGTGTGTTGTGTGTTAAGTGGGTGCACATGCGTGTATACGTTAGTGGAGTCCAGAAAAGTGCATCATATCTAATGGGGCTGTAATTGTTGACAGTTTTTACTTCCTTAGGTGGGGAACTCAACTTTTGTCTTTTGCAACAGCGGTAGTATGTGTTCTTAACTAGTGTGGAGTCGCCTAATTCCAAGGCAGATATTTTGACATTACTCGAAAGTTTATATTTAAATTGATTATATGGACTTTAAAAGCAATTATATTATTCATTTCTTTCTTTAACTTTAACTGTTAGAGGACTTGGATGCCCTGGCACTGCTCTAGAGACGACAGGACCCAGGTCCTTGAAATAGCTTTTGAAATAAGAAATATCTACAATCTTGGCTAGAAACATAAATAAACTGACTTGCTTCAGTCTCTAAATTAATGCAATTGACCATTTCAAGTTCCAGTATCTCAACTTTTTATTTTTTGCCTTTTTTTAGACCCATGCCAGACACATTTTCCTGTCATTAGCTAATAGCCTGAAGAATTTTAGCATTGTTCACTTTAAGTTATAGGCACATAAAATACACATCAGATAGCTGAGTGCTGCTGCTCAAAATGTAAATACGGATGACCCTTAAATATAAAGTTAACACAGCAGACTGTAAAAGCTTTTATACCCAACCTTTCTTCAAGGTAATCAGCCCTTCCTGTGCCATAGGATGAGGCAATAAAAACCTACACTGGTGTGCTTTGCCTAGAATGCTAAGAAAACTGCAGCTGTTTATCAAGATCATTTAAGCTTTATCAGAATGGCAGCTGTAATGCACATAATTCATATGGCACACTGGAGCTGTCCATCTGCTGGGTGCTGAATTCATGGTTGACTAATCATCTGTAATGGAATTCCTGTCTAGTTGTTTGTGCATAACACCATATTCTAATGACTCCAGATCATTTACCCTGCATGGACTTAGAACAAAACATCATGCCATTCTCTCTTGAGAAATACTATAGAAAAAACTAAGTATGGGAAGAAATTTCATTAAAATCAAAACTCTAGACATTTGAATTAATTTATCTTATAGTAATCAATTAAAATATTGAAACATAAATCTGTCCACATTGATAAATCTTTGAAATTACATGGTGACATTGGTCTTCCAGAGAAGGGCTCATTAGCTAACAGCTACTGGAGGTTTTATCATTTATTCAGTGTTCATTATTTGTTTGGGACATTATTTCATTTATATTAATAATTCTACTGATTTAGAGTAGAAATAAAACTGCCCTAATTAGTATTTCATTATTGCTAACATTTAAGAGGAATATCTGACTGGAAAAGATGTTCAATTATTTTCCCAGTCTAATTATTCACTCAGCAAGCACTTAATTTCAACATGCAGGGTCTATACTCCAGATGCTTTGACATGCTTCAATAACAACAATGAATAGCATTAACTTGGATTCTTTTGATGTTACATAGTGAACCCATTGTAATATGATATAGTAGCAAAAGTAGACAGCATTTGCCAAGTACTGGCAAAAAAAGCAACTCACTCTACTCTAAGAGAATTAACATTTTTGGCACTTAAGGATATACATAAATGTTCTTTGGGTTTAAAAAGCCTACTTTGTTTTGGTTTAACTGCTCTTGTTAAGCGAATATTTTTGTTCTCCATTATTAGCAGACACATCATCTAGTCTGTACATCACCTTTCAAAGCATTCCATAATCTGGTGAATCTGGCCAGTCTTGACAGTTACACTGAAAAACAGAATGACCTGAGTCTGAGGCTGAATCAAGACCTTTAGTTTTATAGTAGTGTGAAAGCTTAGTATAGTCCTACTATATGTGTGTATTTTTCTCCTTTGTTAAATTAAACCTAGTTTAATTCTACATAATATTAATGTCATTAATCTGCCTTTCTTTTAAAATAAAATTTAGGATGACTTTTGAGTCAAGTTTGTAGAACCAGTCATAGACATTTAAATAACATTACTTTCCAGGTGATCTGGATTATTGTAATATGCACAGACTTCAGGTCTGTTATTGATGATTCAATGACTCAGTAATTCATTCAAAGTTTAAAATAAAATTTATAAAACTCAGATGAACTACTAACAGTATTCTTTATTAAAATTTGAATTTCAGAATACATATTTCACTTCTTATTGTGACAAAGAATCCTGAATTCACATCTTATAGTACTTCAAAGTTATTATTTAACTTACTGAACAAATGAAGACTTTTGGAACAATGTTTATTGCATAAGCTCCTTTTCCTTAACACAAGACTTTTCTTGTGATGGGCAAATAGAAATGAATACCTCCTTCAGAAATGGGAAGGCATCTAAAAATATTCTTTCAAGGTTTCATTCACAATGAGAAAGAAAACTGAGGTTTTGCTAGAGTTGATTTAATTTTGTTTTTTTTATTATTAGTTACAGTTTATTAATTTTGTATCCCAGCTTTAGCCCTCTCCCTCATTCCCTCCCAATTCCTCCCTCGTCTTCTTCCTGCCCCTTTCCAAGTCCAGAGATAGTGGAGGTTCTCCTCCCTTTCCATCTGACTCTAACTTATCAATTTTCTTGAGGACTGGCTGCAATGTCCTCCTCTGTGGCCTAGCAAGGCTGCTCCTCGGGAGGTGTGTGTGGGGGGGGGGGTCAAAGAGCCAGCCATTGAGTTCATGCCAGAAATAGTCCCTGTTCTTCTTACTAGGGAACACATAATTTAGTTTTGTAATAAGCATAGAACTAAGAAATAGAAAAAATAACTGAGGAGTTGAAACATAGCATTCAGTTTTTTTTTTCATTAAGTGTTTAAAGACCTTAGTGAATCCAACATCAGGAAATTAAGAAATCGTTTGGTAAATTGGTACTGTTACGGTTGGTTTTCTCAAACTGACATAAGCTTAGACATATTTGGGAGAAAGAAATCTCAATTAAGGATTTGCCCGTTTTAAACTGATCTGCGGCCATATCTTGGTAAATAATCCCAATCATTATGAGATTGACATTATTAACTTTTTTGCTAAGATGAACTAGTGTGATGTAGTTTGGGCTTATTACAGCACAGTTCCAGTTAGAAATGAGTAACGTCGAATTTGAGATATATCTTACTCAAATGTATTCTTCACAGGGATACTGACAGCATTCATTTCATTTCTATTTTAAGGAACCAGTTATTTGCTAAGAATATGAGTTTTCCTCATACTTTCTACATAAAAATAATTTGGCAGATTTTGATTCATCTATCAAGTAACTACCAACTTTAAAGTGTATCTCTATTTTATTTTTTCATCCTGTACCATAGTTATCAACTTCCATTTACACAGTCTTACAGAAACACTTTCAATGATGAACCTGGACACCCCAAAGATTTGCTTTTCCAAATCTTCCATTCTCTATGGAAAACTTTACAGTTTCTTGACAGATAAATGACTTGGAAAGAGAAAAAAAGAATTTTACAAATTGTATTTCTGGTCAGTACAGTTCTTTGCTTGTTTGTTTGCTTACTAGAATGATGACTTTGGTTTGGTATTTTGTTTTGTTTACTTTTCAATTATTTCTGGTTTAATATCCTACTATACCACTCCTAGGCATATACCCAAAAGATGCCCCACAATTCAATAAGGACATTTGTTCAACTATGTTCATAGCAGTTCTATTTCAAATAGCCAGAATCTGGAAATATCCTAGATTCCTCAGTGAAGGAATGGAAATGGAAAGTATGATACATTTACACAATGGAACTCTACTCAGCAATTAAAAACAAGGAAATCAAGAAACTTGCAGGCAAATGGTGGGAGCTAGAAAAGATCATCCTGAATGAGGTAACCCAGAATCAGAAAGACACATATGGTATATATTCACTTTAAAGTGGATATGAGCCGTAAAAAATAGGATAAACATATTAAATTCTATAGTCACAATGAAGCTAAATAAGAAGGAGGACCCTAGGGAAGATGCTTCATTCTCATTCAAAAGGACAAACAGGATAGACATTGGAAGTAGGAGAAGACAATAACAGGACAGGAGCCTTCCATAGAGGTCCTGTGAAAGAGTCTACCCACCAGAGTATCTCAGGATATATTGACATTGATAGCCAAACTTTGGACAGAGTGCAGGAAATTTTATGGAAGAAGAAGGAGCTAGAAAGACCTGGAGAGGACAGGAACTCCAGAAGGAGAAGAATGGAGCCTAAAAATCTGGGCACCGGGGGTCCTGGAGAGACCAATATTCCAATCTTGCCTGGAGAGTTCCTAGATACCCTGTTCAGTGGAAGCCCATAGGTTGCTCAGTTTCCCTAGTGGGTTCCCTAGTAAGGGATCAGGGACTGTCTCTGATATGAACTCAGTGGCTGGCTCTTTGATCAACTCCTACTGGAGGGGGGAGGTGGAAGCAGTCTTGCCAGGCCTCAGAGAAAGATGGTACAGCCAACCCTTATGAGACCTGATAGGCCAGGGTCAGACAGAAGGGGAAGAGAACCTCCCCTATCAGGGGCCCAGGGGAAGGGCAAATGGGGGAAAAGAGTAAGTGGGTAGGAATGGAAGGAGACAAGGGAGGGGGGCTGCAGAAGAGATACAAAGTAAATAAATTATAATAAATAAATATATAAAGGTTAAAAAATATAAAACAGGAAAAGACACCTGCGCATAGAGGGTTTTCAGGTGTTGCCACTGTGTCACATGAGCCTCTGTAGGCTTCAGAGAAGAGAAAGGCAATGTCTAAACTCAGTGTTCTGACCTAAGAACATTTGAATGATTAGTAGCCTAACAGTCAACCTCAGACTACCACCAATTCAGTGCCAAGGGTTCCCAGGCTCTCAGGATCGGGAGCAAGACAAAGACTAGAAGAAGCCCACCTGGGACAAACAGTCCTGGGCAGATGTGAGTTCAAGACAGATGAGCCTTGCATGAACCCACTCAACTGGGCCCTACAGGGAGAAGGGAGTGAGCCAGGTGCTCTGCAGATCTGTTAGGGGTGTTGGGGCAAACCATGCCAGAGATGACCCTTGCCCTGAGCTATAATGTACAAGCAGAGTATAGTAGTCCTGAGATGACCTCAGACAGTCAGAGATGCAATACCACTGGAAGGAGCTATTAGTTAGTGAAAAGATAGAAGAGAGGGAGAAACAGAACTGGAGATTCCTGAAGGATGGTGGGGAACAGCCTGCCGTGGATGTCAGGTTATACCACCAGGGACCATGATAGGATCCTGTCATATGCTTCTGACAAGGGCTACATCTGGGTATCTAGACCTGCACCAGCCAGGGTCTCTTACCATCAAAGCCAGCTGACCTTCCTTGGTCTGGGCCACCTCTGAGGGACATGTTGATGTCTGAGGGCAGTACAGAAATGGCTTAACCTCTTAGTGAGGCATCCTGTAAAGTATGGTCCTAGAGACAAGAGAGAAGGAGAGATGACCTTGCCACTAGCCAGCTGCAGTACTTTGTAGAGAGGAACAGGACATTGTAAAACTGTGGGTGAGCCGGCCAAGGATAATAGCATGAGAAAGCTGGAGCTACCACTTGTCTTTCATGTAGTGAGTGGTGTGGACAAAGAAGAGTTGGCCCTGACAAGGTCATGAGAGCAAGATAACTGACCCTGCCTCTTACCTGCTGCAGCTACAGATCAGGCACTGCACCTTGACTGGGCAGCACAGCAAACCTGGCTGTGAATTTGAGGATTGCAGATGAGCAAGCCCCAAGAGTTTGAGAGTGGGAGAATCAATGTTGCGACCAGCTCAGATACATCTCAGGCCTAGATCCACGGCTCTGTACCACCCAATATCTATCCTATCAATGAACTGCTGGACTACAGATCCAAAATTTCAGAATCTCATAACACAAAGTAACAACTCAATATCCAGAGAGGCCTTCCAGTGAGGTTCCAGGATTGATTGTGTAGCAGAAGCCAGAGGCCTTGTACCAAACCAGAGAGTCGTTGCAATGAACAACTGCAAGCAAGGAAGTGTGGACAAAAGTGTAAACTTTGGAAGACTCCGTGACACACTGCAATGACATTCTCCTCTCTCTCTCTCTCTCTCTCTCTCTCTCTCTCTCTCTCTCTCTCTCTCTCTCTCTCTCTCTCTCTCTGTCTCTGTCTCTCTCTCAGGGGAAAGGTTGCGAGGCTGGTGGGTGGATACAAGGAGAGGGGGAGATGGGTGGGACTGGTGTGCTTGATACAAAATTCACAAATAACCAATGTAAAGGTAAGGAAGAAACCCAAACAGACACAGAGGAATAAATAATAGATTTTTTAAAAAAGAAAACAAACAAAAAAGAATAAAAGAAAACAATCAAGCAAGAGAAAACAAAATCCAAAAAGTCTGCCTCTTGGGATTGACTTTTCTTCTTCCTGGGATGTACGGATATTTCACAAACTAGCAATTTAGTTTATGCTGTTGTGTATTTTGTTTGTTTGTGTGTTTGTTTGTTTTGTTGCCATTGTTTCTTGGTGGGTAAAAATTACTTGTAAAATGTTGAGGAAGCATGGAATTTAAAGTCTTTCCTACATTGATTGGATTAAGCATGGAAAGGAATGGGTAATTTCCATGGAACTATTTCTGGCATGTGACATGAAGGACTCTATTTCTCAGTGTTCCTGGGCTCTTCTGACTCCTATATTTTCCTCTAGTAAATATCATGCTTGCTCAGACAAGAAGTAATCATTCACAGAAACAAGATTCCTCTTTCAAGATGTATTTTGTGAGAGAAAAGGTAAATGTACATCTTATTTCCTCTTTTCTCTGGATTTCTTCTTGTCTTCTTTTTCTTCGTCTTTGTCTTCATCTTAGTTATCATTATTGTCATCATCATCTTTTTCTTTCTTATTCTCCTACTTCTTCTCCTCCTTTTTCTTCATATTTTTCCATATTGTAGATTGGATGAAGATCTCAGATATGCTAGGCAAGTACTCCATCCACTGCTAACAGTGAGTTTTTATGCATTAGTTAATCATACATAAATATATTGATTCCTATTTTTAAATTTTATATTATTACGTAAAGTTATATTCATCCTAAATGAGTTGACATAAAATTGAGCTATGAAATTATGGCATTGTGAAAATGTAAGCATGATGTTATCATGAAAGTATCTTTTTTGATCAAGTTACTAGCACATTCTCAAGGTTTTAATTAAGTGATGCAAAATATCTAAAGTGAGTAAATGGAACATATTGTATTTTAATAAGGTATTCATAAATTGTTAAAACATACTATTAATCAATTAATATGGTAATACATCTAGTAAAACAAATGATGTGAAACTGAACCTATGAAACAAAGGATATGTTATTTAAAAGCTGAAAGCCAGAGATGTAGACATTCACTATGAAATTCTCAGGAGAGAATATGTAATTTGTATAACTAAACATCTATAGCTCTTACGTTACCATTAGAAATAAGTTGTCATTATAGTTTTCTACTCTGGAAATACAACTACACACAAACACACACACACACACAAAAACAAAATGTAGTTTAGTAAATGCAAGCTTAGCCACAATTTGCCAACAATAACTACAATGCCTCATAGAGCAAAGGTGAGTGATATTCTCCACAAAAGTCCATAAGAAATTCAGCGCTGTCAAGAAAAATTTCAATTTGATGAAAATAAATAATATGTAAAAAATGAAAGAAATTCCGTTTCTATTAATGGTACACTCTTATTTTCTAATTTTTATTTTAAATCTCTCTGAAATGCTGCAATATATATAACTTCATACTAGATGAAATTCTTTCAGAGAACTCAGACCTTTTCTGTTTCAATTTAAAATTAAAATGAGGATAGGAGCATACCTGTGCAAATAAAAGCTGTTAATTGCTTTATGTATTGGCAGTCCCCAAGAGTGTATCCCAAGTATGCCTGATATTCCTGGACCTGCTATTACAGTGAGTGCTCTGAACGGGATGAATGATGGGAGTAATTACAGGCCACCAGATGGCTCTTCAGTGAGCATACATTTACAGATTCCTTTTGCAAGTTGTTTATTAAATCAAATTTGCAACAGTTTAACTGTATATGAGGGGTATCCTTTATTATTTTTAACTAAAAATATGGAATAGACTGTTTTATTCATTATTAAAAGACTTCTTTTAGCAAACATGTATAGTTAAAATTATGAGAATTAAATATAATTCAAGTAATAATATAAGAGTATAGTAACTACTTTTAACTTATGGATATTCAATTTTTAAGTATTCCTGATTCTGTAACAAGAAGCAAAATTGAAATGTTAATCCTTAACTAGTATCAAAGGACATAGTGTCTTATCACATAAACAGGTATAGTCATTGTGGTTAGGCTAACACGCATATTTTAGTTCAATCTCAATTACATTAATTTTACACTTTTGCAATTAGGACTTGTTCATTTGGGATTGATCAAGGTGACAATAAAATAAAGGGGAGGCCAGCCCCTCCAGAAGTTGTCTTTCAGACAGGACGGTGAATGATAGCAGTGCCTTAAGAAAGTGGAGACTGCACACTGAGGCGCAGGCAACATAGGTTTTACAGAACAGAAAAGAGAATGTTCTGCATACAGATCTGTTCCACTATAAACACCAATGAAGTTTGGCATGTTGCTCTTACTGGGAGCTTCCAATAACCTTATATCCCAAAGATGTTAATAACATGTCAAATTTCCTATCTGGAGGTTCACAGATCACTTAGGAGTTTTGGATTATTAGCCTTTTCGGATACATGATGAAAATCAAAATAAACTAAATTGTTCCTAATTTATTTTGGAATATGTCTTCTTTTATGGAAATTTTGGCATTAATTATGTCAGTATTTAATCATTTTGTATTCTTTATATCTGATTATATAAGTAGCAAATGTTTCTATGACTTTAATACTACTAAGTGGCTGGAAGATATGATCATGAATTATAAAATATACATATGAAGTTTGTATTCCTTTAAGTATTCTGTGATTAACTAGCTATAAAGATTTGTCTTTGAAATTAAAATCCAGAGGCTGGGGACATGGCTTAATGTATCAGACATGGCAATACCCATTTAGAATATTCAGATATGGCCAAGTACACTTGTGCCTGAAGCAAAGAAGAATGAAACAGAAACAAGAGCATCACTGAGCTTAGTTAATTGTTAGTCTGGCTGAAAGACATGGAGCTACACTCCCTGTTTATGGGAAACTAGATTGAGAGAGATATTGCAGATCACCTGATGGCTTTCTCTGGACTCTGTATCCACTCATGGTTGTACACACCCAAACACACATGATCACTCACATACATATCCCACATAGACATTCACATGCAAACAATAAATCTCAAAATATTAAACTATGTATGAATTTTACATGTCTTGGTTTTAGATTCCCATGAGTAAGAATTTCTATATGAAACCTTCCCAGAAGTAACAATTCCATTGTTATCTCAGAAATATTTAAAGGGATAATATAAATGATTAACCCAACAATCATATTCACAATATATCTATTTAATTATAATATTTACATTTTTAATTATTTTCTGACAAAAGGATAGTTGCATTGCTTTTCATAAGCAATGATTTCAAAATTGTTTATTTTCTAAGGCCATGTTATTCAAGCATGTCCCTCATATTAGATAATTCATTAATTTTTTATTATTTGTGTTCATGTGTTAATAAAAAGTGTAATATAGGAAACTTGTTTGTAGAAATCTGAATTTATTCAGGAACATCCAAATGACAAGCATATTACTTACTTTTAGTGAACTGACTTGTAACATTTATATTTAATTAGAGAAAACACTGCAATGTATAAAAAACATATTCATAAGCAATGTTTTGAAAGCCTCATGGCATATCATCCCAAGTATTGTTGTCCCAGGCTCCAAGCCCCACCAAAGACAAGGCCAAGGATAATATTCAAAAAAAGACAGTCTGGGCTCAGGTCAGCCTTGGCTCTTCACAGGCTAAAAGAGAAGGATAGTGGATATACAAACATTTACACTGAGCGTTCCTCAGAAACCTCCAGACTGGGTTTCTGCCTGCCAGGAATAGCCACTTCCCTATCTCTTCTTACCCCTGGCAATTGGAGCACCTAGCTTCTTAATATCACATACCTGTAACAATGCAAATACAACTACACTAGCTTCCAAGTTGTTCTGGCTTGCACACATCTCCCAACACCACCACCACCACCCTGCAGCTACCTGCTTTGTTTAAAACCAGCAAGGCTTTTGTGGCCTTTTAGCTGTCCTCTCTGGCCCCTGAAACGTAGCTATGGCACCTCTGACTGCCACAAATGCCTATGGTCATTCTCTTTCTGTCACTGAGAGACAGGCACACTGTAGTCTCTTAGATTTCCAAAAAATTATTTTTCCACCCATGGTGTAACCTACTTTGGAGGTTTCACTGTACCCTGGCTTACAATTTGATTGACTGAAAATTTTAGAATCACAAATACTTAATCATTTAAACTAAGAAAAACCAATTTCCAGTAAAAGTTTTTCAAGCTTAAATTTCAAGGATCTTGGAGATTCAAGATGGCCGCCACGAGAGGACACTGTGTCTGAGGAGTAGGACAGCAGAAACAACACAGCGATCAGGAGACTGAACTCTGGGACCTAAAACGCCAGCATTTGTGACTGCCAGGTGAACGGAACCCCTATGGTGAGAAAATCAAGTGGGAAAACCCTAGGGACACCCAGTTATTACCCGGAAAAATCTCCAGGTGACCAGCTGCTGCGCACAGCTCTGATCTGAGCAAGCAGCCACACTGGGCCCCCTCAGCCGCTATAATAGACTGGATCACACGGTCTCCCAGCCAGTCTGAGGAGGAACCAGGTACCATTTTTACTGACCTGAACACTGCAGATCACACACCAATCGCCTCTGCCAGAACCACCTCAGACTAAGAGGGACAGGAGACCTTTTTGACCAGACCGCACACTGCTGGCGCACACTGCAGGAGTCCACCAGCAAAAACTTCAGTCACTGTGAGAGTCCACAGGCAAGTCTGGGAAGAACCCGGGTTCTGCTTCAACCCGCAGGTGTAAGGCAGGCACACACCAATCACTGAAACCACCTCAGACTGCGAGGGTCGGGGGACCATTTTGACCAGAGGAAACACTTTAGGCACACACTGCATGCATCCACCAGCAAAAACCTCAGTCCCTGTGTGTGTCCACAGGCCAGACAGAGAAGGCCTTGGCCACCATTTCAGACAGGCCTGCATACAGCAGGTGCACACTGCTCAGCAACACCTGCAACCAACCCAAACCCACAGTGTGTGCCCCAAATATCATCTCAGACCATGGTGAACAGCCCCTGGCACAGAAGGGGGCGCCAAATCTCCAGTCCAGGGGAGAGCCCTTAGCAGCAAGCCCAGAGCAGAGCGCATAACCCCTAGATGACATCTCAAACCCGGACACTCAGACTCTAGCACAGAGTGAGGAGTAAAGACTCCAGACCAGAGGGGTGACCAGCCGGCAGTGCTCACAGCTTCTAGCACAGAGCATGAAGCCGGGGACACAGAGCCCACAACAGAGTTCAACTGAGACAACAACACACAC
>CM053765.1:49270962-49323130 GCA_028658305.1 Pachyuromys duprasi | reverse complement strand
ATCTGCCGGCGGACTCACACACTGACTGAGTTTTTGCTGCTGGCGGACTCACACACTGACTGAGATTTTGCTGGCGGGGCGTTTGGCTTGCGCCCCGGCAATGTGCGGACTGGACAAAATGGTCCCCGAATCCACTCAGTCTGGTGTGGTTCCGATGATCAGACCGAATCCGCAGCACACCCGTGGGTCGAAGCAGAACCCGGGTGCAGTGTGCGCTAGTAGGGCGCAGTTCAGTGAAAGCAGCACTAGGCTCCTCCTGAGACTGCCAGCGAGACTGTGAGATCCAGTCTATAATGGCGGGTGTGGGCGCCCAGCGCAGCTGCTTGTCCAGATCAGAGCTGTGTGCCGCTGGTCACAGGGAAATTTCTCCAGGTAATATCTGGGTGTCCGTAGGGTTTTCCCACTTGATTTTCTCACCGTAGGAGTTCCGCTCACCTGGCACTCACAATGTTGGCGTTTTAGGTCCCAGAGTTCAGTCTCCTGGTCGCTGCGTTGTTTCTGCCATCTTGGATCCCCCTCTGATTTCCTCCTTTTTAATTGCTGAGTAGTACTCCATTGTGTAAAAGTACCACAATTTCTGTATCCATTCCTCAACTGAGGGACATCTGGGTTGTTTCCAGGTTCTGGCTATTACAAATAAAGCAGCCACGAATATAGTTGAGCAAATGTCCTTGTTGTGTGTGTTTTTTTTTTAAGAGGACTTCCATTTGCTTGGTTAGAGTCACCCCAAAGTACTTTATGTTATTAATGGCTATTGTGAAGGTTTGTTGTTTCCCTAATTTTTTCTCAGCCCTTTTGTCTTTGGTGTAAAGGGGGGCTTCTGATTTTTTGAGTTGATTTTGTATCCAGCCACTTTGCTGAAGGTGTTTATCAGTTGAAGGAGTTCTCTGGTTGAATTCTTGTGGTCACTCATGTATATTGTCATATCATCTGCAAATAGTGATACTTTGACTTCTTCCTTTCCAATTTGTATCCTTTTGATTTCCTTTAGTTTTCTTATTGCTCTAGCTAGGACTTCAAGTGCTATATTGAAGAGATATGGAGTAAAAGGGCAGCCTTGCCTTGTCCCTGATTTCAGTGGGGTTGAGTTTGATATTGGCTATAGTCTTGCGGTGTATTGCTTTTACTATGTTTAGGAATGTGCCTTGTATCCCTGATCTCTCCAAGACTTTAAACATGAATGAATGCTGTTTTTTGTCGAATGATTTTTCAGCATCTAGGGAGATGATCATGTGTTTTTTATCATTCAATTTGTTTATATGGTGGATCACATTGATGGATTTCTCTATATTGAGCTACCCTCACATGCCTCAGATGAAGCCTACTTGGTCATGGTGCATGATATAATTTATGTGTTCTTGGATTCAGTTTGCAATTATTTTATTGAGTATTTTTGCATCAATGTTCATTAGAGAGATCTGTCTGAATTTCTCCTTTTTTGTTGGGTTTTGTGTGGTTTAGGTATCAAAGTGACTGTGGCTTCATTGAATGAGTTTGGTAATTTTACTTCTGTTTCTATTTTCTGGAACTGTTTAAAGAGAATTGGAGTTAGTACTTCTTTGAAGGTCTGGTGGAATTCTTCAATAAAACCATCAGACACAGGGCATTTTTTGGAAGGGAGACTGTTGCTGATTGCTTCTATTTCCTTGAGGTATATAGGTCTATTCTATTTTTCTACCTGATCTTGACTTAATTTACATTGATGGAATCTATCAAGACAATTTTCCATTTCTTTTAGATTTTTCAAATTTTGTGGCATATAGGCTTTTGTAGTAACACTTAATGTTTGTTTGGATTTCCTCAGTGTCTGTAGTTTTGTCCCCATTTTTATTTCTGATTTTGCTGATTTGGATAGTTCCTCTCTGCCTTTTTGTTAGTTTGGCTAGGGGCTTGTCTTTCTCGTTGATTTACTCAAAGAATGAGCTCTTCGTTTCATTGATTCTTTGAATAGTTTTAGTGGTCCTAATTGATTGATTTCATACCTGAGTTTGATTATTTCTGCTGTTTGTTCCTCTTGGGTGTATCAGCTTCTTTTTTTTCTAGGGCTTTCAGTTGGACCATTAAGTTGTTTGTATGAGATGTTTCAAATTTCTTCTTGAAGGCACTTACTGTAATGAACTTTCCTCACAGCACTGCCTTCATTGTGTCCCATAAGTTTGGGTATGTTGTACTCTCATTTTCATTGCATTCTAGGTAGTCTTTAATTTCTTTCCTAACCAAGTTGTCATTGAGTAAAAAGTTGTTCATTTACCATGTATGTGCTGGCTTTTTACTGTTTCTGTTGTGTTGAGGAACACCTTTAGACCATGATGGTCAGATAAGATACAAGGGATTATTGCAATCTTCTTATACCTGCTGAGGATTGCATTGTGAGCAACTATATGGTCTATTTTGGAGAAGGTTCCTTGAGGTGCTGAAAAGAAGGCATATTCTTTTGCTCTTGGGTAAAAATTTCTGTAGATATCTGTTAGGTCCATTTGATTTAAGGCCTCTGTAAGTGCCCTTCTTTCCCTGTTTTGCTTCTGACCGGATGATCTGTCCCTTGAGGAGAGTGGAGTGTTGAAGTCTCCCACTATTAGGGTGTTGGGATCAATGTGTGATTTCAGCTTTAATAATGTTTCTTTTACAAATATAGGTGGTCTTGTATTTGGAGCATAGATGTTCAGAATTGTGATGTCTTCCTGTTGGAATTTTCCTTTGATGAGAAGGAAGTGCCCCTCCTCATCTTTCTTGATTAATTTTGGATGAATATCTAATTTTATTAGATATTAGGATTACTATCCCACCTTGTTTTCTGGGTCCCTTTGCTTGGAAAATATTTTTCCAGACCTTTACTCTGAGGTAGTGTTTATCTTTGTTGCATAAGTGTGTTTCTTGGATGCAGCAGAATGTTGGATCCCGTTTCCGAATCCATTCTGTTAGTCTGTGTCTCTTTATAGGAGAGTTCAGTCCATTGGTGTTGATAGATAATAGTGACCAGTGGCTGTTAGATCCTTTTATTGTGGAGTTGGTGGTCTTACTATGATTCCTTGCTTTTTTTTTCCTCCTTTTAGTTGGGAAGTTACCTGTATTCTATATTTTCTTAGGTGTGATTGTATTCATTGGATTGCAGTTTTCCTTCTAGTATCTTCTGTAGGGTTGGATTGCTGTGTAGATATTGCTTAAATTTTGTTTTGTCATGGAATATTTTGTTTTCTCCATTTATGTTGATTGGAATCTTTGCTGGGTATAGTAGTCTTGTTTGGCATCTGTTTTCCCTTAAAGACTGCATGACATCTGCCCAGGCCCTTATGGCTTTCATAGTTTCTGATGATAAGGCTGGTGTGATTCTGATAGGTCTACCTTCATATGTACTTTGCCCTTTTCCCTTGCTGCTTTTAATATTTTTCTTTGTTTTGTAGGTTAAGTGTTTTGACTATGATGTGAGGAAAGGTATTTCTTTTCTGGTTTAGTCTATTTGGTGTTCTGTAGGCTTCTTGTATGTTCATGGACATTTCTTTCTTTAAGTTGGGAAAATTTTCTTCTATGATTTTCTTAAAAATATTTTCCGGTCCTTGGAGCCTGGAGTCTTCTTTTTCATCTATTCTAATTATTCTTAGGTTTCCTCTTTTCATGGCGTCCTTGATTTCTTGGATGTTTTGTGTTTGGGACTTTTCCAATTTTATTTTTTTCCTTGAGTGAGGAATCCATTCAGCAAGCATATCTTCAGTTCCCGAGATTCTCTTTTCCATCTCTTTTGTTCTATTGGTGATGCTTACCTTTGTGGCTCCTGATCTTTTCTCTAAGTTCTCCAGTTCCATGTTTTTCTCTGTTTGTGTTTTCTTTATAGATTCTAATTCTATTTTCATGCTTTGTATCATTTCCATCATCTGATTGAATGTGGCTCCTATTTTTTTGTTTGTTTCCTCTCTATATGCCTTTAATTGTTCATCTAAGTGAGCAGTTAACTTTTCTGAATTTCTTTAAGGGCCTTTTTCCTTTCCTCCTTTTATTTGTCTTTTTGTTCCTCTAATGTCTCCATAATCATAGCTTTAGTATAGTTTTCCTGTGTCTCCGTTTAATTAAAATCTCCATTGCTTTTGGGTGTTTCTGGTGGGGTCATGGTGTCCTGTTTTTTGTTGGGTGAGTTCTTTCGCTGATTTCTGGCCATTTGTTTATATATAGTGTCAAGGAGCTCTTTGTGCTTTGAGGCTGGACTTCAGACTGGAACTGTCACTCTTTCGTGTCTGGAGTATTCTTTAAGAATATCAGGGAGTTCCCCTGGTTTGAGAGTGTGTGCTGTTGTCTCAGTTTAGCTCTGTTGTGGGATCTGTGTGCCAGGCTCCGTGCTCTGTGCTAGAAGCTGTGCGCACAGCAGGCTGGTAGCCACTCTAGCCTGGAGGCTTGGCTCCTCACTCTGTGTCAGAGGCTGAGTGTCCTGGTTTGAGATGGCAGCTGGGGGGTGCTGCTCTGGTTTGGAGGCTCCATGCTCCGGCCTGGGCTTGCTGCTTAGAGTTCCCCTCTGGTTTGGAGACTTGGCGCCTCCTTTTCTGGGCTGGGGGCTGTGCACCATGGCCTGAGATGGTATCTGGGGGCTTCTCAGTCTGGCCTGGATACTGTGTGACCCAACCCGGAGTGGTGGCTGGTGGCGTCAAGGGGTGTGGGCCCACCAGATGCAGCCCACGGTAACTGGGGGATTCTCAGTTGGCCAGAATACTGTGTGACCCAGTCTGGAGTGGCGTCTGGTGCTGCTGAGGGTTGTGGGTCCGCCAGGTGCAGCCCAGGGTATTGGGGGGGGTGGTCTCAGTCTGGCACCAGGACTGTGTGACCCAGTCCAGAGTGGCGGCTGTAGGTGCCCAGTGCGGCCATGCATTCAGATCATGGCTGTGTGCAACTGGTCACCCAGAATTTTTCCAGGGATTAGCTGAGTGTCCCTAGGACTTTTCCACTAGATTTCCTCAACGTAGGAATTCCGCTCACCTGACAATCGCAATTGCTGGTGTTTTAGGTCCCAGAGTTCAGTCTCCTGGGTCCTGTGCTGACACTGCTGTCCTACTCCTCAGTCACAGTGGCCTCCTGGGGCAGCCATCTTGAATCGAACCAGGGCTAGTTTTTTAAAAGCAGTTTTTAGAAATAATCAACACACTTGAAAGTTACCAGGACATATTCTTTGCTTTGATTTGTGTAGACATTTAACATAAATGCAATATCTTTGGAAATGCTGCCACACTTCTACATTAATTTTGTAGTTATTAGGTTTTCTTTTCCATTCAAAGTGAAGTCATGAAGATTTTCTTAATCTTCTTCTAGATGAATTTCATTGGAAGGAGGCTGCATAGCATGGGTTATGCAATAAACTATACTTAGTGGAGTTTCAGGGACAATGAAAACAAACACACACATATACATTCATTGGCACCTTGATATCTTGTGAGGCAGGTTCTCCATGTTGTAGCCCCTATACTGCTCCATGACTATTGTGTATGGTGCCCATATATAGTGATGAAAATGATAAAATACAGCACAGGACCTAGAAAATCTCCCGCTAAGAATATACAACTGATCATCTCATAGACTGACAGTATATATTCTAGATCTCACATTAATATACATCATTAATTTTATAATTTTTACAATAAAATTTTATGAGCTACAAGAAATGATCTGAAACACCCTAGACCTTATCAAAAGATATATCACAAAATGTGTGCTTTAAGATCTCCCCCTACTTAAATACAATTTCCTGCAGTTTGTCCAAAGTTTAGTTATGAGCCTCAGCATCTGCTTTGATATGCTGCAGGGTAGTCTTTTAGAGGCTCTCTGTTGTAGGCTCCTTCCCTGTTTCCTCTTTCCTCCTTCTTCCAGTGTCCATCCTGTTTGTCTTTCTGAGTGAGGATTGATCATCTCAGCCATGGTCCTCCTTTTTGCTTAGCTTCTTTAGGTGTACAGCTTTTAGTATGCTTATCCTATATTATATGTCTAATATATACTTATAAGTGTGTATATACTACATATGTATGTTTCTGCTTCTGGAATACTTCACTCAGGATGATATTTTCTAGTTCCCACCATTTGCCTGCAAATTTCATGATTTGCTTGTTTTTAATTGGTGAGTAGTATTCCATTGTGTAAGTGTACCACAATTTCTGTATTCATTCCTCCATCCAGGTTCTGGCTATTACAAATAAAACTGCTACAAACATGGTTGAGAAAATGCCCTTGTTGTTTGAGCATATTTTGGATATATGCCTGGAGAGGACTGGAGCTCCACAAGGAGAACAACAGAACCAAAAATCTTGGTACAGGGGTCTTTTCTGAGAGTGATACTTCAACCAAAGATGATTCATGGAGATAACCTAGAACCCCTGCTCAGATGTAACCCATGTTAACTCAGTGTTTAAGTGGGTTCCCTAGTAAGGGGAATAGGGACTGTCTCTGACATAAACTCTTTTATCATCTCCCCCCTGAAGGGGAAGCAGCCTTTCCAGGCCACAGAGGACAATGCAACCAGTCCTGATAAAACCTAGTAAGCTAGGGTCAGATAGAAGGGGAGGAAGACTTCCCTTATCAGTGGATTTGGCGAAGGGCATGTGAGGAGATGAGGTACGGAAGATAGGATTTGGAGGGAACGGGGGAGGGGACTACAGCTCGGATTACAAAATGAATAAACTGCTATTAATATAAAAAATAAAAAATAAATACAAAATTAGTGCTTTTACAATAATCAGTATACTTGAAAGTTTTATTTTTCAAGAATGATATCTACCTCAACAAAGGAACGGATTAATAAAATGTGGTAAATCTACATAATGGACTACTACTCACTAAAAAAATGACATCAGAAAATTCACTGTCAAATAGATTGTGACTATTAAAATTCATTCTAAGTGACATAATATAGACCAAGAAAGATAATTATAATATGTATTCTCTTACTTCTGGGTATTAGTCATTAAATAAATGACAGCTAAGATATAGTCCAGTGGCCTAGAGAGGTTAGCTATGCAGGAAAGGACTGGCAGAAACACATGGATATCCATGGAAGGCAGAAATGTAATACATTTCATGAGTGGCCTGGTGGCATAGGGGACAAAAAGTGGAAGATCAGGTGGGGAAAAGGGGATAAGATGAGGTTGAGGAAGGAAATACATACAGAGACAGATGAAATCTTGGGGCATTTGAGGAGCAGTAAGGAAACTTAGTGCATTGGAAACTTTCTATAATTATATAAAGGTTATCCTAATGAAGTCTTCAAATAATGAGGAAGATTGAGTCCCAATTTGCTATCTCTTGTCACTAACAAACTCTTCAGTACTGGGACTGGGTTATATTCAATAGAGTTGCTTACTAAAGGATTCCTATGAAAATACCCAGACAACCCAGGCTTCTGTGAAGACAAGAAGTAGCTCTCCACAAACTGATAGACCCCAATGCTGAAGATAACACCCATACAACTAAATGAACCAGAGATGGCTCGCTTGTACCTATAGAACACTCATCCCTACTTTCTGGTATATTTGGGATGAGAAGGTACTCTTTAGGCTACCAAAACATAAACGTAAGCAATAAACCACCTGCAAGACCTTTGATTCACAATCTGTCCTGCCTGAAACACTTGATAGACCAATGGTGGCACAAAGCTTATGGGAGTAAATAACCGATATCTGATTTGACTTATGGCTCACTCCACAAAGATGAAAATCATGTCCAACACTGCTAGTATGACCAAGAACCAGAAACTAGATAGGCCAAAGGTTAGGGTAAAACCAAATACAATTGGTCAGTAAAACAAACAACTACCACCACAACAAAAATCATACTGATTAAATGACTTCTAATGATATTTGTCTGTACTCATATATTAGGGTCTTATGCAGCCATCACCAGATATATTTCTCCTGCAGTAGATGGGAACATGTACAGAGACCAACATTCAGGCATTATGGAGAGAGAAGGAGAGATAGAGACCATGGAACATACATTTGTAGATGGGATGTCTCTACTAAATATTTCCTCTCAGAGCTTAGGGTACCATGCAGAGGAGTTGCTGTTAGGATGTAGAAACCACAAGAGAGAGAGAGAGGACACCTGGCAAGTAAGGCCTTCTCAATCAACAGGGTAAAGCACATAGAGACTGAAGGAGCAATCCCAAGGCTCCCACAGATCTGCAAGAGGTCTTCAGCCGATTTATTATCACTTCCAGCTTAGTGTTTTTATAGGATTCCTGGGTGAGTGAATGAGTGAGTCTCTGATTCCTGTACCTTTTCTTGGTCACTCTTTTTTTTTTTCTCTGTTGACTTACTTTCCTCAACTTCAATAAGATGTTCTTTTTATTTCTCTTATTATATTTTATTTTGTTATGTTTTGTTGTTATCTCTTAGAAGCCTTTTCTGTTCTAGGAAGAGACAGAAAGGGAGTTGATCTGCATGGTAGGGAAAGTGGGAAGGAATTTGGAAGAGTAGAGGAAGTGAAAATGTAACTAGTAATTATTGTGTGAGAAAAGAAATACTTTCAATAAAAGGGAAAATAATCAAGAAGGAAAACAACATAGACATAGTCTAAGTTCATATTAAAAATGTTGATTTCTGTCTGATATACATCTTTTAAAAAGTTGCATGAGGCTGCCAATGTAATAATGAAAAAAACAGCAATAAATAGAAACTGAGATTAAATTTATATGTGATCAGGGATATGATGAAAGGAAATACAAATATTTTATGTTGCTTAGAACAAAGATTAATATGTGACAAGAAAATGATAACACATCATCATTTATCTGTCATCTTTCAAGAAATACTAAACATCTTGTTTTCTTCAAGCTATTAACAATGAACACTTCAAAGTGTGAATGTATCTGACACAGTAAGGAAATGCCGGTCCTGTAGCTGTGTCTTATCAGGACACTGCCACAAATATCAAGCATCTAGCTGCTACTCAGGAGATGATTGTTCCTTTCTTATAAGTTTTTTTTTTCCCTGTGTGTGTTTGGACATAAAAGCAACAATAAAATTAAGAGGCATGTTAGTTTAAATATGTATCCCATCTCTGAGATGAATACATATAGAACATAATCTATTTGAGAATTAGTGAATTTGGGTATTTTTATTAATTAAGTCAATTTAAATCTCAGTCATAGGCCCTTCGCTTTTCTTCTCAACTCCCACAATCATTCCCACATTCTCTCTCCCCTATTCCTAAGAATAAGGGAGCCCACCCACCCACACACACACACACACACACACACACACACACACAAACACCCCAGGTAATCTATAGAGATGGGGACTGAGTTCATCTTCCTCCCCTGTGGCCTAGTAGGGAAGTCCCATCAGGGGGAAGTGATCAAAAAGAAGACAACATAGTCCATATTAGAGATATCCCCCAGCTCCCCTAACTAGTGAGGCCACATGAAGCCTAAAATGCCTATCAGACTTATCTTCTTTGGGTCTGTGCTGATCCTGTACTATATGACTAAAATCTGCTTCTAAGTGAGTGGCAAGAAACATGTGCATATTTCTGGGTCTGTGTTACCTCTTCAATATGATCTTTCCTAGTTCCATCCATTTGCCTGCTAATTTCATGATTTCCTTGTTTTTAATAGCTGAGTAGTATTGCATTGTGTAAATGTACCAGCGATTCCTTAGCCATTCTGTTGGGGGATATCTAGGTTGTTTCTGGTTTCTGGCTATCAGAAATAAAGCTACTATGAACAAGGCTGAGAAAATGCCATTGTTGCATGGTGGAACATCTTTCTGGTGTGTGCCCAGGAGTGGTATAGCAGGGTCTTGAGGTACGGTTGTTCCCAATTTTCTGAGAAAGTGCCAGATTGATTTCTAAAGTGGATGTAGAGGCTTGCATTCCCACAGCAATGGAGGAGTGTCCCCCTTTTTCCACATCCTCACAAGCATGTGTTGTTACTTGAGTTTTTTATCTTGGCCATTCTGAGAGATATAAGATGGAATCTCAGAGTCAATTTTATTTGCATTTTCCTGGTGACTAATGTCTTTGATCATTTATTTAACTGCTTCTCCACCATTTGAGAGTCCTCTGTTGAGAATTCTCTGTTTGGCTCTGAATCTTATTTTTAATTGGATTATTTGGTTTATTGGTGTTTAATTTCTTGAGTTTTTAATATATTCTGGATATTAGCCCTTTGTCAGATGTAGGATTGGTGAAGATCTTTTCCCCAATTTGTAGACTACTCTTTTATTCTATTAATAGTGTTCTTTACTTTACATATTTTCAGTTTCAAGAGGTCCCATTTTTTCATTATAAATCTTAGATAGCAAGCTGTTGGTGTTATGTTCAGGAAGTTGTCTCTTGTGTCAACGAGTTCAAGGTTCTTACCTACTTTCTCCTCTAACAGATTTACTATATCTGATTTTATGTTATGGTCTTTTATCAACTTGGACTTGAGTTTTGTTCAGAGCAATAAGTATGGATCTGTTTGAATTTTTCTACATGTAGACATCCAATTAGACCAGCACCATTTGTTAAAGATGCTACCTTTTTTCTATTGTACGGTTTGGGCTCCTTTGTCAAAAATTAGGTATACATAGGTGTATGGGTTTGTTACTTGGCCTTCAAGTCTATTGATCAACCTATTTCTATGCCAGTACCGTGCAGTTTTTATTACTATTGCTCTGCACTGTAGCTTGACTTCAGGTACGAAAATACTGCCAGATATTCTATTATTGTGTAGGATTGTTTTAGCTATTCTGGGTTTTTTGTTTTTTCATATGAAGTTTAGAATTGTTCTTTCAATGTCTGTGAAAAACTGTGTTGATATTTTGATTACAGTTTCATTGAATCTATAGATTGCCCCTTGTAGATTGTCTTTTTAAGATGGCCAGAGATCCCTTCTTAGAAACCTAACAGATCACCTCAAAGCTTTAGAAAAAATGAAGTAAACATACCTAGGAAGAATAGAGGGCAGGAAAAAAATCAAACTCAGAGCTGAAAGTGAAGCCATGAAAACCAATGGCTAATAAAGAAATATTCATGCAAAAACAGTCTTCTTATATTTAAGTGTTAGAAAAAAGCTAGATGGGAGTAGATGACAGACAAACAGACAGACAGACAGACAGACAGATAGATACATAGATAGATACATAGATAGATAAACAGATAAACAGATGATAAGTAGATAAGTAAATACATACATGCAGATACATACATACATGCACACATACATACATAGAATGAACCTTGGGTATTCTCTTGCAAGAAACACACCTGTGATTACTGTGTATTCATCACACACCCTATGTATTGAATTGTAATATTTCCATGCTTCGTGTTTGTAGGTTTGAGTGATGATTTAAAGCAACAATAAACATGTGTAGGCATGTTTTCCTATGGGAGGAAATACAAAATAGCTAAGAAATATAAAAATTTTAGTCAAGTAGACATAACTGGAAAACATTGAACTAAGTGAAGCAATCCAGGGACAGAGATAAAATCGTGGTATATTATCACTCATATGTGGATCCTAATATTGAAACTTTGCATCAGAACACATGTAGACTCTAGAGAAACTATGTAGAGACCATTAGTAGGGAAGGGTAAGAAAGCTCTAATTGGGAAACAGAAAATGGTATGTGGGGGAAAATGTGAAAAATGGGAAGAAGGGTTTAAGAATGGAAAGAGCAGGGAGGGTAAGCAGATGATGGATTGAGAAGAAATAGAACATTCTGTGTGGAAATCTACAATTGATAAACTCATACAAATAGCTTCACTCATCTTCCTTACACAAGAGATGATGCTTCTCCCAGAATATAAGTTGCCAAGTACAGCATCCAATGTAGATGTGGCATGCTTCCTCAGGTGTTGATTTGTTGCCATTGCACTTTGTTTCCAACCCAAACTTGATGGTAAGTCCTTATTTATAAGGTCACCACACACTTCTGTCACAAGACATTGAGAGATCATGGTGATAGTGATCAGGAAGCTTGTTCCCTTCTCAGTAACTTTCATAACCCAGGAAGTTGATAAGTGAATTGCTGGGGGAGAAGAGTGGTCTGTAGTCTTACATAATTGTGAGCTATAACAGCAACCAGAATGGCAAGATACACTGTTTAAATATTGTCTCGAATGTTATAAAGATAACCAAAAGCTTTCTAAGTAGAGTTTAGTCTTGTTCCACAAGAAGAAATACACTTCTGATGCTATAAATATTGCCAAAGCAGCATGGTTAGTGTTCGTAAACCTCAAGGATAAACTTTTTACTTTTTTTTTTTTTTGCTAAGTCGTCATAGTACCAGAACCAACTGCTCTGTAAGTTCATATTTCTATAGCCATAGATTACTGATGCTCATGGATTTGATTAGAAAAGCTTCATTACACAATGTACACTGATTGAACAGAAACTCACAATTGCTCAAAGTGCAGAAAATAAGGGTTTGTAGAATGCTCAACCACAAATGAGACACCTATATCACATTCCATTCCCACAATGCTCAGGAACTATTATTGAGGAAAAAAGAGGAGAGATTATAAGAGCAGGACTTGAGGATGGCCAGAGAAAATAATTTTCCTCTGAATATGACAAAGCTGCTTCATGCATAATTAATAGCAGTTGTGATTGCTTGGCAAGATCTTTATAATATCAAACCAGTTAACATTCTTACCTGAACAGAAGGGGTGGTGCTTAGGAGAACAAATAAACAACATTTATGAGTGCTTTTTTAGGTGTGTTGAAACAACCAGGTATGCATCAAAGTGAAATATGCATTTTAATGCTTTTCTGTGTAAAGTTTTCTCCATGTTTGCTTTTCTACTCCATTGCTTGTTACAATTAAATGTGTAGTGTTGCACATGCCTGAACACACACACACACACACACACACACACAACACACAGCCTGAATACTTGAAGAAGGTATTTTTTTTCCAAAATAAATTCTATAAGAAATAGATTTATCTGCAGGTTACAAGCATAATTTTAGACTACTTCATATTTTGCCTCTGGTAAAAATAGGAATAAATTCAATGAAAAATTTAGAAAAGGCTTGTATTAAGCAAAACTTCTATAAATTTTACAAATTCAGGTGTGTGTTACTAATTTATAATTCAGTTACCAGTTGAGTCTGCTTTGTATTATGTAATTTTTTATCACTTTCCATGTCTTTTTAACAAACAACCTTACTTGCTACCACTTGTGTCTGTATCTTTCCCAAAGATAGACTGATTTACAAGTCTTCTCATTTTTCAGATCTACACAGCATGGCCACTAAACAACCTTACTCTATCTTCCATACATATGCTCTTATTTTCACCTTACTAATGGTGACATTTACCCACTATCTAGGGCAAAAAGAACTTTGTAGTCATCTTGGCATCTGTCTCATTCAGTGAATGTTAATTGTCTACTTGATTCTACTGCCATAACCTTCTTTTAATTAGAGGTTTTCCTCTGTATTTTCATAGTGAATTCTATTTATTATCCCCCACATTCATTACACATATATCAGTCTTAAACATTAGCATCTGCCAGCATTATCAAACATGTCACTTTGAACCCATAAATGCTTATGATATTTTAAACCTATTCAGTGAATTTCTATTTGCTTATAATGAATAAGTCTTTGTGGCACTTAGTTCCATAGAGGTTTCCCGACCTCTGCTTTAAGCTCTTAAATGTTTTTTTTTTTCTTTTCCTTCACAGATGCTGCATGTTAAACATGATAACCATTTTCACTTAGGAAGTAATTCTTCATTAAACAAGCACAGGCATATATATTAAAAATATAATAAAAGGCTACTCAAAACACTTAAAGGTACATTGCTCCAATAATGATCTGATAAAGCTGTTAATTTTTAATTCTGAGCACACATATTTCAGTTAATTTTTTCAAGCCATTAATGTATATGGACATGTGATATATAATATTAGTATAAAAGGACTAAGAATAGCTACATAGTTTCAGATGACATGAAAATAAGCTGAGCCAGAAATAGTCTATTTCACAGGTATCCAAGGCTGATTTCAGAGGTGTGCTTTCACAGAGCATCCACACAACCCAAAATGAGTTGTTTTTTAACACTGTACACATTCAGTTCTGAGATGTAATATTCTCAACTCATGTGTAGTGCCCTCATGTGTAGTGCAAGGAATTAACTTAATCTAAATATTTTTAAATGCCAAAGACAAGACATGCAAAGATTAAAAAAAAAAATAGGACAGCTAGTTTACAGACATGCCTCAAGCCTAAGAATCAGCTCTCTGTTCTCATCGTCTGTCACAACAGGGGTTTCAATGGATGAATGCTTTTGAGATCACATTCAATGCCTTGCAGCTTATCCAGATGCTAGAAAAAAAATTATAGAGAGCGAGTGTCAACCTTGTGGAAATCATTCCTTTACAATTTCTACTGTAAAAGTTCATCTCACCTCAGGATATATATTTTAAGAAATCCATAGCCACCAGAACAGGAAAAGGTGCTTTTCTATTCTTAAACAAAACCACAATTATTGGAAAACTAGAAAATGAGCAAAAGAATTCAGACAACTGTAAATAAAAATGCTTGAATTCTGGGCTGGAGATATGGCTCAGAGGTTAACAATGCTTTGAATTACTTCATTTCAATCTTCTGAACATCTATACATAGTATAGAATATGTTTAATATTATAATTAATATACTAATACAAAATTAATTATAATTATCATGTAATCTTGTTCACTAATACTGAAAACAAGTGACACAGTTTACCTATGTTTTACATTATCACATTTCTGCAAAGAATAATACATGTGTGAAATATATATTTTTTGTTTCATGTGTATACTAAGAAATCAAGAATCAATTCATGGTAATTAACTGTCTCAATCTATTTTATTTTTTTCTTGCTGGAATAACTAAAATACTCTGCGTTTGCTTTTTTAAATAATAAAGCACATTGTTGTACACTCTTACTCTTCCTTATCATTCAAAGTCTTCCCAAGTAAGATACTTAACTTGAATACTTCACTAACTAATGTGACTTTAGGGAAAAACTTTCATTATGCAACAACAGAAACACAGCTCTCTCTCTTTCTGTCTCTGTCTCTTTCTGTTTCTGTCTTTCTCTCTGTACCTGTGAGTTGTGTGTTGTGTACATATATATATACCAATATTGTCTCTCCATTCAGTTGTGCAATTCTGTTTATAATGAAAAATGTGAATGTCATTTAATATTACCTCAACTTGCACAAAAGCTGTTGATTCAGTGAACTCCCAAAAAACATCATACATGTTCAACATTAATACTGTTAGAAAGAAAACAATGTTAACAGCAGTCAAAATAAGCACATTGGAGAAAAAAAAATTGTGTCATCCATGCATATAAGAATGAAAAAGAACCGAAAATTTACATTTGTGTGAATTTCTAGAAAGACCACTTTGAATCATTTTCTCTGACTCCTTTTTATTCATTCATATTGTCCCCTACTATAACCTCTTTCTGTCCTAAATTTGTCATACTTTTAAGCTAAAGAGTTAAATATAACATATTTCAAGCATGGGACTTTTTAAAATTTACTTAATTTCATATCTAGTAATATACCTACTCTTTAATTTACTCATATTATCATCATTAACCTCAATCTTGATTTTTTAAATAAATTCTAATATATATTCTGGTTTTGCAGAAAAAGAAAACTGAATCATAGAGGTGGTTTCTAGAATTTCCTTTTCTCAAAGTGGAGTAATTAGTCGAACAAAACAAAATAGCCTTGTAAAAGGTACTAAATATAGTTACGTGACAAGAACAAGATACCGGTTTCCAAAACCATGAAACTATTATATTTGTTTGGCACAAAGAGACTTCATACCTAGTTTCATCGACTTCCCAGAATATGTATTACAGAGATTATTAAATCTTTGGAGCATTTTAAAATTAAGGTAACAGAAGTTTACAGAATTCTCTATGTTTGAAGTATTGAAATCAAAATCGAGGAAACAAAAAGAAATAATAAAATGAATTTTCAAGTGTAGAAATTGTAGTGGTTAAAAGAGAAATGTCCACCATACACTCATGTATTTGGCACTGGGTCATCAGTCAATGTTATTATTTTGGGAGGTTATAGAACCATTAGAAAGTACAGCCTTCCAGGATGAAGAAGAACCTTGGTAAGATGTGGACCCCAATCTTGCTTGCTATCTCTGTTTTCTATATGTGAATGAAAGAAGAGAAAAGCAAACTTCTGCCTCCTGTTGTTATACCATTCCCAGAAATTCTCAAGAAACAATTTCCTCCTTAAGATGATTCTGGTCTTTAGGTAGTACTATTCATAATTTTCTGCAAAAGCACCAGATTGATTTCCAAAGTGGTTGTAAAAGTTTACATTCCCACCAGCAATGGAGGAGGATTCCCCTTTCTCCACATCCTCTCCAGCATGTGTTGTCACTTGAGTTTTTGATCTTAGCCATTTTGATGGGTGTAAGGTGAAATCTCAGTGTTGTTTTGATTTGCATTTCCCTGACGACTAAGAACATTGAGCATTTCTTTAAGTGTTCCTCTGTCATTTGATATTCCTCTACTTAGAATTCTCTGTTTAGCAATGTACCCCATCTTTAATTGGATTACTTGATATGTTGGTGTGTAACTATTTGAGTTCTTTATATATTTCTGATATTGGCCCTCTGTCAAATATAGGTTTTCTGAAGATCCTTTCCCAATCTGGAGGCTGTTTTGTTCTGATGACAGTGGGCTTTGCTTTACAGAGGGGTTTCAATTTCATGAGGTCTCATTTACTGATTGTTGATTTTAGAGCCTGTGCTGTTGGTGTTCTGTTGGTGTTCAAGAAGTTGTCTCTTGTGCCAATGAGTTCAAGGCTCTTCCCTACTTTTTCTCGTAACAGATTTAGTATGTCTGGTTTTATGTTGAGGACTTTGATCCACTTGGAGTTTTGTGTGGGATGAGAAATATGGATCTATTTGCCTTTTTCTACATGTAGACATCCAGTTAGACCAGCACCATTTTTTTTTGAAGATCCTGTCTTTTTTCCATTGTATGGTTTTGGCTTCTTTGTCAAAAATCAAGTATCCATAACAGTATGGGTTTATTGCTGGACCTTTGATTCGATTCAATTGATCCACCATTCTGTTTCTATGCCAGTACCATGCAGTTTTTATTACTGTTGCTCTGTAGTACAGCTTGATATCAGGGATGGAGATCCAGCTGTTCTACTCATAGGCATATATCCAAAATATGCACAAGTATTCAACAAAGAAATTTGCTCACTTATGTTCATAGAAGCTTTAATCATAATAGCCAGACTCTGCAAACAACCCAGTTTTCCTCAGCAGAGGAATGGATACAAAAATTGTGGTACATTTACACAGTAAAGAGTACTTAGCAATTAAAAACAAGGAAATCATGAAATTTGCAGGCAAATGTTGTGAACTAGAAAAGATCTTTCTGAGTGAGGTATCCCAGAAATGGAAAGACACACATGGCATATATTAACTTATAAGTGGATATAAGTCATATAATGTAGGATAAACATACTAAAATCTATACTCCTAAAGAAGTTAAACAAGAAGGAGGATCCTAGGAAAGTTGCTCAGTGCTCATTCAGAAAGCAAATGGAATAGACACCTGAAGAGGGATAAAACAGGGAACAGGTCAGGAGCCTACCATATAGTGCCTCTGAAAGACTCTACCTAGCATGGTATCAAAGCATATGCTGAGACTCATAGACAAATTTTGGGCAGAGTGCAGAGAATCTTGTGAAAGAAGGGGGAGATAGAAAGACCTGGAGGCAATAGCAACTCCACAAGGAGACTAACAGAATAAAAAAAAAATGGGCACAGGGATCTTTGCAACGACTAGTACTCCAACCAAGGACCATGCACAGAGATATCCTAGATCCCTTGCTCAGATATAGCCCATAGCAGCTCAGCCTCCAAGTTGGTACCCTAGTAATGGGAGCAGGGACTGTCTCTGACATGAACTCAGTGGCTGGCTTTTTGATTGCCTCCCCCCTGGGGGGAGGGGGTGTAACTGGACCAGGCCACCCAGGACAACAATGCAGCCAGTCCTGAAGACCTGATAGGTTAGGGTGAGGTGGAATGGTACAAGGACCTCACCTAGCAGTGGACTGAGGGAAGGGCTTGGGAGGAGAAGAGGGAGGGAGGGTACAATTGGTAGGGATGAAGGAGGGGGCTACAGCTGGGATACAAAGTGAATAAATTGTAAAAAGAAAAAATAATAAGAAAAAAATATGAGTCTGGTCATGGCATTTTATGAGAACAACAACAAAGTAACTAACGCAGGAGCGAGTACAGAAAAGTATTGTTACTGTTGTGAAAAACCTGAGGAGTTTGAGTTTTGGAAAACTTTGAAGTTTGCACTAGAAAATTGTAAAATAGTTGTAAGCAGAGCTTAATCTGACCATCTTAGTAGGATCCAGGAAGATAGCACAGGATTTGAGAGTCACATGATGAAGCTCATGAGGCTTCCGAAGGAAGTTAGAATTTTAATTACGACTAGAGGAGACATCATTCCCATGATGTTTTGATAAACTGACTGTTCTCTACATTTGTCCTGAGAATTTACATGAGGCTGAATTGAAGTGGAATTTTATCCCTACCATTACTGATTCTAGCTCTCTGGAACTGCAAGCCAACATAAATTTTCCTCCTGAAGTTGCTTCTTGTCAGGGCATGTTAGGACAACAGAAAAGTAACTAATGAGGTACATCTTGTTATCGGTAGTCCCGTCTTCAAGTGCATTGTATAAAACCTAAGTATATGTTGTCCATTATTGAATGAGAAGACGTCTGTGAGAGAACAGAGCAGAATATGGATGTTCTAACAAACGCTCTTACATTCTTAAACTCCTCTCTCTTTCGCTTTATTTCAGCTGTACAGTGTTGGAAAGTACACAGAAATAGCAGGGAGGAGAAAAAAGGGGAACTGAGATTGTCATGTTTCGTTGTTACATGTATGAAATTCTCAGGAATAATGAAAAAAAAACCTAACTATACTAAAAATACCAGAGACCAAGTTTCCAACACCTAAAGTCTATTAGAAGTAATATTAGGAGGGTCTGAGATATAATGGGAAATAGCTAAATTATTATGAAAATTTTGTATGGATGGGAACGTCTGATCATGAACAAGATGAACATATGTAAAAGGAAAACCTTTCAAATATTTCATATATATATATGTGTACATATATGTATGTATATAGAGAGAATATGTGTACATATAAGTCTCCTGTATTTAAAAAACCCATTAAATTATAGAATATAATCTATAAATTACCTATAAGCTCCTTATATTTACTTCATATCTGATGATTAAAAAAGTATGAAAAGTAAAACTCCATTAGAAAATATACTGAAAGGGAGATCCCAAATGGGGTCTTTTCTGATAAGGAGAGGGGACAATGGAGGAAGGGAGGGTTAAGGATGAGACAGGGAGGAGAAGAAGAAGGGGACTGGGATCAGGCTGTAAAGTGTTTAAATAAGTTAATAAATGGGGAGAAAAATGGAAACTAGGACCCCAGCCAAGATCCTTAAATGTTTGGTGAATTAAAAAGAAAGAGTAAGAGAAAGTCTGACAGTATGGACAGGGGAATTATTTGGAAAGGGCTTAAAAATAATTTGGTTACACGGAAAAGGGTGAATCTGTGAATTAATTGTGGTTTCAGGAAATATATATGTAAGACAATGGAGTTCAACACGAATGTAATAATAATTTCTGATGCAGAAATGTCAAAAGATAGTAAAATAATACACGTTTTATAATAGATACCACATGTATTTTGTTAAATTTAGGAAAAAAATAAAAACTATTTTATTTTATTTTTATGATTTGGTCTCTGGTAGGTGACATTTTCTTTGTGATTATACAAGATAACATCAACATACATAAGATGATATTCCTGTAAAGAAACCAGTGAGGGAAACAACAATATATCCCTTTTTGCAGAGCTTTCATTCTGTTGAAAACATGTTATGAACTGTTCCATGGTCACCTTATAATTAAACATAACTTAGACCTGACAGTGTCTGCATCTTTCTTGTCCTTTATTGTGTATTTATAAAGTTTCAGGGAGAAAAAAAAAAAAAAACACCTGAGTTTTTATTCTCTTTATGAGATCCATTATGAACCAAAGTTCATTTTCCCAAAACCCAATTTTTAATAAATATGTGTGTACATGCATATATGTAGACATTGAAATTATTAGTTATCTATGTAGAATCTCCCAAAATTCTATGCAGACAGTAAATAATATACTTCAAATGTTTGTAGATTTCTAAATAATGTAAGGAAATATTGAAAGGCAGTTATGTGTCTTTAAATAAACTGGAGAGGTAATTTTCAAATACACATTTTGAATATGTGGTCAGAAAAGATCTAGCTCAATCTCAACTCCGATAGATGGATAAGCCTGGGATATTTATTCACATGTTGTTTATTCTTACTAAGCCACATAGAATAGAATCTGTGCCACTCAATGTTGGCATTCTACAGAGTTTGTATGTAGCTCCGGTTTCAGCTTAGAGTAAGCTTAGAATAAAAAAAGAAGACTCTTGCTAGTTTTACCTTCTATTTATTTTTCTTTTGTTTTATAAGTCAAAAGCACATCTGGTAAAGGATTAAGATAACAGTTGTGTTCAACACTGTGTGCACATTAGAATCACTGGGGAAGCTTTGCGAAAATACACATGCCTGAATCTCCTCACCTGGGACTTTTATATAATTGGTCTTGAGATGGGATGAGATGGGAAGCTATTTTTTTTTTCTCCCCAGGTAATTCTTTATGTGCATCTGGGTTTCAGACCCACTTTTAAGGAACGCTTCAAATTTCATCTCATGATTAGATTACTTTTATTTACTTTAAATCCCTTTGTTTGCAATTCACTGCATTGTTTGTGTTTGTAAGATAGACCTAATCAAACAACAATACTTGTCAGGTTTCTTACCTTTAAAATCTATCAAGTACAGATTCTACTCACTTTTTTTTTTTTCATTTTAGCTGTATGCCCTTCAACAAATTTCATCTAAATTACTGTATGGTTTTTCAACTTCCCTGTTTTGCAAAGCTTGCTGTTCAATTACTTTTAATTTTGACTTAAAAGAAAAGAGCATGTATCTTGTCAATCTTTGCAATGTGTCTTTATCATGTAAGGTAAACCATATGCACTGTGGTTTGGCCGTTAATGTTTTACATCATTTATCTGTTTTTTAACAATGGACATCATCAACTGTCATCACAAGGCCTGTGGATATATATACAATGTACTAAATGTCCTAACTTTGTAATACTATGTGTTTTTTTATGCACACTTCTTTGTAAATGTTTTTTATTCCTATGGTTTTTTTTTGTGTGTGTGTTACTCCATGGTTGCCCAGAAACTCTCTCCTCCTGAATTACCAGGAAGGTTTTCATGTCAAGAGAGAGCAAGGCATCTATGTTCACAGAATGCATAATCATTATTTATTTTTCATTCAAATTTTTAAACAAAGTTTAATGGTAAAATTTTAGAGACTATCCTTTTTTGTATAGTCTATATGTAACTTATAAGTCAGAGTGGGTAGCATATATTAGTAAACTGATATAAGAAACAAAAAAGGAATGCGGTATCAATAATACATGTCTGTTTCTCTAAAGAAAATCTACTTTATGTAAAATAAAAGCAATTGTGCTAAGGTTTTAAGAATCTTTTCCCATTATCCATGTCATAGCTCTTGTGTGCTGATATTTAACTCTCTAAAGGAAAAAAGGGAGGGGGGAAGCTTTAACTGAGCAGGGGAGGCAAATAAACAGAGGACTGGCTGCATTGTTTTCCTCCATGGGCAGGTAAGGGTGATTCCTTCTTAGGCGGAGGTGATCAAAGTCAGCCACTGAATTCATGTCAGAGATAGCCCCTGTTCCCCTTACTAGAGTATCTACTTGGAAACTGAGCTGCTATGGGTTACATCTAGGCAGGAGTTCTAGGTTATCACCATTCATGGTCCTTGGTTGGAGTATTAGTCTCATAAAAGACCCCTGAGCCAAGATTTTTTGTTCTGTTGGTCTCCTTGTGAAGCTTCAGTCCCCTACAGGTTTTTTATATCCCCCTTCTTTCATAAGATTCCCTGCACTCTGGCCAAAGTTTAGCTATTAGTCTCAGCATCTGCTTTGATACCCTATTGGGTGGCGTCTTTCAGAGGCCCTCTGTGGGGGCTTCTGTCCTGTTACCTCTTTTCTCCCTCTTCCGATGTCTATCCTGTTTGCCATTTTGCATGAGGATTGATCATCTTCCCCAGGGTCCTACTTCTTGCTTAGCTTCTTTAGATGTACAGATTTTATTGTGTTTATCCTATACTTTATGTCTAATATCCAGGTATAAGTGAGTATATACCCTGTGTGTCTTTCTGCTTCTTGGATACCTCATTCAGGATGATCTTTTCTAGTTCCTCCATTTGCCTGAAAATTTCATGATTCCCTTGTTTTTGATTACTGAATAGTATTCCATTGTGTAATGCACTACAATTTCTGCATTCATTCCTCATTTGAGACACATCTGGATTGTTTCCAGATTCTGGCTACTAAGAACAAAGTTGCTATGAACAAGGTTGAGCAAATGTCACTGATGTGTATTTGAGCATCTTTTGGATATATGCCTAGCAGTAGTATAGGTTCAACTTGAGGTAGCACTACATCTAATCTTCTGAGAAAGCACC
Organism: Pachyuromys duprasi; assembly: GCA_028658305.1. Lineage (NCBI taxonomy): Eukaryota > Metazoa > Chordata > Mammalia > Rodentia > Muridae > Pachyuromys > Pachyuromys duprasi. Next base: position 49,300,488 of record CM053765.1, on the reverse strand, counting down.
AGATTGATTTCCAAAGTGGTTGTACAAGTTTACATTCCCACCAGCAATGGTAGGAATGTAAACTTTCTCCACATCCTATCCAGCATGTGTTCCTACTTTAGTTTTTCATGTTACCCATCCTCATGGGTGTAAGGTGAAATCTCAGGGTCGTTTTGATTTGCATTTCCCTAATGACTAAGGATGTTGAGCATTTCTTAAAGTGTTTCTCTGACATTCAATACTCCTCTATTTAGAATTCTCTGTTTAACTCTGTACCCCAAATTTTAATTGGATTGCTTGATTTGTTGGAGACACACAGAGTTACTTTAGGTTTTTAGTGGCTATTGTGAAGAGTGTAGTTTCCCTAATTTTATGCTTTGAACTCTTGTTTTTCATATACAGGAAGGCTACTGTTTTTTTGTTGTTTTGCTTTGGTTTTGATCTAGTTATTAATCCAGCCACTTTGCTGAAGGTGTTTACCAGCTGAAGGAGTTCTCTGATAGAAATTTTGTGTCCATTTATGTATACTATTATATTGTCTGTGAATCGTGATACTTTGATTTCTTCTGTTATGATTTGTATCCCCTTGATCTCCTTTAGTTATCTTATTGTTCTACCTATTACTTATTGCTCTTCAAGTACTATGTTAGTTTCTGTCTAGATGGTTTGTTCTTTGGTGAGAGTGGAAAGTTGAAGTCTCCCACTATTAAGGTGTTGGAATAAATGTGTGACATAAGCTTCAATAATGCTTCATTTACAAATGTAGGTGCTCTTAAATTTGGGGCATAGATGTTCAGAATTGTGATGGCCTCCTGATGGATTTTTTCCTTTGATGAGAATGAAATGACCCTTCTCATCTTTTCTGATTAATTTCAATTCAAAGTCTGTTTTATTAGATATCAAAATAGCTACCCCAGCTTGTTTTCTGGGTCTTTTACCTTGAAAAAACTTGTTTTCCAGCCCTTTACTCTGAGGTAATGGTTATCTTTGTTGCAGAGATGTGTTTCTTGGATGCAGCAGAATGTTGGATCCTGTTACCACACCCCATCTCTTTAGTCTGTTCTTTCTGTTTTTGTGTTGATTTTCTTTGATGTTCATAGATAATAGTAACTAATAACTGTTAGTTCCTTTTATTGTAGAGTTGGTGGTGATAATGTGTTTCTGTGCTTGTTTTCTTTTCTTTATTCATTCATTTATTTATTTTGTTGTTATTTTGTGAAGTTATCTATATAGATGATTTCATTATATTGGAGTTTTTGTTCTAGTATCTTCTGTAAAGCTGGGTTGTTGTGTAGATATTATTTAAGTTTAACTTTGTCACAGAATACATTGTTTTGTCCTTCGATGTTGATTGAAAGCTTTTTCAGTATAGTAGTTTGGGTTGGCATCTGTGGTCTCTTAGAGTCTGCATGACATCTGCCCAGGCCCTTGTGACTGTCATCGTTTCTGTTGAGAAGTCTGGTATGATTTTGATAGGTCTACCTTTTATGTTACTAGACCTTTTTCCCTTGCTGCTTTTAATATTTTTTGTTTGTTCTGCAGACTTAATTTTTTTACTCTTATGTGAAATGAGGAGTTTCTTTTCTGGTTAATTCTATTTGGTATTCTGTAAGCCTCCTGTATGTTTGTGGACATCTCTTTCTTTAAGTTGGGAACATTTTCTTCTTTTATTCTTTGAAAATATTTTCTGGACCTTGGAGTCTGGAATCTTCTTTTTTATCTATTCTTATTATTCTTAGATTTTGTCTTGATTTCTGGGATGTTTTGTGCTTGGAACTTTTCTGATTTTACTTTTTCTTTTGAGGGAGGCATCAATTTCTGCAATTGTATCTTCAGCCTTTGCGATTCTCTCTTCTATCTCTTGTATTCTGTTGTTGATGTTTACCATTTTGGTTCTTGACCTTTTCTTCAAATTCTCCTGCTCCAGGTTTTTCTCTGTTTGTGTTTTCCTTATTGATCCTAATTCTGTTTTTGTGTATTTCACCATTTCCTTCATCTGTTTGCATGTGGATTCCTGTTTTTCCATGATGGCCTCTATTGTTTTGTTCATTTCCTCTATATATGCCTCTACATCAGCCTCTACATATGACTCTATTTGTTTGACTGTATTTGCCTGTATTGTTTTTGAGAGCTTTGTTCATTTCCTCATTATGTGCCTGTAATATCCGGATAAGCATAGACTTGAGATCATTTTCCTGTGTTTCTGGTCAATTAAAATATCCATTTATTTTTGTGTTTGTTTGTGAAGCTATGATGTCCTGATTTTTGTTGGACTTGTTCTTATGCTGACCTCTAGCCATCTGCTTATCTGCAACCTTTGCTATTTGTTCCTGGAGTCTGTGTTTCAGACAGGTTCTGTCTTTGCTCCTGGAATTGTTAGCCTAAACTCCCCTAAGAGACCCACAGAACAGGGGCTTCAGTGTTGACAATGCTGACCCAAGGATCCCTATATTGCTCACAGTGAGGCTGTGGGTGTGAGAGCTCTGGTGTCTGGCTCCTAGAGTAGAGAGACTCTGAATACAGTGCTCTGCATGCACTCACTTGAAGGTGTATTCACTTGCTTGTGGGCTTTTCAGAAATTACAGGGGTTCCTTCTGTTCTCTACTCTCAGATTTTGACATACAGGGATAAATAAAAACGTATGAGATATGTCAGCTAAGCAATGCCTGCTGTTTGGCTGCTGGGCAGCCATCTCAGTCACGTGGAGGACCCTGCGTGGTGCTGCTGCCAGAGCAGCAGAGCTGCAAGCCCCGTACTGTTGCCACCTCTGCTGTCTCAGTCACCACGCATGGAGGCTGATGCTTGGAGCAACCACTGCTGCCTCTACTGAGCAGGGAGGGATGTGCTTGGGGAAAGGGAGTTGAATATTCACCACACTCAGACCCTGGAGATATCTATGGGAGACCTGGATCCAAACTGTGCCAACTAATAAGTTGCCTCCTCTCACCCAGGAGCCTTAATATCAAGGTTCTGGCTTCAGCTGTCCTCCCACTCTCCAATTTTGGTGTTTCAGATCCTCTGCCTCTCAGATATGGTGCAAGTCGCCTTCGTCTTGGAATCTCCAAAATCTCCTGCCTTAATGTTGTGTAAACCTTGTTCATCAGTTGTACCCTGATAGGGAGTTAAAGCAGCTTGCAGGTGATCACTGAGCACAGGAGAGACCAGGGCTGAACTTCCTTTCAGACCGAAGAGGAGTTAGAAGAGGTAGCATGGGAGTCGGGCTGAGGTGGATGTCCCTGAGGGATCACAGGGAGAGCTCAGCAAGGAAAACTACAAAGTACAAGTATCTGTGGGATGCATATACAAAGGAGGAAGAAACTAAATTAGAGCGTCAAGAACAGAACTAAAATTGTTCAGTTCTTGCACTGTGAAGCTTATTATTAAACAAATATAAAAGTCTCATTTATGTGATAGCTGGGTTAAAAGAAGAACTAAGGGGCAAACACAAATTTATAAAAATAACTAACATAACTGCATTTTAATCACTGACCCTTAAAAGCATAGATACGTGTAACTTTTACTCTTCATCAAAGAAACTTCTTTTTGCAGCAGACAGAGATCATCACAGAATTTCAAACTTGCCAAACTGCATAAAATAATTACCAGTGAGATGCCCAGACTTAACCCTTACACCTACTGCACAAAGACTCCACCTAAGTCTCAGGGAGTACCACAGAAGAAAAACATGAAGATTTACAAACCAAAGAAACAGGGCATTTATTCTGCATTAGTAGCTTCTATATATCACAAGGGAAGTTGCTCTTTTGAAATTTCAAAAATACAGTCACCCTAAAAAAACATATATAATAACAATACTAGTTGAAATTTAGTACAAATTGGGGAAATTATATATGGTCTCATCCAAATATGACACATAATAATAATTAATAACTATTAAAAGAAATAAAATGCATCTTTTTCAAGGATGAATCCCTTGATAGATTGTCCAATGCCAAGAAGTCAGACTTAACCATGTATACATGATCATCACTGCTAAATGGACTCATCAAGATATATGAATAAAATCAGAGTCACTTGGCCTCCACAGGTCATATATGGTAACCTAAGTTAGGATGATCCAAATATTCTTAAACATTCCATAAATAAAATTGAAACGATGCTTATAAATTATAAATTATTAGAATACTTCAAAATAAGCCAGTTATAATTCTAATTGACAAAATTTAAAATTGTTTTTCTTAGTTATTTTTATATAATATTATCAATGGTGATTAATCAAGGAAAACCTATTTAGCAATTTTTTTTTCATTTTCAAAAAGTGACTGCTCTTTCTCTGAAAAAAAATATTGTTATATCAATAACACAAGAAGACCTACAGAATAAACTAACTGGGGTACATGGGGGTCACAGAGACTGAGACACAAACCAAAAAGCCAATAGGTATAGGAGCAGGAGCAGGTTGTGGGGAGAGGTATAGGGAAAGAGTGCAGACAACACTGAACTGGAATTGGGAGAATTTGAGGGGACAATGTGAAACCTCATGCAGTGAAAACTTCCTGGAATCTGTGACAGTGACCCTAGTGAGAACTCCTAGTAAATGAGGATGTAGAATCTGAAGAAGCTATCTTTTGTAGCCAGGCAAGAGTTCCTGAGGTGGGACTGGGTTGAATATTGCTGAGTCTCACCAGAGGATATGAGATCCAGAATGGCCTGTCATGCAGACATTAAGGGACCACAGATGACAAACCAGACTACTATAGCCAGAAAAGATTTCAATCAACATAGATGTAGAAAACAAAATATTACACGACATAACTAAATTTATACAGTATATACACAGCATTCCAGCCCTACAGAAGATACTAGAAGAAAAACTCCAATCCAACGAAAACAACTACACCCAAGAAAACGTAGGCTACACATAATTTCCCAACAAGTAAAAGAAAACAAGCAATGAATCAGAGTAAGACCGCCAACTCCACAATAAAAGGAACTAATGTTCATTGGTCACTATTATCTATCAACATCAATGGACTCAACTCTCCAATAAAAAGACACAGACTAACAGATTGGTTGCAGAAACAGGATCCAACACTCTACTGAATTCAAGAAATACACCTCTACAACAAAGATAGACACTACCTCAAAATAAAGGGCTGGAAAAAGGTTTTCCAAGCAAATGGGCCTAAGAAGCAAGCTGGAGTAGCCATCCTAATATCTAATAAAATAAACTTTCACAATATAAACTAAAAGATATGGAGAGGGATACTTCATTATCATCAAAGAAAAAATTCAACAAGAGGACATCACAATTCTGAACATCTATACACCAAACAAAAGGGCTCCTGGATTTGTAAAAGAAACTTTCTTAAAGCTTGAATCACACATTGATCCCAACACTTTAATAGTGGGAGACTTCCACACCCCACTCTCGCCTAGGGACATATTAATGAGACAGAAGCTAAATAGAGAAATAATGACACAATATTTTCTTCTAGTATCTTCTGTAGTGCTGGATTGCTTTGTATATATTGCTTAAATCAAATGGACCTAATAGATTTCTACAGTGTTTCACAAAACATTTTTCTCATCACCTCATGGAACCCTCTCCAAAACTGACCAAATAGTTGGGCAAAATGCAAGCCTCTACAGAACAAGAACATAATCCCTTGTATCATATCAGAGCACCATGGTCTAAAACTAGAGCCCAACAATAACAGAAATAGAAGATATCTACACATTCATGGACACTGAACAATTTACTCAACAACAGCTGGGTCAGGGAAGAAATAAGAAACAAATGAATGATTTCCTAGAATTCAATGAAAATGAAGGTACAACCTATCCAAACATACGGGAAACAAAGAAAACAGTGCTAAGAGGAAAGTTCATAGCTCTAAGTGCCTTCAGCAAGAAATCTGAGACATCTCATACAAGCAACTAAATAGCACACCTGAAAGCAGGAGAAAAAAGAAAGAAAGAAAGAAAGAAAGAAAGAAAGAAAGAAAGAAAGAAAGAAAGAAAAACGAAGAGAAAAAAAGAACACACACCCTAGAGTAGTAGAAGGATGGAAATGTGGAAATGATTAAATTCAGAGTAAAATCAATAAAGTAGAAACAAAGAAAACAATTCAAAGAAACAATGAAACCAAGAGATGGTTTTTTGAGAAAATCAACAAGGCAGATAAACCCTTAGTCAAACTAACTAAAAGGCAGAGGGACACTATCCAAATCAACAAAATCAGAAATGAAAAGGGGAACACAGTAACAGCTACTGAGGAAATCCGAAGAATCTAAAGGTCCTACTTCAAAAGCGTATATGAAACAAGTTGGATATCTAAATGAAGTGTACAGTTTTTTTTCATTTTTAAGTTTTAGTTATGTATTTATTTATTTATCTCAGTTTATTTACTCTGTATCTGCGCTGCAGCTCCCTACCTAGTCTCCTCCCAATCCCACCCAAACTCAATCTTCTCCTCCTATGCCCTTTTCCTAGTCTCCTGATATCTACCCTCATATCTATCCTCCTCCACTTCCCTCTGTCCCTAGCTTATCAGGTCTCATCAAGGCTGGGTGTATCATCTTTCTCTGTGATCAAAGAGCTGGACACTGAGTTCATGTCAGAGACAGCCCCTGAACCCCTTACTAGGGAAATTGGAAACTGAGGAGCCTATGGGCTTCCTCAGAACAAGAGAACAAGGTCCTCTCCATGCAAGGCCCTGGGATGGATTATCAATCTCTGCAGGCTCCCTTGGGATCAGGATTTCGTCTATTGTTCTTGTGGAAATTCTGTCCCCTCCGGGTTTTTATATCTTCCTCTTTTTTATTTTTTAATGTTTAATTTCTATTTATTTATTTAATTTTATATTAATCACAGGTTATGTACTTTGTATTCCAGCTGTAGCCCCTCTCTCATTCCCTCTTAACCCCCCCCCATCCCTCCCTCATCTTCTCCCTGCCCCTTTAAAAGTCCACTGATACGGGAGGACCTCCTCGCCTTCCATCTGACTGTGGCTTATCACGTCTTCTTAAATAAGATTTCTAGCGCTCTGCCCAAAGTTTGGCTATGAGTGTCAGTATCATCTTTGATACCCTGGTGGGTAGAATCTTTCAGAGGTCCTCCATGGAAGACTCCTGTACTGTTCCTTGTCTTCTCCTGCTTCTGATATTTATCCTGTTTGTCTTTCTGAATGACAAATTTTCTTACTATATTCTATTTACCAAAGCTGAATCAAGATCAGGAAAATAAATCAAACAGTCCTAACACCCTCAGGAAATAGAAGCTGCAATCGAAAGTCTCCCACCTAAAAACAAAACAAAAACAAACAAATAAACAAACAAAAAACCTAAAAAATGAAAACAAACAAACAAAACAAAACCCAGTGTCAGAGAGTCTTAGCCCAGAATTTTACTAGACTTTTAAAGAGCTAATACTAATAATTGTTGGTATAATGTTCTTTTGGAATGTATACAATTTACATTGGTTCACTCAAATGCTGATTTCTTTACCCTACTATCTGGTTTCAATATGGACATTGCATTGTGATATTTATTCTAAGCATCGCCTGTATCAAGTTTGTGCAAACATGCTACTATTTGTTCTATGTATCGCCAATAAAAACCACCAGCTGATTTGAGCAGTGAAGAGAATGTAGGGGATGTCCTTTTCCAGAAGGGAGGAAAAAGAAGAGTGGAAGAGAGATCTGAGAGGAAAGGACTGGAAAATACCAGGAGAAATAAACTGGACCTATAATATGACTAAAAAGCAAGTATAGTGTAGAAAATCTGAATAGGAGGAAGCGATGCAGGAATGGAGGTTTAGGATGAAGTAATTATTGCCTAGCACTGTGCTCTAGATTAATTAAATAAATCCTAGTTTCTGAGTGGTGATCTATCTATACAGCTGGTTTAGTAATAACCACTGTTTAACTAAAAGATAAATCAATAATAAATATTAATAATCATCACAATATACTCTTTTAGCTCATACACTAAATAGAAACAGAATGAATATTAACAACCTCATTCAATGATGCCACAGTCACCTAAATACCTAAAATGCACAAAGACCCAACAAAGAAAGTAAACTTCAGACCAAGCTTGCTTATGAACATTGACACAAAAGTACTCAATAAAATTCTCAGAAACCAAATCCAAAAACACATCAAAGATATCATCTCCTGTGAACAAGTAGGTTTCATCCCAGGCATGGAAGGGTGCTTCAATATACAGAAATTCATCAATGTAATCGGCCATATAATGTTTCTCTGCTATTCTATATTCCTCTATCGAGAATTCTCTGTTTAGCTCCATTCCCCATATTTTAATTGGATTACTTGATTTGTTGCTTTTCAACTTCTTTAATTCTTTATATATACTGGATATCAGCCCTTTGTCAGATACAGGGTTGGTGAAGATTCTTTTCCAATCTGTAGGCAGTTGTTTTGTTTTAATGACAGTGTCCTTTGTTTTACCGAAGCTTTTCAGTTTCATGAGGTCCCATTTATTGATTGTTGTTCTTATAGCCTGTACTGTACTGTTCAGGAAGTTGTCTGCTGTGCCAATGAGTTCAAGGCTCTTCCCCACTTTTCTTCTAAATGATTTACTGTGTCTGGTTTTATGTTGAGTTCTTTGATCCACTTGGACTATAGTTTTGTACAGGTGATAAGTATGGATCTATTTGCATTTTTCTGCATGTAGACATCCAGTTAGATGAGTACCATTTGTTGAAGATGTTATCTTTTTTCCATTGTATGGTTTTGGCATCTTTGTCAAAAATCAAGTGTCCTTAAGTGTGTGGCTTTATTTCCGGGACTAGGATCAGAAGGAAGGAAAAGAAGATCTCCCCTATCATGGACTTGGGGAGGGGCATGCGTGGAGAAGGGGGAGGGAAGGGAGCGACTGGGAGGGGAGGGAGGAGAGAGCTACAGGGGGAATACAAAGTGAATAAAGTGTAATTAATAAAAAATAAATATAAAAAATCTACCATATAAACAAACCGAGGAAGAAAAACTACATGATCATCTCTTTAGATGCTGAAAAGCATTTGAAAAAAAATCCAGCACTTGTTCATTTTTAAAGTTTTAAAGAGATAGTGAATACAAAACACATAACTAAACATAGTGAAGGCAATATACAGCAAGCCTATAGTCAACATCAAATTAAATGATAAGAAACTTAAATCAGTCCGACTGAAATTAGATACAAGGCTGCCCACTCTCTCTATACCTCTTCAACATAGTACTTGAAGTCCTAGTTAAAGCCATAAAGGGGATAAAAATTGGAAAGGAAGAATTCAAAGTATCACTATTTGCAGATGATATGATAGTATATATGAGTGACCTGTCGTGGGCTGGGTCATAGCTGCTTTGGCGGCTATTTGTAATGCTAGTCTCAGCACAGGAAGACAGGTTTTTTCCAAGCCTTCCCTTGGAGGCAGGGAAGGATTTGCAAGTCCATTCGCCTTTTGTTGAGTGACAGCAGGTGGGAGAGCTTGTTAGAAATCTCAACTCTGCCTCACTTCCTTGTAAAAATTAACCCCTTGTGTAAACTGTTTGTATAAATAAACAAGGCTGGCTGGTCTCGTGGTTTTTTGGATGCAGAGCGTATTGACGCTATAGGGCTCATTGGAGCCACGAGCAAGCGGCCAGAAGCCTCTCAGAACATAATATGTGTACTGTACATTATTAATTTCAATCCTCACTCGCAACTCAGAACCCCGTTCTGCTCTGCTGGCGGGCTCAGGCAGTGACCCCAATCATTCTACCTGAGGACTCCTTCAGCTGATAAACATCTTCAACAAGGTGGTTGAATACAAAATTAAATTAAAAAAAAATATCTGAAGCCCTCCTGTATACAAAAGATGAAAGGGCTGATAAAGAAATTAGGTAACCAACACCCTTCACAATAGCCACAAATAGCATAAAGTCCCTTGGTGTGACTTTAACAAATCCAGTGAAAGACCTATATGAAAAAATCTTCAAGTCTCTGAAAAAGAAATTGGAGAAGAAATCAGAAGATGGAAAGATCTCCCATGTTCATGGATCAGTAGGGTTAACATAGTAATAATGGCCATCTTACCAAAGGCAATCTTCAGATTCAATGAAATTCCTATCATAATACAAACACAATTCTTTGCAGACCTTGAAAGAATAATTCTCAATTTCATATGGACAAACAAACAAAAACAGAATTGCTAAAACAACCCTGTAAGAAAACAAATCTTCTGTAGACTTCTCCACCCTTGATCTTAAGCTGTACTATAGAGCAACAATAATGAAAACGGCAGGTACTGGCGAAGAAATCAAATGGTGGAACAATGGAATCAAATAGAAGACCCAGAAATAAACTCACACACCTACTTGATTTTTTTTTTTGACAAAGCAGCCAAAACCATACAATGGAAAAAAGGCAGCAGCTCCAACAAATGGTGTTCTCTAATTGGTTTTCTTCTTGTAGAAAAATGCAAATAGATACATACCTATCACCCTGCCCAAAAGTAAACTCCACATGGATCAAAGACCTCAACATGAAACAGACACACTAAATCTGTTAGAAAAAAAAAATAGGGAAGAGCCTTGAACTCATTGGCACAGGAGGCAACTTTCTGAACAGAACACCAGCAGCACAGGCTCTAAGATCAACAGTCAATAAATGGGAGGTCATGAAACTGAAAAGCTTCTGTAAATCAAAGGACACTATCAACAGAATAAAATGATAGCCCACAGCCTGGGAAAAGATCTCCGCCTACATCTGACATAGGGCTAATATACAGATTATATAAAGAACTCAAAGTTAAACATCAACAAACCAAGTAATCGAATTAATAAATGGTTGGCAATTTGTATTGTATTTTGCCTTTTATAACTTTCGCTAGTCAAAATATTGGAAAAATCATCTAAACTGGATAAAAGTGAAAATTAGTATGCTTATTTTCTCTTTTCAGTTTAAGGAAGAGATTGTAGATGAATAACCTTAAAAATTTTATTGCTTTCATTTATTTACTGTATAAGTGCATCCACAGGAGTGCATGTATCGTTGTAAATATGAAGAAGTCAAATGATGGTTTTGTGAACATGACTCTCTCTATGTATCATGTGGGTAACAGACTAGAACTGAAAAAAACTGGCTTGGAGATTTCCTATCCATCCATTGAGCCATCTCACTGACACAGTATAAATAAATAGCTACTGAAATACATTGAATTTTCTCTGTGTTAGATATCTTTTCTATATCTTCAACTATATGAACTCATAAAATGCCAAAAGTGATCTCCAAAACCTGGTTCTATTTTAATTTCTATTTTGCAGGTGTTGAGCGCAATACATGTGATGTTGAGTATTTCAGTACTTTAGTTACTCTTCTCTTGCTATGATAAATCACCCTGACTTATAGAACTAACTTAGAGAAGAAACATTTTATTTGGGTTTACATTTCCAGAAGAGTTAAGCATATACCATTAAAAGGAAGTGTAGCAGCAAGCAGCCAGTATTGCAACTGAGGCAGGAAACTAAGGGCTCATTTCTTGGATGTAAAACATGAATGAAAGAGCAAACTAGAAAAAATATTTGCATTTTTAAGCTATCAAAGCCTACCTTGAGGTGACTATTTCCTTCAGGAAGTCTACATCCCTTGATCCTACCCAAATAATTCTACCAGTGGGGACCAAGTATTCTAATGTTTGAGACTATTCAAGACATTCATATTTCAAACCACAACACTCAGTAACCAAGAATCCATACCCACAATGAAGGACAGCAGCTCTCAAATCCATGATGCAGATTATGTGTGGCTGTACTGATAATGGTCCTAATTTTTTTTTCCTTTCTTTTTTCCCTAAACTAACTTGTGGCTAGAAAAAACGGCTCAGCAGTTAAAAGCACTTGCTGTTCTACCTGATAATTCTAGTTTGGTTACCAGCATCCTTGTTGAGATGCTCAAAACTGCCTCACCTCCATATTCATGGGATATCATTTCTTCTGTCTTCTGTGCGCACCTCTCTCTGTCTTTCTCTGTCTCTGTCTCTCTCACACACACACACACATTTAAGTCACACACACAAATAAAAACTAAATTAAATGATAATAATTACATAATTTGTTGTATGTATAAATAGACTGTTTTCAAAAGTCAATTTATTCGGTAGGGATAAATTTTTTCAGTTTCATTGTTAGCATGTTCTAAGACTCAAGTTTCTGATGTCTTTTGCAATAGGGTCTTGCTATCAAGTTCTAGAGGATACTCAAGAGTAATTGTAATAGCCTGTACTTCTTGGGAGTCTAAGGTAACTTACTATCAACCTCTGACATTGAGTGTTTTCCTTTTTTACCCTCTGGTATATAGTATGGATCTTGTTGTCTTGTTGGAAGGTAACTCCATTTTAATTTTCAACAATCCACACCTTATAAAACTGTTCCAGTAGTAGGTTTCCAGATGAATTTTTGGAAGGGTTTAGTATATTTATGTTTGGAATGGCTTTTATTACTATTTATTCCTCACCATATTTGTTCATCTAACCTAACCTCTATCCCTCAATTCCAGTATAAAATGTCATGTTCCATTCATCTTTTTATCCTTTTACATTAGTATCTTCTGTTTTCCCTCCATTGAAAACCACTCACCATGGCCCTTTAACTAATTTTCTGACCTCTATTAAAAATGTATCTGAAGAGTCAAAGATAATATACACAGTTAATATAAAACATGTGACATTTGTCTTTCTGGGTATGAATTACCTCACTCAGAATGATTGTTTCTAACCCCATTTACCTATAACTTTTATTACATCATTTTTTCAAGAGCTGAATACTATTACATTGTATAAATGTATCACATTTTTATTACCGGTTCATAAGTTAATGAATATCTGTGATGTTTCCGTTTCTTAGCTATTGTTAGGACATAATCACTAGAGATAGATGAACAGATATCTCTAGAATGGAATATCAGCTCCTTTGGGTATATACATAATAACGGTATAGCTGAATCATATGGGTTGTCTATTGTTAGCTTGTTGAGGAATTTCTATTCTAACTTCCATATGAGCTCATCAGTTTGCATTTGCACCTGAAGTGAATAAGTTTTCCTTCCTCTTTCTCCACATCTATATTAGCATTTGTGATTGTTTGAAATTTTAACTTAGTCATTATGACTGTGGTGAGATGACATCTCTACCAAGTTTAGTTTTCATTTCCTGATTACTCAGAATCCTGAACAGTTAAAATTTTTCTTAGCCATTCCATTTGTTTTTCATCTTTAGAGAATTCTATTTCTATGGCCTGTTTATAATCAGACTAGCTGTATTATTGAATTTATAATCTTGAATTCTATGTATATTATAGATAACAATCCTCTCTTGGTTGTAAAGTTTTTTTCTCATTCTTTTGGTGTCTTTTGATGTAAGAAACAACTTCGTTTCATGAAGACCCATTTATTAGTTGTCATAATTCCTATGGTATGTTACTGGAGCATGCATTACTTATTCCCAGGTATGAACCCTGTCATCTAAAAAGTATTTGCCTGTTAAGACATGTCACTTAGAAAGACAAATAGGATGGACATTGGATGTAGGAGAAAACAAGTAGCAGGACAAGAGACTACCACAAAGGGCCTTGGAAAGACTCTACCTAGCAGTATAGCAAAGCATATATTAAGACACATAACCAACCCTTTGTCAGAGTGCAGGGAATCATATCAATAAAAGCAGAGTTAGTAAGACATGCAGAGGACAGGAGCTCCACAAGGATCAAATATATCAGGGCACATGAGTCTTTTATGAGACTGTTTCTCCAACCAAGGAACATGTATGGATATAACCTAGAAGCCCTGTTTGAATGTAGCAAATGGTAGCTCAGTATCCAAGTGGGTACCTCAGTAAGGGGAACAGGGGCTATTTCTGACATGAACTCAAAGGCTGGCTCTTTGACAACACTCCCCCACAAACGAGGGAGGAGTAGCCTTGTTAGGCCACAGAAGAGGACACTGCAGCCAGTCCTGAAAAGACCTGATAAGCTAGAGTTAAATGGAAGGGGAGGAGGTCCTCCACTATCAGTGGACTTGGAAAGGGGCAGGGAGGAGATGAGGGAGGGATGGGAGGTATAGAGTGGGAATGCAGGAGGGGGCTACGGCTGGGATACAAAGTATATAACCTGTGATTAATATAAAATAAAATAAAAAAGTTTAAAAAAGACATGACCATTGATGTAATGGTGGCATAAACTTTATGGGAGTTAGTAACCAATTTCTGATTTAATTTAAATACTGCTCTTCACTGATAAGTACATACCTGGTACCTTTATTGAGCTGTGAGTCTACTGTTAGACAGGACATAGCCATGGAGAAAACCAAAACCTTCTACTATAATTCTGTTAAATGGATATAGTATTAGACTGACTCCTGATGATTTATTGTTGTACACATAGGTAAATTCATCTTAGTTCCCCTTTGAGAATCTTCTATGTGAAATATATGGTGATGAATTGTCCAAGACACAGAAAAAAAAAAAAAGGACTGCAGAATGTTCATTCCTAAAAGGCTTAAGGCTCATGCCCAAGGCTCAGGGATCATTACAGAAGTGTAAGCCAAAAGACTCTAAGAGGTAGAAGTAATAAATGACTACAGGGAAACCTCATCTGGACACAGTAGGATTAATTATACTTATGACTTCAAAGCAGTTATGACAGCATGTTCAAAATTTGGACATGTAAAACCAGATGATCAAATACAAGCATAAAAGCTAGAGTTGAACACATAATATTACCCTTCACTGTGAAGCTATCTTTGCTTTTTTCTAACAGAAAATTACTTTGTATGCACGCCTTGCTACAGTAGAAGACTACATATCCACTGGTCTTAAATTGATTTACAAAAGGGGAAAAATTGGGTAGACTGAATTGAAAAATTTGGGGAGATGAGAAAAATATTATCAGGACATGTATGAAACTCTCCTAGTTCACTGATAGGGGAGTTCCATCTGATCCTATCAGGTCTCATTAAGATTGGGTGCATTGTCTTCCTCTATGGCCTGGTAAGGCTGCACCCTACTCAGGAAGCAGTGGTCAAAGTACCAGCCACAGACATCATATTTTATAAGGATAAATCACACTAAGCAGTAAGTTACTTGTAAGAAATAGTATGTGCCTCTTGATATGATTTGGATATAATGTGTCCATCAAAGGTCTGTGTCTGGAACTGTAATTTTGAATGTAATAGCACAGAAAGATGTCAAGACCTTGAAAAGGTGAAACCCAGGGTGAAGCAATTAGTTCATGAAGGTGTCAATCTTGGAAACAATTAATGCTTGTCTTGTGGTGTAACAGGGCGTCAGACCTTAGCATCACTGACTTCATGATGGAAGTACCATTGAGCCTGTAAAACTCAACATGTAGATAGTACCACCTGTCAAAATAAAAACAAAGACCTAGTCCATCAAAGTCTATAAATCTGATAAGCTTGATTTTGGTTTCTATAGTTCTGCTTCTAGCTAACTGTTTTTGTTAACAGAAGTCTGTCAACCCAGGATATGGGTTTTGTGCTTAAAACTCACTGATACAAAGTGAATAAATTAATATAAAAATAAAAATTAAAAAAATCCTCACAGAGAAAATTTTAGTGCTACACAGAGATTCCAAACAACCAGTGTAGTCTACCAGCTAACAAATACTTTCTATTGGCTTAAAAAAAGTGAAAAGAGATCAAATTAGGTTTTGGAAAAACTTACTACTCAATAAATAAGGAGTCAAATCTAAGGAGAAATTTAATTTTCATAAATGTCTGGTGCTGATCCCTCTCAAGAACCATTTAAAAATATTATGAACATGTCTTTTTGCCTCAAAATATTTACATGCTAAATTCATTTGCATATCTAAATAAAGTAATGCTGATTATTGATGAATTTCCTCACCCAGTAAACTTCATAGCACTTCTGGAACCATGTAAACTAGCCAGCAGGGAGTTTTCTGATGAGAGTTGACTTCTTTATGTCTTGCATATGAAGCAATTGGTTTCTTCAGCTGTAAATTCTTACCATCCAGTTATGATGCACAATCAAAGCATGATAGTCTCTTATGGTTTGGCTGACACCCAAAGCTTTCCTCACAGAAACTAAGGGAGGTATTTTGTCCTTTATTTTTATTTAATCACCTACATTTTCTAGAAGGGCCATTATCTACCCACTTGAGAAACTTATGATCCAATTCCATATATATTCCTTAACTTTCTTTGCATCTTCTTTGTGTATCCTTAGGTTGGCTAACTCCCCACCCCCCTTCTGCTACTCGATCAGGCTTTTCTTATTTAAACCTTTAGTTCCCATGTATCATGCACACCTCTGTCTCTTTTCAAATCCCCTGGATATGAGACCTGCTGCATAGGAAATATTTTGTGTTTGGCACAGTAAATCTGACCACATACACATGACTTTGCGGATACAAGCCATCGGACGGAATCCACTATTGTTTGTTTGCTAAATGGTCATGGTGTCAAACTACATTCTAAATAATTATATTTATACTCTATATTTGCAATAGGCAGTGGCTAGTGATAATTTATCAATGTGCCAAATATATTGGACATGTCATCTGTGCCAACTTATTACCATTCAAAGTTCAGAAAAGTTGAAAAAAAAGGGGGAGGTACAGAAAGTATATGAGGGTAGAAAGCAGAAAAGTTGTGAAATAATCAGGACTGAACCTGTCCCTTTTTTTTGACATACATAGTTGCTATCTTCATGAAGTCATAACAATTCTGGTTACTTACACAAGACTTCCACAGATCAAGCTAGTAAAACTTTGTAAAGGATAATAATTTTGTATTTTTTGTTTACACTTTTTAAAACATTTTTGGTGGAGAATCTGTGTAAAGCATGACTTTGCATAAATACTGACATTTTTTTATTGAAAACAATCTTATTTAGACTGGCGATCTTTTGGGGGTGAGAGTGCTTTTCTAAATTTATTTTTAATTTATACATTCACTTTACATCTGATTGTATCCCCCTCCCTCCTCTCTTCCAGGGCCTTCCCTTCCATCCACAAAAAGGAGAACTGCCCCACAACCCACCGCAGCACATCAAGTCACATAAGGATTGAGAGCTTCCTTATCTTCTGAGACCATGCAAAGAGGCCTCTTTAAGAGTAAGTGATCAAAAAGTAGGCAACAGAGTCCACCAGCTCAACTTACTTGGAAACCCACATAAAGAGACTGGCAATCCTTATTGCTGTTAGTTCAGTTTAAACACGCAGTGTGCTTCACAACATGGCTAAATGCACTTCTCTGCTCTTCATGCTTCTACATATCATTGTTGAGAGATATTCTGTGGTTGTTGTTTTGTTTTGTTTTGTTTTTCACAACTGCCAAATATGCCTTGTTACATATTGGTTAAACATGAGCTTCTGGAACCTGACTAAACCATGTTTTTGATAACTATAGCTGTCACTCTCATAAGAAAGTGATCTATAATTTACCAAGTTTTTAACAGAGACTGAAAAGACACTGTGCTAAACAAGCCTAATACTAAACATGTTCTTCTGCTTACTCTTCAAGAAGGCCTCATAATTTAAATGAAGTATAGTTTTAATAAATATATTTGTATAAACATATATTCTTTTCAATCTTGCAGCAAATATTTACTCTCTGGGTTTCAAATTCTGCTACATTATATAATACAAAACTGTAGACACTGAGCCCTTAACAACAAAGGAACTCAATTTGGGAGGTAAATACATAGAAGCTGAAAGCTGAACAAAGGCAGCACCTCAACAAGAAACCTTCACATGTGTGTATTTATAAAGTAGATGTATATATACTTTACTGGATAATAAATGTATGGGAAAGTTAAAATTCAGAGGTAGCTAGAGTACTTAAAATAAAAATTCTTAGAATTCAGACAAAATAAAAAACAAGACTTTGAGCCAATAAATAAAATAACATTATTAGATGGTTAATGGATAATATTGTAAAAAGCAGTTAATAAGTACAGAATAAATGAGCAACAATCCATAATAAAGCTGTCTGTTGTGGAACATGCCTTTAATACCAGATCTCATGGACGCAGAAAAAGATTGCTATAAGTTCAAGGCCAGCATGGTTACAAAGTAAATCTAAGAAACCAAAATAATGAAAAATCCATTATAAAAAACTTAAAAATCAAGGTAATACCTAGGGAAGAATTAACAAAACAACCATAGTTTAGATAATTACTCATTTGTGACATAAGGAGAAGAAATTCAAATTTAAAAAGAAAATCTTAGTAACATTTGAAGAAATTCTTTTTCATTAATATCAAAGAATTAGAGGTGATAATAAATTACAAGCAAAATTAAAAAAAAAATTAAAAGTTTTTGATGATCTTAGAGCCTGTGCTGATGGAGTTCTGTTCAGGAAGTTGTCTCCTGTGCCAGTGAGGTCAAGGCCCTTCCCCATTTTTTTTTTTTTCTACTAACACATTTATTGTATCTGGTTTTATGTTGAGGTCTTTGATCCGCTTGATGTTACTTTCGTGCAGGGTGATAAATATGGATTAATTTACATTTTTCTACATGTAGACATCCAGTTAGACCAGCACCATTTTTTGAAGAAGCTGTCTTTTTTTCCATTGTATGATTTTGGTTTCTTTGTCAAAAATCAAATATCCGTAAGTGTGTGAGTTTACTCCTGGATCTTCTATTTGATTCAATTGCTCCACCATTCCATTTCTCTGCCAGAACCATGCAGTTTTTATTACTACTGCTCTGTAGTATAGTTTGAGATCAGGGACTGAGATACTGCTAGATGATATGTTGCTGTACAGGATTGTTTCAGCAATTCTGGGTTTTTTGTTTTTCCGTATGAAATGAGAATTGTTCTTTCAAGTTCTGTAAAGAATTGTATTGTTGTTTTGATGGGAATTGCACTGAATCTATAGATTGCTTTTGGCAGGATGAAAAGAACCAAAGCTGTAATTTCCTGACAAAAAGGAGAAAGTTTCTATTAAGCCAATAAATAGCCGATTCATAAAATGAGAAATTTGAAAAGTCCTTATAGAATCATGAAAAATAAGAAATGAAGTATGATCAAATATTTTGGTCAATGTTAGAGGGAACTAAATGAAGATGAAAAGTTGAATTAACTATACCAAGATTCCGCAAAAAGAAGAAAATATTTTGTGTGTATCTTCAGAGAAAGTTTTCAATTGTGAAGGTTAGTAGGTCATAGGTGATGAAGAAGAAGGGAAGTAGGGTATTATGGCAAAATACAGACAAGTATACTTCAGTTTATCAGAAAACTTAATAAAGATATAATTAACATTTGACCTTAGCTTTACAAAAATTAAGAGAAATTGGAAGAGAAACTGTAGGTCAACAGAAAGAATAAATGTACCTAAAGATGTTTAAATCACTGACACACAATTGACAATTACTTTTATGTGTCTAAAGAGAATAATAGCATCATTAGGATAGTGTTTTCCAATGACTTCAAAGATCTACCTGACACTGATGGGTCATTGCATTCGTGCTCCTAGAATGTACTACTAGGACAGCATGGAACTTACCATAATAACAGACATACTTTCTATATATGTTTATTTGCACTGTATTAAGGTGCAGACAATTAAGAAAAATAACTACTGCTTGGTATACAATGACAAGATATGCCACGGGCTTAGGAGAAAACTAATACTACTATTCTTCTAAAGAAACATAGAAACAAAGTAAGTCTTTTTGACATTCTACTAGACCCATAGTTCAGTGTCTTATCACATAGCAGAAAAGCTTTTTCTTGCAGTAGATGGGAACTAACACAAAAACACATTTAATTAATGTGAATAGAGCACTCATCCTTAAATGGGATGTCCTCATCCAACTTTTTCAGAAGGCCAGATGACTCCAAGAAATCAGTGTCTTCCAGACACAACCAAGTTGATACACATATGAACTCACAGAGACAAGAGGCAGCACCGAGAGATCCTGTACAGGTTCAAGCCAGGCTGAGTACCTAAAGTGAGACAAAGAAGCAAACATTGGGTCTCTTAGGTAAATAAGAAGCTACCTGCAATTGAGATTTCTGGAAAAAGAGAAAATCAATTTTCTCCAAAGGAGTTTCACTGGGTATATGAGGCACACGCCAGCATAATTTTGTAACATAAAATGAATGCAATGGTATTTCTTTGGACTTTCTTTTTTCTTATGTTGGCTTATTGTCTTTTGCTTGGCTGTCTTAATTTAATTTATTTATTTAATTGTTCATTTGTCTATTTATTATGTGTGTGTTTGCTTGATTGCTTGTTTTTGAAAAAGGTAAAGAGGAGTTGGAAAAGTTGTGAGAAGAAATTTATAATAAAAATATTTTATATGAAAATTTTTCAATAAAAAGGTTAAATAAAGATGAAGTTATTGCAGAAAATTGTGAGCCAAACAATTCGAACAAAGAAAACCAGTACTATTTTTTCACAGACAATATAGTAAAAGTCATATGAATGAAATGCAATACTCTTCAGTAATTTTAAAAAAAGGAAATAATGAAATTTGCTGTCAAATGGTGGGATATGGAAAAGATTATCCTGAGTGAGTTTTCCCAGCAGCAGAAAGATATACATGGTATACACTCATTCATAAGTGGATATTAGACATATAATATAGAATATAATATAGGATGAACATACTAAAATCTGTACACCTAAAGAAGCTAAACAAGAAAGAGGTCCTAGGACAACATGATCAATTCTCACTCCAAAAGGCAAACTGGATGGACATCAGAAAAGAAAGAAAATGAGAAACAGGGTAGGATCCTATCACAGAGGGTCTCTGAAAGGCTCTACCCAGCAGTGCATCAAAGCAGATACTGAGACCCATAGACAAACTTTGGCAGAGTATAGGGAAATTTATGAAATAAGGGGAAGATAGAATGACCTGTAAGGAATAGGAGCTCCACAAATAGAGCAACAAAACCAAAATATCTAGGCACAGGGGCCTTTTCTGAGACTGATACTCCATCCAAGGACCATTCATGGAGATAACTTAGAATCCCTGCTCAGATGTAGCCCATGGCAGCTCAGTCTCCTTGTAGGTATCCTAGTAAGAGGAACAGGGTTGTCTTTGACACGAAATCAGTGACTGGCACTTGGATCACCTTCCCATGAGAGGGGAGCAACCTTACTAGGCCACAGAGTGTTGAGAACAAATATGGCTTAGAGTAAAAGACTCCCTTCTCTGAGAATTGCTGACCCCCCGAAGACAACAGCCATGCAGTTGGAACCGGACATTCCAGAGATAAGGAAGCTCCCAGGTGGAATGACATTCCAAGATTGCAAGCTGCCCAGGCAGAACTGCTCCTCTCAGGAATTTTACCTACCCCTCCCTGCTCCTTCCTTTCTCTGCTTTTAAAACTGGTACTTTTCACCCCATGAAATGAGACCTTGACAAGGAAACTGCTTGGTCTCCTCCTCCTTTCCCGCCCATTTTTCTTTCAGGCTTGGATCCCCTTGGACGGCAGGAATAACTAGGTCCCTAGGGTCTAGTCCTGATGAAACCTGATAGGCTAGGGTCAGATGGAAGGGGAGGAGGACCTCCCCTATCAGTGGATTTGGAGAGGGGCATGGGAGGAGATGAGGAAGACAGGGTGGGATTGGGAGTGAATAAGGGAAGGGGTTACAGCTGGGATACAAAATGAATAAACTGTATTTAATAAAAAAAATAAAAATTTACATTAAAAATAAAAACAATTTTAAAGTTGATAAATTTAAAATGTCACATTTCAGCTGTAAATCTCACTTTCTAAAAATATTTATTCTAATTTTGTAAAGTTTTATACAATTTGATGATACAGTATTGATATTCATTTACTATTTGTAGGACAAAATTATAGTAATATATTTTACATTTTGCAATAGTTTATTCTTTTTGAAACTTTACATTTACATACATTGAAACATGGTCAGAAGTATGCTTCATTATCAACATCAAGTCACTAATACATTCCCTAAAAATTGTTCTTCTAATTTTATGTGTTCTTTCATTTTATTATTAATCCTCTAAATAATGTATGTTGGAAATAAATGCATAGATTTGGGGTCCTCAACAGTAACTTGAAAAAGCTACCAGTGACTAGAAACTAAGAAAATTCTTTTTTTATTTCTCCTCTATAAGCTATCATGTCCTAACAACTCTTCAGTAAGGAAGGTATGAGAGCCCTTTACTCATATCTGCTAGGATGTGCGATGGCCTGGCATTGTTCCCATAGCTACACTTACTGTCAGTCATATGTGTGTTAGTCCCATAATGCCCAGAAGAAGCATTTCACAGCAATTCTTCCCATTAACCTGATCTTATATTTTTTATTTACCCCCTTCTCTAATATTTCCTGACATTTTTGAGCAGGTGAGTAATAAAGAAGTCCACATGTAGAAAATGTAAATAGATCCATATTTATCTCCCTGAACAAAACTGAAAGCCAATTGCATCGAAAACCTCAATATGACATCAGATATGCTAAATCTATTAGAAGAAAAAGTGGAGATGAGCATTGAACTCATTGGCACATGACACAAATTCCTGAGCAGAATACCAACAGCTGAGGCTGTAAGATCAACAATTAATAAATAAGACCTCTTGAAACTGAAAAACTTCTGTAAATCAAAGGACACTGACAACAGAACAAAACTACACTGTACTGATTTGGAAAGTGTCTTCAACAATCCTACATCCAACAAAGGGCTAAAAACAATATATATAATAAACTCAAGAAATTAAACACCAATAAACAAAATAAAGTGATTAAAAATGAGGCACAGAACTAAACAGAGAGTTTGAGAAGCAACTAAATGCTCAAATTTCTTAGTCATCAGGGAAATATAAATCAAAAGGACTCTGAAATTCCATCTTACACATATCAGAATGGCTACGACGAAAATCTCAACCAACAGCACTTGCTAATAAGGGTGTGGAGAAAAGGAAACATTTCTCTATTGCTGGTGGGAGTGTAACCTTGTGCAAACACTTTGGAAATCAATCTGACATGTTCTCAGAAAATTGGGAATAGCTTTACCGCAAGACCCAGGTATACCTCTCCTGGGAATATATCCAAAAGGTACTCTACCATACAACAAGAACACTTGCTCAGCTATGTTCATAGCAGCCTTATTCTCACTACCCAGAACCTGGAAACAACCTAGATGTCCCTCAATTGAAGAAAAGACTGTGTGAATGTGGTACATTTACACAATGGAATACATGATATCTGCAGGCAAATGGATGAAGCTAGAAAAGATCATCTTGAGGGAGATAACTCAGACCCAGAAAAACCCACATGGTATATACTCACATACAAGTGGATTTCAACCCTATAGTACAGGGTAAGCATTCTATGAGGCACAGACCCAAGAAGATAAGTAACAGAGAGGATCCAAGGAAATATGCATAAATCTTACTTGGAAGGGGAGAGAGAATAGACAGAGGTAATGGCTAAAGAGTGCAGAGTTAAGAGGGTGGAGAACAAACCTGGAGAAAACAAAGGCGAGAATACAGAAGGACTGTAGAGAAAAGAAAAACTGAGGGTGACGGTATCTCTATGTCAAGCTGAAGATTTAAAACACTTTAGGCTTTTAGGAGGATATGAGGGGTACTCAAGAAGAAACTCCTAGTTTCAGAGGCCATAGTGATTGAAGAGGACACCCACTACCTAGAGTAGTCTCCTAGCAGAGGGAGGGGAACACCAATCATCCTCAAAAACTTCTACCCCTGCCTACCAGATGTGCAAGGATAAAGATAGAGCTGATAGAAAAGAGATTGAGGGAATGACCAACCAATAACTAGCCCAACCAAAGGCCCACTCTATCAAAGAGTACCAGCCTCTGACACTATGGATGATACTCTGCTAAACCTGCAGACAGGATCCTGACAGAGTTGTCCTCTGAAAGCATGCAGCAGTGCCTCAAAACATGCTGGACTTCATAGCCAAACACTGGGTGATATGTAGGGTGTCTTATGGAAAAATGGAAGGAAAAAGAAAAGGACCTGTGGGTGACAGGAGCCCCACATGAAGACCAACAGAGCCAACTAACCAGGGCCCAGAGGAGTTTGCTGAGGCTGAAGCATCAATCAAGAACCATGTGGGAATGGGATATAGCCCCCCTACAAAGATGTAGCAGATAGGCAGCATAGTCCTCATGTGAGTCCTCCAGAAAGGGAATTGGTGACTGCATCTGACAGGGACTCACTTGTTAGCTTTTTAGTCACCTCCCCCTGGCAAGACAAGTGCCAGGGGAAGAGGAAATGCTCAGTCCTGATACAACTTGATGAGATGGGGAGAATGGGAAAGGGAGCTCCACTTTTCTGATCAAAAGAGGAGGGGGAAATGAGAAGGAAAGGATGATGGAACTGGGAGGGGAAGAGGGATTGGACTACAACAGGGATGTAGAGTGAATTAAAAAATAAATTAAGAAATAAATTAAAATAAAATGTCTCATTTAGAGCTGAGCATATAAAGCCTATTCCAAACACTTTGGCTCATTCTGAGTCTCTGTATCACTTGCTGCTAAGAATATGGGTATAAATATAAATATTGAAAACGTAAATTAACAATATGAGTATTCAGAAAAAAATAGTAGGTCCCATCATAGGGTCTATGCCTTCTGCAACCTTGAGCTATGGATCAGGGTTATATGTCAAAAAGGAAAATCTCCTGTAAAGAAAAGTTAATAGTAGAATTGAATTGGTGACACCTAAAACTAAAATCAGGAGAATAAATGAATCCCCAGTAGCTTACAATGTCTCTAAGGCAACTTCAATAGCATGGGTTTATTCCTTCTCTTCAAATACTTGTCCCATACTTCAGGTATGCACGCAGTCTATATTTGAAGTTGAAGATTTTATGGACACTCTAGTACCCTCTCCATGGCATGTCCATCTTCCACTAGAAAAAAAATTACTAATTTGTTTATATGAGGGAGTAGATTGAGAGATTTTCATATTCAGAACCATCCTCTGTAATGAAGATGATCTGATTATGGCAGATGTTCATTTTGGTGTGTTCTTTGATTTGGTTTGCTATTATTTTATAGATAATCTTTGCGTCTATGTTCATGAGAAAAGTTGGTCTGTAATTCTTTGTGTGTGTGTCTTTATGTTGTTTTGTTGACATGATAACTGGAAATTCATAATACGAATTTGGTGATGTTTCTTCTGTTTCTATTTTGTGGTATAATTTAATAAATACTGCTATTAATTCTTTGAAATTCTTATAGAATTCTCTGATAAAACCATCTGTTCTTGGGATTTAATTGTTCGGGAGACTTTTAGTGACTGCTTCTATTTCATTTGGGGTTATAGATCTAATGAAATTGTTTATCTGTTCCTTATTTAACTTGATAAGTGGTAATTATTGAGAAAATTATCCATTTATATTAGATTCCTCAACTTGGTGAAGTATAGTTTTTTGAAAGTATATCCTTATGATTCTCTGCATTTTTCTAAATCTCTCTTGTTATGTCTCTATCTTCATTATAATTTTATTTGGATGTTCTCTTTTTTGTGTTCTATAGTTAATTTGGATAAGGGTTTATCTTTCTTATAATTTTATCAAAGAACCAACTCTTTCATTGATTCTTTGTATTCTATTTGTTGGTATTTTATTAATTTCAGTCCTCAGTTTGATTATTTCTTGCTGTCTACTCCTCTTGGGTGTGCTTACTTCTTTCTGTTTGATAACTTTCAGGTGTGTTGTTCAGTTGCTGGCATAAGATCTCCCCAATGTTTTCTGTAGGTGCTTATTTGTTATTTCTGTTGTTGCTGATCTGGCTGTCTGATAGCTCTTTACATTATGTTGTGTCTTTTGAGGCTTCTTTTATATACAAGTAGGCAGTTAGTTTCAGAGAAAGTTCTGTGAGGTCCTGAGAAAAAACTATATGTTTTTGTCTTTTGGTGGAATGTTCTTTAAATATCTGCTAGATGCAGTTGGTTTATAAAGTCAATTACATTCAGCGGGCCCCATTTTGTTTGGGGTGTAGATGTTAAGAACTAAAATGTCATCTTCGTGAGTTCATCCTTTGATCACTACTTAGTGTTTATCCCCCACCGCTTTTCAATAATTTTGTTCTGAAGTCTATTTTTTTTTTGGATATTAAAATAGCTACACTGACTTGCTTCTTAGAAACATTTGCTTGGAATTTTATTTTTCTAATGCTTTAACCTGAGGTAATGTCTATTCTTGTTGTTGGGGTGTGTTTCATGAATGCAATAGATGGAAGGATCCTGTTTTTACACCTATTCTGATAGTCTGTACTTTTAATGGGGATATTAAGGCTTTTGATATCAAGACACCTTAATTACCAATGACTTTTAATTCCTGTTATTTTGATGGTGTTGGTGGTGATCAGGAATTCTTAAATTTAATATTTTTCTTTTACTGTTGTATCATATTTTCAATGCCTGAGATTATCTCTTCCATCTCTTGTATTCTATTGATAAAGATTAGCTGTAGAACCTTTTCACAAAACTAATATTTTATTTCCAGAATTCTCTCAGTTTCTCTCTCTCTCTCTCTCTCTCTCTCTCTCTCTCTCTCTCTCTCTCTCTCTGTGTGTGTGTGTGTGTGTGTGTGTGTGTGTGTGAGTGTGTGTGTGTGTGTGTATGTTTGGTACTATTTCCATTTTCAGGTCTTGAGCAGTTTTTGTTGTTGTTGTTTGTTCCTTTCAATTGCTTGTGTATTCTTGGCTGTATTAAAGGTATTTATTCATTTTCTTTTTAAGGACCTCTATTATCTTCATATAGTTGGTTTTTAGTTCGTGTGTGTGTGTGTGTCTGTGTGTCTGTGTGTGTGTGTGCTTCAACTATGCGGCAATAGGGTCCTACCTGTAATTAATTATAATGATAGTTTGTAGGCATATCTTTGGGATGATAATAAATGTAGGTGTTGATTTCTGGGTTTGTTCTTTTTGGATATGTCTTAATTTCTGTTTCCACTCTATAGTTTTTGAGGTGTGATACCTGTGTTTTTTTTCTGTTTTACTGGCCTGCTCTGCTAATATATTCATGCTAAAGGTCCACTTGCATTGGACGAAATGTGTTCTGTAGGGAAAGAAGGCTACAGGTAGTGTTGTAGTGCTAGGGATCTTGGAGGCAGTGATGTGTAGGAGAGAGTTTAGGAGGAGATGGTTTATAGGATCTAGAGATCAGGAGATTTGGGCAGATGGGGAAGGAAGGCTGCAGCTGGTGTTCTGTAACAGTGCTAGAGACAAGGCTGAGGTATTGGGTCTAGAGAAACACACACACACACACACACACACAGAGAGAGAGAGAGAGAGAGAGAGAGAGAGAGAGAGAGAGAGAGAGAGAGAGAGAGAGAGAGAGAGAGAGAAGTTCTGTGGGCAGCCTAACTGGTTTTCTACCTTTATACTTTCATGATAGCAAAGAGCCATTTGAATAATTCTAAAGTCTTAAGCACTACAAAAATAAATAATAGAATAATAGATTTGGTATCATGGAGAAATTACTCCCCCAACAGCATACCACAGAACAAATAAAAACACAGATGTCAATCAATATTAACATAAAATTATGGGAAAATCTTTTTAGTTCTATTCAAAAAAATTCTGTCCATAAAAGACATTATGTGGTAGAAAAAGGTGACTGAAATATATTTCAATAAGGAAAACAGAGTGTTAAAAACTGACTAACACCTACAAATACAATCTGCTTCACTATCAGTGTAGAGTTGTAATATCCCCAAAGCCAAATAAACATACACATATTTAATAAAATAGAGTTCTAACAATGTGTTGTATGGAGAAGGATTTTTTAAAATGAAGCTCCAACTCTTATTCAAGCTATAAAATTGAGCTACTATTTTGAAAACTGTATTCCATCATCATGCCCACCTGCATTCTACTACATTAGATTTCACGGTATCTAGAATATAAAAATCTCCTCCACTGAAAATTGCCTATAAAAAACCTTAGCAACATAGTTCTTAACAGAAAAATAAAACTATGATGTATCTTAAATTCCACTTATAGCAGAATTATTAGCTAAAATATTAAATATTATTTAGCAGTAGAAGCAATTGTAAATGGTACAGTTTATCCATTTGTATTGTCTTTGAAAAATACAAATATGAGCAAAAGTAGTAAGAAAGATGTTCATACAAATTATGCTAAATATTTCTTATCTGATTTTAAATTTCTAAATGTTGTACTTACTTCTAAATATTCACATGAAAAATGTACTTATGGATTAGTTTAATTAAGACACTGTAGGAAGTACAGATTTTATCTTTCTTGTTATAGTAAAAGTGATGATATTAAATAAGTCAATATATTTTTGTATTTAATTGCAGTTCAGTTTTATATTAAAATAATGTATTTACCCAATCTGTATCTTCAGATGTGGTGATTATGATGTACTGAGGCACAAAAATGAATTGGACTGAATTAATATAATCTAGCAGCTTGGCACAATATATTACCATATCACCATAATGCTTAAAACTTATTCATAAATATTAACTTGTAGGTGATACACTATATATAGCATTTCAAAATTCCTACTTTTTTTTAGTCCTTCCTGGTTACCAAACAAATTTATCTTATGGAAAAAGTAATTAGAAAATCTCACTTCTCTTGCAAAACCATGAACAAATGTGTTTTTTGCTAATGATGTGAGTGTAATTTCATATAGGCACATCATTTATCTGTTTCTAGTATCTGTCTATGCTCTTCCAAAATATACACATAAAGAGGGAGTGTTTTGAGGCTGTGATGCTGGCCTAGAATGGTGGGCTAGCCTTGTCATAGAGGGTGTCTTCTGTAATACAACAAGACTTATGTGCCAGGATCAGAATGAACAACTTTTGGAAGCTATATTCATATTAATTTGGAGGGGGCAATACACAATTAAAATATAAGCTAATAAAAGCTCTAAAATCAGAGATAAATATCAGAATCTTTACTGCACACTATCATAAAAGATAAAACTAGG
The DNA here is from genome assembly GCA_028658305.1 of Pachyuromys duprasi. NCBI lineage: Eukaryota > Metazoa > Chordata > Mammalia > Rodentia > Muridae > Pachyuromys > Pachyuromys duprasi. The sequence continues at coordinate 49,271,603 of CM053765.1, read as the reverse complement.
AAAGTTGATATGTGACAGGGAGAATTTGAAAAGGAAAAAATATGTGGGTAATAAGAAAAACACACTATATACTGATGAAGATTTATGTTCCTTGGTGATAAATGAAAGGATCTCATGAAACTGAAAAGCTTCTGCAAAGCAAAAGAGACTGTCATCAAAACGAAACGACAGTCTACAGACTGGGAAAGGATCATTACCAACCCTATATCTGACAGAGGGCTAAAATCCAGTATATATAAAGAACTCAAGAAGTTAAAAAGCAACAAATCAAGTAATCCAATTAAAAAATGGGGTATGGAGCTGAACAGAGAACTCTCTGTAGAGAACTATAAGAATGGAAGAAAAATACTTAAAGAAATGTTCAACGTCCTTAGCCATCAGGGGGATGCAAATCAAAATGACCCTGAGATTTCACCTGACACCCATCAGAATGGCTAAGCTCAAAAACTCAAGTAACAACACATGCTGGAGAGGATGTGGACAAAGAGGAACCCTCCTCCATTGCTGGTGGGAATGCAAACTTGTACAACCACTCTGGAAATCAATTTGGCGCTTTCTTAGACAATTAAGAATAGTGACTCCTCCAAGAGCACATAAAAGATATCATCCACCATGACCAAGTAGGCTTCATCCCAGGCACG
>CM053765.1:49240414-49270462 GCA_028658305.1 Pachyuromys duprasi | reverse complement strand
ATTTTCCTGTGTCTCTGCTGAATTAAAATCTCCGCTGCTTTTGGGTGTTTCTGGTTGGGGCCATGGTGTCCTGATTTTTGTTGGGTGAGTTCTTTCGCCGATTTCTGGGCATTTGTTTATATATAATCAGGGAGCTGTTTGTGCTTTAAGGCTGTACTTCAGTCTGAAACTGTCAGTTTCTTTTGTCAGGAGTATTCTTCAAGAAGATCAGGGATTTCCGGTGGTTTGTTATTGTTTGTTGTGTCTCAGTTAAACTCTGTTGTGGGCTCTGTGTGTCTGGCTTCGTGCTCTGTGCTAGAAGCTGTGAGCACTGCAGGCTGGTCACCCCTCTGCTCTGGAGGTCTTGCTCCTCAGTCTTTTGAGATGTCAGCTGGGGTCTTTGTGCTGAGCCCTGGGCTTGTTTCTAAGGGCTCTCCCCTGGAATGGAGATTTGGCTCCCCCTTCTGGGCCTGGGGCTGTGCACCACGGTCTGTGATGATATTTGGGGCACACACAATGGGTTTGGGTTGGTGTGTCTCCACTGAATGCATGCCTGTCTGAAATGGTGTCTGAGGCCTTCTCTGTCTGTCCTGTGGACACACACAGGGACTGAGGTTTTGGCCATCAGTGAGTGGTCTGGTTAAGATGGTTCGGACTTTGTCAGGCTGGGGTGGCTCCTGTGATCCGTGCACGCCCACAGTGCACCTGTGGGTTGAAGCAGAACTCAGGTCCCTCCCAGACTTGCCTGCAGACTGGCACACAGACTGAGGTTTTGCTGGTGGAAGTGTGTGTCGCATGCCTGCAGAGTGCAGACTGGTTAAAATGGTCCCCAGCCTTTCTCAGACTGGGGTGATTCTGGTGATTGGTTCATGCCTGCCGCACACCTGTGGGTTGAAGCAGAACCCAGGTGCAGTATGTGCTCGCAGGGTGCAGTTTGGTAAATGGTACATGGTTCCTCCTCAGAGTGCCTGCGAAACTGTGTGATCCAGTCTATTATGGTGGGTGTGTGTGCCTAGTGTGCTGCTCATTCAGATCAGAGCTGTGTGCTGCTGGTCACCTGGAAATTTTTCCGGGGAATAACTGGGTGTCCCTAGGGTTTTCCCACTTGATTTTCTCACCGTAGGAGTTCCGCTCACCTGGCAATCACGGATGCTGGTGTTTTAGGTCCCAGAGTTCAATCTCCTGGTTGATGCGTTGTTTCTGCTCTCCTACTCCTCAGACACAGTGTTCTCTCGTGGCAGCCATCTTGCATCTCCCCGCTTTTTTTTTTTTTAATAGATTTAATGTGTCTGGATTTATATTGAGGTTTTTGATCCATTGTATGTTAGTTTCATGCAGGGTGATAAATATGGATCTATTTGCATTTTTCTACATGTACACATAGCGAAACCAGTGCCATCTGTGGGGGATGTCTTTTTTTCATTGTATGGTTTTGGCTTCTTTGTCAAAAATCACATAACCAAAGCTGTGTGGGTTTATTTCTGAGTTTTCTGTTTGATTCCATTGATCCACCATTCTGTTTCTATGCCAGTACCATGCAGTTTTTGTTACTATTGTTCTGTAATACAGCTTGAGATCAGGGATGGAGATACCTCCCTACAATCTGTTGTTGTATATGTTTTTTTAGTCATTCTGGGTGTTTTCTTTTCACATATGAAATTGAAAATTGTCCTTTCCAGGTCTGCAAAGAATTGTGTTATTTTGATGGGATTTGAGTTGAATCTGTAGATTGCTTTGGCAGGATGGCCTTTTTCACTATGTTAATCCTACTGTTCCATGAATATGGGAGATCGTTGCATCTTCTGATATCTTCTCCATTTTCTTTCTTCAGAGACTTGGAAGTTTTCTTCAAACAGGTCTTGCTTGTTTAGAGTCACACCAAGGTACTTAATGTTATGTATAGCTATTGTGAATGGTGTAGTTTTCCTAATTTTCTCAGCCTCTTTGTCTTTGGTATACAGGAGGGTACTCATTTTTGTTGAGTTATTTTGTATCCAGCCATTTTGCTGAAGGTATTTATCAGCTGAATGAGTTCTCTGGTTGAATATTTGGGTCACTCATTTATACTATCATATTGGCTGCAAATAATGATACTTTGACTTCTTCCTTTCCAATTTGTATCCTCTTGATGTCCTTTAGCTGTCTTATTGCTCCAGCTAGGACTTAAAGTACTATGTTAAATAGATATGGAAATAGTTGGCATCCTTGCCTTGTCCCTGATTTCAGTGGGTTTGATTCAAGTTTCTCTCCGTTTAGTTTGATATTGGCTATAGGCATGCTATATATTGCCTTTACTATGTTTAGGTATGTATCTTGTATCACTGATCTCTCCAAGACTTTAAACATGAATGGGTATTGAATTTTGTCAAATGATTTTTCAACATCTAAGGAAATGATCATGTAGTTTTTGTTCTGCAGTCTGTTTATATGGTGGACTATGTTGATGGATTTCCATATACTGAACCACTCTTGCATGCCTGGGATGAAGTCTCCTTGGTCATGGTGGATGATGCTTTTAATGTGTTCTTTGATTTGGTTTGCAAATATTTTATTGAGTCTTTTTGCATCAGTGTTTTTTTAGAGAGATAGATCTGAAGTTCTCTCTCTTTTTTGGTTTGGTCTTTGCGTGGTTTAGGTATCTAGGTGACTATGGGTCCACAGAATGAGTTTGGTAATGTTCCTTCCGTTTCTATTTTGTGAAATAGTTTGAAGAGTATTGGAATTAGCTCTTCTTTGAATGTTTGGTAATATTCTGTGATGACACCATCTGGCTCTGGGGATTTTTTGAAAGGGAGATTTTTGATGACTGCTTGTATTTCTTTGGTTGATACAGGATTTTTCAATCCATATACCTGATCTTGATTTAATTTTGGTAAATGAAATCTATCAAGAAAATTGTCCATTTCATTTAGATTTTCAAATTGTGTGGCATATAGGCTTTTGTAATAAGAACTTATGATTGTTTGGAAATCCTCAGTGTCTGTTGTTATATCCCCCTTTTCATTTCTGATTTTATTGATTCTGTTAGTTTCTCTCTGCCTTTTAGTTAGTTTGGCTAAGATTTTGTCTATCCTATTGATTTTCTCAAAGAACCAGCTCTTGGTTTCATTGATTTTTTGAATTGTTTTATTTGTGTCTAATTCATTGATTTCAGCTCTAGTTTTGATTATTTTCAATCTTCTACTCCTCTTGGGTGTGTCTCCTTCTTTTACTTTATTTTTTATGCCTTTTGGGTGTGCCATGAAGTTGCTTATATGAGATATCTCCGACTTCTTTCTGGAGGCACTTAGTGCTTTGAACTTTCCTCTTAGCCCTTTTTTCATTGTGTCCATAAGTTTGGGTAAGTTTTGCTTTCATTTTCATTGAAATTTAGGAAGTTCTAATTTCTTCTTTTTTTATTTCATTTCCAATCCAGCTGACATTGAGTAGAGAGTTGTTTAGTTTCCATGCATGTGTAGGCGTTTTGTTATTTTGTTGTTGTTGAGGTCTAGTTTTAGACCATGATGATCTGATAGGATACAAGGGATTATTTTGATCTTCTTGTATCTGTTGAGGCTTGCTTTGTGTCTGACTATATGGTCAATTTTTGAGAAGGTTCCATGAGGTCCTGAAAGAAGATAAACTCTTTTGAGTTTGTAGCCATCTATTAGGTCCATTTGATTGAGGACCCCTGTAAGTGTCATTATATGCCTATTTAACTTCTCTCTATATGATCTGTCCCTTGGTAAGAGTCAGGTGTTGAAATTTCCCACTATTAAGGTGTTTAGATTGATATGTGGTTTAGGTTTTAATAATGTTACATTTATAAATGTAGGTGCTCTTATATATGGGGCATAATTGTTCAGGATTGTGGTATGCTCATGGTGGATTTTTCTTTGATGAGAATGAAGTGCCCCTCCTCATCTTTTTTGATTAATTTTGGTTGCAAGTCTATTTTATTAGATATGAGGATAGGTATCCCAGTTCTTTTCCTGGGTTCTCTTTGCTTGAAAAACCCTTTTCTAGCCCTTTACCCTGATGTAGTATTTATCTTTGTTGCAGAGGTGTGTTTTTTGGAATCAGCTGAAGGTTGGATCCTGTTTCTGAAACCATTCTGTTAGTCTGTGGCTTTCTATTGCAGAGTTGAATCCATTGATGTTGACAGATAATAGTGACCAATGAATGTTAGCTCCTTTTATTTTGAGGTTTGTGGCATTACTGTGTTTCAGTGCTTGTTTTCTTCTAGTTTTGTTGTTGTTGTTGTGATGTTATCTATATCCAGTGTTTTCTTGGGTGTAGTTAATTTTGTTTGTTTGGAGTTTTCTTCTAATATCTTATGTACTGCCTGGTTGCTGTATAGATATTGTTTAAGTTTAGTTTTGTCATGGAATATTTTGTTTTCTCCATCTATCTTCATTGAAAGTTTTGCTGGGTATAGTAGTCTAGGTTGACATGTGCTCCCTTAAAGTCTGTATGCCAAGGCACTTCTGGCTTTCATAGTTTCTGTTGAGAAGTCTGGTGTGATTCTGATAGGTCTACTTTTATATGTTATTTGGTCTTTTTTTCCTTTCTTTTTTAATGTTTTTCTTTGTTCTGTAGATTTAGTGTTTTGACTATTTTGACATGAGGAGTTTCTTTTCTGGTCTAGTCTATTTGGTGTTCTGTAGGCCTTTTGTATGTTTATGGACATCTCTTTCTTTACCTTGGAAAAATTTATTCTATGATTTTCTTGAAAACATTTTCTGGACCTTGGAGCCTGGAATTTTCCTTTCATCTATTGCTATTAGTCTTAAATTGTGTCTTTTCATGGCATCCTTGATTTTTTGGATATTTTGTGTTTGGAACTTTTCTGATTTTACTTTTTCTTTGAGAGATGTATCAATTTCTGCAAGCATATCTTCAGCACCAGAGATTCTCTCTTCCATATCTTGTATTCTTTTGATGATGCTTACCTTTTTGGTTCTTGATATTTTCTCTAAGTTCTCCAGCTCCAGGTTTTTCTCTGTGTTTTCTTTATTGCTTCTAATTCTGTTTTCATGTTGTCTTGCACCATTTCCTTCCTCTATTTGAATGTGGATTCCTGTCTTTCCTTGATGGCCACCATTTCTTTTGTTTGTACGTTTGTTTCCTCTTTCTTCTTTGTTTCCCAATATTTGTGCCTTTATATGTGCCTCTTTTTTTTTTTTTTTTTTTTTTTTTTTTGGCTGAATTTGCCTGTATTTCTTTGAGAGCTTTGTTTGTTTTCTTTCTATATGCCTCTACTTGTTTGGCTTTATTCACCTGTATTTCTTTGTTTGTTTTGACAGCTTTGTTTGTTTCCTCTTTATGTGTCCCTATTAACTGGATAAGCATAATTTTACATTGTTTTCCGGTGTTTTTGATGAATTAGCATGTCCATTGATTTTGGCGTTTGCTGGTGAAGCCATAATAACCTGATTTTTGTTGGATGTGTTCTTACGCCTATCTCTAGCCATCTGCATATCTACAACCTTCCCTTTTGGTTCTTGGAGTCTGTACTTCACACTAGGTCCATCTGTCTCTCGTGTCTGGAGTATTTTTCAGGAAGATGCAAGAGGTTCACTGGTTTGAGAGTGGGTGTTCATGTTTCAGCTGTAGCTAAGGGAGGAAGGTCACAGACACATGTATGCAAGTATGGGCTTGTGCATGGAAGTTTGCCTTGAAGGACAGGGTGCTAGGGTGGCTAATGCCTGGAAGTTGGAACTTAAGCACAGGAGAGGGTGCGGGTGCTGGTGCTGTTTGTGTATGTAATGTGCATATGCAGGTGCCCTGAATACTTCAGTGGTCTGCAGGCCTGTTGTGCTGTCCTCCTGGTATTCAGATCTGTCTGGGATCGAGGAATTGTTTGCCTGCACACCACTTGTAGACCCACAGAACAGGGGCTTCAATGTTGAAAATGCTGTCCCAAGGATCCCTATGTTGCCCACAGTGGGAGTGTGGGAGTGTGGGATTGGATGTCTAGCTGATAGTGTAGAGAATACTGGATCTGGGCCTCTGCATGCACTTACTTTAAGTCACACTCACTTGCTCACAGGCCTAATAGGAAAGCACAGGGGGTCCCCTGTTCTACACTGTCAGATTTAAGCCCACAGGAACAAATGAGAGTGTAAGAGATCCATCAGCTCAGTGGTGTCCACTGACCGCTTGTCAGGGACCCCTGTACTTGAGGTATCCAGCTCTGTGGTCTCAGTCACAGAGCATGGAGGCTCCTGCTTGGGCTAGCAGTCAACCCATTGCCTCTGCAGATCTGGGATGCATGCAACTGATGGCTAAGTTACTGAGCAGGGAGGCTGGTGCTTGAGGCAAGGGGAAGTGCATGGTGTGTGTTAATATTCACTAATCTCAGTCCCTGGAGATGTCCAAGGGTGACCTGGATCCAAAATGTCCCAGCTCACTGGCTGTCCCCTCTTACCCAGGAAGCCTCGGTGTCAATGTTCTTACTTCAGCTGCCCTTCCACTCTGAAACCAATTTCAGAGTTTCGGATACTGTGCCCCTCCAATATGGCGCATGCTGGTCACTGCCATCTTGGACTCCCCTGATGAAAACATTTTCATTTGTGAAACTTAAGAAATTTATATCCATAATCCATTGGCTGTGTAACAGATTAGTAGTTCCGGCAGTATCCCTGAGCCTATCTGTGCTTTTCAAATGGGCAGAACAGTTTAATAACATGCTAGCTTTCAAAGTGCCAACACCCACAGTGAACTGCAAGCCAATAAAGAATGCTTCTCTAAGATAGTTGACTCCAGCATTCCACCAAGGCCTGAAAAATACTATACAAATGACAGTTTGCCTTCATTTGGGTAAATTTCATAGCTGGTAATGCATCAGAGCCCATTGTAAGATTGCAAGGCTCCCATAAACAATTGAAAACTCATTTCTACTTGGCTTGCTTTGAGTGAGAATGGGAGCTTGATCCCACTAAAACTCTAGCTCATTATGAGGTGCTGCATTAATAATTGAGCAGTAATCCAGGGAGTGGCTGCTCTTTCCAGATGTATTATAAATTCTTGATGTGTTGATGTTTCTTTTGTTTCCAGTCAGCAAGCCAGAGAAAAACTGAGCCGCTTACACATCTCCATTAATGTGAACAGTGAACAAAAAAAAAATATTGAAAGCAAAAAAGGGAGTAAATAAAATTGATGTGGACTATACTTAGGAGAAGATCTTTGTTAAGAAGCTAAACATATATTTGCACCGAAATCTTTTTATTCATTAGAATTTTGACAATTCTTTACGTAATATCCTTATGTTGTGCATTTTAAATATAGAGGAAAAGTGATAGAAAGGTGATGATTTTTTACAATAATTTCTAAAACCTTTCCCAAAGCAATTACAGGAAATTTTTATTGTGTTTAATGTGGGTAAGGGTGTAAAGTAGAAATAAAACATATACAGAAATATTTCATAGCCAATAGTTTATTTGTAGTCCATAAACAGCAAATTCCCCATTGTAATAATAAATGCTAGTTGTACATTGGAATTAACTTTTAAGATTTTTAAAAGGACTAATATCTTTGACTAGACCCTGAAATTCTGACTTATTGATTTAATCAGGAAATTTTATAAACTCCTAAGTACATTCTAAACATTTCCCTAAAGTGACACAGGTAGACCCCTTTCAATAGAATTGTTCAGATATTTGGTTAACAATAATTTCACTGAAACATACATATTTATCTACATGAAGTTGTTCTACTAACATATATTGGGAATGACTTTGAACATACATCATGGAGAGCCAAAGTAGTCAAACACAGCATTTTGATGTTTCTGTTCTCTGTAAGAAAATCTAACCAATGTTTTTGCTAATGCCTTCATTGCAAGACTGACAAGATCAGTTCAGGAATGCAATGGTAATGGAGCAAGAAGCTGGAAGAATTTGTAGGAGAAAAGGATATGAAAACTGAACTTTTCCTGGCAATCACATGCTGTCCAAATTAGGAGAAAGTATGGAGAAACTGAAGTTGTTTTTGTAATGGGATGGATAGAGATGGCAAAGTATGAAATATAATTTAGCAGCTTTGGGTTGGGCAGTCTTGGTTTAACAAGAGTTGTATCCTGTAATAACTAAAGCCCACATGTCACCAACAAGCATTTTACATTGGGTATTTCTCCTAAACTCCATATACCTTACAAGTCTTATCTTTTAAGATGTAATATTGCTGTCTGTAATAAATGGCATTATAGAAAGCAATTAATATCTAATTGCATTTAAAATGATACTTTCTTCTTTGGAACTACTTTAAACCTGTTCAATGTTTATTATTGTCTATGTTTGTTATAGCTTCTCATCCTTCATGTTATAAACAGTGTCATATTAACCTGTCAATGTAATTTTCCATGTCCACTCATTCATTCCACATTCAAAGCTTCACTCTGGAAAAAATAAAGTCACATTTCTAGATGAAAACTATGCTCCAGTAAACATTCCGGAAAGATTACTGGTCTCATAGAGTTTGGTTTTTATTAACTGGGAAAAGATTAATTACAAAAATGTAAAACTCAATGGTAAGCAGTCTCTGACATGTACTCAGTGGCTGGTTCTTTGATCACTTTTTTCCCTAGTGAGGTGGCCTAACTAGGCCTCAGAGGAAGAGTATCCAGACAGTCCTGATTAGACCTGATAGGCTAGAGTCAGATAGTAAGGGAGGAGGACTTCCTCAGCAACGGACTAGGGGTGGGATGTAAGGAGGGATGAGGAAAGGAGGGTGGGCTCTGGAGGAGATGAGGGGGGGTCTACAGCCAGAATACAAAGTGAATACATTGTAATAAATAATAATAATAAAGAAAAAATTTAAACCAAAAGGTTTGTTAATGTCCATTACTTCATTTGTGTCCATTATCACTAATATCAGCTTACCATGTAAATTTTTCTCATTCACTTTCCTAAGCAATAAAAGAGGAAAGCCCTTCTCTTTTAAACAGGCCAGGAAGTGTTCATTTTGTTTCTCTTGTTTAAAAACGAATACTATACATTGGTGTGCATACCAAAACCACAGTATCTCTGCGAACCAAATCCCCTCTATTTCACTGCAAACATTATTTCCTGTCCCTGTGACAGGATGAGGAGGGGCACTTCCTTCTCATCAAAGGAAAATTCCAACAGGAGGACATCAAAATTTTAAACATTCATGCCCCAAATACAAGACCACCTGCATTTGTAAATAAAATATTTTTAAAGCTGAAATCACACATTGATCCCAACAGCCTAATAGGAAGAGACCTGAACCCTCCACTCTCACAAGGGGACAGATCATCGGGTCACAAGCAAAACAGGGAAACAAGCACACTTACAGAGGCCCTAAATCAAATGGACCTAATAGATGTCCATAGAACTTTTCACCCAAGATCAAAAGAGTATGTCTTCTTTTCAGTACCTCTAGCAACCTTCTCCAAAATAGACCATATAGTTGGTCACAAGGCAAGATTCAGTAGATACAAGAAGATTGAATCCTATCTGACCATCATGGTCTAAAGCTGGACCTCAAAAACAACAGAAACAGCAAAAAGCCTGCACATACATGGAAACTGAACAACTTACAAGTCAAGGATGGCTTGGTTAGGAAAGAAATAAAGAAAGAAATTAAGGACTTCCTAGAATGCAATGAAGCACAACATACCCAAACTTATGGGACACAATGAAGGTGTGCTAAGAGCGAAGTTCATAGCACTAAGTGCCTTCAAGAAGAAATTTGAAACATCTCATATAAGCAACTTAATGGCCCAACTGAAAGCCCTAGGAAAAAAAAAAAAGACGCAGATGCACCCAAGAGGAGCAGAGGGCTGGAAATAATCAAACTCAGGGCTGAAATCAATCAATTAGAAACAAATAAAACTATTCAAAGAATCAATGAAACCAAGAGCTGGTTCTTTGAGAAAATCAACAAGATAGACAAGCCCTAGCCAAGCTAACAAAACAGCAGAGAGACACAATCCAAATCAGCAAAATCAGAAATGAAAAGGGGGACATAACTACAGACACTGAGGAAATCCAAACAATCATTAGGTCTTACTACAAAAGCTTATATGCAACAAAATTTGAAAATCTAAATGAAATGGACAATTTTCTTCATCAATTCCATGTACCTAAATTAAGTCAAGATCAGGGAGAAAGATTGAATAGACCTATATCCTACAAGGAAATAGAAGAAGTCATCAACATTCTCCCTTCCCCCCCCCAAAAAAAAATTCACTGCAGAATTCTACCAGACTTTCAAAGAAGTACTAGTTCCAATTCTCTCTAAATTATTCCACATAATATAAACAGAAGGAACATTACCAAACTCATTCTATGAAGCCACAATCACCTTGATACCTAAACCACACAAACACCCAACAAAAAAAGAGAATTTCAAACCTATCTCTCTTATGAACATTGATGCAAAAGTACTCAATAAAATACTTGCAAACCTAATCCAAGAACACATAAAACATATCATTCACCATGATCAAGTAGGCTTTATCCGAGGCATGCAAGGGTAGTTCAATATATGGAAATCCATCAATGTGATCCACCACATAAACAAACTGAAGGATAAAAAACACATGATCATCTCACTAGATGCCGAAAAAGCATTCAACAAAATCCAACATCCATTCATGTTTAAAGTTTTGGAGAGATAAGGGATACAAGGCACATACCTAAACATAGTAAAGGCAATATACAGCAAGCCTACAGCCAATATCAAACTCAATGGAGAGAAACATAAATCGATCCCACTGAAATCAGAGACAAGGCAAGGTTGCCCATTGTCTCCATATCTCTTCAAAATAGTACTTAAAGTCCTAGCTAGAGCAATAAGACAAGTTAAGGAGATCAAAGGCATTCAAATTGGAAGGGAAGAAGTCAAAGTATCACTATTTGCAGACGATATGATAATACACATGAGCAACCCGAAAAAGTCAACCAGAGAACACATTCAACTGATAAACAACTTCAGTAAAGTGGCTGGATACAAAATCAACTCAAAAATATCAAAAGCCCTCCTGTACACCAAAGACAACAGGGCTGAGAAAGAAATTAGGGCAACAAAACCCTTCACAATAGCCACTAATAACATAAAGTACATTGGAGTGACTGTAACCATGCAAGTGAAAGACCTGTTTGAAAAGAAACTTCAAGTCTCTGAAGAAAGAAATTGAAGAAGATATCAGAAGATGGAAAAACCTCACATGCTCATGGATTGGTAGGATTACCATAGTGAAAATGGCCATTCTGCCAAAAGCAATCTACAAATTCAATGCAATTTCCATCAAAATACCTACATAATTCTTCACAGACCTTGAAAGAGAAATTCTCAACTTCATATGGAGAAACAAAAAACCAGAATTTCCAAAACGATCTTGTACAACAGCGGTTTGTCTGGAGGTATCCACATCCCTGAACTCAAGCTGTACTAGAGAGCAATAGTAATAAAACCTGCATGGTATTGGCATAGAAACAGAATAGTGGATCAATGGAACAGAATAGAAGACCCAGAAATAAACCCACACACCTATGGAAACTTGATTTTTGACAAAGCAACCAAAACCACTCAATGGAAAAAAGACAGCATCTTCAACAAATGGTGCTGGTCCAACTGGATGTCTACATGCAGAAAAATGAAAATAGATCTGTATTTATCACCCTGCACAAGATTAAAGTGGATCGAAGACTTCAACATAAGAACACACACAGTAAATCACTTAGAAGTAAAAGTAGGGAAGACCCTAGAACTCACCAGCACAGGAGACTACCTCTAGAACAGTACACCAATAGCACAAGCTCTAAGATGAACAATAAATAAATGGGACCTCATGAAACTGAAAAGCTTCTGTAAAGCAAAAGACACTGTCATCACAACCAAACGACAGCCTACAGACTGGGAAAGGATCTTCCCCAACTGTACAACTGACAGAGGGCTAATATCCAGTGTATATAAAGAACTCAAAAAGTTAAAATGCAACAAATCAAGTAATCCAATGAAAAAATGGGGCATGGTGCTAAACAGAGAACTCTTTCTAGAGGATTGTAAAATTGCAGAAAAACACTTCAAAAAATGCTAAATGTCCTTATCCATCAGGGAGATGCAAATCAAAACGAACCTGAGATTTCAGCTTACACCCATCAGAATGGCTATGATCAATAACTCAAGTGATAACACATGTTGGAGAGGTTGTGGAGAAAGGGGAAACGGTCCTCCATTGCTGGTTGGAAGGCAATCTTGTACAACCACTCTGGAAATGAATTTGGTGCTTTCTTAGACAATTAGGAATAGTGATTCCTCAAGACCCAGCTATACCACTCTTAGGCATATACCCAAAAGATGCTCAAGTACACAAAAAGGACATTTGCTCAACCATGTTTGTAGTAGCTTAATTTGTAATAGCCAGAACCTGGAAACAACCCAGACATCCCTCAGTAGAGGAATGGATACAGAAATTATGGTGCTTTTACACAATGGAATACTGCTCAGCAATTAAAAATGAGGAAATCATGAAATTCAAGATTTTCAACTCTTTTGTTTTATTTGTTTGCCCTTTCTCCCTTTTAAATCCTTCTTTCTTTAATTTTTTATCCTTTCCAGCTCTTTCTAACACTTTTCCATATGCCCTCTTTCCCCTTTCCAAGAATATCATTCTTACTTTGCTGATTTCTTCCCATCCCACGTTTTTATTACTTTGTCATACCTTTCACTCCAGCTAGGTCTTACCCCCTTTCCACCTTCTAGTCCAGTGTGTTCCCTAAGCTCTGATGGACTCAGAGACATCCCTTTTAGATCTGTGTGTTCCACAGCCTTCCTCCCTACTTAATGTCTGATTGTGGATCTCTGTATTTGTTCTCTTCTATAGGTTTTGAAGGTTCACTTTGATAGGTTTTGTTGAGGGAGATAGGGGCAGGAGGATCACAAGTTCAAAGCCAGCTGAAACTGGGCCTTTCCTTTCTTTCTCTTTTTTCTTTCTTTTATTCTTCTTTATGTTGTTAGTTTTTATTTGGTTTGGTTTCCAAAAGAATCCAAGTGCAGTGGCCCCTCCCTCTACTCCCTTCCCTTCACTCCTCTTGCTCTATGCCTACTCTCCTCCAGATCCACTCCTCTTCCTTTTCTCATCAGAAAGAGCAAGCTTTCTGGGGATGTCAGCTGAATAGGACATAACCAGATATAAACTCTTATATCAATTCTGGGTGTGGCAACTGAGTAGAAGGAAAAGTATCCTTGGAGAATGCAAAAGAGTCAGATATCACTACTCCCACTATTAAGAGTCTCACCACCATATCTAACCAATCTACAAACATAAAATGTGGAGGACCTCGCACACACTCATTCAGGCTCCACGAATACCACTTCAGTCTCTGTGAGACCCTGTGAGCCCTTTTTAGTTTATTTTGTGGGCCCTGTTCTTTTGGTGTTCTTGACCCCTCTGGCTCCTATAATTATTCCTTCTCTTCTTCTCCCCGGTCCCCAAAGCTCCAAGGAGAGGGACCTGATAGAGATTTCCTAATGGATCAGTTTCTATTACCCAACTTTGAACTTCTTTGCAATATCTCAATATCTTTTTTTTTATCAGACATGCAGATGTATATATCTATCCAAAATAGTTGTAGTTTAGGGGATTGTCAATTGTTCATGTTCAAATACTTCCTTTATCAGCTATATGCAGATTAAGAGCTTACATTATATATGTTTTTTCTCAAGGCAAAATCAAATTCCTGATATTTTAGCAAGAGTTCATTTATATTGCCACTAGAATATTTCTGGTGTTTCTGTCACCAGCGCCATTATTCTAGGCATCTTGTTTTCCTTGGCTGGTACTTTTTTTTTTTTTAATTTGACCATCTTTTAAAGAAGATATAATGGTTAAAAGAAGTTTGACAATCTCATTGAACTAAAATGTTCTCTTTAGAAATATTTCGGGGTTCACTTATTTAAATTTTTTTCATTACTATCATTTATTACAATTCATTTAATTTGTATCCTGGTTGTCGCCCCTTCCCTTGTCTACTCCCAATCCCACCCTCTCTCCCTCTTTTCCCGCAAGCTCTTCCCCAGTCCACCGAAAACATTTTCTCTTTCTATCACTATGTTGTATTTCACAGCAGTTAGTATAACTATTAAGAGACAATCTTTATCCACCATGTGGTACATTGTGAAACAATGTACTCAATCCTTCCTTGTAGTAAATATTTCCACAATGATTTTGATATTGAGGGATGGAACAAAATTAATATATGTATCAAAGTTTGATGATTACACAAAAATATATCTTATTCCTAGGCATTTGTGGAGGGGGTCTACCACAAGCCTTGATATCTCTGCATATCTGTGTGGCCCAAACACTAGTTTCTTCTTTTTTGAGTTTAAATAATTTCTGTAATTAATTAGACAGCCAATTATCTGACAACAAATGTCAGACTGTCCCTCTCAAGTGTGGGCAGACTGAACTGTTTACTGCTTGCTACAGTTTCTTGATAGCTCAGGAAGTGCAGACTGCATGGCATGACCCTGGGATTTCCCTCCACAAAGCATACCACCGCATGGAATCTGTTTCCATATGTCATTGAGAGAAAATTAGATGTCAGCGAGCACATGAAAGCTTGCTGATTTCGTTTGCAGCTTTTGCTAAGGATAACAGTGCCTTTAGTCTGTTTTTCTTAGCAGTCTCACATCTTCTGTTATTATCTCCATACTGTGGCAGGCTAAACTGTTAGCTTGCAAGTCAACTGAAATTCAAACACTTCTCAGTTGATGATACATTTCAAATTCTTTTTAGTTTTTTTTCAATCAAATAAATATTCACTTTACAAAGAGAAATAAATCAAATATTTAAACAAACCTGTTGATGCCCACTATAGTGGTTGAAGGAAATGAGTTCTTTTTCTTTAAGCAGAAAACAGTGTTTCAATTAATGCATATAGCTAGCTAATATCCTCTTTGGACTCATGTTATAGAATTTAATGAAACATGCTTCATGTTCATGTGATAGTTAAAAGAATAATAATTATGCATTTAAAATTGTATTGGTTTGAGTATAACATCAGTTAATGAGCTGTCTTTTCATTCCAATGGTTTTATTTCAATACTACCATTTACTTTAATTAAGCATTTGGGCCAAATTATAATTGAAAGAGTTTGCACAAACCCAATTAAATTGTTCAGTTCTTGAGTGTGGTTTTCATTTGAGCATAGAATCTTGGTATTTGTGGATAAATTGACACACAGGAACACAACAAAGCTAAATACATTCTATATTCTTCACACTGGTATTTGGCCCATTAGGGATCAGCCTCCAAGTGTCCAGATGTTTCAAGAAATACTCAAAAAACTGAAGGTTACATATAAAAATATCCAGGCTAAATGAACACTTGTTTCTTCCAAATGCAAAAGAAAAACACCATTGTATCAGAAAATTTCCACAGTTGTAGGATTTCTTTTTTTTAAATCAAGTTTTATAACATTGTTAAAACAACTTTACTGTATAAACCCTGTGCTTTTTAGTTCATACAAACATTAGATGCCTCTGAACATTAATTTTAGTTCACTTTTAAAATGAGCTTAACTTAAATAAACCATGAAATAAACAAATGCCTTTTATATCTCACATATGTCATTTATATATTATTGTTGATTTATTAACAGCATTCTTTATTATATTTGGTTTTGCACATTGCATGACTCACATATTTTAGAAAAATAATTTGAGCTGTTTAGAGCTCAACATTTATGTAAGAGACAAGTTAGTAAAAATGAGATCCATACTTTTCAGGTGTTTTTTTTTTTCACTTTTGCTCTTTACGTGTGTGTGTACATAGAGAGCAAGCAAAGGGAATATATATATATATATATATATATATATATATATATATTTCAGACATGAAATATGTCTGAAATAAAATGCAAGAACCTTACAAAAGTTTGCTTTAAATGTTTTTTAAAGAGAGATTTGTTTCATTTGTATTTTGTGTATGCCTGTGTGAGCTTATGTAGGTGAATGTTATATGAGCACAAGTACTCACTGAGACCAGAAATGCAGAGGGATCAGATCCCCCTGGAGGTAGTGTTACAGGTAGTTGTAAGCCACTTGACATGGATTTGTCATGGATGTTTGAAACCAAGCCCAGTCCTCTGCAAAAGCCAGAAAAAAAATGGTTCATGGAATGATGTTTTAAAAGTAAAATTGAGAAATAATTATCACCACAGGCAATCAAGTTTTTCACGTAATCTTGTTTTACTGCTATCACAATTCCTCTACATTACATCATTATCTCTTCTAACACATAACATAGCATGTACATAAGCACGATACTTTTGAGTAATCTGTTCGGTTTTATAGAATATGTACATGCATATGGAAAACTTACAAATCTAGCTAGTAGGAAAAGTGTTCAAACTTACTACTTTCATCAAAAATTACTAGTTACTAGGCTATTGTTTACCTTCAACTTTTAAGTAATAAAATTTTACGAAAACATGGGAATTCAAATAAATCATAATATATTTGCATTTGAGTGATGTTTTGAAAACTTATTTCTAATTTTTCTGTCTTTTTTTACTATTCTAGTGTTTTAGTTAAAATTGAATGAAACAATAAATATATGAATAGAAATACTAAATAATTTGAAGCAAAAAACCCATGCATATATAGGAAGACAGTTATCTTTGGGAAAATACTGTTTGCTAGGTAAAGGATCAGTGATAATCTATCCTCAAAAAAAAAAAAAAAAAAAAAAAAGAACAGGCAGAAGCTTTAGACTCATTGTTTTTTGTGGCATGTCAACAAAACACTGGGGAGACACTGGAATGCCTCTGTAAGATCTGAGGCTTAGCTGACCTCAAAAAAATGTCCATTCCACTGACACAATACCTTAAAATGAGACAAGATCCCAGAAATCACAGCAGATGCCAATTCGGGAAAGCAAGGGCGATATGAACAAAACCCACAGCACTGGGAATAGAACAGGATCAAATGAGTTTTCCCTGTTGCCGTGAGAAAAAATATAGAACGACCTGTGTGCAGATGTCAGTGAGGGAATGATATTGGAGACATTAGAAACTTACTCTATGAAAATCTGTAGGTAATTTGAAAGTAATCACCAACCACGTTAAAGTACACATTACTAGCATGATTACTTCACAACATTTGCACCATTTAAAATGAAGTCTTGTTTTTGTGTGTAATTGAGGGATCACTCTTGCCTGTGTTTGGAAGAGTGGGCTTGTTTATGTCTATTGCCTCAAAATTAGTTCATTAAAAAATCAAATTTTATGCTTGAAGTATCTTAGCTTGAACTATATAATGGATGGTTACTCTGCTTATGGAATGTCTCTCCTTGCTTGTACCTTTATTCTGCTTGAATGTAAAGCACTTGGATAGGTGATATATCATATATGTTGTCCTGAGTGGTAGATTTTTAACATGACAAAAAATTTCTATTCATTACTGGACCTTGAAAATGCATCAGAATAATTGGATATACTTTCTATTGTGATTGTGCCAAAGCCACTATGTCCATCAGCTCTTGAATTAAACCTATTAATAGACCCATTCACAGGAGACTACGAATATAATTACGACAAGGAATAAAGTCATTTTCTGAAGTTTAAACAAAGTGTTCTAATCCATTATATGCTGACCCATTTGTATTCCCATTGATCTAGCATCTCTATTGCCTGCAATATTTTCCCTTGATGGAGCAGAGAAGAGCAAGCTGTTTGTAGTAGATTATAATTTTGGCAGGTGCTGATACTTCCTGTGTCCACTCTGATCCGATAAATCAACTCCTCTGTCTGGCTGTTTCCTATTGGGTTGAATTACAATAAACATTCCCACTACACAAAAACTAGGCAGTTTATGGCAATTAGAAGAGAACGAACAAAGTCTTTAACATCCTGAAGACTTTCATTACACTCACTGTTGTTTCTCCAAAATACAAATAGAAACATCCACAATTGAAAGCAAAATAGAAAGAAGATAAACTTTCCATGTAGAGCGATATCTACATGAATGATCTAGCCATTTGCCAGGACGTTTGTACTGGAATAAAACGGAGATTATCACAAGAAACTAAATTGTGTGAACTGCAGTGTTCCAAGTAATTAAAATGATTGGCCACAGGTAGAAATTGGAGTACACATTGAAGACAATACAAACCAGGATTTCACTCGTTCAGCTGTTATGCAAAGGATAGAGCATCACAGAGAAACTCTACTGCTCACCTTGTTCGCGTTTCACCAGCAACCTCTGTGTATGCAATGCTCACATAAATTTGCAATTATAATTTAGAGTGGCAGGCTCAGGAAGGATCACCTTAACTTTAGTTATCTATCCAGCAGGTACTTCTCTGTTTTGCATAGATATGAACAATTTAACAGTTTATGAATTTAACAATTTATGAACAGTTTAATAAAAAAAGCAAGTCTTCAAAACTGCCTTGAAGGGGATTTTGAAAACAAATGAAAGAGTCATGCAATTCAGTTCTTATCAACTTTAATTTTATAAGAAGCTCATTCATTTACTGTATGTGCTTGTATAAGGTAAGGTTTGAATATCTAAGTATGAAGATGGCCTTCATTGTTAGAGTATACAGTTTAGTGGCATTTGCAAGTGGTTTATTTAACCTTTCTCTGAACACTAAGTTAACTGCTATTCCCATAATATCACAATATAACAATTATGTGATTCTGGCTAAGTTGCTGAAGATGGCTTTTACCAGATTTTCATTTTTTTTTAAATGAGGATTATAATGGCTTCTACTTAAAAGGATAGCTTTCTGGAGTTAAACTAGACATTAAGCATACATTTCTTAGTGCAATATTTAAAACACAAAAAGAAAGCAACATAAAAATCTATAGGTTTGATTCCTTCCCAAACCATTGGCAATGGACTTATGCTTTGCAGAATTCCATGCTGGAGCTAGGAACCTCAGGAAAGATGCTGTCATTGCCCACTAATCATTAAAACCAACAGCCCCAACAAGAAGCTCGCCCCTGGCACCACGTTCCAGCCCACAACTCCAGCAGAAGCCTTTTGTTTAGTAGAGGCTACACCATACTAGAAAACCCAGAGGCCAAGCAGGTACTCAGACCTTCAGAGGCCACACAGGTACTTAAAACCCCAGAGACAACATTGGCCCCTAAATCCCCAAAGGTCACACAGGCAGCTAAAATCCTAGTGAAGACACTTTACTAGACATGAAGACTTGCCGGTCATCAGAACCTCAGGCCACACAGGCCAGAAGACCAGAGAGAAAACAGAAACCAAGGGGAAAACATCTAAAAGCTATCCATCTAACAAAGAAAAACACAGGTATCAACACATAAACCCGATAATAACCCCAAATCCAGTGGCTAGACATCAGCTTAAAAACACAAATAACAGCCAGGGCACAGCTATCTGTCTACAGCAAGCCACAGATATTCCAAAACAGCTGACACATGGGAAAATGACCTTAAAAACAGTCATATGCAGGAGTTGTAGGTTTTATCCATACAGGGCTGTTGGTTGGAGTATCAGTCTCAGAAAAGACACCTGTGCCCAGATTTCTTGGTTCTGTTGTTCTGCTTGTGGAGCTCCTGTCCTCTGCAGGTCTTTCATCTCTTCCTTCTTTCATAAGATTCCCTGCACTCTGCTGAAAGATGGGCTATGAGTCTCAGCATCTGCTTTGATACCCTGCTAGATAAAGTCTTTCAGAGGCCTTTTGTGGTAGGCTGCCTTCCTGTTTCCTATTTTCTCCCTCTTCAGATGTCTATTCCATTTGACTTTCTGAGTGAGGATTGAACATCTTACCTAGGGTCCTCCTTCTTGCTTAACTTCTTTAGGTGGACAGATTTTAGTATGTTTGTCCTATACTATATTTCTAATATCCACTTATAAATGAGTACATACCATGTGTGCCTTTCTATCTCTGGAATACCTCACTCAGGATGATATTTTCTAGTTTCCAACATTTGCTACATATTTCATGATTTCCTTGTTTTTACTACTGAGTTTTATTCCCTTTCATAAAAGTACCACAATTTCTATATCCATTTCTCAGTTGAGGGACATCTGGGTTGTTTCCAGATTCTGGCTATTGCAAATAAAGTGCTATGAGCATGGTTGAACTCATTCTTCAAGTAGGTTCCCTAATAAGGAGACGGGCTGTCTCTGGCATGCACTCAGTGCCAGGCTCTCTGATCATTTACACCTGAGGGGGAAGAAGCATTACCAGGCCACAGAGGTAGACAATGCAGCCAGTCCTGATGAGACCTGATAGGCTAGGGTCAGATGGAATGGGAGGAGGACCTCCCTATCAGTGGACTTGGGGAAGGGCATGGGAGGAGAAGAGGGAGAGAAGGTGGGAGTGGGAGGGGACAAAGGAAGGGGCTATAGTTCAGCTACAACGCAAATAAATTGTAATAAATAAAAAAGAATTTATTTTTTAACTTTTAAATTTTTTTTTATTAATTACACTTTTGTATCTCCCCTGTAGCTCCCTCCTCCCTCCCCTCCCAATCCCACCCTCATTTCCCTTTTCCACCCCTGTCCCTCACCCATTCCACTAATAGGGGATGTCTTCCTCCCCTTCATTCTGATCCTAGTCTATGAAGTCCCATCAGGAGTAGCTACATTGTCTTCCTCTGTGTCCTGGTAAGGTAGCTCTGCCCTCAGGGGGAGGTGACCAAAAAGCAGGCCAATCAGTTCATGTCAGAGACAATCCCTGTTCCCATTACTATGGAACCCACTTGGACACTGGACTGCCATGGGATTCAACTGTGCAGAAGTTCTAGGTTATCTCCATGAATGGTCCTTGTTTGGAGTATCAGTCTCAGAAAAGACCCCTGTGCCCAGATTATTTGGTTCTGTTTCTCTCCTTGTGGAACTCCTGTCCTCCCCAGGTTTTACTATTTCTCACTTTGTTCATATGGTTCCCTGTACTCTACCCAAAGTTTGGCTGTAAGTCTCAGCATCTACTTTGATAACCTGCAGGGTAGAGCCTTTCAGAGGCCTTCTGTGGTAGGCTCCTCTCCTGTTACCCACTTTCTACTTTTTCTGATGTCCATTTTCTTTGCCTTTCTGAATGGTAATTGAGCATTTTAGTCAGAGTCCTCTGTCGTGATTAGTTTCTTTAGGTGTACAGACTTTAGTAGGTTATCCTACATTATATATCTAATACCTACTTATAAGTGAGTATATACCCTGTGTGGCTTTTTGTTTCTGAGATACCTCACTCAGGATGATCTTTTCCATTTCTCACAATTTGCCTACAAATTTCATTATTTCCTTGTTTTTTATTGTTGAGTAGTATTCAATTGTGTAGATGTAAAACAATTTCTGTATCCATTACTCAGTTGAGGGGAATCTGAGTTGTTTCCAGGTTGTGGCTATTACAAATTAAGTTGCTTGATCATGGTTGAGTAAATGTCCTTATTGTGTACTTGAGCTTCTTTTCGATATATGCCTAAGAGTGGTACAGCTAGATCTTGAGGAAGCACTATTCCTAGTTGTCTGAGAAAGCACCAAATTGATTTCCAGAGTGGTTGTACACGTTTACATTCCCACCAGAAGTGGAGGAGGATTTCCCTTTCTCCACAATCCCTCCAGCTTGTCTTGTCACTTGAGTTTTTGATCTTAGCCATTCTGAAGGGTATAAGGTGAAATCTTAGGGTCATTTTGATTTGTATTTCCCTAATGATTAAGGACGTTGAGCATTTCTTTGAGTGTTTTTCAGCCATTCAATATTCCTCTATTGAGAATTCTCTGTTTAGCTCTGTACCCCATTTTTTAAATTAGATTAGTTGATTTGTTTCTGTTTAACTTCTTGAGTTCTTTATATATTCTGGATATTATCCCTCTATCAGATATATAGTTATTGAAGATCCTTTCCCAATCTGGAGGCAGTTGTCCTACAACAATGCCCTTTGCTTTACAAAAGCATTTCAGTTCCATGATGTCCCCTTTATTGATTGTTGCTCTTAGAGTCTCTGCTGTTGGTGTTCTGTTCAGGAAGTTGTCTCCTGTTCCAATGAGTTCTAGGCTCTTCCCCACGTTTTCTTCTAATTGCTTTAGTGTGTCTGGTTTTATATTGAGGGCTTTGATCCACTTGGACTTCAGCTTTGTACAGGATGATAAGTATGGATCTATTTGCATTTTTCTACACGTAGACATCCAGTTAGATCAGCAGTCTTTGTTGAAGATGCTATCTTTTTTCCATTGTATGGTTTTGGAATCTTTGTCAAATATCAGGTGTCCATAAGATTTATTTCAGGATCTTCTATTCAATTCCATTGATCCACCAATTGGTTTCTATGCCAGTACCATGTAATTTCACCTTGGTACCTAAACCTCACAAAGACCCAACAAAGAAAGAGAATTTCATAAGAATCTCCCTTATGAACTTTGATGCCAAAATACTCAACAAAATACTTGTAAACTGAATTGAAGAGCACATCAAACATATCATCCATGTTGACCAAGTAGGCTTCATCCTTGGTGTGCAGGGGTGGTTCATTATATGGAAATCCATCAATATGATCTACCATATAAACAAACTGAAAGAAAAAAACCACATGATAATCTCCTTAGTTACTGAAAAAGCATTTGACAAAATTGATCATCCATTTATGTTTAAAGTATTAGAGAGATCAGGGATAAAATTTACATACCCTGAACATAGTAAAGGCATCATACAACAAGCCTATAGCCAACATCAAACTAAACAGAGAGAGACTTAATACAATCCCACTGAAATCAGGAACAAGGCAAGATGTCCACTGTCTCCATATCTCTTCAACATAGTTCTTGAAGTCCTAGCTAGAGAAATAAGACAATTAAAGGAGATCAAAGGGATACAAATTGGAAAGGAAGAAGTCGAAGTATCACTATTTGCAGATGGTATGATAGTATACCTGAGTGACCTCAACAATTCTACGGGAGAACTCCTTCAGCTGATAAACACCTTCAGCAAAGATGCTGGATAAAATATTTACTCAAAAAAAAAAATCAGTAGCTCTCCTGTACACCAAAGACAAAAGAGCTGAGAAAGAAATTAGGGAAACAACACCCTTCACAATAGCTACAAAGGACATAAAATACCTTGGTGTGACCCTAACCAAGAAAGTCAAAGACTTGTATGAAAAACTTTTACAGTCTCTTAAGAAATAATTAGAAGAAGATATCAGAAGATAGACATATCTCCCATGCTCATGGTTTGGCAGGATTAACATAGTAAAAATGTCTATCTTACCAAAAGCAATTCCCATCAAATTACCAACACAATACTTTACAGACCTTGAAAGAAAAATTATCAACTTCATCTGGAATAACAAGAAATCCAGAATTGCTAAAACAGTCCTCTACAGTAAAAGATCTTCTGGAGGTATTTCCATCTCTGATCTTAAGGTGTAATATTGAGCAATAATGTTATAAAAATAATTTCTAAAAAAAAATTAAAAAAACATGCCTTCAAAATAGATAAATAAATAATAAATTATTTTTAAATGCAATCTTTTGAAGATAATAGAGGCCTTTAAGGAAGAAGTTAATACCCACAGAATGGAAAAAGGTCTGCACCAACCTTATATTCAACAGAAGGCTGATATCCTACATAAGTACATATATATATATATATATATATATATATAATTTTAGTTACATATATATGTATATATAATTTAAAAAAAACAATCACCAGTACACCATAAATAATTTAAAATGGGATACACAGTCAACAGAGAATTCTCAATAGGGGAATCTTTAATGATCCTGAAGCACTTAAAGAAATGTTCGAGTATCAGTCTCAAGGAAGACCACTGTGTTCAGTTTTTTTGGTACTGTTGCTCCCCTTGTGGAGCTTCTGTCTTTTCCAGGTCTTACTATTTCCAACTTCTTTCATAAGATTCTCTGCATTCTGCCCAAAGGTTGGCCATAAGTCTCAGCATCTGCTTTGATAGTCAGCAGGGCAGAGCCCTTCAGAGGCCCTCTGTGAGACTGATACTCCAACCAAGTAGCATGTATGGAGATAATCTAGAACCCCTGCATAGATGTAGCACATGACAGTTCAGTCTCCAATTGGGTTTCATAGTAATGGGAATAGGGTCTGTCTGTGACATGAGCTGAGTGCCCTGCTCTTTGAACACCCCACCTCCTTGAGGGGGGAGCAGCCTTACCAGGCCACCGAGGAAGACAATGCAGCTACTCCTGACAAGACCTAATAGACTAGGATCAGAAAGAAGGAAAAGAAAACCTCCCCATCCAGTAGAATTGGGAAGGGCATGGGTGGAGAAGTGGGAGGAAGGGAACGTTCTGGAGGGGAGGAGGGAGGGAGGTACAGGGGGGATACAAAGTGAATAATGTGTAATTAATGAAAACTTTTAAAAAAGAAATGTTCATTGACCTTAGTCATATGGAAATGTACTTCAAAAACACTCAGATCTTATACCCCTCAAAATGGTTAAGATTTTTTAAAAAGACTGAGGGGTATCCAAGATGGCTGCCATGGGAGGACACTGTGTCTGAGGAGTAGGACAGCAGTGTCAGCACAGCGCCAAGGAGACTGGAATCTGGGACCTAAAACACCAGCATTTGTGATTGCCAGGTGAGCAGAATTCCTACAGTGAGGAAATCAAGCGGGAAAGTCCTAGGGACACCTAGACTGGCTGTGCAAAGCCCTAATCTGAACATGCAACCACCCTGGGCTCCACCAACTGCCATTCTGGACTGCATCACACATTCTCTGGGCCAGACTGAGAAGCCTCCAGATACCATTCCAGACTGGGCTACATTGGGTGGGCTCACACTGCTCTGCACTGCCAGCCTCCACCCCGGACCAGAACACATAGTATCAGGTCCAGACTGAGGTGCCCCCAGATAACATCTGAGACCATGGTGCACAGCCCCTATCACAGAAGGAGGCACCAAGTCTCCACACCAGAGGGGAGCCCTTAGCAGCAAGCCCAGGTTGGAGTGTGGAGCCTCCATACCTGAGTGGTGCCCCCAGCAGCCATCTCAAACCAGGACACTCAGCCTCTGGCACAGAGTGAGGAACCAAGCCTCCAGAACAGAGGGGTGACCAACCTGCAGAGATCACAGCTTCTAGCACGGAGCACGGAGCCGGGCACACAGACTGAGTAAAACTGAAGCAAAAACACACACTCTCAAACAACTGGAACACCCTGATCTTCTTGAAGAATACTACAGACACAAGAGACTGACAGGACCAGTCTAAAGTTCAGCCTCAAAGCACAAACAGCTCCTTGATTATATATAAACAAATGGCCAAAGGTCAATGTAAGAACTCACCCAACAAAAATCAGGACACCATGCCCCACCAAAAACACAAAGGAAAGCAATGGAGATTTTAATTCAACAGAGACACAGGAAAATTATGTTAAAACTATGATTATGCAGATATTAAAGGAACAAAGAGAAGAAATGAATAAGGCCCTCAAAAAAATTCAGAAGAATATAACTGCCCTCATAAAGGGAACAATTAAGGACATAAAGAGAGGAAACAAGCAAAAAAATAGGAGCCATGTTCAATAAGATGAAGTAAATGATACAAAGCATGAAAACAGAATTAGAATCTATAAAGAAAACACAAACAGAGAAAAACATGGAACTGGAGAACTTAGAGAAAAGATCAGGAACCACAAATGTAATCATCACCAATAGAATACAAGAGATGGAAGAGAGAATCTCAGGAGGTGAAGAAACACTTGCTGAAATGGATTCCTCACTCAAGGAAAACATAAAATGGGAAAAGTCCCAAACACAAAACATCCAAGAAATCAAGGACACCATGAAATGATGAAATCTAAGAATAATTGGAATAGATGAAAAAGAAGACTCCAGGCTCCAAGGACCAGAAAATATTAAGAAAATCATGGAAGAAAATTTTCCCAACTTAAAGAAAGAAATGTCCATAAACATACAAGAAGCCTACAGAACACCAAATAGACTAGACCAGAAAAGAAATACCTCTCCTCACATCATAGTCAAAAGACTAAACCTACAAAATGAAGAAAAAATATTAAAGGCAACAAGGGAAATGGGTCAAGTAACATATGAAGGTAGACCGACCAGAATCACACCAGATTTCCCATGAGAAACTATGAAAGCCAGAAGGACCTGGGCAGAAGTCATGCAGTCTTTAAGGGAACACAGATGCCAAACAAGACTACTATACCCAGCAAAGATTTCAATCAACATAGATGGAGAAAACAAAATATTCCATGACAAAACAAAATGTAAGCAATATCTCTACAGTAAATCAGCACTACAGAAGATACTGGAAGGAAAATTTCAATCCAATGAAAACAACTACACCAAAGAAAATATAGACTACAGATAACTCCTCAACAACAATAACAAAAAAGCAATGAATCATAGCAAGACCACCAACTCCACAAAAAAAAAAAAAAGAACTAACAGTCATTGGTCACTATTTTCTATCAACATTAATGGTCTCAACTCTCCAATAAAAAGAAACAGACTAACAGAATGGTTACAGAAACAGGATCCAACATTCTGCTGCATCCAGGAAACATACCCATGCAACAAAAACAAACACTACCTAATAGTAAAGGGCTGGAAAAATATTTTTCAAGAAAACGGACCCAGAAAACAAGCTGGGATAGCAATCCTATTATCTAATAAAATAGACTTTCAACCGAAGTTAATCAAGAAAGATGAGGAGGGGCACTACCTTCTCATCAAAGGAAAATTCCAACAGGAGGACAACACAATTTTTGAACATTTATGCCCTAAATACAAGAAGACATACACTTGTAAATAAAACATTATTAAAACTGAAATCACACATTGATCCCAACACCATAATAGTGGGAGATTTCAACACTCCACTCTCACCAAGGAACAGATCATGCGGTTAAAAGCAAAACCGAGAAACAAAGGCACTCACAGACACCCTAAATCAAATGGACCTAATAGATGTCTACAGAAGTTTTCACCCCAGATGAAAAGAGTATGCCTTATTTTCAACACCTCATGAAACCTTCTCCAAAATACACTATGTAGTTGGTCACAAAGCAAGCCTCAGCAGATACAAGAAGATTGAAATAATCCCTTGTATCCTATCTGACCATCACAGTCTAAAGCTGGACCTCAACAAAACAGAAACAGCAAAAGGCATAAACATATATGGAAAATGAACAAGTTGCTACTCAAGGACAACTTGGTTAGGGAAGAAATAAAGAAAGAAATTAAAGACTTCCTAGAATTCAATGAAAATGAAAGCACAACATACTCAAACTTATGGGACACAATGAAGGCAGTGCTAAGAAGAAAGTTCATACTACTTAGTGCCTTCAAGAAGAAATTCAAAACATCTTATACAAGCAACTTCATGGCGCAACTGAAAGACCCGAGGTAAAAAAAAAAAAAAAAAAAAAAAAAAAAAAAAAGAAAAAGAAGCAGATACACCCAAGAGGAGCAGAAGGCTGGAAATAATCAAACTCAGGACTGAAATCAATCAATTAGAAACAAATAAAACTATTCAAAGAATCAATGAAACCAAGAGCTGGTTCTTTGAGAAAATCAACAAGATAGACAAGCCCCTAGCCAAACTAACAAAAAGGCAGAGAGAAACTATCCAAATCAGCAAAATCAGAAATGAAAAGGGGGACATAACTACAGACACTGAGGAAATCCAAACAATCATTAGGTCTTACTACAAAACCATATATGCCACAAAATTTAAAAATGTAAATCAAATGGACAATTTTCTTGAGAGATTCCACCTACCTAAATAAAGCCAACTAGATAGAAAGATTGAATACACCTTTATCCCCCAAGGAAATAGAAGTGGTCGTCAATAGCCTCCCTACCAAAAAAGCCCTGGGCCAGATGGTTTTAGTGCAGAATTCTACCAGACCTTCAAAGAAGTCCTAACACCAATTCTTTCTAAACAGTTCCACAAAATAGAATAGAAGTAAAATTACCGAACTCTTTATATAAAGCCACAGTCAGTTTGATACCTAAACCACACAAAGATTCAACAACTAAAAGAGAATTTCAGACCTATCTCTCTTATGAACACTGAAGCAAAAATACCCAATAAAACACTTGCAAACCTAATCCAAGAACACATAAAAGATATCATCCACCATGACCAAGTAGGTTTCATCCCAGGCATACAAGGGTGGTTCAATATACGCAAATCCATCAATGTGATCCACCAAATAAACAAACTGAAGGAGAAAAACCACATGGTCATCTCCCTACATGCCAACAAAGCAGTTGACAAAATCCAACACCCCTTCATGCTTAAAGACTTGGAGAGATTAGGGATACAAGGCACATACCTAAACATAGTAAAGGCAAAATAAAGCAAGCCGATAGCTAACATCAAACTCAATGGGGAGAAACTTAAATCAATCCCAGTGAAATCGGGAAAAAGGCAAGGCTGCCCATTGTCTCCATATCTCTTCAACATAGTACTTGAATTCCTACCTAGAGCAATAAGACAATTAAGGAGATCAAAGTCATACAAATTGGAAAGAAAGACATCAAATTATCAATATTTGCAGACTATATGATAATATACATGAGCGACCCCAAAACTTCAACCAGAGAACTCCTTCAACTGATAAACACCTTCAGTAAATTGGCTAGATACAAAATCAACTCAAAAAAAATCAGAACCCCTTCTGTACACCAAAGACAAAAAAGCCGAGAAAGAAATTAGGGAAACAACACCCTTCACAGTAGCCACTAACAACATAAAGGACCTTGGGGTCACTCTAACCAAGCAAATGAAAGACCGGTAGGAAAAAACTTCAAATCTCTGAAGAAAGAAATTGAAGAAGATATCAGAAGACGGAAAGACCTCCTGTGCTCATGGACTGGTAGGATTAACATAGTGAAAATGACCATACTGCCAAAAGCAATCTACAGATTCAATGCAATTTCCATCAAAATACCTTCACAATTCTTCACAGAATTTGAAAGAAAAATACTCAACTTCATATGGAGAAACAAAAAACCCAGAATCTACAAAACAATCCTCTACAAAAACAAGATCATCTGGAGGTACCTCCATCCCTGACCTCAAGCTGCACTACAGACCAATAGTAATAAAAACTGCATAGTATTGGCATAGAAACAGAATAGTGGATCAAGGGAACCGAATAGAAGACCCAGAAATGAACCCACACGCTTATGGAAACTTGATTTTGACAAAGAAGCCAAAACCATTCAAAGGAAAAAGATAGAATATTCAACAAAGGTGCTGGTCCAACTGGATACCTGTATGCAGAAAAATGAAAATAGATCCATATTTATCACCCTGCACAAAGCTAAAGTCCAAGTAGATCAAAATCCTCAACATAAAACCAGACACACATTGCTCTTTCTGGCGTTGGGCCGTAACCAAGTTGGTGTTGTGTACAGGGATGGTTAAGAGCATCACTGTTCACAGTTGACATGGTCAGCACTGGTGTTCCTGAGAACAGTGTTAACCTGGCAGTCACTTTCTAACAGGCATGTCCAGACTTGTGGTAAGGTTTGTTGCATTCTGAGCCCACTTTGTGTTTGTGAGAAATGAAAACATAATAGGAAAACCTTTTAAAATAACCAGTCTTAGCTTTTCATAACATTTGGGGCTTCAAGTACCATCAAAAGATGCTGAAAAGATGTTACTTTTACTTTGGTCAAATTATGTATGCTCTGACTTAATTTTCTGTCCTTCAAGTCTTGTGTATGAGAAGTGGCTGTGTGAGTATATGCATAATTAAAATGGAACTCAAATATAGTTACCCAGTGGAGTTTTTTTCTGTAAAAGATAGTCCTAATGTATCAAATGTATGTTACTT
The DNA here is from genome assembly GCA_028658305.1 of Pachyuromys duprasi. Taxonomy (NCBI): domain Eukaryota; kingdom Metazoa; phylum Chordata; class Mammalia; order Rodentia; family Muridae; genus Pachyuromys; species Pachyuromys duprasi. The sequence goes on along the minus strand of CM053765.1, from coordinate 49,240,696 downwards.
TATAATGGCTAATGTTTTTAAAAGAATGTTTAAGCTATTTAAATTCTTGTGCCTCCTCCCCCAAAGGACATTTAAAAATATGATCGTATATTAACTTTATATACCTTCTTCATAAATTTTGCCTTAAACATTGTGCCTTGTTTTATTAGAATCCAATTCTGGTTTTCGTAACAGCATTTTATTCTAAACATACATTTACTTTAAAAAATCTTTATAATGCCTGTGTTTGCTATATCACTGCTTATCTGTTTATTGAATTTATTGAATACACAACTCCAAAAA
>CM053765.1:49205944-49239914 GCA_028658305.1 Pachyuromys duprasi | reverse complement strand
ATATTAACTTTATATACCTTCTTCATAAATTTTGCCTTAAACATTGTGCCTTGTTTTATTAGAATCCAATTCTGGTTTTCGTAACAGCATTTTATTCTAAACATACATTTACTTTAAAAAATCTTTATAATGCCTGTGTTTGCTATATCACTGCTTATCTGTTTATTGAATTTATTGAATACACAACTCCAAAAATTAAAAGAAACAAAACAGACACACTAAACCAGTTAGAAGAAAAAGTGGGGAAGATCATAGAACTCATTGGCACAGGAGACTACTTGCTGAATAGAACACCAACAGCACAGGCTCGAAGATGAACAGTCAATAAATGGGACCTCATAAAACTGAAAAGCTAGAGCAATAAGACAACTAAAGGAGATTAAGGGGATACAAATTGGAAAGGAAGAAGTCAACGTATCACTATTTGCAGACATTATGATAATATACATGAGTGACCCCAAATATTCAACCAAAGTACTCCTTCAACTGATAAAAACCTTCAGTAACGTGGCTGGATACAAAATCAACTCAAAAAAATCAGAAGCCCTCCTGTACACCAAAGACAAAAGGGCCGAGAAGGAAATTACGGAAACAACACCCTTCACAAGAGCCACTAATAACATAAAGTACCTTGGGGTGACTCTAACCAAGCAAATGAAAGATCTATATGAAAAGAAAACTTCAAATCTCTGAAGAGAGAAAACGAAGAAGATATTACAAGGTAGAAAGACCTCCATTGCTCATGGATTGGTAGAATTAACATAGTGAAAATGACCATATTGCCACAAGCAATCTACAGATTCAATGCAATTCCCATCAAAATACTTTCGCAATTCTTCACAGACCTTGAAAGAAAAATATTCAACTTCATATAGAGAAAAAACAATCCTCTACAACAGCAGATCAAATGGAGGTATCTCCATCCCTGACCTCAAGCTGTACTACAGAGCAATAGTAATAAAAACTGTATGATATTGGCATAGAAACAGAAGAGTGGATCAATTGAACCGAATAGAAGAGCCAGAAATAAACCCACACACTCATGGAAACTTGATTTTTGACAAAGAAGCCAAAACCATTCAATGGAAAAAGACAGCATCTTCAACAAATGGTGCTGGTCCAACTGGATATCTCTATGCAGAAAAATGAAAATAGATCCATATTTATCACCCTGCACAAAGCTAAAGTCCAAGTGGATCAAAGACCTCAACATAAATCCAGACACAACAGTTAGAAGAAAAAGTGGGGAAGACCCTAGAAATCATTTGCACAGGAGACTACTTCCAACAGCACAGGCTCTAAGGTCAACAATCAATAAATGGGACCTCATGAAACTGAAAACCTTCTGTAAAGCAAAAGATACTGTCATCAAAACAAAACGACAGCCAACAGATTGGGAAAGGATTATTACCAATCCCACTTCTGACAGAGGGCTAATATCCAGTATATATAAAGAACTCAAGAAGTTAAAAAGCAAGAAACTAAATAATCCAATTAAAAATGGGGTATGGAGCTGAAAAGAGAACTGACTCTAGAGGATTATAGAATGGCAGAAAAACACTTAAAGAAATGCTCAACATCCTTAGCCATCAGGGAGATGCAGATCAAAACGAACCTGAGACTTCACCTTACACCCACCAGAATGGCTAAGGTCAAAATCTAAAGTTACAATGCATGCTGGAGAGGTTGTGGAGAAAGAGGAACCCTCCTCCATTGCTGGTGGGAATGCAAACTTGCTGAACCATTCTGGAAATCAATTTGGCGCTTTCTTAGACAATTAGGAATAGTGATTCCTCAAGACCCAGCTATACCACTCTTAGGCATATATCCAAAAGATGCTCAAGTACACAACAAGGACATTTGATCAACTATGTTCGTAGCTGCTTTATTTGTAATAGCCAGAACCTAGAAACAACCCTGATGTCCCTCACTTGAGGAATGTATATAGAAATTATGGTACTTTTACACTATGGAATACTACTCAGCAATTAAAAAGGAGGAAATCATGAAATTCGCAGACAAATGGTGGGACCTGGAAATGATCATCCTAAGTGAGGTATCCCAAAAGCAGAAAGAAGCCTATGGTATATACTCACTTATATAGACCTGTAGGATAGGAAGGTAATGCAAAAATCTATACACCTAGGGAAGATATAAAAGAAGGAGGACACCAGGTTGGTATGACAATGCTTGTTTAGATGAACTAATGGGATGGACATTGAACGGAGGATAATACAAGCAACAGGACAGGAGCATACCAAAGAGGGCCTCTGAAAGAATCAATATAGCAATGTATCAAAGCAGATATTAATAATCAGAACCAAGCCTTCGGCAGAGGGCAGGAAATAATAATAAAAATAGGGGAAGTTAATAAGACTTGTGGAGAACAAGAGCTCCACAAAGACCAAACTGAGCAGGGCACAGGGGTCTTCTATGGGACAGTTTTTCCAGCCAAGGACCATGTATGGATATGTCCTAGAACCTCTGCTCAGAAATGGCCCATGGTACTTTGATGTCCAACTGGGGACCCTCGTAAGGGGAACAGGGACTCTTTCAGACATGAACTCGATGGCTGGCACTTTGACTCTCTCCCATAAACTCCAGGGAGTAACAGCCTGGCTGGATCCCAGGGAAGGACATTGTAGCCAGCCCTGAGGAGACAAGATATACTGGGGTTGGATGGAAGGGGAGGAGATCCTGCCTTGTAGGTGGACTTGGAGTGGGTGGGGAGGAGATGGGGGAGGGATGCGGAGATTGGGGGGAAAGAGGGAAGGGGCTACACCGGGAATGCAAGGTACCTAACCTCTGATTGATATAAAAATAAAAAAAAAAGAAAACAGGTAAAAAAGAGAGAGAGAGAGAGAGAGAGAGAAGCATATCCCATCCTCTAGCTAGTGTCCTTGCAACTCATTTGTTTTTTTGTTTTTTTTTTATTCTGTGTCAAAAGCAGACAATATTTTCTGAATTCTTTTAGTTAAAGAGTTCAGCGTGTATTTCCTAGAAACAATGGTATTCACTTACAGAGCTATAGTACAATTTAAGTTCAGGACTAATGTTGGGTTCATGATATAGTACAAGGTCAAGTTCATGATATAGCACAGTGGTAGAGCCTGCCTAATCTGTGCAAAGTACCAAATTCCATTCCCACTGCCATGAAAAATAAAAAAAAAATTAATTGGTAAAATAGTATTACCTGCAGGATGTGGTGGCACACACCATTATATCCAGCACCTTGGAGGCCAACGTGAACTACAGAGAAAGTTACAGGACAGCTGGGGCTATACAAAGAAACCATGTCTCCAAAAATAATATTATCTAATTTAACATTCATTCAAATATATTGTCTTCTTTATGTTCACTTATACATATTGTCACATTTAATATTTAAAATATGTCAAATATTTCCTTAGCTATTTGTGTGTTTTGATTTTAACATTTAAAAAAGCACAAGCCAAAATAAATAAATAAATAAATAAACCTGAAAACCTTCTGTAAAGCAAAAGACACTGTCATCCGAACGAAACGACAGCCTACAGATTGGGAATGGATCTTTACCAATCCTACTCCTGACAGAGGGCTAATATCCAGTATATATAAAGAATTCCAGAAGTTAAAAATCAACAGCTCAAGTATCCAATGAAAAAAATAGGTTATGGAGCTAAAAATAGAAGTCACTGTAGAGGATTATAAAATGGCAGAAGAACACTTAAAGGAATGCTCAACGGCCTTAGCCATCAGGGAGATGCAAATCAAAACAACCCTGAGATTTCAGCTTACACCCACCAGAATGGCTAAGATCAAAATCTAAAGTGACAACGCATGCTGGAGAGGCTGTGGAGAAAGAGGAACCCTCCTCCATTGCTGGTAGGAATGTAAACTTGTACAACCACTCTGGAAATCAATTTGGTGCTTTTTTAGACAATTAAGAATAGTGATTCCTCAAGACCCAGCTATACCACTCTTAGGCATATATCCAAAAGATGTTCAAGTACACAACAAGGACATTTGCTCAACTATGTTCCTAGCTGCTTTATTTGTAATAGCTACAGCCTGGAAACAACCCAGATATCCCTCAGTTGAGGAATGGATACAGAAATTATGGTACTTTTACACAATGGAAAACTACTCAGCAATTGAAAAGGAGGCAATCATGAAATTCGCAGGCAAATGGTGGGACCTGGAAACGATCATCCTGAGTGAGGTATCCCAAAAGCAGAAAGAAACATATGGTATATACTCACTTATATAGAACTATAGGTTAGGAAGGTTGTGCTGAAGTCTATATACCTAGGGAAGATAAACAAGAAGGAGGACCCAAGTTGCGATGATCAATGCTCACTTAGATGGATAAATGGGATGGACATTGAATGTCGGAGAAAACAAGCAACAGGACATGAGTCTACCAAAGAAGGCCTCTAAATGTCTCTATACAGCACTGAATCAAAGCAGATATTAAGACTCACAACCAAGCCTTCTGCAGAGGGCAAGGAATAATATGAAAATAGGGGAAGTTATTAAGACTTGTGGAGAACAAGAGCTCCATAAAGACCAAATAGATCAGGCAACAAGGGTCTTTTACGAGACTGTTTCTACAACCAAGGACCATGTATGGATATAGCCTGGAACCCCTGCTCAGATGTGGTCCATGGTAGTTCAGTATCCAACTGGATATCCCAGTAATGGGAACAGGGACTATTTCTCTCATGAACTCAATGGCTGGCTCTTTGACCCTCCCCACACACATTCGCGAGGAACAGCCTAGGTAAATCCCAGAAGAGGACATTGCAGCCAGCCCTGAAGATACAAGATAAACCAGGGTCAGATGGAAGGGGAGGAGGTCCTCCCCCATCAGTGGTCTTGGAGGGGGACAGGGAGGACATGAAGGAGGGATGGGGAGAGTGGGAGGGTATGAGGGAGGGAGCTACAACCGGGATACAAAGTACCTAACCTGTGATTAATATAAAAATAAATAAATTACATTTTAAAAATCCAAAAAAGAACGAGTTCTTAAAAAAAGTCTCATGTGATAGCACATTCTTGCAAGGATGTGGAACAAGAGAGACACTCCTCTATTTCTGGTGAAAGTGCAAACTATACAACCAATGTGGAATTCAATCTGGAGATATCTCAGAAAATTGGGAATAGATATACCTCAAGACTCAGCTATACCACTGTTGGCCATACACACAAACGATACTTCATCATACCATAAGAAACACTTTTTTGACTATGTTCATAGCAGCTTTATTCATAATATACAGAAACTGGAAACAACCTAGATTTCCCTCTACTGAAGAATGGATAAAGAAAATGTGGTACACTTACACAACAGAATACTGTTCAGCTACTAAAAACAAAGACATTATACAGTTTGAAGGAAAATGAATGGAACCTTAAAAGATCATCCTAAATGAGATAACCCAGACTCAGACACTCATGATATATATTCCCTTATAAGTGAATATTAGCCATAAAGTGCAGGCTAAGCATAGTACAATTCACAGACACAAAGAAGCCAAGGAAGACCAAAAGGAAGATGCTTGAATCTCACTCAGAAAAGGAAATAAAACAGACATCTGAGGTAGGTGGATGGGGGGAACTGGAGTGTAGATGAGGTGTGCAGAGTGTTGGGAAGTAGGGGGTGGGGCGAGGACCAGAAGAGAGAATGGAAATAAATCAGTGGCAAGGAGTGTATCTCTAGACAGAGGTGGCTCCCAGGAGTCTATGGGAATTGAACTTATTTGAGACTCCTAGAAGAGGAGTTAAAGAGCCTGAGGTTGCCACTGCTTTTAGCCAGGTCAAACTTCGAATGGAGGAAAGGGAACACCAACTCACTCATAAAACCTTTAACCAAAAATTATTTTGCCTGCAAGCAGTATAGGATAAAAATAGAGATTGAGGGAAAGGTAAACCAATGATTGACCCAACTTGAGGACTACCCCATGGGAGAAAGGTAATCCCTGTCACTGTTAATTACGCTCTGCCATGCTTCCAGATAGGAGCCTAGCATAATTGTCTTCTGAGAGGCTTCCTTTAGCAGCTGATAGAAACAGATGCAGATACCCATAGCCAAACAATAGGCTGAACTTGGAAACAAGTAGAAGAAAGGATAGAGGGAACTGAAGGGGTCAAAGACACTAAAAGAAGACTTACACAGTAAGCTAACCTGGGCCCATGGGAGCTCACTGTGCCACCTAATAATCTGAACAATGAAAGAATATTAAAAGCTGCAAGGGAAAAAGGCCAAGTAACTTATAAAGACAAACCTATTGTAATTACACCTGAGTTTCCAACAAAGACTCTAAAAGCCAAAAGGACCTGGACAGTTACCTTGTAGTCTCTAAGAGACTACAGATGCCATCCCAGACAACTATCTGCTACAAAACTTTTAATCACCATACACAGTGAAAACAAAAGATTTCATGACAGAGCCAAATTTAAATAATATCTATCCATAAATCCAAACTCACAAAAGATATTAGAAGAAAAATTCTTACACTAGGAAGTTAACTAAAAATCAAGAAAATACAGGAAATAGATAGTATCACACCAGCAAAACCCAAAGAAGGACACACACAGCACCACCACCATAACCAGCAATATCAAAATAACAGGATTTAAAAATCACTGATCATGAACATCCCTCTATAACAATGGATTCAGTTCCCAAATAAAAATACGAAGGCTAATAGAATGGATGTATATACAGGATACATCATTCTGCTGTATACAAAAACATACCTCAACATCAACAATAGATATTTTCACAGTACATGGATGGAAAAGAATTTTCCAAGTAAATGGACCCAAGATGAAAGCTGGTCTAGCCATTCTAATATCTATCAAAATAGACTTCTAACCAAAATTAATCAAAGGAGATGAGGATACATCATACTCATCAAGAAAAAAATCCACCAAGATGACAATATACAGCAATATATAGCAATATACAGCAATCCAATAGCCAGCATTAAATTAAATGGAGATAAACTTAAAGGAATTATGCTAAAATCAGGGCCAAGAAAAGGCTATCCATTATCTCCATATCTATTCAATATAATACTTGACATTTTAGCTACAGCGAAAAAATAAGATGACTAAAGTTGAAGGTGATACAAATAAGAGAAGAATTCAAAGTATTGTTATTTGCAGTTAATATAATAATATACATAGCCCCTCCCCCAAAAAGCGTCTACCAGGGAACTCCAACAGATGATAAACACCTTAAGTAAACTGGCTGGATACAAAATTAACTAAAAATAATCAGTATCACTCCTATATACAAACAGTAAATGGCCGAGAAAGAAATCAGAGAAACAACATTCTTCAAAATAACCACAATCAATATAAAATTTATTTGGATAATGCTAACCAACTATGTGTATGCCAAGAACTTCAAGTCTCTGAAGAACAAAGTATAAAAGAAATCATAGTATGGAAAGGTCTCCCATGTTCCTGGATCAGTAGAATTAAAGTACTACAATGGCCATCTTACCAAAAGCAATCTACAAATTCAAAGCCATTCCCATCAAAATCCCAATATAATTATTTATAGATTTTGAAAGAATAATACTCAGCTTCATTTAGAGAAAAAAATCTGGAATAGCTAAAAACAATTCTGTACATCAGAAGAGCTCCCAGAGCTCCCTGATTTCAAACCATACTACAGAGCAATAGTAATGGTAACTGCATGGTATTGGCATAAAAAACAGATAGGTTGATAAAGGAAATTTAATTAAAGACCCAGAAGTAAATTCACACGCCCACAGACTCTTGATTTTTTTTTACAAGAAACCAAATTAAAAACAGACAAACAAAAAGAAAACATCTTCACCAAATGGGTGCTGCTCTAACTGGGTGTCAGCATATAAAAGAATACAAATAGACCCATGTGTATCACTCAACACAAAAAAAGAAAGTGGGAAATTGCCTTGAATGGATTGGCAAAGGATGCAACTTCCTGAACTCATCACCAAAGCTTATGTGCTAAGATTAAAAATTAATAAATGGGACCTCACGAAACTTAAAAAAAAAGCTAAAACAAAACAAAACAATTTATTTTACAGATGGGGCACAGATCTAAACAGAGAATTCTTAACAAGGGACTGTATAATGGCTGAGAATGACTTAAATAAATTTTTCACATCTTTAGCTGTTAATGAAACCCCACTATGAAGGGAAATAAAATACAGATTATGGGTGGATGAGGATTGTGTGGGTGGGAGGGTTGGATGGAAACAGGAAGAATTAGTTTAGGGTAGGAGGGAGAGAGGGTATACCAACAGAGAAAACTGGATTCAGGAGTTATCGCTGGTCAGAGCTGCACTCCTAGAATAGTGGAACCTCTCAGGAATCTATAAGAGTGACCTTAGTTAATACTCCTAGCAATGGGGAATAAAGAGCCCGAACTGACCATCTTCTATAACCAGGCAAGACTTCCAATGGAGAAATTGTTAACACCATACCATCCACAACACCTTCAGACTACAATTTGTCCTGCCTACAAGATGTGCAGGGGTTAAGCCAGCACAGAAATTGTGGAAGTGGCTAAGCAATGACTGGGCCATCTTGAGATCCATGCCATTAGAGGGAGCCCACCCTTTACACTGTTTCAAGGACCAGGAACCAGAGTCTGGATAGCTGACTGACTGAGGATCAGAACAAACACGAGTAGGGAAAAACTGTCAATGAAATGATTCCTAATTACATTCTGCTACACTCATAGATTGGTGGCTAGCCCAACTGTTATTGAGAGGCTTTTTGCAGCAATTAATGAAATCAGATGCAGAAACCCACAGGCAAACATTAGGTGGAACTTGGAGAATCCTTTTGAAGGAGGTGGAGGGAGAATTTCAGGAGCCAGAGGAGCCAAGGACACCACAAAAATTCCCATGTGACCAATTAAACTAGGCGCATCGGATCTCACAAAGACTGAAACACCAACCTGGGAGCCAGCATAGTTCCGGCTAATAGCCTAAGCCCTCTGCACTTATGTTATGGTTGTGTAGCACGTTCTTGTTCTGGTACTCCTAACATTGGAGCAGGATCTGTCTCTGACTCTCTTGCCTGCCTCTGAGACCTTTAATTTGTACTGGTTGCCTTCTCTAGCCTTAATAGGAAAAGAGGTACCTAGTCTTACTGCAAATTGATATACCATGGCTGGTTGACACCTATGGGATACCTGCACTTTTCTGAAAAAAAATGATGGAGGAGAAGAAAGGGGGAAAGAGGTTGGGAGAGAAGGAGGCAAGGGGAAGGCTTTTTAAAATAATAAGAATCTACCTCTGTGAAGATGAGACCACGCCAAAGAAGGGATAAACTAATATTTTAAGATAAATAAAAATTTCAAGTTATATATTAATAAAAAAATTTAAAACAATATATAAAGTTCCCTATCCCACCCTCAGTCCCTCATCTCCTCCCTGCCCCTCTCTAAGTCCACTCATAGGGGAGTTCTTCCTCCCCTTTTATCATTAACCTATTGTTATCTCTATAAGCTAATTTGGATTCCTCCTAGTGTACATCCCAGGGATACTTACATTTTGTAGCTCCTTGCTCCGGCTCCTCTGATCTCACTTTGACCTCTCCCAGCTCAATCCCCTTCTTCTTTTTCTTCTAACTCCTCCTCCCCTGGCTGGCCAGAAGTCCAGCCCTGTTCTCTGCCCTGCTCTGTAATTAGATGTAAACTGCTTTATTAGCATGCTTGGAGAAAATTGGTGAGCAGTGTCTACACAATATTAAGAAAGGAGATTCTCAGAAGGAGGATTACAGCCAGATATGTGGAATACAGAAACCAGAATCTGAATTACACAGTAACCTTATGCCTACAATCTAGATATTGACAATGATAAAATGTGTTCTAGTTACTGAAAGCAGATGGTCAATGAGATAGAGTTCTGTATTTTTCTTAAGTTGACTTGGGAAGATCAGGAACCCTGGTGGTGTTGGTTTGCCAACCCACTAGGTTTGACTTTTTAAGTTTCTTAATTGGTCTTCTAAATTCTTTCTTCACATCACCATTCTACATGAAGCAGCAGGTTTTCTAATTGTCTTTTGAAATATCCCTGCTGCAGTCAAAAACTCAAAGTTCTGTTTCTTCAGTAAATTGGCAATCACTTCTCTTCTAAGCTTCCTTTAAACTCTTCCCCATAGTGATTTCTGTAAACTCTCTAGTGATATAGTTGTCCAAGTTTAAACAACCAAAGAGAGTAGCCCTTCGTTTAAGTTTGAGATTTCCATATCTATGTTAGCATATCTGTTGTTATCTTTGTTGCCTAGCTAATATCTAGACAGCCATGTCAGTGATAATTCATAGATATAACTTCTGACCGTCCTAAGAAACACATTCTCACAACAACCTCCTGTTTACTGGCTCTTACAATCTCACCACCATCCATTTTTCAATGAATCCCTACTCAGGTGCATGAGTTGTGCTTTATTTATGTATTTAGGAACACACACACATCAAATAAAAAAGCTTTTAAATTTGGAAGAGAGTAAGATTTTCACGAGAGAGTTTGGGGAAAGAAAAGGAAATGGTGTAATTACATTATAATATTAATAAAAAAACCCTCAACCACTAACATCATTAATCTCTGAACCTGCCCTTATAATGAGGAAATATGGGGAGAAAAACTAAAGGAAATTCTATTGTATATATAGGTTTTTTTCTTTCTGTTTTTCAAAATTCTACTAATATGTAAACTGATGTAATCTCTACAATATTATCTCTCTTCTCATTGGGAAGAAAGAAATAATGACCTTTGGCTCAAGTTCATACTTTAGATCTTCAGGGGGTTTTAGATATTTATTGTTTTGTGGATAGAAGATGACAACAGTGACTTCATGCTCTATGTTCATTATCTTTAAGTACTTTTGAATTTGTTAAGATATTTAAGTAACCCAAATAAAGTTGAGTATGCATAAATGCTGCCATAACTTTGATGTGAGAGTATTAAAGAAACACTGATAATTGTAGCAAGTCTGTGAGTGAACTACTACTAAATGTGAATGAATTATGCATAAATCTCAATGTACAGACTTGATTATTTAATTTTGTGAAATCATAATTTAAAATGCAAAACTTTAATTTTTAAATATCAGTTGTTGAAAATGGAAACAAATTATCATAATTTCTTTTATGGTGATGTTTAAGCTCCCTATCCCAAAAGAGTTTTAATTTTTCTCTATCTTTGACATAACTTTGTTTTCTAGATTGATAAAAATGTATACTTTATCCATATGCCATCCTCCTTCCACGCAATCAATACTGGGATCATAATCTCCTTGGAAATATACTTAAATATTTTCTGCTCTGTAAAGGTAAGAGTGCCTTTTTGGTTTTCTGCTCAGATGAGGTTATGAAGCAACTTTGCTTGGTACTCTCAAATCAGGGTTCATCTGACACCAGATGCTCTACCATATTTTCCATGTTAAATGTCAGTGAGATCAAAATCATGTATTTGAGGTACACCAGATGTGAGATCAGTGCCACATCCTCCTGGTCTCCTGGGTCTGTCTATAAAACAGTTGGTAATAACTTTGTCAAGGCAACTGGTGACTGGGAATGCCTGAAGATTAGAGTGAAAATAATCATTCAGAGTACACAGGCACACATTGAGGTAGTACTTCAAGAAGTACTCAAGAAGCCACCAGGAGACAGAAAGAAGTAGAACATTAAACACAGTAGAAATATCACTTTTAATGAGATTGTCAACATTGCTGTACAGATGTGACACCAGTCTTTAGTCAGAGAACTTTCTGGAGCTATTAAGGATGTCCTGGGCACTGTACAGTCTGTGAGCTGCAATATGGATGGCTTTCATCCTTAGAACATCATAGATGACGTCAACAGTGGTGCAGTGACATGCCCAGCTAATTAAGAAGCAATACGAGAAAATATTTCAACAAAAAGTCATTTGTTAAAAATCAAACAGTAATAACAATATGAACTCCATTGTAGTAATGAAAATATATTAATAACTATATGTTAATAGTCAATGAATGTTCAGCATCAGGTATGGTGTGGGCTTTTGCATAATTGTGATTAAGTCTTACTATATACCACAGTGCTAACCCCCATTATCTAAATAAGAGGTAAATCAGAGAGTTGGGTAATTTGTTCTAATAATAACCAATCAATATTAATAAAGTTCAGGCTTAGTATTTATAATATTTTCTGATTACTGTTTGGTGGTATCTCATGTAGTATTTAAGAATACAATGTTGTGAACCTAAAGCCTATGAGAACTTGAGTAAAATGAATCCAGTTCATCATTTCATGTTTCATACTGGGATCAGTGTGGGGTACTTAGCAAGGGTTTATAGAATAAAAGAAAATACAGTCATATTCTAAAACTTCTTGTCACATGAAAAACAAGAGTATTGTGTTCTGTGAATCCTAAATCAGACTATTTCTGGAATCAATTTGTATTTTTCTCTTAACACCTTTCTCTGACTCATCCCTTTTAACAATCATACCTGGGCTCTTTTGTCTTTGGTTTGTTTTCATTGTAAAAAAACTTTAACTCTGAGTTTTTTTCCTAAACTCTATTCATGAGCATAGGGGTGTAATATTTGCTAGTCAGTACCAAACTGATAATTTTCAAAACAAACTATATATATATATATGTGTGTGTGTGTGTATGTAATATATATATATATAATCTATATTTAATAACCAGTCCACTAATAAAACATATTCAGTATCCTTAGTCATCACAGAAATGCACCCAAACTACACTGAGACCATTTGATACAGTCAGAATGACTATCATAAAGAAAATAATAAATTTTGAAGAGGGTGTGCAATGAAAGATTTATATTATATTGGTGCAAAAATGAATCAGTGCATCCACTGTGTATTTAAATATGGGTGTTCATCAAAAAAAATTGAAATATCATATGATACATATCTTTCATTTGGGGATAATGATTTGAATAAAACAAAGACTAAAATTATCGAGAAAAACTGCATGACATTTACCACAGCACTGTTTACTAGAGTCAAACTCTGCTTTTGACCTAGGAGCTCATAAATAATATATACATACATATATATGTATATAATCTATAAGTAGGTACACCTCTATGAGTTGGATATTACTCAGCTATTAACAAGAATAAAAACATGTAATTTTTAGTAATAATGAGTGGAAAGGGTGGTAATCCAAAGCAATTGAGCCAGACTCACAAAGCATATATTGCATTGACTGCATGTTTTTCTCACATTGATGAGCTCTGAATTTTAAAAATAAGAGGATATTGAGGGGAAAAAACTATTTTTTTAATTTATCAGTATTGCTTAGTTTTCCACAATTCTTTGTGTAGGATTGAATCTTTTTCTCATCCAAGTTAGCATACCTATTTTTTATTAAATTCTTTATTAATTACACTTTATTCACCTTATATACCCCTGTAGTTCCCTGCCTCCTCCCATTCCAACCCTTCCCTTCCTCCCCCCTCTGTACCCATGACCCTCCCCAAGGCCACTGATAGGGGAGGACCTTCTTTCCTTCCCTCTGATCCCAGTCCATAAGGTCTCATCAGGAGTGGCTACATTGTCTTCCTCTGTGGCCCAGCAAGGCTGCTCCCCACTCAGGGGGAGGTGATCAAAAAGCAGGCCAATCAGTTCATGTCAGAGACAGTCCCTGTTCCCATTACTATGGAACCCACTTGGACACTGAACTTCCATGGACCACACCTGTGCAGGGGTCCTAGGCTACCTCCATGCATGGTACCTGGTTGGACCATCAGTCTCAGGAAGGACCCCTGTGCTCAGACCACTTGCTTCTGTTGCTTTCCTTGTGAAGTTCCTGTCCTCTCCAGATCCCACTATTTCCCACTCCCCTTGTAAGATTCCCTGCACTCTGCCCAAGTGTTGGCTATAAGTCTCAGCATCTGCTTTGATAGTCTGTAGGGCAGAGCCTTTTTGAGGCCCTTCATGTAAGGCTCCTCACCCATTCCCTACCCTCTTCTTCTTCTGATGTCCATCTGCTCTGTCCTTCTGGATAGGGATTGGGCATTTTAACAAGAGTCCTCCATCTTGATTATTTTCTTTAGATGTACAGATTTTAGTACGTTCATCCTATAGTATATGTTTATATGAGTGAGTATGTACCTCGTGTGTCTTTCTGCTTCTGGGATAGCACACTCAGGATGATCCTTTCCTGTTCCCACCATTTACCTGAAAATTTCATGATATCCTTGCTTTTCATTGCTGAGTAATATTCATTAATGTAGATGTACCACAATTTCTTTATCCATTCTTCAGTTGACAGGCATCTGGGTTGTTTAAATGGGACCTCATGGAAACCTCAGTGTCCTTCTGCAAAGCCAAGGACACTGTCGTCAGAACAAAACAAATGCCTACAGATTGGGAAAGGGTCTTCACCAACCCTATATCTGACAGAGGACTAATATTCGGTATACATATAAAGAACTCAAAAAAATTAAACAGCAAAAAATAAAATAATCCAATTAAAAAGGGGGGTACAGAGCTAAACAGAGAATTCTCGATAGAGGAATATTGAATGGCAGAGAAACACTTAAAGAAATGATCAACATCTTTACTCATCAGGAAAATGCAAATCAAAACAACCCTGAGATTTTACCTTACACCCATCAGAATCGCCAAGATCAAAAACTCAAGTGACAACACCTGCTGGAGACGATGTGGAGAAAGGGGAATCCTCCTCCACTGCTGGTGGGAATGTAAACTTGTACAACCACTCTGGAAATCAATCTGGCGCTTCCTCAGACAACTAGGAATAATGCTTCCTCAAGATCCAGCTATACCACTCCTAGGCATAATCCAAAAGAGGCTCAAGTACACAATAAGGACATTTTCTCAACCATGTTTGTAGCAGCTTTATTTGTAATAGCAAGAAGCTGGAAGCATACCTACTATTGTCATTTTTTAGCTCATGTTTAATCAGTCATGTTGATGAGTCTTTATGAATGTAGCTTCAGAACACATACCTACCTTATACAAGCTAAAGATGTTATATTTAGAAATATGTATTCTACATATTTATGCATAGAACAATAATTAATGAAATAGAGGACTTAAATTTGAAAGAGCATGGGTGTATTAAGGAAAGATAAATGGAGAACATCATTATTTTATAATCTCAAATTTTTAAAGAAATAATTAGAATGAATAAATAATATGGATATAAAAGTAGAACCTCATTGTCTTGATGTCATTAAGACAGGCTTTTTTATAATAATTGTGGAAACTTCATGGTACCATCAGTTAGCACTTCCTGCATAATTTTCCAGTAAAATATGAGTATAAAAGGCATAACTTGTTCACAAAATCAGACCAGAACAATAGGAATGGTATGGATCTTTGATACCAGCTGAGAGTCAGCCATGTACATTCTAGATTAGATAAAGTTATTTTTGTCCCAATTGTGGAATAAAGACTTCTTTTAACTCAAACTGGAAGTTTCCGTTTGGTTTTGATGCCACTAAAAACTACTCTTATATCAAAAGTACCGAAATAAATGTATTTATCTGTCTGTCTATTTATTAATTTATTTACTTACTTACCTACTTATTTTATATGCCTCTAATAACCACATAAACCTAGATTCAAGGTCATTTTCCTGTGTTTCAGGTATGCATTGTTTTTTAGGGTTTCTGGTGGAGCCTTGATGTCCTAGTTTTTGTTGATTTTCTTCCTAAACTGGCTTACATCTAAACCTCCTCCTCTAGTCCTCAAAAGAAGAATATATATCAATTTAGGTCAGGAGTAAGTGCATACACTTCCCCTATTGCCTGGAGAGGCAGCCTGGCCAGAGGAAAGTGATCTAAATGCAGGCAACAAAGTCTAAGAAGAAAAAAAAATTCCAAAAAAAATTTAATATTGATTACAAAATTTGTTCTTTATTACTACTTCTCACTTCAACAATAAAATACTTAAATCAGAAATTATGTTTAAACAGAGAAAACAGAAATTATATATCACAAAGTTAATAAGAAAAAGTCTCCTCTGTGAAAAACAACCTAACAATGAAATAAAAATGTCTTTGATTCTGGCTATTATGAATAAAGCTGCTATGAATATGGTTGACAAATATCCTTGCAATAGACATTGCAAGAGGGAGAAAACAGGAAAGAGGAGTCTATGACCGAGGGCCCAAAAGGCTCTACCCAGCAGGATATCAAAGCAGATGCTGATGCTCATAGCCAAACTTTGGGCAGATTGCAGGGAATCTTATGAAAGAAGGGGAGGGGGATAGAAAGACCTGTAGGGGACTGGAGCTCCACAAGGAGAGAAACAGAACAATAACAACAACAACAACAACAAATCTGTTACAGGGGACTTTTCTGAGACTGATTATTGAACCAAGGAACATTCATTGAGATAACCTAGAACCCCTGCACATATGTAGCCCATGGCAGTTCAGTGTCCAAGTGGTTACCCTAGTAAGCAGAACAGGGGCTATCTCTGACATGAACTCAGTGGCTGGCACTTTTATCACTTCCCTCTAAAGGGGGAGCAGCCGTACCAGGCCACAGAGGAGGAGGATGCAGCCAGTCCTGATGAGACCTGAAAGGTTAGGGTCAGAAGGAAGGAGAGGCAGACCTCCCCTATCAGTGGACTGGGAGTGGGGTATGGGAGAAGAAGAGGGACAGAGGGAAGGATGGGGAAGGGATGAGGGAGGGAGCTACAGCTGGGCTACAAAGTGTAAACTGTAATAAATAAAAAATATTTAAAAAACTTTAAAAATGTCCTTGAAAGCTTTGTTCCCTCTTTTTCTTTTTATGCACCTTTTCACATCTTAAAATACTCTGTAAGTTGATAATACATTACATGATGACCTTCACAAATCTATAATAATGGCTGTCTAGAACAGATCACAGTGTTACAGACTGCCCAATTAATAATGATATGTTTTAATGAAAAGGGATGGGGAAGTTGAATTGACCCTGCCATGTCCTGTGTCCTCCAGAGTCAAAGTGGCCTCGCAGCTCATTCATTCTCCACAAATTGATGATTTCTGATGTTAGCGCCCTTATATATGTGGAAGACCTCTGTGAAATTTTACTCTAGTTATTAAAGTTAAGATAAATGTCAAGGCAAAGCAGTAAAACCTCACCAAGAATATTTGAATTAGAACTGGATTCACCTGTAATAGCACCCACAGATAAAATACAGAGCATGCCAATGTTCTATTCTAACAAACACACTCAAAAGTTACAATAATGCTACTTCTCTAGGAAAATAATTTACACTATAGATTTAGTGGTAAGACCTGAAATATACTGACAAAATTTATTGTGTTTGAGAAAAACTGTATTTTAGGCCTAAATAATCAAAGAAGGTTGACTTAATTTATTAAATCATGTGCTTAACTCTATTATATATAGTATAAGACCATGAAACCATAAATGTTTACTTCTGTCTAGGATACTCATACTGTCAAAATAAAAATAATGAAAGATCCACTTTGTTATATTGACAAGTCAACAAACTATGCCTTTTTATATATCTGATTAAAGTATTAACTTAGGGGCTATGCAAGCATGAAGATTTAAGTTCACACCCCCAAGCACAACTTCAAAAGCTAAGCATTGCCATGTGCTAGGGTCTATAACCCAGCATTGTGGAGAGTGGTGACAGTAGACTTGCTGCAGTTGCTGGCTCTGTTTTGGGAGGAGCCCTGTCTCAGAGAAATAGAGTTTAGAATAATAAATTAGGGAAGCACATCATGTTCTCATATGGCCTTTGTGCATGTGCAGTAAAAAGGGTACCTACACATATGCACCTACATATCTGTGCAGTAAAAAGGATACACCACAATCTCTCTGTCTCTCTCTTACATGCACACACATTTCTTTTTTTTTAAGATCTAACAGTCCTGGGCTGAATTTCCTTTTAGAAAATTTGTTTGTTTGTTGCTACAATAAAGAGAAATTCATATCTTGGCTTCAATGCCATATTGTTAGTACCCAATTATTATTATTGTCTCCTGTATCATAAAGCATGTCTTCCATTTGTTAAGATCAAAAGGGGGAGACCTCTGATGGCAGCGGCTAGTGTGCACCTTATCTGAGGGGCAAAGGACCTAAATCGCCAAAATTGGTGAGTCAAGGAGGAACTGAACTCAGAACTGAGTTATCTAGGTTTCCAGGAAAAAGAGACTAACCACGAACTGAGTTCATCTAGAATCAGCACACCTGCAGACTCCTCCGGAAAGAGACACTGCTACTCCAGGAAGTGATCCCTAGGCACTTCCCTATATCCAACTCCCTATTCCCTCTTTGGGGGAGGCAGCAGGTGGCCAGCAGAATCTGCCACAGGCCACAGTCCCTGTGCCCCAGCCCCAGAGACAGCAGCGGCTTCTACCAAAGAAACCCAGGCTCAGGATTTGGGTCTGAGATTATGTGGAGAGCCTTCTGGCACCCTATGTCCCTGGGTCTTGGCATCTGGCCTGACCTGGTTTAATGGACTACCTCTTAGATACAGTGGTGCATTCCTGGCTGACCTGGGGCTTGAGATACAGATCACCTTCCTGAAATATCTTAAACTCTCCTCTCCTCTCAGGGCTTCCAAAGTAACTTTCTGCGGAACTTTCCTAATAATTGTCATTAGCACACCTTGTTATTCCTCTGGTGGGTATTCCTGACTCCTGGTCACTTAGCAACCCTGCCAAAGGCAATTATATTCCTCCGCCCTGCCTTCTACCTATAAATTATATGAAAATTTCAAATGAACAAAGCCTTGACCAGAGAAACTGTCTTGGTCTCTATTTCTCATGTCTCTTGTCCCACCCCATTCTCCCCCCTCTCTTAGGGCCTTGTTCCACTGACCTGCCAGACTGGTCAAGATCTCCCAGTTCTTTCAGGCACTCCCCTGAGAAAGCCGCCTTAAACCTATCCCTGCAGAGCAGGACAGGGAGGTGCACTGCTGTTTCAGTCGCAGACCATAAAGCCCACCCAAGCTCCAGCACCTGGCTGCTTCTAACAAACAAAAACTACTGCTCAGGATCTGGGCCTGAGGTCACTCAACACTTCCCGACACTATCCCAGGTCCAGCCACAATAAGTACTAGCACCAAGCTCTAGTGCCTGCTGCTCCTGGCAGAGAAACCCCCTGCTCTGGATCGGGGACTGAGATTACCTATCCCTTCCTTGCACTCTCCTGAAACCACCACCATAAGCCTGCCCTATGCAGGGGAAGGACAGAGAGGCAACCTGCAGATTCAGCCACAGGCCACAGCACCTGGGCTCCAGAGCACCTGGAAGTCCCTGGCAGAGAAACCCCTTGTCCCTGGCAGAGAAACCCCAGAGGCTGCAGATACTAACCTCTAACTTGTACTGTAAGGATAGAAAATTTTAACTTGGCCCTAAACTCCCTTCTTTGTTCCTGGACTGAAAAGTGCAAACAGTCCCTAACCATCTCCTAGTCACCACACCTGGGCACAGCCAATCACTGACTGCCCCGTTAGAAAAATCCCTTACCCCGAGATCCCTCCTGTTTTGTGGTTTTTGCCTTCATAAACTTTGTGATTCTGCTGCTCGGAGCTTGGCATGACCCCCTTGCATGGGAGTGGTGTGCAGAGCCCCAGCATGCTGGCTACTAAGTAAAACCCCTCTGGCTGTTTGCATCAAGCTGTTTTTGTGGGTTATTAGGGTCTGGCGTCTATCCCGAGGAACGGAGGGTCTCCCCACCTCAGGAGTCCAACAGTACCGCCCCAGAACCGGCCAACATATGCGCTAGCGCCAGGCCACTTCTGGCAGAGATATCCAGGCCCAGGATCTGGGGATGAGAACACTCAAGTCTTACTGGTACTCCCCTGGGACCAGCTGCCATAAGCCTTCCCTGGCAAAGGGGAAGGGCAGAGAGGCGGCCTGCAGATTCCACAACAGAACACAGTGCCTGGGCTCTGGCCTTGGATCTGGGACAGAGGAAATCCAGTCCCCATTCCCCACACCCACAACCACCCCAGCAACTCACTGGGTCCTGCCACAAAATCATTCCTTGGTGGTAGTGAAGGATACAGAATGGGCCTGCAGAGTCTGCTGCAGATCACAGGGCCCCGGGGCCCAGCACAGACTGCACCCAACACAGCACACAGTGCAGGTGGATACCAAGACCTGCTGCTGCAGCACCACTGAGCTCACTGTTAGCCAACACCTGCATTTGCCCCAGCAAGATAAAATCGGAGAGTAGAGAGCAAGGGGAAATCCCTATGCTTTCCAACTGGCCCTACAAGGGAGTGAGTGTGCCTTCAAGAGAGTGTTTGCCCCAGATCCAGGGCCTTTCTACACAAGCCACCAGACAACAGATCCCTACCACCCACACCCCTAGTGTGGGCATCATAAGGATTCTTGGGATAGAGATCCCAACACTGAAGTCTCTACTCTGCAGGTATACCAGTGAATTCCAGGCAAGCAACTTCTAGATCCCAGACACAGCTGCATACCAGTGGCCTGCAGGCCACTGCAATAGTCAGGGAATCCACACATTCACACTGCACCCTCTAAAAGCACCTGCGAATAGCGCCAGCATCACATTCCTTACTTAGGTAAAGCTGAAACCACAACGCACACTCCCAATCCAGTGAACCTCTCTCATCTTCCTGAAAAACAGTCCAGAAAATAGAAAGAGACTGTCCTAGCCTGAACTACAGACTCCAGGAACAAACAGTGAGGGTTACAGATAAGCAGATGGCCAAAGGGCTGACATAAGGACACAACCAACAAAATTCAGGATATCATGGATTCACCAGCAATCCCCCAAATCAATGGGCAGTTCAATCCACTAAATACACAAGACAATGACTTTAGAACTATTTTTTCCAGCTATTAGAGGCTCATAAAGGGAAATGAACAAATCTATCAGAGAAATGGCTACACAAATTGGAAGAAACAAAGAAGTACTGCACAAATCTCTCAGAGAAAAAACTAAAAACATTGAGGCAAACATAGAGGAAATGAACAAAACTCTCAAAGAAATAACCATACAAATGGAGGCAAATGAAGAAATGAACAAAGCTCTCAAAGAAATACAGGCAAATACAGCCAAACAAGTAGATGCACAATTAGAAACAAATAGATAGGAAATGGACAAAAAAAAAAAATAGAAGCCATAATTGAAAAGCAGGTCTCCACATTCAGTCAGATGAAGGAAATAGTGCAAGACATAAAAACAGAATTAGAATAAAAAAAAAAAACACACAAACAGAGAAAAACCTGGAGCTGAAGAACATAGAGAAAAGATCAGTAACTACAAAGGTAAGTATCATCAACAGAATACAAGAGATTGAAGAGAAAATCTCAGGTCCGAAGATACACTTGCAGAAATTGATATGTCTCTCAAATAAAAAATAAAATGAGAAGAATTCCATTATAAAACATCCAAGAAATCAAGGACACCATGAAAAGACAAAAATCTAAGAATAATAGGAGCAGATGAAAAAGAAGACACCAGGCTCAAAGGTCCAGAAAATATTTTAAAGAGAATCATAGAAGAAAATTTTCCCAACTTAAAGAAAGAGATGTCCATAAACATACAAGAGGACTACAGAACACCAAATAGGCTAGACCAGAAAAGAAATTCTTCACATCACATCATAGTCAAAACACTGAACCTATAGAACAAAGAAAAAATACTAAAAGTAGCAAGGGAAGAAGGCCAAGTAACATATGAAGGTAGACCTATCAGAATCACACCAGATTTCTCAACAGAAACTATGAAAGCCAGGAGAGCCTGGACAGAAATCATACAGACCTTAAGGGACCACAGAGGCCAACCCAGACTACTATACCAAGCAAAACCTTCAACAAACATAGACAGAGAAATCAAAATATTCCATGACAAAACCAAGTTTAAACAATATCTACACAGTAAGGCAGCCCTACAGAAGTTACTAGAAGGGAAACTCCAACCCAAGCAAAATAACTATATCCAAGTAAACAAAGGACATAGATAACTACACAACAAAAAACCCAAAAGAATACAAGCAATGAAACACAGCAACATTATGAACCACACATCAAAAGAAAGTAACATTTGTTGGTCACTAGGTATCTATCAACATAAGTAGACTCAATTCTCCATTAAAAAGATAACATACTAACAGAATGGTTAGGAAAACAAGTTCCAACATTCTGTTGCATCCCAGAAACCCACCTATGCAACAAAGAAAAACACTACCTCAGAGTAAGGGCTTGAAAAATGTTTTTCAAGCAAATGGAGCCAGAAAACAAACTGGAGTACATATCCTAATATCTAATAAAATAGAGTTTCAACCAAAATTAATCAAAAATGTAAGGAGGGGCACTACATTCTCATCAAAGGAAAAATTCACTAAGAGGACATCACAATTCTGAACATCTATGCCCCAATACAAGAGCACTTACATTTGTAAATGAGGCATTACTAAAGCTTAAATCATACATTAATCCCAACACTCTAATAGTGGGAGACTTTAACACCCTACTCTCACCAAAGGACAGATCAACTAGACAAAACTCAAAGAGGGAAATATAGATACTTACATTGTTCCTAAATCAAATGGACCTAATAGACGGCTACAGGTATTTTCACCCAAACTAAAAAGAATATACCTTCTTTTCAGCACCTCATGAAACCTTCTCCAAAATAGATCATATAGTTGGTCACAAAGAAAGCCTCAACAGATAGAAGATTGAAATAATCCCTTGTATTCTATCTGACCACCATGGACTAAAGCTGGACATCAACAACAATGGAAATGACAGAAAGCCTACACGCACATGGAAACTGAACAATTTGCTACTCACTGAGAGCTAGGTTAAGGAATAAAGAAAGAAATTAAAGATTTCCTAGAATTCAATGAAAATGAAGGAACAACATAACCAAATTTATGGGACACACTGAAAGGAGTGCTCAGAGGAAAATTCTTAGCACTAAGGGCCCTTCATGAAGAAATTTGTAACACATACAAGCAATTTAATGGCTCGACTTAAAACCCTGGGGAAAAAAAAAGAAGCAGATACACCCAAGAAGAACAGATGGCTGGAAATAATGATACTCAGGGCTGAAATCAATCAATTAGAAACAAATAAAAGTATTCAAATAATTAATGAAACAAAAAGCTGGTTCTTTGAGAAAATCAACAAGATAGACAAACCCTTAGACAAACTAACTAAAAGACAAAGAGAATCCATCCAAATGAGTAAAATCAAAAATGAAAAGAGGGACATAACTACAGACATTGAGGAAATCCAAACAATCATTAGGTCATACTACAAAAGCCTATATGCCACAAAATTTGAAAATCTAGATAAAATGGTCAATTTTCTTGATAGATTCCATCTACCAAAATTAACTCAAAATCAGGTAGAAAGACTAAATAGCCCTATATCCCCCAAGGAAATTGAAGAAATCATCAACAGTCTCCCTTCCCAAAAAAGCCCTGGGCCAGATTGGTTCAGCCTAGAATTCTACCAAACCTTCAAATAAGTGCTAACGCCAATACTCTTCAAACTATTCCACAAAATAGAAACAGAAGAAACATTAACAAACTCATTCTATGACGCCACAGTCACCTTGATACCTAAACCCCACAAAGACCCAACCAAAAAAGAGAACTTCTGACCTATTTATTTTTTGAACATTGATGCAAAAATACTCAATAAAATACTAGCAAACCAAATCCAAGAACACATAAAAGATATCATCCACCATGACCAAGTAGGCTTCATCGCAGGCATGCAAGGGTAGTTCAATGTATGGAAATCCATCAATGTAATCCACTACATAAACAAACTGAAGGAGAAAAAACACATGATCATCTCCTTAGATGCTGAAAAATCATTTGACAAAATCCAACACCCATTCATGTTTAAAGTCCTGGAGAGATTAGGGATACAAGGCACGTACCAAAAACATATAAAGGCAATATACATCAAGCCTGTAGCCATCATCAAACTCAATGGAAAGAAACTCAAACCAATCCTACTGTAATCAGGGACAAGACAAGGCTGATCACTCTCTCCATATCTCTTCAATTTAGTACTTGAAGTCCTAGCTAGAGCAATAATACAACTAAAGGAGATCAAGCGAATACAAATTGGAATGGAAGAGGTCAAAGCTTTACTATTTGCAAATGATATGATAGCATACATGAGTGACCCCAAAAACTTAACTAGAGAACTCCTTCAGCTGATAAACACCGTCAGCGAAGTGGCTGGATACAAAATCAACTCAAAAAAAATCAGAAGCCCTCCTTTATACCAAAGACAAAATTGTCTAGAAAGGAATTAGGGAAACAACATCCTTCACAATAGCCACTAATAACATCAAGTACCTTGGGGTGACTCTAACCAAGCAAGTGAATGACCTGTCTGAGAAAAACTTCAAGTCTCTGAAGAAACAAATTGAAGAAGATATCAGAAGATTGGAAGATCTCCCTTGCTCATGGATAAGTAGAATTATCATAGTGAAAATGGCTCTTCTGGCAAAACTAATCTACAGATTCAATGCAATTCCCATCACAATACCAACACAATTCTTTATAGACCTTCAGAGAAAAAAATTATCACCTTTATATGATGGAACAAAACCCCCAGAATTTCCAAAACGATCTTGAACAACAACGGATTGTCTGGAGGCATCTCCATCCCTGATCTCAAGCTGCACTACAGAGCAATAGTATTAAAAACTGCATGGTATTGGCACAGATAAAGAATAGTGGATCAATGGAACCGAATAAAAAAGAGGAAATCATGAAATTTGCAGGCAAATGGTGGGACCTAGAAAAGATCATCCTGAGTGAGGTATCCCAAAAGCAGAAAGACTCACATGGTATATACTCACTTATATAGACCTATAAGATACGATAAACATTCTGAAATATATACACCTAAAGAAGATAAACAAGAAAGAGGACCTGGTGTAAGAAGATCAATTCTCACTTAGAAAGACAAATGGGATGGTCATTGGATATAAGAGAAAACAAATAGCAGGACAGGAGCCTACCACAGAGGGCTTCTGAAAGACTTTACCTAGCAGTGTATCAAAGCAGATATTAAGACTCATAAGCAAACTTTCAGCATAGTGCAGGTAGTCATATGAAAGAAGGGAGAGTTAGGAAGACTTGGAGAGAAAAGGTCCAAATGTATTTGGGCACAGGGGTCTTTTATGAGACTGTATCTCCAACCAAGGACCATGTATGGATATAATCTAGCACCTCTGCTCGGAAGTAGCCCACGTTAGCTCAATATCCAAATGGATAGCATATTAAGTGGAACAGGGACTATCTGTGACATGAACTCAATACTGGGCTCTTTGACCTCCCCCCTCCCCCAGAGAGGAGCAACCCTGCCAGGCCGCAGAGGACTTTGCAGCCAGTCCTGAAGATACCTGATAAACCAGGGTCAGATGAAAGGGAAGGATGTCCTCCCCTATCAGTGGACTTGGAAAGGGACAGGGAGGAGATGAGGGAGGGAGGGCTGGATTGGGAGGGAATGACGTAACAGGATACAGCTGGGATATAAAGTTAATAAACTGTAACTAATATTTAAAAATTTAATTAAAAAAATCAAAAGGGCTCCTTGATGAACCTTGCATTTTACCAAAGCTCATGTTTACTTTTCTAACTTCTATGTCAATATCTATCGCAGATCCCGGAAGGAATGTTTATTCATGGACTGCTTTATAACCAGGACTTGTATGATTACAGAGCAGTACCTAGGATTTCGTTACAAGGATAAGATTACAAATATAGGCTTGATTACTCTGATTAATGATATACAGCAGTTTTATATATGTATGTTTCATATGAGTATCAAAAATTATTTCACAGTAAAATCTTATACTTAAAAGCAGATAGGCAATGATATATATGAATCAACCTAAAGCCTGTATTTAAAACCTAATTTTTGGCTTTTTTAAACTAATGAAATTTTTCAAATAATTATAGAAAGCTGATGTTTTGTTTATTTGTTGACAGAAAAGCCAGCCAAGTCAAGTACTATAAACAACATGAATGAGCTCATTCTATCTGGTAGAAATATTAAAGCTTCTCACTCAAGGGAACCTGAAGGACTGTTCTATGAATCACAATCAGCTTGCAAACTGAATGTTCAGAGGCAGATGGCAAATAAGCATCATTTTCCCTCTACCTTCCATGTCTTAAGTGACCTACAATCTTCAGTCTTGAAATTAGTCTGACCTAAGCTCAACTCTGTGCTCTGCTCCTTCACATGAGCAGTTGAACTGTGCCTGTAATATATACTACCCATCTTTAGGATCATCATGCTTCAGACAATGCAAAGTTAGGGAATTTATAGAACTGTTTCCACAAGTACAAATCACCATGCCTGATGATTTTCAGTTCCATTAAGATGATGGTAATAGACATGATGATAAATTTAAACTTAAGCATTGAGAATAGATTAGAAATGATAACATCATGAGCGATAATCTCTATCTTAAAGATAAGTGTAAACATCTAGAGTTTGAAGAAGGATTGCAGGAGTTAGATGGGTAAAGGACACCATAAGAAAACCCATAGAGTCAACAAACCTTGACTCACAGAGGCTGACTGTGGCTGAACAGATAATCAAAGAGTCTACATGGGGCTAATCAAGGCCCTCAGCATATATTTTATGATTGTAAGGCTTGGTGTTTTGAGGAACTCCTAAAAGAGAGAGTAGGGGCTCTTTCTGGCACTTTTTCATGATTTGGGCATCTTCGTCCTCTTAATGGGTTGCCTTGTACATCCTTAATATGGGGGAGGGGCACCTAATCTTATTGCAACTTGATATGCTATGTGTGGTTGATGTACCTGGAAGGCCTGTCTTTCTTAGAAGGAAAACAGAGAAGTGGATGGAGAAGGAGAAGGCAGGGGGGTGGAGGAGGTAGCAGCAGATGGAGGGAAGATAAACTGCAATTATGATGTAATATATGAGAGAATACATTAATAAAGAAAGAACTTTTAAATGTTGCAGAATATTTGATCCCCTAGAAAACCCTGAGATTGTGAATTGTAAAAACCTATCTTTTGTTTGGTGCGGTTTAGCCCTAACACACACCTTTAATGTAAGAACTTTCTGTTTAATACAAACAGGTGATTATGGTGTGGCTTTGACCTAGCATGCATCTTTAATCCAAGAGCTTTTGTCACCAAGGATTTCACTGTAGGTCAAGTGTCAGAGAAAAAAAAGGGGGTCAGGGATTAAGTAGAAAGGAAGAGCACTGAGTTGAAGGATATTTAAGACATGGAGAAGAAGAAGGAACTCTTAGGTCCTTAGATCTTTAGCTCTTCAGCTCCTTGACCCTACGAGAGAGAGAGAGAGAGAGAGAGAGAGAGAGAGAGAGAGAGAGAGAGAGAGAGAGAGAGAGAGAGAGAGAGAGAAGAGGTGATAGTTTAAACCCAGGTTTCATCCGCGGAAGCATGAACACCTAATTTAAGACAAGACCTGAAGCTCATCAATTATGGAAGCATCACCTAACTACCTCCCCAATACTGGACTTACAAGCAAATGCTACATGCTCATTCTTTGCCAGGATGTCCATGTCCATATAGAGCTTGTTACATGGCCATCATTTTTTAAATATTTTTCTTTAGATTTTATTCTAATTGAAGACCACTTCCTCAACTTCCCCCAATCCCACCCATCATCCCTCTTCCCACTATCTCCCTCCCATAGTGCACTGAAATGGGAAGTTCTCCAGTATTGCCATATGCCCATAGCTTGTTCAGTCTCAACAGGACTGCCTGGATCCTTTTCCTCCATGGCCTGGCAAGTCTGCATCACCAGAGGCAAGTGATCAAAGAGCAGTAAAATTAGTTCATGATAGAGGCAGCCCCTGCTCCCCTAACCCAGAGATCCACATGGAGACTGAGCTGCCAATTGGCCACATCTCAGCAGGGTGTCTAGGGTCTCTCTATGTATGGTCCTCCATTGGTGCATCATTCTCTGCACAGATCTTTTAGTTTTGTTGGTCTCCTTGTAGGGCTCCTGTCCCCTCCATGTAGCTCTATTCCCACCTCTTTATTCGGCCATAAAATTCTCTGTGTTCTGCCCAAAGTTTGGCCCTGAATCTCAACATCTGTTTCAGTCCCCTGTTGGCTGAATCCTCTCAAGAGGACCCTCTATAGTAGACTCCCATCCTGTTTTCTGTTTGCCACCGCTTCTGGTGTCTATCCTGTTTGCCATTCTGAAAGAGATTTAAGCATTCTCCATAGGATAGTCAGTAGTGTTCAGCTTCTATAGGTCTCTAGATGACTATCCTGTATTATATGGCTAGTATCTGCTTATAAGTGAGTGTATACCATGCCTGTCTTTCTTTTTCTGGGTTACTTCACTCAGGATGATCTTTTTTAGTTCATCCAAGTGTCTGCAAATGTAATGATTTCCTTGTTTTTAATAGCTGAGTAGTATTTCATTGTGTAAATGTACTACATTTTCTCCCTCATCTCTTCCTATGCTCCTCTACATGTCTTCTGGTAGGAGAGGTCCTACTCCCATTCCATCTGACCCTAGCTTATCAGATCTCATCAGGAGTGGGTGTATTGTCCTCCTCCGTGGACTGGCAAGGTTGTTCCCCATTGAGGAGGGAGGGTGGTCAAAGAGCCAGTCACTGAGTTCATGTCAGAGACATTCCCTGTTCTCCTTACAAAAGAAACCCACTTGGACATTGAGCTACCATGGGCTACATCTGAGCAGGGATTCTAAGCTATATCCAGTGAATGGTCCTTCATTGGAATACCAGTTACAGAAAAGAAATCTGTGCCCAGATATTTAGGTTCTGTTGCTCTCTTGGTGGAGCTCCTGTCCTCTCTAGGTCTTACTATCATCCCCTTCTTTCATAAGATTTCCTACACTCTGCCCAAAGTTTGGTTGTGAATCTCAGCATCTGCCTTTAAAAAAAAAAAACAGCTCATATATTTTACTTAGCTTAATTCATAGAAAATTAAATATTCACATACATACATTTTACCTCATCTTATGTAGACATGCAGTATATTAATATTTGTATGGACATCCTCTTTTCATCATATCCTAAACCTGTTCATCCTTATACATTTTAATTTTTTATTGTATAGTATTTTATTTGATTTTTTATAGCTAGTTGCCAACAGGCTCATTCCATCATGATGACAATGCAGAAACTTAATACTGTGCCTCATCATCCTTTATACCTCCTGTTATTTTCTTTTAAAATTATTTTCATTTTATTAATTACAGCTTATTCACTTTGTATCCCCATTGTACCTCCCTCCTTCCTCCACTGTCAATCCTACCCTCCCTCTTCCCCACCAGTGTCCCTCTCCCAGTCCACTGATAAAAGAGGTCCTCCTCCCCTTCCCTCTGATGATCTTAGAAAACATATTTTAAAAATTACACAAAATAATCACTATTATTAACATGTAGATAAAATATTTCTTTTATGTTTATGTAGAGGATGTCTTTCCACTTATACATCAGAACCATTGCAGCCATAAAGGCAGAAATTTTTTAAAGTGATCAAAGATCCAAAAAAAATTCTAACTATGTAAGAATAACCAATTGTTCTTATTTTTGTTTTACTGAGTTGATTTTACTTTTATTTATTTTTTGATTGGTATATAATATATGTCTGATTCTATGCCAGTGCCATACAGTGTTTATTACTGTTGCTCTATAGTACAGCTTGAGATCAGGGATGGAGGTACCTCCAGAAGATCTTTTATTGTAGATTGTTTTAGCAATTCTGGGTTTCTTTTTATTCCATAGGAAGTTGAGAATTTTTTCTTTCAGGGTCTGCAAAGAATTGTGTTGGTAATTTGAAGGGAATTACATTGATTCTGTAGATTGCTTTTGGTAAGATGGCCATTTTTACTGTTAATCCTGCCCAGCCATGAGCATGGGAGATCTTTCCATCTTCTGATATTTTCTAATTCTTTCTTCAGAGACTTAATTTTTTTTTTTCATACAAGTCTGACTTCCTTGATTAGGGTCACACCAAGGTACTTGATGTCTTTTGTGGCAATTGTAAGGGGTGTTGTTTCCCTAATTTCTTTCTCAGCCCTTTTGTTTTTTGTATACAGGAAGGCTACTGATTTTTTCAGTTAATTTTGTATCCGGCCACTTTGCTGAAGGTATTTATCAGCTGTAGGAGTTCTCTGGTAGAATCTTTGGGGTCACTCAGGTATACTGTCATATAATCTGCAAATAGTAATACTTTGACCTCTTCCTTTCCAATTTGAATCTGCTTGGTCTCCTTCAATTGTCTTATTGCTGTAGCAAGGATTTCCATAACTATGTTGAAGACATATGAAGAGAGTGGGCAGCCTTGCCTTGTCCCTGGTTTCAGTGGGATTGCTTTAAGTTTCTCTCCATTTAGTTTAATGTTGGCTATAGGTCTATTATGTTTAGGTATGTGTTCTTTTCTCATCTCTCCAAGACTGTAAACATGAATGAGTTTTGGATTTTGTCAAATGCTTTCTTTGCATCTGGAATTGAATAGAAGACCCAGAAATAAACCCAGACACATATGGACACCTGATTTTTGACAAAGATGCCAAAAGCATGCAATGGAAAAAAGATAACATCTTCAACAAATGGTGCTGGTCTAACTAGATATCTACATGTAGAAAATGCAAATAAATCCATACTTATGACCGTGCACAAAAATAAAGTCCAAGTAGATCAAAGAACTCAAGATAAAACCAGAAATATTAAACCAGTTAGAAGAAAAAGTGGGGAAGAGCCTTGAACTCATTGGCACAGGAGACAACTTCCTGAACAGAACACCAACAGCACAGGCTCTAAGAGCAATAATCAATGAAAGGGACCTCATGAAAATGAAAAGCTTCTGTAAAGCAAAGGAAACTGTCATCAAAACAAAATGATTGCCTACAGATTGGGAAAGAATCTTCACCAACCCTTTATCTGACAGAGGGTTAATATGCAGTATATATAAAGAACTACAGAAGTTGAAAAGCAACAAATCAAGCAATCCAATTAAAAAACCAGTAACAGAACTAAACAGAGAACTCTCAATAGAGGAATATCGAATGGCAGAGAAACACTTAAAGAAATGCTCAAGGTCATTAGCCATCAGGGAAATGCAAATTAAAAGGACCCTGAGATTTGATTTTATACTCACCAGAATGACCAAAATCAAAATCAAGTGATAACACATGCTGGAGAGGTTGTAGAGAAAGGGGAACCCTCCTCCACTGCTGGTGGAAATGTAAACCTGTACAACCACTCTGGAAATCAATCTGGCTCTTCCTCAGACAACTAGGAATAGCGCTTCCTCAAGATCCAGCTATAGCACTCCTAAGCATTTATTTAAAAGAGGCTCAGGTACACAATAAGGACACTTGCTCAACCATGTTTGTAGCAGCTATATTTGTAATAATCAGATGCTTGAAACAACCCAGATGCCCCTCAACTGAGGAATGGATTCAGAAATTGTGGTTCATCTACAAAATGGAATATTACTCAGCAATAAAAAAAAAAGGATATCATGAAATTTGTAGGTAAATGGTAGGAACTGGAAAGGATCATCCTGAGTAAGCTATCCCAGAAGCAGAAATACACACATGATATATACTCATCCTATAGACGTATAAAATAGGATAAACCTACTAAAATCTTTACACCTAAAGAAACTAATCAAGAGGGAGGACTCTAGCTAAAATGTTCAATCCCCAGCCAGAAAGGCAAAGCAGATTGACATCAGAAGAAGAAAACAAGAAACAAGCAAGGAGCCTGTCAGAGAGGTCCCTGGAAAGGCTCTGCCCTGCAGACTATCAAAGCAGATGGTGAGACTTATGGCCAACTGTTGGGCAGAATGCATGGAATCTCACGAAGGATGTGGGAAATACTAAGATAGGGAGAGGACAGGAGCTCCACAAGGAGAGCAACAGAACCAAAAAATATGAGCACAAGGATCTTTCCTGAGACTGATACACCAAGGAAGTACCATGCATGGAGAAAACCTAGAACCCTTGCACAGTTGTAGCCCATGGCAATTCAGTATCCAAGTGGGTTCCATAGTAATGGGAACAGGGACTGCCTCTGACATGAACTGATTGGCCTGCTCTTTGATCACCTCCCCCTGATGGGGGAGCAGCCTTACCAGGCCACAGAGGAAGACAATGCAACCATTCCTGATGAGAGTTGATAGCTTGGGATCAGAGGGAAGGAAAGGAAGACCTCCCCTATCAGCGGACTTGGGGAGGGGCATGTGTGGAGAAGGGAGAGGGAAGGTGGGATTGGGAGGAGAAGAGGGAGGGGTTTATGGAGGGATACAAAGTGAATAAAGTATAATTAATAAAAATTATAATAATATATGTCTGTATTTTTGAAGACCATATAATGATTGCTTTGATCTGTGTACACCTAAATAATGGTCAAATTCTTAATAACTACAACATCTATCAACTTGAATTTTTACTTCTTTTCTTTTAGTGAGTACTCTAAAATTCTTCTATTTTGATACAACACACACACAAACACACCTCACTGCAACATAATAAAGCTTGTTTCTTGTTTGAAACAGAACTATACTCATTGCCTACCTTCTTCCTTTATCATTTCCTTGTTAGTATAGTCAATTTTTATTATATACTTACAAATGAAGATGGGGGTTATATACTACAGATTAGAGAGAGCAAAAGTGTTTGTCTTTCTGTGCCTGGCTTACTTTACACAATATAATGTGTCCTAGTCACACCCAGGTAACTAAAGATTGCATGAATGTATTTTTTCCTTTTTTGCATCATTCAGTAAGTTTTATGAATTATTCATCATTTTATAGTAACATGAGATTTGTGTTAAATGATTTTTCTCAACTGTAGCCCAACAATATTTCCTGAGAATGTTGAAACTAGGTTGTGAAAAATTGGAATATTTGCTAAGCTAAATGTCCTAAATGCATTTCAACATTTTTTTCTTTTCTTTTATTTATTTATTTATTTATTTATTTTTATATCAATCACAGGTTAGGTTTTTTGCATCCCATGCATAGCCCCTTCCCTCACTTCCTCCCACCCTCCCTAACCCTCCCTCATCTCCTCCCCGCCCACTCCAAGTCCACCAACATGGGAGGACCCCCTCCCCTTCCATCCCACCCCAGCTCATCTTGTCTCCTCAGGGCTGGATGCAATGTCCTGCTCTGGGATCTAGCCAGGCTGTTACTCCCTGGCATGTATGGGGGAGGGTCAAAGAGTCAGCCATCAAGTTCCAGACTGAAAGAGTCCCGGTTTCCCTTACTAGGGTCTTCAGTTCAACACTAAGATATCATGGGCCACATCTGAGCAGGGGATCAAGGCCATATCCATATATGGTCCTTGGTTGGAGAAACTGTTTCATATAAGACCCCTGTGCCCTGCTCAGTTTGGTCTTGGTGGAGCTCTTGTTCTCCCCAAGTCTTACTAACTTCCCCTATTTTATTATTACTTCCTGCCCTCTGCCAAGGGCTTGATTGTCTTAATATCTGCTTTGATACATTGCTGTATCGATTCTTTCAGAGGTCCTCTTTGGTATGCTCCTGTCCGGTTGCTTGTTTTCTCCTCTATTCAATGTCCATCCTATTTGTTCATCTAAACGAGCATTGATCATACCAACATGGGTCCTCCTTCTTATACATCTTCCCTAGGTGTGTATATTTCAGCATGACCTTCCTATCCTATAGGACTATCTGAGTATATGACATATGTTTCGTTCTGCTTTTGGGATACCTCACTTAGGATGATCATTTCCAGGTCCCACCATTTGCCTGCGAATTTCATGATTTCCTCCTGTTTAATTGCTGAGTAGTATTCCATTGTGTAAAAGTACCACAATTTCTGTATCCATTCCTCAACTGAGGGACATCTGGGTTGTTTCCAGGTTCTGGCTATTGCAAATAGAGCAGCTACGAACATAGTTGAGCAAATGTCCTTGTTGTGTACTTGAGCATCTTTTGGATATATGCCTAAGAGTGGTATAGCTGGGTCTTGAGGAATCACTATTCCTAATGGTCTAAG